>CM060940.1:141966736-143166736 GCA_030765085.1 Allium cepa | reverse complement strand
GTAATCACCGTCAGAGTTAACGACAATAACCCTTGCACTCTGAATCTTCATCTTGAATCTGAAAGTACTACCCCGTTAAACTCGTATTGGAATCACCCTAAGAGTTTTAACACCGAATATTCCTTACACCTCGAGTCTTCACTCTTCACATGAGATTCACGACCTATCATTAATTTGGATCGATATGGTTTTCGGATATCCAAATCTGAAAACCCGATCCCGGTCTCAACGAAATCCAAAACGTATCTTTTAAGGCCAAGTTGTTTTAGAGTTTAAAACAATTCAATACAATTATCTATATACACACAGATAGATAATTCACAGATTCACAATAGATAATCATCACCACAAATAATCCATATTATCATTATCAGAAGATAATCCAAATCATCATCACAATGCAACCAATGAATCCATATCACACAACATTACTAATCTCATAGTTGAGATTTCAAACCATTCAGGGCAAACAATATCATCCATTCATATGCAATGATTAATAATCACACCAAATATAATTAATTTAAAATGAATTAAATTAATTACATCATCTCTAATTAATTTTATGTGAATTAAATTAATTACTTCATCAATATAAATCTTGCTTACATAACAATTAATTAACTACAAATTAATTAATTAATTAACCTCTAATTAATCACCTTAATTAATCACCTTAATTAATCACCCTTAATTAATCATCCTTTAATTACATTCAAGTAATTATCCATTTAATTAATTTCATATATTAATTACTCTTAACCAAAACAGTAATTAAACTTTAATTACTTCATTAATTAATTAACTATAATTAATTACATTAAGCCTTAATTAGTTACAATTAATTAATTACCCTTAATCATTTATCATTGATTAATTAGTCTTAATTAATCAATCTTAATTACATTATTAATTATATTAATTAATGACCTGAGTTAAATTTAAATTAATTACTTATTTAAAATAATTACATTAAGTAATTAATCTCAATTAAACCATAATTATTAATTAACTTGATTAATCACATTCTGTAATTAACTATCCTTAATTACTTATCAAATTAATTACTCCTTAATTAATTATCTTTAATTAATCCCTTGATAAATTATACAAAGTAATTTAATCCAGATTACTTCCACAACTAAATCATCTTCCACTAATTACATCCAGTAATTATCATTACTTCACTAAGTAATTATACTTCATTAATTACATTATGTAATTATTATCAAATCATCCAGTGATTAAAATTGATTAAACTTAATTAATTAATTTAAACCAATCATAATAAACTCCATTAATTACATTAAGTAATTAATTTCTTAATTACTTCCATTTAGTAATTAAACTTAAATAAATTTCACAATTGATTATCATAAATTAATTAATCTAATTAATTATTAAAAATTAATCATATTAATTAATTACTAAATAATCCTTAGTTAATGACCTTTATTAACTATTAAAAATTCTTTAATTGCTTTTCTTAAGTAATTAACTTTCATCTATCAATATTAATTATAAACTAATTAATCTTGAAAAATCAATTAATTAACCTTTAATTATTAAATTAATTGAGTGTTAACTGTAACTTAATTAATTCTGAATCACTTGATTATTTAATTACTAATCATTAATTAAAATCTAATTTTACTTAATTAACAATTCTTAAATTACAATAATTATCAATTAATAAATTTAAAACCCTTAACTACCTTAATTAATATCCATTCCATTAATTAATTAAATAAATTATCCATTTAATTACCTTAATAATTAAATGAAATTACAAATCATTAAATTCTACATTTACTTTAAGATAAAGCCTTTTCTTAACTATGGTTAAATTATCATTCATAAATACATTTGAAAACATTTATTTCAAATTTCATTTTAAATTCAAGTTTTAAAATGCAAACCAATTTATCTTTAACCAATTTAAACTTTGAAATTCACACGTTAAAGAGTACTTATATAAAAGAAATTTAAAGATTTTAAACTAAATTCCTTTTAATTTCAAATCATTAAAGTATACTTTAACTTTTAAACTTATTTACAATATTTAAATTTATAAACTTTATCTTATTTCCAAAACCTAAGATTCAAATTCAATTTGAATTCTAATTTAAAATTCTAATTTAACTTTGTTTAAATCTTTCCTTACATTTCAAACTCCATTTAAATTCAAATTCTTTTAATACACTTTAACTTCTTAAACACTTTTATGTTATTAAGACAATTTTAATTTAAAAACTCTTTTATTTCCAAACTAGGATTCAAATTAATCTTGAATCTATTTTAGACTTAGATTTATCTTAAACTCAGATTGAAAACTAGATTCAAATCTTATTTAAAAACTTTACTTTCATTTATACTCATCTTTTAAATTTATTTTAAAGTTTTAAACAGAACAGCAGGTTTCTGTTTAAAACCTGTTACCATATTTAAACCCGAGCCAGTGCTGTTTTTGCTTCGAGTCCACAAGCAAAATTCTTCAAGCCAAATGCAGAAACTACCCGGTGATTCTCGAGTTCATGCCACTGCTTCCGCCCAGGCAAACGTCAGAAATCAAAAGTGCACGATGCACATGCACCGTGCCTCCGATCAACTCCAGCCACCTCCGATGGTCTTCCCTCATCGACGACCAACACCTCACTCCACCCCGATCATCATACGCTTCCACACCACTCGAATTTGAACTCGAGTTTAAATCTTAAAACCTGGAACAGAAAAGAACTCCACCACCAACCTGTCAACGCTTCATCCACGACGCTCCGACCACCAATAATTCTGCAACACCGGCCATAGTCTCGTCTACGACCAAACTTCCAACTCCTAAAACCTAGTTGAACTCGATCGCCCCTACATCCCGTGCCGATTAAATCAAATTGCCTAGTTAAAACTAGGGTTACAAGTGATAATTTGCCACTGCTGCCTCCACGACGAAGTTCAACACCACTTACCATTTTTGCCTCCAACACTGATCACTCCACCGCCATCACTGAAAATCCCAAACCTCCAGAGCAAACAGATCACCAGAAATTTCCAAAAACCCAAAAATAGTGCAATTCAAAACTGCACCTTCAATCCTAATTTAAAATTTATGGTTTAAGTGTTATAAATCATGATTTGGTTTATGTATTCATTTCCTAATACTGAATCTATAAATTTCACAGTTTGAAATTTAATTTATTTAGAGCATGCACTGGTGTTTGGTTTTATTGGGATACACATGCTTAAATTTAACTTGATTAAATTTTTAAATCTTATTCTATGATAAATCGATCAACATTTGTTTGTAAATTAAGTCCTAACAATAATTTGTACCAGAGAAAATTGAATTCATCAAAATCAAAAATCAGGATCTATAAACAGAGTAGTTTTTGTTGAAACATTCAAGCATACATCTTATATATATGTATATAGCAGGTTCACACAATCATGTTCAACTCATCATCAACCAGCATGCAGCCAGATTTTATACTAATTTTTTTATAAAGTTACCCACCTGTCATAAATATGAGCAGAGCCTTCCTTCAGAAACAGCTTTTGAATTGAAATTTTTTTTAAACTTTGAGTTGCTTCTTAGTCTTTGAGTTTTAAAACTGCAGTTGCTTTGAAAACTTGAGTTGTTGAAGCTTTAAAACTTGATCTTAAAAAAAGACTTCATACATGCAGCTGCTTTGAATCCCAAATTTGAAATGATGCAGTTGCCTTGATTGAATATGCAGGCTTTAAAACAGTTTTTCTTTGAAACTGTACAGGGTATAGATTTACAGGAAATTGATTTGAAGATGTACATGGTTTGCATGCTTGAAGATGTGCAGGTTGATTTTGATTTGCATGATTTGATTTCATGATTTTGGTTTTAGAGGAAGTGTTTTTTTTAAGATTTGCCTTGCTCTTTCGATTTAGAAAAAAGAATAAGAAATGAAAGAAGATTCGTTTATATATAAAAACTGAAATACTTATTAATAAAAATAAAAGAAAAAGCTAATTTTAAAATGCCACTTGTCTTAAATTTTAACATTTGTCGTGTAGGTATGTTGATTAGTTAACACATGTCTTTTAAGGTAATTTAGTTATAATTAAATGTTAATTAGTTTTGAGCTAATAGATTAATATAAGATAAATGTAAACTTATGTTTAATTAATTAGTTATTAGGTACTTATTTACATGTAGACAATTTTGGAATGAATAAATCCAATTATATTTATAAAATAAAGGTTTATACAAATATTTTGAAATCCAAAAAAAATAAAAATTTATACTTTCATGGCTTTAAACTCAAATTCAAATCAAATTCTAAAATTAAATTTTAAAATCAAGTTATATATATACATATAACCACTTGAAAAATACTATTTAAAAAAATCTATTTGTTAAAAACAATATCTTATTATTATATATATTTTTTTGGCAAGGCCGACGGGGTTAGATGGACCCCGACCATTTATTGCTACACAAGAGCATAGTAATAAAGTTGGAGTACATGAGATAGGTAAAAACACCTACACTACTATAAGTAAAGTGGTAATAATACAGCATAGGTATATGACAGACATGCCACAGTAGCTAAGAAGTACACCAGGAACTAGGATTCCTCCGAAGAGGAAGAATCACCATCATCAAGAGTAACCATAGGGTCATTCCCACATAGTCCAGCAAAGGGACTGAAACGAATAGCAAGACTCGGGTCATAGCCCATAACATCAGATGAGTATATGAAAGAACGATCCCAAGACAGATCAGCTAGCAATGCAGTATTCCTACTCGCATTCTTACCATCCAAATCAAGCACTAAAGATTCATCAGACGGAATATAGTAAAGGTAACGAAGATCGTCCTGATCATCGGAAACAAATCTGAAATACGTGTCATCCACGGGCCGAAATCGCACGTCAGAGATGAGGTCAACCCAACATTTCGCAGTCTCAGCCCAAACAATCCTGGCAGAATCAAGGGCCTGAAAAGGTAAGGCTGGGACACCACTAGAATCCACAGCAGCAGAAGGAATAGCTGGGCAGTCACCAGAAAGAGACGGACCCGGAACAGGTGGAGACATGGAAGTAATCTGAGGAGCAGGAGAAGGAAACTTAGGCATCCATTTTCAAAGCGGTGGCCGAGGCAGTGGAATCTTGGGAGCATCCTGCGAAGATTTGGAACTATGGCAGGAGTCCACCAGGTGACCGAAGGAGTGGTAGGAGGAACAAATTTCCGAAACCCAGCCATAGCGAACACGAACCTCCTCAACATACCCAACATCAAGCTGAACAGGAATGGAAGCGGGAAGAGGCTGGAAGGGGGTTATCTCAATCAATGCCTTCGCATACATCAGTTTTTCACGGGCAACCGTATTAGTGTCAAAACACTTCAATCTACCAACATTGCATGCTAACCAATTCAACCCATGCAAAGACTGAAGCGCAGAAGGTACCTGAGAAAAGTACACCCAAACGGGAAGGGAAAGTACCTGCTCGCGAGCACGCGCCACCGTTGGAGACCAAGGGGTGATGATAAAGGGTCTTCCTTCAAAAAAAGAAGGCTCGGCACTAAGTACAAGTCTACAGTCCTGAGGGGAGGAAAACTTGAGATAATAAAAAGAATCAACCAGTTTGACTTTCAAATTACCACAAAGTTTCCATGCATTTCGCAAAATCGAGGACGGATCACGTAGTCGGTGATTTGGTTCAAGAAAGAAACCGACCAAGTGTTCTGACCAAAAATCAACACCCGCTTGGATAACGTTTGGCGGAGGAAACTTCACTCCGTTCTTTTCCGCAATTTCAAATTCAATTGGGGTGTACACACCTGCGCTTCGCGGCAATGATTTAAATAATGAATCCCAAGGCTTATGGCAAGGCTTATTATTATATTTTGAAAATAACAAATTTGATAACTTTAAATAATTTATAAAAGAAATTATTCCTTTATTAATAAATTATTTATTTTATCACACTATATTTAAAAAGGAAACAAAACAAACCTTATTGTTAATTTTATTTAAATTTAAACTTAAGTTAAAACATATTTTAAACCATTTAAACATTTACCTTATGTATTTAAAATCATATAGTTATTTTTTATATACTTTTAAAAAACTTAATATCAAATAAATTAATTTAAAGAAATTTAAATTTTTATCTTAACAATTTAAAACCATATATTATTTATTCAATGGCTTTTAAAAAGCTTTATATTAAATAAAAACAAATTTCCAATTTTACCAAAGATATATATATTTAGAAAACAAGATTTATTTATTTATTAATTTAAAACAAGGCTTATCTATTTACAATATATACATTTTCTATATACGTTATAAATAGAAAACAATTTATTAGCTTTTAAAAGATAAAATCTATCAATTAAATATTTATTTAATTGGATTATTAAATTAATTCAAATCTTATTAACAAAGATTATCAAACCAATTCAATTTTTAATTCAGATTATTAAATTGATATTGCCTAAAATTCCGGGTCATCACATTGGTAGTATACATAGATGCGTGTAGGACTGGATTAGGAGCAGTGTTGATGCAAAAGGGCAAAGTCATTGCTTACACATCTAGGCAACTTAGACCGCATGAAATACGATATCCTACTCATGTTTTAGATTTGGCTGTAGTGATTTTTGCTTTGAATATTTGGAGGCATTATCTTTTGGGTGAAAGATTTGAGTTGTATACCAGTCATAAGCTTTAAGATATCCATTCTCTCAGTAGGAGTTGAATATGCGACAGCAGAGGCGGTTGGAATTTTTGGCTGCTTATGATTTTGGTATAGAGTATACCCTAGGTAAAAGTAATAAAGTAGAAGATGCTCTTAGCAGAAGACATCAGAATGTGGTGTTAGCTATGTTGGCAAAGTGGAAAGATCTAAGAGCTTTGTCCAGTTGTGGTGTGCAGTTAAGATCGACTACTAGTTCTAGTCAGAATGTTGTCATGTTGTCCTGTTTAGAAGTTTGACCGATGTTGATTGAGAGAATTGCTTATAAGCATAGGGATGATCCATTATTAGTTGAGAGGATCAAAAGGCTTGAGTTTGGAATTGAGATCAATGATTTGAAATATTTTTGTCTTGACCAGAGAGGATGGTTGAGAAAGAAGGACGGTTATGTGTTGCAGATAGAGAAATTGAGAAGAGAAGTTCTTAAGGAATGTTATTGATCCAAGTTTACGATTCATCCTATAGGAACCAAGACGTATCAAGATATGAAGAGGAACTTCTATTAGGAAGGCATGAAGAGGGATGTTGGCTTGTGGGTTAGGCAGTGTGTAAGCTGTCAACAAGTGAAAGACGAACATCAGAAGCCGAGTGGGTTTCTTCAACCTTTAGATATTCCAACATGGAAGTGGAATTTGATATCCATAGATTTTATTGTTGTTTTGCCAAGATTAAGGAGAGGAAATCAAAGTATATGGTTTATTGTGGATAGGTTGACCAAAATTTCCCATTTCATTCCAGTAAAGTCGACCAGGACTACACCAGTTTTGGCGAAGTTGTTCACAAAGAACATAATTAGAGTTCATGGAGTTCCTAGTAGCATAGTCAGCGACAGAGATGATTTATTCACTAGTGAAATCTGGAAGAGTCTACAGGATATGTTAGGCACTAAGCTCACAATGAGTACCGCATATCACCCACAGACGGATTGGCAGACATAGAGAGTCAATAAGGTGCTCGAGGATTTATTGAGAACTTGTGTGTTGGACTCTGGTGAATCTTGGGAGGATCACCTTCATTTGGTTGAGTTTTCCTATAATAATAGTTACCAGACTAGTATAGGAATGGTGCCTTTTGAAGCTTTGTATGGAAGGTCATGCAAATCCCCTATGTAACGACGAGGATTTTGTCCGCTCGAAAATCGACATCCATACTTTACATCGTACTCGAATGCCGTAGATTCGACCGGTCAAATCCGATTCACCGGAGCTTATAACAACATTAAGTAAACAACACAGTGGAAAAACCCAACTCTAGACTGCTCGTGCAGAAAATAATGAGCACCCAGAGTTTAGGAAAAAAACAATAAACTCCGGATCAGTCATGGGACTGGTGTGAGCAGCAAAAACAATTTATCGTTAAAAACAAACAACGAAATATTTAAAAATCAATTCGCAATGCTTTTTAGAAATGAGACTACCATAAGGCCTCCCGCACACACACACACAATGCAAACGCAAAATCGGAGGTGATTTCTCCTTATGATAGTCAAAGATGCTTGATACGCATTAAAAAGAAACATTTGATATTACTACTAGTGCATAGTGTAGGCAAATATTCATTTCGAAAGTAAAGATATAAATCTTAGCCAGCATAGGCATTCCGCACTTATGCCTACTATAGCTACCATGTTCAATAGCAGGTTACCGCCACATTCCATGGCAGGTTATACAACTAAAACCGTACAAGTCTCGTATTGTTTCTTTAGATTTCCAACAAATGGTCAGGCCAAGGAACTTCCCATTGCCACATAAGAACGCCTCTGGAAGGACGTCCCCGAGAACCTAACCGGATCTCTGCCAACACAAGGCCGGGTTACCCCTAACTGGGTAACTACTGACACGAGTATGCCATCCCCCGATCGTAAACGACCTTTTCTCGGGATCCCGATAACCAACAACCACAAAGTAATAAATTCGCAGTAACCACATAGGTTAAATATCTGGGCTCCATACCATGATACCACCTCTATCCAGAAGGAAATGCACATACCCTAAAGGGCGCTACCCCCAATAACCTTGCTGCATCATTTCTGTTTCGACCATTCCGGGGTGTGAGGTCCGACGAAGTCTCATCCACAAAGCCACGCTTTATACAAAAGCTGTGCTTTGGGTCAACAAATGATCATAGAAATGACCACCAAGATAAACGATCAAACAAATGATCATATCACAAATGATCAACACAATGATCATTTCACAGCAACACTCAGCATGTCACATTACCAAATTGGGAATATATCGCTAATAACCATCAACTACATAACCTCTGAGCTCGTACGTCTCAGAGAAGGGTGTTAAGCTAAGAGAATAAATTCTCCACCACCAACAGAAATATATTTAAAAGAAATCTGCTTTATATCTCAAATTGTAATGTCAGACATAACAATCCATACAAGTCTGTTCTGGGTTCGAACAGAACCGAAGGCACTTCCAAAGAAGCCCTTGCAATCCAGGTATTCACAATCCCGGTTGGACTATCCATCACTTAGGGAATCTCTATACCGGAGCAACTCAGTGCAGAGACAATCGATAGGTCATCCTATCGTTCTCGCAAATACCCGGTCTTCACCACCGGTCTTCAAATGCTATCCATAACGACGTATCACATATTCGGAATGGGTTATACGACACAAAGGTCCTTTCCCGGCTAAACCGAATAGTGAGCGCAACATTTAAAACGTATGGATATGGGATTTCAATTAAGTCACAACTTAATAATTCAAAACTTTCTTTCAAATGGTTTAAGCACATTGCCATTTTCAAATCTTTAACAAAAAGATCTATTTCACAAGTTCACCTAGTTTCTCAAAGATTCATTCCTGGATTTCAAAACAATTCCAATTTCAATTGGATTTAATTCATTAAATCTTTAAATTAAGATTTATTTCATAATTTTCTAATCGTTCCCAAATATTCTCTTTCAAAATTCGTTTCCAAATGTTCATCCATAACTTGAAAAATTATTTCAGTTTAACTTGAAATCCCTTTTATACAATTTGAAATTTATTTCTCTTATGAAAGCTTTTTGTCATTAGAAACAACCTTATTTCGAAAAAACCTGATTTCATTTATACAAGTTATAATCTTTAGGTTAAATCAATTTCCCAAAAGAACAATACTTTAAAAATGGTTTGACTTATATATAACTAGTATAATATCGTTAATCCCTAGTTTCAAATCATAGAATTCAATTTTTAAGTATTGAATTCAAATTGAAATCAAACTATTTAAATTCCAAAACTCAATCAAGTTATTCAAAATAAATTTCATCTCTGAAATTCCATTTCTAAAGCTTTTCACTTTAAACCCAGTTTCATTTCCAAAACATTTGAATTCAAATATTCAATTTTTTATAAATCATTTCAAAATCTGTGACTTAATCGATTTCCTCGTGAAATCCATTGTGTGTGTATAAGTGTGGTCCAGGGGTTCAACACAATAGTGCAACATTATTCAATCATCACAGATTAAAACACGGAAATATAGTTGATAAGCGATATAAACATAACGCTTATCGCTCATTCACAGATTCACAGATAATATACAAATGTAAATAAATGAGTAAATTATGCACATCTAAATCCACAGAACAAAATATCACAGATCAGACAGGACAATCAATTCAAGGTATCTCATACAATACAATCATTCGTAAGTATGGTCAAGTATTCAATAGTCATTTATAGGCAGGATTTATAAATTATTTATCCTAATTAATTCAATTTATTTCCAGTAAATTACTTATGAGTTAATTAACCAATCGTGATTTATTAATCATTCGATATCAATTAATTTATCAAACACTTTAATTAATTAAATTATCCTTAATTAATCATAATAAGTAATTATTTCTAATTGCTTTCATTATGTAATTTACAATTTACAATCTATAATTGATTATCTAAATTAATTTATCTAACTGATTATCAAAATTAATCATATTAAGTAATACTTAATTATCCTTAATTAATCATCTTCATTAACTAATAACATATCTTAATTACTTTTAATTAATCTCTAATTATAAATAAATCTAAATCATAAATTTATAAATTAAATAAATAAGTCCTTAATTAATTATCATATAAATTACATCACTCAATGCCTTAATTGTCTCTAATATAATCAATTCCTTTATTATTGATTTCATTAATCATTCGAGTGTATTTTAAACTTACACTTTAAATTTAAATTCAAATTTCATTTTAAAACCAGTTAACATTTCAACTGTTTCTTTGAAAACTAAACTTTACTTTTAAATTTAAACTTAGTTTAAATTATGTTTCAGATTTTTAAATTAGATTTTTAAAAAATAGAAACTCTCAGGTGTAGAAACTGAAAACCCACCTTCTAAATCTTTACAACTTTGATTTAAAATTAAATTTCCTTTTTAAAACTTTAAGATTCAAAGTTCTATTTGAATCTATCTTAAATCTGATTTAACTTTATTCATATCTAGTTTATAAATTCATGTAGATTTGGTTTAAATTCAATTTGCAGACAGTTTTGAACAAAACTGTCATCCTGATAAACCAACCCGAGGCAACTCAAGTTTGCTTCGAGTCCAACAGCCAGAGACTTCGAGTTAAAATATTTAAATTTATAAACTTGATTTGAATTTCAAATCCGGGCTTCAAATGTAGGATTAAACCCAGGTTTCAAGTTTGATTTAAACTTTATCCTTACATTTCAAAATTCATTTTAAATCCAAATTATTTTCAAATTACACTTAAAACTTATTTAAATCAATTTAAATTATAAACTTTATTTTAACTCCAAATCAGTTTCAAAACTAACCCAAATTCATTATTGAACTTTGTTTACTTGTAAAAAAAAATTAAACTGTTAAAACTGATAACAGGTTCAAAACCTGAACAGTTCTACCATAGCTCCTCCCCTCATCTACTTCGAGCAAACGCGAGTTTCCCCCGAGAAAAACAACAGCCTGCTTCGAGTTCCCCTTTCATAAATTCGAACCCACCCAAACACAGCCTCACTAGAAAAAATACCCCGCTGTGCACATGCACCAACGACCCAGGTGGTTCCGACCGTCCATGCCACTACGAACAAGACGACGATCTCCCCTATAACTAACCCAGACCATCCAAACATGATTGTAGACCCATGATCAAAATCCAACAATGCAGTCGAACCTGGAACAAAAGAACATCACCAACTGCAAACATGTCACGGCGTCGTTCTCACCACCACGATCACCAGAACACTCGAAACTTCGGCCATCTATTCGACGTCACCCCTCTACCATCACCCCAAACCTCATCGCACTCGATCAACCATAGAACGTGTGGTGATCGATGCATCAATCGCAGTAAAACTTAGGGTTACAAAAAGAAGTTGCTCGCCGTTGCCACCACAGTAATCAAAAGTGCCTCCAACCATTTTACCCCGACCCTCTGATCACTCCTGCACCTACGGCCGAAATCGCGATCATCCCCATGCTCGTGGCCATCAGAATTTGTCCAGTATTCCAAAAACAGTGCAACCCCAATATTTACTTCATTTTAAATCTAAAATTTATGATTTCGATCTTAAAAATCATGTTTTAGATTAGAGTTTCATTTTATATCCCTGAATTGCTAAATTAAAATGTTCGAATTTTTCCTTGTTCAAAGCTTTGCTCAGTAACTTGGTTTTCAGAAATGTCACCAAGCTGTTTCAACTTGAATAGATTTTTAAAGTAAAGCTAATGATAGACAATCAAATTATATTTAAATCTTGAATCCAAACATATATTGGGCTAAGGGATATTGATTTTTTGAATCAAGCACTGGAGCCTGGAATCTAAACAGAGCATTACTGATTCATAACACACGCACACAACTATATACAGACATATGTGTATACAGGACCACCTACCTATATTCACACAAACACGGTATTTCAATAAAACATAAATACTTGATTATCTTCATACCTAATCCAAGCAATCAGTCAAAAAAAAATACTTAACCAATTTTTTTTAAAAAAAAAGAAGTTACTCACAGTTTTTGAAAAGAAGAACAGAGCTCCTTATTTGAAAAAAAACAGGCTTGATTTTTTTTCCTTAAATCTTCTTGCTTTGGTTCAAATGAATGATGCTTCAGTTGTAAGAATGCTTGCTTTGATTCTGTGTTTGATTTAAATTTTGTTGATCTGAAGTTCACTCACAGTTTTTATTTCTTTGTTCTTATTTTAACTTGATCTTCTCAGGTTGATGAACGAACTGAGATGAAGTGGATATATAGGAAAAGTTGACAGGGTATGTTGTTTTTGTACAGGGTATTAGGTATGGGTAAGTACAATATTTCTTTTTTTACTCAGCATCTTTATACTTCTTTTTCTGTTGCTAAACCCATGCTTGAATTGGTGATGTGATCTTGTTTATGGCTGAAATGTATTGGAGGCATGTTGCATTTATTGCTTCTTACCTGCCTGCATATCTATTACAGGCTACATTCTTTATTTTATCTTTTGTTTTATTTTGTAAGCTTGTACTTTTTTTATTTGTTTTGCATAATCACTTACAGGTTACATACAAAATTCCTTTACTTAGTTTGTTTATGTACTTCATGAATATAGATATAAAGTAGTTTTAGTTATGTTATAAAATTTCAACTTATGAATTTAGTATATGCTTTTGTATTTTCTATATATTTATTCCAGTAGTTTATATTTTAAAAGTTATTTTGTTTTGTTTATGTTTGATAGATATTTATTTTATTTTAAAAACTTCATTTTAAATAATCAAATCAATTTATCAATAAATTTTACCATTTTAAATCAAAATTTAATTTAATTATCAATTTAAAATAAATTAAAATTCGGGATCGTTACACCCTACATGTTGGTTGGAGACCAAAGACAGATTAGCCTTAGGTCCAAATTTGTTAAGGGTGGCGTCGGAGAAGATTGAGTTAATCCGAGAACGGTAAAGAAGTCTCAATCCAGACAGAAGAGTTACGCAGATAAAAGGCGTAAAGACCTAGAGTTCTCAATGGGAGATTGGGTTTTCATTAAGGTATCACCTACGAAGGGTGTGGTACTGTGACGAGTCGGATTTTGCCCGCTCGAAAATCGACATTCATACTTCAAATCGTACTCGAATGTCATAGATTCGACCGTTCAAATCTGATTCGCTGGAGCTTATAACAATCATTAAGTAAACAACACAGCGGAATAAAAGAATAATACATTGATATACAGCTTTGATACAATATCTGATACAACGGATGATCCAATAGATATCAATATACATCAGAGATATGATACAATAAAATAGCAGCGGAAAGAAAATAGATAACAACATCTAGCATACGAAACAAATAACTCTAAGATAGTCTTCAAAAGAGAACTCCGAGAACTGTAACTCCATTTCCAAGAATCAATCCAGCAAAAGCTCGAACCCCCAATAACATATCACCAAGATAGGCAAGACTGGTGCGATCCAAAGACTGAACTAACTCCAGATAATCCACTATATCTAACTATCTGTAAAACCCAACTCTAGACTGCTCATGTAGAAAATAATGAGCACCCAGAGTTTAGGAAGGAAACAATAAACTCCGGATCAGTCGTGGGACTGGTGTGAGCAACAAAAACAGTTTATCTATTAAAAACATTCAACAAAGGATTTTCAAAGTCAATTCGAAATGCTTTTGAAAAATGAGACTACCATAAGGCCTCCCGCACACACACACATGCAAACGCAGAATCGGAGGAGATTTCTCCTTATGATAGTCAAAGATGCTTGATACGCATTTAAAATAACATTTGATATTATTACTAGTGCATAGTGTAGAAGAAATTCATTTCGAAAGTAGAAGATAAATCTTAGCCAACATACGACCATTATCGTATGCCTACTATAGCTACCATCCAAACAGTGTTGCGACACCATAAGTGAATGATAGGTTCTACAACTAATACCGTACAAGTTTCGTATTGTTTCTTTGGATTTCCAACAAATGGCCAGGCCAAGGAACTTCCCATTGCCACATGAGAATGCCTCTGGAAAGACATTCCCGAGAACCAAACCGAAACTCTGCCAACACAAGGCCGGGTTACCCCTAACTGGGTAACTACTGACACGAGCACGCCATTCCCCGATCGTAAACGACCTTTCTCACGGGATCCCGAAAACCAACAACCACAAAGTAATAAATTCGTAGTAACCACATAGGTTAAATATCTGGGCTCCATACCATGATACCACCTCTATCCAGAAGGAAATGTACATACCCTAAAGGGTGCTACCCCTCATAACCTTGCCGCATCTTTCCTGTTTTGACCATTTCCGGGGTGTGAGGCTCGACGAAGTCACGTCCACAAAAACATACTTTATACAAAAGCCATGCTTTGGGTCAACAAATGATCAACACAATGATCACCAAGATAGACGATCAAATAAACGATCCTATCACAATAATCAACACAATGATCATTTCAGCAACACTCAGCATGTCACATTACCAAATTGAGAATATATCGCTGATAACTTCAAATATATAACCTCTGAGCCCGTACGTCTCAGAGAAGGGTGTTAAGCTAAAAGAATAAATTCTCCGCCACCAACAGAAATATATTTGAAAGAAATCGGCTTTATATCTCAATTTGTAATGTCAGACATACAATCCATACAAGTCTGTTCTGGGTTCGAACAGAACCGAAGGCACTTACAAAGAAGTCCTTGCAACCCGGATATTCACAATCCCGATCGGATTTTCCCATCACTTAGGGAGTTTCTATACCGGCGCGACTCGGTGCAGAAACAATCGATAGGTCATCCTATCGCTTTCACAAATACCCGGTCTTCATCACCGGTCTTCAAATGCTATCCATAACGACGTATCACATATTCGGAATGGGTTATACGACACAAAGGTCCTTTCCCGGTTAAACCGAATAGTGAGCGAAATTATTTTCAAAACATATGGATATGGGATTTCAATTAAGTCACAACTTATTACCCAAAACTTTTCTTCAAAATGGCTTAACAAATTACCATTTTCAATCTTTAAACAAAAAGATTCATTTTCACAACCTTTAACGGTTTAAACAATTTTCACATTTAAATCTTTTAAACAAAAGATTCATTCACATATTCTCCAAATCAATTTTCATTTCAATTTGATTCAACTCGTTAAATCTTTAAATCAAAGATTTAACTTATAGCCTTCAAAACAATTTCATTTCAATTTGATTTAAACAAATCATCAATTTAAATCTGTTAAAAATAAACAGATTTAATTCATAGCTTTCAAAAAGAATTCATTCATAACTTAGGAAAATCATTTCTCTATTCAATCTTGAAATCCCCCTAATTAACTGAAATCTCGGTTCTTATCTAAAAGTGTTTATCATTTGAAAACAACAGTTTTCATTTTGGAAATCTGATTCATTTATACGAGTTGAAATCCTTGGGTTAAATTCAAATTCCCAAAAATAATACTTTAAAAATGGTTTAACTCATAATGACTAGTATAATATCATTAATCCCTAATTTCAAATTACAGAATTCAATTTCAAGTATTGAATTTAAATTTAAACCAACTTATTTAAATTCCAAAACTTAATCAAGTAATTTAAAAATAATAAATTTTTATTTTGAAATACATTCCAAAAGCTTTTCACATTTATTCCGATTCCATTTCCAAAACATTTGAATTTAAAAATTCAAATTTAAAACTATTTCAAACATCTGTGACTTAAACGATTTCCTCGTGAAATCCATATTTGTGTGTGTATGGTGTGGTCCAGGGGTTTAACTCAATAGTGCAACATCATACAATTATTACAGATCAGAATACAGAAATATAGTTGATAAGCGATATAAAACTTATTACGCTCATCGTCTATTCACAGATTCACAGATAATATACAAATGCAAATAAATATACACTGCTTAATCTACAGAACAAAATATCACAAATCAGATAGGATAATCAATTTAAGGCATCTCATACAATATAATCATTCATAAATAACGTCTAGCATTCAATAATCATATATAAGTAAGGTTTAATTAATCATTTTATCCGGATTAATTCAATTAATTTCCAGTCAAATTAATTTCTTATGAATTAATTATCAAATTTTGATTAACTAATTTCAAATCATTTAATATCAATTAATTTATCAAACATTTTTAATTAATTAAATTATTTTTAATTCATCATATTAATTAAATCAATCTTTAAACCAATGTCCTAATTAATTAACCCTTTAATTCATTATTTTAAGAAATAATATACAAATGTAAATAAATGAATAAATCATTTTAATTTCTTACCATTAAGCAATCATCCCGTAACCCTAAATCATTAATTTCAAATTAATCTTTATCATTTAAATAAATTTACTTTAATAAATCTTTAATTAATATTAATAAATCTCATTTATAAATAAATCCTTAATTAACCTCTATTTGATTTATTATCCTTAATTAATCATAATAAGTAATTATTTCTGATTGCTTCCATTATGTAATTTACAATATATAATTGATTATCTAAATTAATTTATCTAATTCGTTATCAAAATTAATCATTTTATCCTTAGTTAATCATCTTCATTAACTAATAACATTTCTTAATTACTTTTAATTAATCTCTAATTTTAAATAAATCTAAATCATAAATTTATAAATTAAATAAATGAGTCTTTAATTAATTATCATATAAATTACATCACTTAATGCCTTAATTGTTTCTAATATAAAATCAATTCCTTTATTAATGATTTCATTAATCATTCGAGTGTATTTTAAACTTATATTTTAAATTTAAAATTTAATTTTCCTTTTTAAAACTTTAAGATTCAAAGTTCTATTTGAATCTAACTTAAATCTGATTTAACTTTACTCATATCTAGTTTGCAAATTCATTTAAATTTGGTTTAAATTTCAATTTGCAAACAGTTTTTAAACAAAACTGCAACTCTGTTAAACTAACCCGAGCCAAACGAAGATGACTTCGAGTCTAACACCCTAGTGCTTCGGGCCAAACATGAAAATACTCGAGTAAAAACTCGAGTCACTTATTCTGCTTCATCCCCAAACTAACAAAATTACAGACCATCAGAGCAACCGTGCTCGTGCACGTGCACATGGACGCGGCGGCGCTCCGGTCACCTCCGATGGCTTCCACGCATCAGCCAGCATCCACGCAATCACCTCCAACCACCCAAATTTCCTCACGCGCGCAAAATCGAATTTGAGTTGTACAACTCAAACCTGGAACTCGAACTGCAAACGAAAGCCCAACCTGTCAACACGTCGTCCCCCACGCTCCGACCATCGTAGGTGCTAAAACTTCGGCATCTCCTTCGTCGCCTCAATCTCTACCACCACCCAACAGCCCATAGCACTCGATCATCTACAAGTGCCGAAGTCCCCAAATTTATCTCACCCAGTAAAACTAGGGTTCCAGAGGGAAACTCGACGCCGCCGCTACCTCCGACCTCGCGACCACTTTCCATTATTTTTCCCATCACCGTGGTACGCTCCTCCACCACCAGCCCAAGCCCCGACTCCTCTGATCAACGAGACCGACCTCGGCGACTCGAAATGGAAAAATCAAACAAACCCAAACCACTCTCATACCACACCATTTAAAATCATCAAATTTGGTTTAAAAATCATGTTATTGCTTACTGATTCAGCTTGCATAACTAAATTTGAAAATTAAAAGATTCGAAAATGGACAAATCTTGAGTTTGTTCAGATGGTTTGGGTTTCCAGAGACCATCTTAAGTTGCTTCCATTTTAAATAAATTTTTAAACTTAGATTATGGTGATACAAACATCTTTCGTTTGAATTTGAAGTTCAATCACCAATCAGAAGGGGAGTCAATGATTTTTTTTTCCAACAGTTTGGGTTTTAAACTGGAAACAGATGCAAGTTTTAAAACAGCAGCCTGTATTCTACTTCCAATTTACCCATATACATGGATGATTATATACGCACAAACATACATACATATATGTATATCTATATATATATATATATATATCCACAGATTCAAACCCCAAAAAAGAAAATAAAAGAATGTTACTCACCTGATTTTCCAGAAAGAACTAACAAAAACAGAACTTGTTTTTGAACCAGGCTTTGAGAAAATGCTTACTGAAGACCTTCTTACTTTTTTTTTGTTTATTGATTAAATGATGTTTGAGTTTGTATAGTTGATGTTTGAACTTGATCCTTGAATTGAATCCCTGCCTAGCTTGATTCCAGATGTTGTTTAAGTTTAAGAAGTTGTTTTCAATATGAAATAATGTTTTTCTCTGGTTTTACTCAGCACTGATATGTATAAAGAAAAGAAGATGATAGGTAAGCTATTATTTTATACAATAGGCATGTCTGATAACATTGCTTTGGTGAACTAGAGGATATGGCAAGTACATATTGCTTTGTACAGGGATATATATTATTGTTTTGTACAACATGCATGGCTACATTACTTGCATTCCCTTTTCTCGGCTGATATTATGAAATGTTATAGTGTTCTAGAGGTAGTAGCATTGACTATCATATGTCTTGTTTATAGATATAAATATGTTTGCACTGTTTTATATTTAGCGGAGTAGTTGTGCTTTATATTTGTACTTTATTTTATCACTTTGTCTTCTTTTCTTTTACTTTGCTTTTAATAACTTAAATAAATTTCTATTTTATATAACATAACTTGCTTGATTTAATATACAAGCTCTTGTATTTGATTTGTTACCTTTTCTTTTGTTTTTATCTTTTGTTTTGTTTTGTTATTTTGTTTAGTTTACTTTGTATTACAAATAATTTTCTATTTTAATTATGTTTGTATGCATACATTTGTTTGTAATTTATTTCATTTTAAATTCACAAATCCTAGCTTTCTTTAAAAATACATACATACATACATATATATATATATATATATATATATATAAATCTGAAATAACCATTTCTATCTATAAAAATCCATTTGTATAAATATTATACTATTAATATTGTTTAAATACAACTCATTATTTAATTAAAACAATTTATAAAAGAAACTATCTTTATTTTGATAAATAACATATTTTTATTTGTTTGAATACTTTTATTTGCTCTTATTCTTGCATTTTAAATTTACTTCTATTTTTAGTTTAAATAATTATCATAAATTTTACTTTAAAAATTATTGTTTTATATTTCTCTATATATACACATATATTTTATATAACTCAAATTATCATCATTTATAAATTTTAAATCAATTTATTTATTCTTTTTTATACTTGTGTCCAAAGTATATTATTTATTTTTTTCAAAATCATTTATATAAGAATTTATTTAAAATCAAATATATACATATATATTCACCTATATACAAAATTTCAAATCCATATGACTATATATATATATATATATATATATATATTCTATTTGAATCGAGGAAACTCGCTTCCATTTATATTAAATTTTATAATTTTTATTCAAAATTTCTTTTAATTATCAATTTAAATTAAATTAAAATCTAGGGTCGTTACAAACTTCCCCCCCTTAAAAGGATTTCGTCCTCGAAATTCGCAGGCACGAAAACAATACAGAGATAGACGAAAGGTAGAAGAAATATCTTTTCAAATCAAACTGGATATCAATTCTGCGTTTGGCTCACCAAATCAGAATATCAACAACAGATACAAGAAATTATAATAGAATTTCAATTTTGGTTTTAAACGAAATCGTTATATCGATACAATTCTAATCATTCTTCATATTCTATTAATCAAGTTAACTCAATTTAAAATTTCCAATTTATTTAAAATTTCAAATTTCAAATTTCAATTTCATTATAGTTTAAAATCAAAACTGATAGGAAACCAATGAAGATACGAAATAAAAATTTCCTACAACGATTCGTAGGGTCCTCACCGTACCGAAACTTCTTTTTGGAGCTGCCACGAAGCAATTCAAAAGAATTTAGAAACGAATCAAAGAAATTGATAAGAAAATTGTTTCCACTATTGTTACAGAGTATCGACTAATTATAGCCGTATTCCCCTGTCCTCTATCTCGTTCTTTTCTTGCACTCATACTCACTATCAGTGGATAGTAAAAGAATTTACTGAGGCATTAAAACGGATATCTTAAGGATTACTCATTCTAGGATTTACTTCATCTTATCTTTAATGAGCTACTTAATGTGTTATACTCCTGAGCTAAAGTTTCACCTTAGCTCTGATACCAAATGTGACGAGTCGGATTTTGCCCGCTCGAAAATCGACATTCATACTTCAAATCGTACTCGAATGTCATAGATTCGACCGTTCAAATCCGATTCGTCGGAGCTTATAACAATCATTAAGTAAACAACACAGCGGAATAAAAGAATAATACATTGATATACAGCTTTGATACAATATCTGATACAACAGATGATCCAATAGATATCAATATACATCAGAGATATGATACAATAAAATAGCAGCGGAAAGAAAATAGATAACAACATCTAGCATACGAAACAAATAACTCTAAGATAGTCTTCAAAGAGAACTCCGAGAACTGTAACTCCATTTCCAAGAATCAATCCAGCAAAAGCTCGAACCCCCAATAACATATCACCAAGATAGGCAAGACTGGTGCGATCCAAAGACTGAACTAACTCCAGATAATCCACTATATCTAACTATCTGTAAAACCCAACTCTAGACTGCTCGTGTAGAAAATAATGAGCACCCAGAGTTTAGGAAGGAAACAATAAACTCCGGATCAGTCGTGGGACTGGTGTGAGCAACAAAAACAGTTTATCTATTAAAAACATTCAACAAAGGATTTTCAAAGTCAATTCGAAATGCTTTTGAAAAATGAGACTACCATAAGGCCTCCCGCACACACACACATGCAAACGCAGAATCGGAGGAGATTTCTCCTTATGATAGTCAAAGATGCTTGATACGCATTTAAAATAACATTTGATATTATTACTAGTGCATAGTGTAGAAGAAATTCATTTCGAAAGTAGAATATAAATCTTAGCCAACATACGACCATTATCGTATGCCTACTATAGCTACCATCCAAACAGTGTTGCGACACCATAAGTGAATGATAGGTTCTACAACTAATACCGTACAAGTTTCGTATTGTTTCTTTGGATTTCCAACAAATGGTCAGGCCAAGGAACTTCCCATTGCCACATGAGAATGCCTCTGGAAAGACATTCCCGAGAACCAAACCGGAACTCTGCCAACACAAGGCCGGGTTACCCCTAACTGGGTAACTACTGACACGAGCACGCCATTCCCCGATCGTAAACGACCTTTCTCACGGGATCCCGAAAACCAACAACCACAAAGTAATAAATTCGTAGTAACCACATAGGTTAAATATCTGGGCTCCATACCATGATACCACCTCTATCCAGAAGGAAATGTACATACCCTAAAGGGTGCTACCCCTCATAACCTTGCCGCATCTTTCCTGTTTTGACCATTTCCGGGGTGTGAGGCTCGACGAAGTCACGTCCACAAAAACATACTTTATACAAAAGCCATGCTTTGGGTCAACAAATGATCAACACAATGATCACCAAGATAGACGATCAAATAAACGATCCTATCACAATAATCAACACAATGATCATTTCAGCAACACTCAGCATGTCACATTACCAAATTGGGAATATATCGCTGATAACTTCAAATATATAACCTCTGAGCCCGTACGTCTCAGAGAAGGGTGTTAAGCTAAAAGAATAAATTCTCCGCCACCAACAGAAATATATTTGAAAGAAATCGGCTTTATATCTCAATTTGTAATGTCAGACATACAATCCATACAAGTCTGTTCTGGGTTCGAACAGAACCGAAGGCACTTACAAAGAATTCCTTGCAACCCGGATATTCACAATCCCGATCGGATTTTCCCATCACTTAGGGAGTTTCTATACCGGCGCGACTCGGTGCAGAAACAATCGATAGGTCATCCTATCGCTTTCACAAATACCCGGTCTTCATCACCGGTCTTCAAATGCTATCCATAACGACGTATCACATATTCGGAATGGGTTATACGACACAAAGGTCCTTTCCCGGTTAAACCGAATAGTGAGCGAAATTATTTTCAAAACATATGGATATGGGATTTCAATTAAGTCACAACTTATTACCCAAAACTTTTCTTCAAAATGGCTTAACAAATTACCATTTTCAATCTTTAAACAAAAAGATTCATTTTCACAACCTTTAACGGTTTAAACAATTTTCACATTTAAATCTTTTAAACAAAAGATTCATTCACATATTCTCCAAATCAATTTTCATTTCAATTTGATTCAACTCGTTAAATCTTTAAATCAAAGATTTAACTTATAGCCTTCAAAACAATTTCATTTCAATTTGATTTAAACAAATCATCAATTTAAATCTGTTAAAAATAAACAGATTTAATTCATAGCTTTCAAAAAGAATTCATTCATAACTTAGGAAAATCATTTCTCTATTCAATCTTGAAATCCCCCTAATTAACTGAAATCTCGGTTCTTATCTAAAAGTGTTTATCATTTGAAAACAACAATTTTCATTTTGGAAATCTGATTCATTTATACGAGTTGAAATCCTTGGGTTAAATTCAAATTCCCAAAAATAATACTTTAAAAATGGTTTAACTCATAATGACTAGTATAATATCATTAATCCCTAATTTCAAATTACAGAATTCAATTTCAAGTATTGAATTTAAATTTAAACCAACTTATTTAAATTCCAAAACTTAATCAAGTAATTTAAAAATAATAAATTTTTATTTTGAAATACATTCCAAAAGCTTTTCACATTTATTCCGATTCCATTTCCAAAACATTTGAATTTAAAAATTCAAATTTAAAACTATTTCAAACATCTGTGACTTAAACGATTTCCTCGTGAAATCCATATTTGTGTGTGTATGGTGTGGTCCAGGGGTTTAACTCAATAGTGCAACATCATACAATTATTACAGATCAGAATACAGAAATATAGTTGATAAGCGATATAAAACTTATTACGCTCATCGTCTATTCACAGATTCACAGATAATATACAAATGCAAATAAATATACACTGCTTAATCTACAGAACAAAATATCACAAATCAGATAGGATAATCAATTTAAGGCATCTCATACAATATAATCATTCATAAGTAACGTCTAGCATTCAATAATCATATATAAGTAAGGTTTAATTAATCATTTTATCCGGATTAATTCAATTAATTTCCAGTCAAATTAATTTCTTATGAATTAATTATCAAATTTCGATTAACTAATTTCAAATCATTTAATATCAATTAATTTATCAAACATTTTTAATTAATTAAATTATTTTTAATTCATCATATTAATTAAATCAATCTTTAAACCAATGTCCTAATTAATTAACCCTTTAATTCATTATTTTAAGAAATAATATACAAATGTAAATAAATGAATAAATCATTTTAATTTCTTACCATTAAGCAATCATCCCGTAACCCTAAATCATTAATTTCAAATTAATCTTTATCATTTAAATAAATTTACTTTAATAAATCTTTAATTAATATTAATAAATCTCATTTATAAATAAATCCTTAATTAACCTCTATTTGATTTATTATCCTTAATTAATCATAATAAGTAATTATTTCTGATTGCTTCCATTATGTAATTTACAATATATAATTGATTATCTAAATTAATTTATCTAATTCGTTATCAAAATTAATCATTTTATCCTTAGTTAATCATCTTCATTAACTAATAACATTTCTTAATTACTTTTAATTAATCTCTAATTTTAAATAAATCTAAATCATAAATTTATAAATTAAATAAATGAGTCTTTAATTAATTATCATATAAATTACATCACTTAATGCCTTAATTGTTTCTAATATAAAATCAATTCCTTTATTAATGATTTCATTAATCATTCGAGTGTATTTTAAACTTATATTTTAAATTTAAAATTTAATTTTCCTTTTTAAAACTTTAAGATTCAAAGTTCTATTTGAATCTAACTTAAATCTGATTTAACTTTACTCATATCTAGTTTGCAAATTCATTTAAATTTGGTTTAAATTTCAATTTGCAAACAGTTTTTAAACAAAACTGCAACTCTGTTAAACCAACCCGAGCCAAACGAAGATGACTTCGAGTCTAACACCCTAGTGCTTCGGGCCAAACATGAAAATACTCGAGTAAAAACTCGAGTCACTTATTCTGCTTCATCCCCAAACTAACAAAATTACAGACCATCAGAGCAACCGTGCTCGTGCACGTGCACATGGACGCGGCGGCGCTCCGGTCACCTCCGATGGCTTCCACGCATCAGCCAGCATCCACGCAATCACCTCCGACCACCCAAATTTCCTCACGCGCGCAAAATCGAATTTGAGTTGTACAACTCAAACCTGGAACTCGAACTGCAAACGAAAGCCCAACCTGTCAACACGTCGTCCCCCACGCTCCGACCATCGTAGGTGCTAAAACTCCGGCATCTCCTTCGTCGCCTCAATCTCTACCACCACCCAACAGCCCATAGCACTCGATCATCTACAAGTGCCGAAGTCCCCAAATTTATCTCACCCAGTAAAACTAGGGTTCCAGAGGGAAACTCGACGCCGCCACTACCTCCGACCTCGCGACCACTTTCCATTATTTTTCCCATCACCGTGGTACGCTCCTCCACCACCAGCCCAAGCCCCGACTCCTTTGATCAACGAGACCGACCTCGGCGACTCGAAATGGAAAAATCAAACAAACCCAAACCACTCTCATACCACACCATTTAAAATCATCAAATTTGGTTTAAAAATCATGTTATTGCTTACTGATTCAGCTTGCATAACTAAATTTGAAAATTAAAAGATTCGAAAATGGACAAATCTTGAGTTTGTTCAGATGGTTTGGGTTTCCAGAGACCATCTTAACTTGCTTCCATTTTAAATAAATTTTTAAACTTAGATTATGGTGATACAAACATCTTTCGTTTGAATTTGAAGTTCAATCACCAATCAGAAGGGGAGTCAATGATTTTTTTTTCCAACAGTTTGGGTTTTAAACTGGAAACAGATGCAAGTTTTAAAACAGCAGCCTGTATTCTACTTCCAATTTACCCATATACATGGATGATTATATACGCAGAAACATACATACATATATGTATATGTATGTGTATATATATATATATATATATATATATATCCACAGATTCAAACCCCAAAAAAGAAAATAAAAGAATGTTACTCACCTGATTTTCCAGAAAGAACTAACAAAAACAGAACTTGTTTTTGAACCAGGCTTTGAGAAAATGCTTACTGAAGACCTTCTTACTTTTTTTTTGTTTATTGATTAAATGATGTTTGAGTTTGTATAGTTGCTGTTTGAACTTGATCCTTGAATTGAATCCCTGCCTAGCTTGATTCCAGATGTTGTTTAAGTTTAAGAAGTTGTTTTCAATATGAAATAATGTTTTTCTCTGGTTTTACTCAGCACTGATATGTATAAAGAAAAGAAGATGATAGGTAAGCTATTATTTTATACAATAGGCATGTCTGATAACATTGCTTTGGTGAACTAGAGGATATGGCAAGTACATATTGCTTTGTACAGGGATATATATTATTGTTTTGTATAACATGCATGGCTACATTACTTGCATTCCCTTTTCTCGGCTGATATTATGAAATGTTATAGTGTTCTAGAGGTAGTAGCATTGACTATCATATGTCTTGTTTATAGATATAAATATGTTTGCACTGTTTTATATTTAGCTGAGTAGTTGTGCTTTATATTTGTACTTTATTTTATCACTTTGTCTTCTTTTCTTTTACTTTGCTTTTAATAACTTAAATAAATTTCTATTTTATATAACATAACTTGCTTGATTTAATATACAAGCTCTTGTATTTGATTTGTTACCTTTTCTTTTGTTTTTATCTTTTGTTTTGTTTTGTTATTTTGTTTAGTTTACTTTGTATTACAAATAATTTTCTATTTTAATTATGTTTGTATGCATACATTTGTTTGTAATTTATTTCATTTTAAATTCACAAATCCTAGCTTTCTTTAAAAATACATACATACATATATATATATATATATATAAATCTGAAATAACCATTTCTATCTATAAAAATCCATTTGTATAAATATTATACTATTAATATTGTTTAAATACAACTCATTATTTAATTAAAACAATTTATAAAAGAAACTATCTTTATTTTGATAAATAACATATTTTTATTTGTTTGAATACTTTTATTTGCTCTTATTCTTGCATTTTAAATTTACTTCTATTTTTAGTTTAAATAATTATCATAAATTTTACTTTAAAAATTATTGTTTTATATTTCTCTATATATACACATATATTTTATATAACTCAAATTATCATCATTTATAAATTTTAAATCAATTTATTTATTCTTTTTTATACTTGTGTCCAAAGTATATTATTTATTTTTTTCAAAATCATTTATATAAGAATTTATTTAAAATCAAATATATACATATATATTCACCTATATACAAAATTTCAAATCCATATGACTATATATATATATTCTATTTGAATCGAGGAAACTCGCTTCCATTTATATTAAATTTTATAATTTTTATTCAAAATTTCTTTTAATTATCAATTTAAATTAAATTAAAATCTAGGGTCGTTACAGGTACGGTTTAGAAAATCGAGAAAGTTAGCCCTGAGATATGTTGGTCCATTCCTGATTACAAAGAGGATTGGAAAGCTCACGTACAGAGTTGAGTTGCCGAGCAATATGGCAGGTGTCCGTAATGTGTTTCATGTGTCTTATCTTCACAAGTATGTGCATGATCCAGAGGCCACCATTCCTCAGATAGAGTTGGAGGACTTGGTAGTAGAGCCTGATTTGACTTTTGTTAGACAACCAGTTCGGGTTGTTGCAAGAGATAAGAAAAGATTGAGGAACAAGACAGTTGAGTTGGTGAAAGTTCAGTGGAGCGATAACGAGAAGGACTATATTTGGAAGACAAAGGATAGAATTCGAGATACTTACCCTGATCTACTTTGAGGGTATGTCTATATTAGATTTATATAGATATTTCCTAATCATGTAGACTAGTATGGTTGTTAGGAGTCGTTATAGATTGTTGATATTTTTTGATATTTAGTCCTTACAGAATTTCAAAGAAGAAATTATTTAAGGAGGGGAGCCTGAAACATCCCTAATTTTGATAACATTGTTTATGAGATTTAATTTAGATAAATTAAATTAAATAATGTAAATGTAAGTGATGAGGGGATTGAGACATGAATTAATTAATTAAGGTCGTGCCTAATAAACTAATTAATGGGCTTAAGAATGCATTTTGGTTAATTAAGTCATGTAAGGGTATATTGGGAATTACCACCCCTAGCTTTCACCCTAATATATATATATATATATATACATATATATATATATATCGCTCCCACCTTCTTAATTTCCATTCACATCATTTTAAAACACAAACAAAAATATAGAGAAAGGCCGGCCATTAAGAAGATCAAGAGAAATTCAAAGTTAAGCTAGAAAATCAAGATTAGGGGAAATCAATCTCAATCCAATCTCATTATCAAGTGCAATGTGAATAATTATTCCATCTCTATTTTGGTTTTAAATCCTAAATTTTGGGATTTAATGGATAAATTCATTTTTAATGATATATTGGAAGATAATACGCTTGATCCAAGATTTATTCGATTTAAACAAGGTTGTTTATAAAGGGTTTTATATGGTTTTAGATCAAAATTGAGATTAAATGATGTTTAAATGCCACAGGAAAATTCTATGTTATGAGAAACATGATTTTGCAGTAGGGTTTCAATTTTCAGAATTTTTCAAGCTACGGAAAGATTATTATGAATTTTCAAAGGATTAATATGGTTATTTGTATTTATAATTTATTTTGGATAATATGTTAAGAATTTGGGTCTGGAATTTTGATATGTTAGAAAACATGGTTAAAGTGAATTTCTGGAAATTTTGGGGATTTTTCCAAAGTTATTTGCTATACAAAATAAATTATTTTAGAAGAGGGACTTCTTTGCAAAAATTGGAAGGGCTAGTTTGATAAACTTAACCATGGTTTATTTTTGAAAAAGAATTCGAAAAAGTTATGGCAACCAATCTGGTGCTGACACATGGCAGGTTAGTTAGAGAAAAGTTTATTCAAACAAGAATTAAACCAGATTTGCTCAGAAAACTGGTTCCGCCTACTTAGGAAAGTTCCTTTCGACACAGTAGCTACCGCCTTCATCCTTGTCAAAACCAACTATGCCGAAACCATTACACAAGGTATCACTATTACGGTACGTAGTGGATTGGAGATAGGCGGAAGGCAGGGTGTCGAAAGCATAGCTTCCGAAGGGGTTGAAACCTTAGTTTGTTTTTAAAGTGAAAAGCTCCTGCCTATGTTTCGTTTTAAGCCTTCGACGATGTCGAAGTAATTGATTTCGATAGAGGATTTATGGTGGTTTCGAAAGAGCTGCCATTAACTTATAATTGCTTTCAATTGGGTTCCGAATGTTTTAAAAGAAGGGGTTCTGACCTAGTCGATACCCTGCTGCCATTTTATACCCTTTCGATGGTGTTGAAGATATGGATGCTGTCAAATGGCACTTTATTTTATAAAGGTTAAGCCACTGCCTAATGCTTTGCAAAAGGGTTAGGGGTTTTGAAGGTGATGGTTTCGAAAGGGATTTCGACACCAACCTTCTTATATTTCACACAGATGTTTTATGCTTTCGAAAGAGATGGTACCAATGCCATCATGGTTCTCCAATGTTTTATAATTGATAAAGATGGTTTTGAAATAGATATTTTTGACTATATTCACTTTAACCTAAATTATATTTTTAGTATAAACCCAATGCTCTCGAAAGAGTTACTTTCAATGTTTTCAGAAGGGTTGCTTCCAATGGTGTCGAAAGGGCTACTTTCAACTGGTTTTGAAGCTAAAGCTTCTAAAGTTAAATGCTAATACTTTAATATATTTGAAAGGTTTCGAAAGATAGAATTTAAAGTACTATGAGGAAGGATCCTAATGGTTTTAAGAGCTTTCGAAGAAGGTCATCCTATGAAGTCAAAAGTTAGGTTTCGAAGGTATCGATAGGTTTTATGACCCAAACTCTATTTTTAAAGGAAAAATCCATGGCTATACTTTAAAGGAGTTTTTATAATGGTTTAAGAAGAGGATATCTTTGATAAATAACTAGGTTAAAGGGATTAACCATGTTTTATTTTAAACCCACAGGAGTGGTATTGCTCTATTGTTATGTTGTTTCTTCTAATATGAATATATTCACTTTATAATGGACCAATAACTACATTTTAGGGGAAAAGAGTAGGAGAACCAGTTTAAACCAGTAGTGAATTTAAATTGAATAAACTTATGAATGAGTAGAATCACATCTAGGAGGTCAAGAAGACCAGAATATAGGATGCTAAAATATAAAGGAAAGACATTGGCAGTGGCCAATAGGCTTACAGTAAGCCCATGAATACTGTATGTTATTAGCAGGGGCCAATAGGTTCATAGTTAGCCCATGAAAATTATGTATAAAAGAAGATGTCAGATAGACAGGTTCATAATTAGACCATGAAGCCTATGTGTGAAGGAAGATGTCAGATAGATATGTTCATAGTAAACCCATGAAAACTATGATTCGGTACTAGCAGGGCCAGTAGGTTTGTAGTTAGCCCATGAAAACGATATCCGGATGAAATATTGATAGATGTCGATAGGTTTCTAGCCAACCCATGAAAACTAGGGTAAAAATAAATGATATTGGGTTTACCAATAGGTTCCTAGTCAACCCATGAAAACTAGGATAAGAGTAATATTGCCAATAGGTTCATAGTGATCCCATGAAAATTATGTAATCGGATAGGGAGTCTTTGAATGTTTAACTGGTTATTAGTTAGCTCATGAAAACTAATAGGTTAATAGTAATCCTATAAACTATAGCTTGGATAGATAGTCTAAATTGAATGGGGATGGGTAATCCAGAATTAATTCAATTGTTTTGCATATCATCATATTATACCGTTTTGAATTGTTTTAACCATTATGGTTGTATAGGCATAATATATGGTTTTATAAAGGTTTTGAGATACTAGTGAGGGAAAACCCGTTTCGTTAAGCGGCGTGGTCTCACTAGATATCTAAATGATCTGAGATGGTAGATTATTATTCATACCAGGTTTTATGTCTGACTCAAAGTTAATGTTTTCCCCTTAAACTCTTGGGTACTCAAGTGATTTGAGTATTTGAGGTTGAGATTTTCAGGTATCTCATAAGACGAATAAGCTTCCGGAGACATGCATGAAGCATAATAGCTATTTAGAGTCTCTTTTCTTTTGATTCCGTTGTGTTGTTTATAATGGAAAAGTTGTTATATTGCCTGTATATACACTAATCATCCCAAGTGGCATCTTCATATGTTGCTTTGGGTGTATGTTGTAATAAATATATTTTCTCTGAATGTTATTTGCGAATTTGAGATTATGTAATGAATTGGAAATATTTTGGAATGAAATGTGATTTGGTTTGAAGTTTAAGATTTTCCATATTCATGTGTTTCTATGTATCAATGAATCTAACACCACCGTATTTGGTCGTCGAGGATTAATAACTATGGATGACTACATCATCCATAGTCATTAGTTTTGGGCATCCAAGTAGGGGGATGTTACAGATTTGCTATGCAAATTAAATTATTTTAGATGAATGACTTATTTGCAATATTTGTTTTGTTTAATGGAAGGGCTTATTTGCTAAATTAACCTTTATTTAGATCTGAGATTTAGCGACAATTATTTTAGTAAACAATTTGAGAAGCCGAGGCAACTAATTATAGGTTTACACTTGCCGGTTAGTTAGATAAAATTTGCTTTAAGTGGCATTAATCATCATTTACTCAAAAAAGCAGGTTCTGCCTCTAATAGAAGTACCTTTCGACTCAGAGCTTCCACCTTCAATCAAGTCAAAACCCACTAAGCCAAAACCAATACATAATGTTTCACTTAAATGGTACGTAGTAGACTGGAGGAAAGGTGAAAGGCATGGTGTCGAAAACATTGCTTCCGATGGGGTCGATACCTTTGTTTGTTCTAAAAAAAGAAGCGCATGCCTTTGTTTTATTAAATCCTTCAAAGGAGTCGGAGCATGTGTTTTCGAAAGAGGTTTTCTAAAGGCTTTCGAAAGGGTTTCCATCTTATGTTTTAAAGAACAAGCTTTTGAATGTGTTTCTTTACTTATGAAAATAAAGCTTTCGAAACAAGGGGTTCTGACCTAATCAAAGCCCTGCTGCCGTTCTTTTACCTTTCAAGTTTATTAAAGTTGTCAACGCTTTCGAAGGGTATCTATTTGTTTTAAAGATGTTCTAATCCCACTTCCTAAATGCTTTCCAAGGGTTTAGAAGGAAATGGCTTCGAAAGGAGGTTTCGATGCTATTCTTTAATGATTGATTTAAATGATTTAAAGCTTTCGAAAGGGATGGTGCCAACGCCATCAAGTTTTCCTTGATACTTTTATATTATAAAGAATGGTTTCGAAAGAGATACTTTTGTTTAGATTCACTTTGACCTAAATGATATTTTTATATAAACCAAAAGGTTTCGAAGGGGGACTTTCAATGATTTTGGAAGGGATACTTCTAAAGGCCACGAAAAGGGTACTTTCACTGGTTTCGAAGCTATGCTTCTAAAAGATAATAAGTAATACTTTATTACATTCAAAAGGTTTTGAAAGAGAGGTTTTAAATTGTTTCGAAAGGCATGAGCCTAATGTTTTGAAAAGAGATTTATATGCTTTCCAAGGAGGTTATTAGTAGAATCACATCAAGGAGGCCAAAAAGGCCATAATATAGGATGCTAAAATATTAAAGGAAGATATTGGCAGGGGCCAATAGGTTCTCAGTAAGCCCATGAAAACTGTGTATAGGAAAAGATATTGGCATAGGCCAATAGGTTCGTAGTAAGTCCATGAAAACTATGTACATTTAAAGATGTCGGAAAGATAGGTTCTGTAACGACCCTGACTCGACCTTCGAAAATCGACACTGAATACATCACCCATATTCGAATGCCGTGGATCCAAACATTGAATCTGGTTCGCCGGAGCTTATAACACATCAAATGTAACAATACATCAGAAGAAAACGATAATATCATTGATATAAAACATTCGATACAATAATTTGATACAAATGATATCAATTTCAGAGATACAACAGCGGAAAGATAATAGCATAGTGGAGCAATATCACCAAAATATAGAAAAGTCTCCAAAAGAATCCAACTCCACACCGCAACTCCATCTCCAAAACTACAAACCAAAGATAGCTCGAACTAAAAGCTCGAACCACCATCATCGATGCATTAAGCAAAGTCAGTCATCCAAAGACTGAAGGGTACCGAACCTACACCATGCAAATGCAGAATTGAAGGAGATTTCTCCTTGTGATAGTCAAACTTGCTTGATACGCGAAAATTTTCATAATATTATTAATGCATAGTGAAAAACTATTCAAAAGTATAATATTAATGTTAGCCAGCATACAACATTTCGTTGTATGTCTACTATAGCTACCATGTTCAATTAGCAGGTTACCGCCACATTCCATGGAGGTTATGCAACTAAAACCGTACAGGACGCATATTGTTTCTTTGGATTTCCAACAAATGGTCAGGCTAAGAAACTTCCTATTGCCACATGGGTACGCCTCTGGAGGGACTCCCCGAGAACTTACCCATCTCTCTATCAACACAAGGCCGGTTTACCCCTGACCGGAAGTAACACCTACAAGTATGTCATTCTCGGTCGTTAGCGACCTTTATCCGAGGGCCCTCAACCACAAAGAAACAATCACAAAGTAATAAATTTGCAACAACCACATGAGTTAAGTATCCGGGCTCCATACCATGATACCACCCTTTTCCAGAAGAAATGGACATACCCTAGGGGCACGACCCTTGACAACCTTGCCGCATCTTTCCTGTTTCAACCATTTCTGGTTTGTGAGGTCCGACGAGGTCATGTCCACAAAGCTACGATTTTCACAAAGCCATGCTTTGATCAACAAATTATCAGTAGCACTTCGTATGCCACGTTACCAAATTGGGAATGTATCACTAGTAACCATCAACTACATAACTTTTGAGCTCATACGTCTCAGAGAAGGGTGTTAAGCTAACAGAATAAATCTCCGCCACTAAACTGAAATGTATTTGATAGAAACCAGCTATACATCTCAAAGTGTAAGGTCAGACACACACCCATACAAGTCTGTTCTAGGTTCGAACAGATCCGAAGGCACTTCCAAAGAATCCCTTGCAATTCGGGTATTCACAATCCCGATCAGACTTCCCATCACATATGCAGATCTCTATACCGGCGCGACTCAGTGCAGAGACATTCGAAGGGTCATCCTTTCACTCTCGAAAATACCAGGTCCTCACCATCGGTCTTCAAATGTTATCCATTACATCGTATCACTATTCGAAATGGGTTATATGACACAAAGTCCTCTCCCGGTTAAACCGAATAGTGAGCGCTTAATTTAAAAAGCATATGGATATTGGGATCTTAATTAAGTCACAATTTTAACCAAAACCTTTCTTTCAAATGGTTTAAACAAATTACCATTTTCAAATCTTTGAACAAAAAGATTCACTTCACAAAGTTCACCAAGCATCCATAAAGATTCAGGCACAGCTTTCAAAATAATTTTCTTTTCAAATTGGATTAACTCATCCAATCATTAAATCAATGGCTCAATTCATAGCTTTCGAAACCATTTCTAAAGATTCATTCATAACTTTCAAAACAATTTCTCATTTTAAATCTTTTATATAAAAGATACACCATTTAAAATCCTCTTCAGTTTCTAAACAAAGTTCAATAATCTTTCGCAAAGATTAATTCACAGCTTTCCAAACTATTTATGATTCAAATCCTTTAAGTAAAGGATCCATTTCAGTTCAACAACAAGATTTACCAAATCTTTAACAAAGATAGCTTATCAAAACTATTTCCTTTAGACAAAACTGGGAATTCTTTCTTTTATATGAAAGCCATTATTATTTGAAACCAAATACTTTTTGTCTTTTGAAAATCCGATTATATTTGCTCAAGTTAAAGCCTTTCATGTATAAACTTGGGTAAAATTCAAATTCCCAAAACAATACTTTTAAAATGGTTTAAAACCCATATAAATATATTATATACTTGTTAAACCATAATTCAAATTTTGAATTCAAATTCAAATCAAACTATTTAAATTCCAAAACTTAATCAAATTATTCAAAATAACTTTTATCTTTAAAACTCCTTTTCAAAAGCTTTTTAACCCAATTCCATTTCCAAAACCATTTGGATTCAAAAATCAAACTTTAAAACCATTTCAAAAATCTGTGACTTAAACAATTTCCTCATGCAATCCATATTTATGTTTAAGGTGTAGTCCAAGGGTTTTACAAAATAATGCAACAACATCAATCATCACAGATTCAATCATATCAATATCAATAAGCGGCATATTCCTATAACGCTTATCTTCCTTCACTGATTTACAGATATAAATTCATCACAACTAAATAAACTACATTCATCACAGATAAATCACAGCTCAAATCAAAACAATTCATATCACAAAGCAGTACATACCAGGGATATCAACAATTCAACATTCAATAGAGCATCCAAAAGTAAGATTAACTAATCATCTGATTAATATTTAAATCAGATTTAATTACTTATGAATAACTACTAATCCTAGTTAATAAATATTAATTAATTACATATTATTTTTAATTAATTAACCTCTAATCATTTATTAATTAACCTTCAATAATAAACTAACCTTAATTAATAAATTAGTTCACCTTTAATCATTAAATAATTAACCTTTATTTATTTAATTATCCTTTAAAATTAATAACCCTTAATAGATTAATTAATAATTTAATTAACCCTTAATTAATTACCATTAGATCAATTATCCTTAATTAACTAAAATAAGTGATTATCCTAATCACTTAGATCAATAAATCACATATTAGTTTCTTTGAGTAATTATACTTTAATCGCTTGATTAATTAACTTTAATCATTAATTAATTACTTTTAATTAAGTCATTATCTTTAAGTAATTGATTACTTTTAATTACTTATCATTAATAAATCTTAATCAATTAATTATCTTTTATTGTAATTACACAAAGTAATCATCCCTTAATTACATTAAGCAATAATAACATAAATAAACTAATCACATGGACAAAACCTTCTTTCTCTAAATTTCAAGTAATAAATTAATTAATCCCAAATTTATTAAAAAATTAACCCTTTTATATCAAGTAATTGTCCTTAATTACCTTTATTAATCACATTAACAAATTTTACCTTAAATAAATTAATTAACCACATAGATAGGTTAACTCTTGATTGATTAATTAATCATCTCCATCAATTGTCCTTTAATTAATTAAGTCATGAATCCATTAAAATTATTTGAAAATCTTATTAAATACATTTACCTTGAAAACTTTGTTTATTTTAAATTCTAACTTTGAAACCTTGTTTAAAACTTGTTTTCAATCTGAGACTTGATTTATTTTCCTTGAAAACTTATTTAGTTTAAATATACTTTGAAACTTCGTTTAAATAAAAATTTACTTTGTAACTAAAAAAAACTGTTGTATTATAAAACTAGAATCATGTTGTTTTTTTTCCTTTTAAATTGAAATCTGGTAACAAATTAAACAATCCCGAGCCAAATTTTGTTTAACTCGAGATAATACCAGAGAAATTCTTGATCATCACATTACTTCGACGCAACCCTACTTCGATCTCAAGCAGTAACCTGAGCATTTCCTTTCTTCCTCAAATTTCAACATCATTAGACATTGATGATACCGCGTGCACGTGCACCCTCAATCGGTCCACCTCCGACCAAGGTCCTGACCACCATCGAGTCGCTAACCTTCCCCTTTAACACCTCAACCACTCCGATCAATGAGAAAATTCGAAAATCGAATTTAAACCACCTCGATAACCTCCTAGAACAAAAAATCATCCAAGAACTACCTCGTCAGACCACCTTTGGCCACCAAAATCCATACGACTTCGACCAGAGCTTCATCTCTAACCCACACCTTCATCCCCCCAGGTGCGATAGCTTCCAGTTCACCCACGACAATGAAAAGGCCTCAATTTCAACCACGACCAAACATGCCCTTGAAACCCTACTATCACATCGTCTAGTCATCATAGCTATCTATAATTCAGACGAGTATTTTTCCCTTGATCTCACCTCCTCGAACTACCTCTAACATCCAGCATGACCCACCCATCATCGCGATTCGTCGGAGTTTCCCGAATAAACGAAAATCGATCATCTCGAGATATTTCAACATTCAGAATGTTAAAAATTATGATTTCCACTTGTAAATTCATATTTTTGCAACACAAATCAAATTGTATAATAAAAACAGACAATTTTAAACATTGAATTTTTGATTCATTTTGATTTTTATACTATCATTTCTTATTTTCAAATAAATACTTAACGTAAACATTTGAAATTATTTTTAAAATTTGAACCGAATGGGCATGAACATTTTTCTTTTAAAGATTATTTCATAAATCTTTCTAGATTTCGAGATATGATTTTTTTCTCTATGAAGAATGTCTGCCCGTAAAACAGCAGAGAGGCGTAGGGGCAGAACACAGATATGCACACCTCAATTCACACATATACCTATATATCTATTTGTAGATATATACACATTCATACAATATTATCATCACAGGCATGAAAAACAAGAGAAACTGGTTTTAAAAATAATGTTTGCTTACCTCAAAATGAAGAACAAAGAGAGACAGGCCTTGTTACATGGATCTGGAACTTTTGTATTTTCTTTTACTTTGTTTCCAGGTTGCATTGCTTTTCTTTTCTGATATGTACTTGCTTATTTCGAATGTTGAAAACTTTAATATCCTAGACTTGCTTGATTCAGCTTCAGGTTTGAACTTGCATTTGACTTTCCAGGTTTAAGATGTTTCAGGCTTTCTTCTCGAAAAGAGATTTTGATTTTTAACTTTGCTTGTTGATCTATTCTGCTTTGATTCTTTTCGTGTTTGAATTGTTTTAAACTTTTCTTGCTATTTGATTCTGTTGGATCTGAAGCTTGACCCCAGATTGAAATGTTAAAGACAGTTTTGATTTAGCTTGAAATTGAAGTTTGATTTGTTTGAGTTGAAGCTTTGATCTGGTTTGATCTTTCTCTTGTTTTGATTTGTTTTTTTTTCTGGTTTTGTTAATGAATGAATAAATTAGAAGTGGAGAAGTTTTGTATAACCTTTTTTTTAATTTATTTATTATCTTGAAAAAAATAAAGACACTTGTAAATTTAACGTTCAAAAGAGTTACACTTGTTTATTATGTGTTGTATAAGACTTACAAATAGTTATACAAGTTGTTATATTTTTACTAATGTAAAATGTAAATACTTTGTGTTTAAATCCTTGCTTAACTTAATTTACAAATTTTTTTAACCCCTATTTAATTAAGTATTTATGTTTTATACCTTTTTATTTTATAAATTTCTTTTGTTCTTAAATTTAAATTATTTAAATAAATTTTTATTTATCTTTAGTTAAATTTCAAAAGAAAATGTATTAAACATTTTTATTAAATCTAATAAATATTTATTTATATACATTTTCCTTTATCTATATATTTATGTAAGTCTTTTAAAATGTAAAAATTAACTTTAAAATAGCTTTTGAAAATTATCATATTAATTTCAAAATAAAATTTTCCAAACTTGATTTCAAAATTCAAACAGAATATGTTATATTCATACCTTTTATATTATTTGTACTTATTTAACTTTTTAAGAAACTGATTTAAAATTTAATTATACACAAAATCATATATATATATATATTAGTTCCTTTGAAATATAAAGTCAATAAAAATCAAATTTCGGTTTCAAAGTTATTTATTTTGAATTCCCAAATCAAAACTCTTATTTAAAATACACTTTTTTTTGGAAAAATCCAAATTCAAATTTCAAATTATAATTTATATACATAAATAAACTGGCACATATTTTTTTCAATTTGGAAAATTCAGATTAATTCACAATTTAATTCCAGAAATTAAATTAATTACCAAGTTAAATTTGATTTTAAAATCAGGATCGACAGATTCCCCCTTAAGAAAATTTCGTCCTCGAAATTTGCCATGGAGACAACAAAGGATGGATCACAAAGATAGAGAAACAGTTTTCCAGATCAAACTGAATATCTATTCTGTATTTGGCTTACCAAATCAAGATATCATCAATATGAGAATGAACTTATTCAATAATTCACAAGATACTCGGGTCACCAGATCTACGAAGATATACAGGGCATCGGCTAGTCCGAAGAGATAACTAACCGTTCGTAGAATAAATTAAGACCCAAACAATAGATAAATGGATGTAAATCTTCCATAATTTTCAAACACTACGTATGGATTCCGAACTCAGTTCGGAATATCCCAAAGTATACACCAACTTATCCTTGAGCTGCTAAGAAACAAAGCTTCTCCTTGAGCCACCACCACACCAAAGCTTCTCCTTGAGCTGCTACGAAACAATCAAAGAATTTGAAATCTGATCAAAGGAGATTGATAAGAAAAGTTATTTCCATTGTTGTTACCGGATATCGACCATTTGTAGTCGTATTTCCCTGTCCTCTTCTTGCATCCATACTCGCTATCAGCGGATAGTAAGAGACTTTACTGAGGCATTCGGACGGATATCTTAGGGATATACTCATTCTAGGGTATACTTCAGCCTATCTCTAACGAGTACCTAATGTGTTATACTCCTGAGCTAAAGTTCAACCTTCATCTCTGATAACACTCAACGACCCTGACTCAACCTTCGAAAATCGGCACTGAATACATCACCCGTATTCGAATGCCGCAGATCCAAACGTCGAATCTGGTTCGCCAGAGCTTATAACACATTAAGTATAACAATACAGCAGAAGAAAAAGATAATATCATTGATATACAACATTCGATACAATAATTTGATACAAATGATATCAATATCAGAGATACAATAGCGGAAAGATAATAGCAAAGCGGAACAATATCATCAAAAGACAGAAAAAGTCTCCAAAAGAATCCAACTCCATACCACAACTCCATCTCCAAAACTCCAAACCAAAGATGCTTGAACCAAAAGCTCGAACCACCATCATCGATGCATTAAGCACGGTCAATCATCCAAAGACTGAAGGCTACCGAATCTACACCTATTATTTGATTATCTGAAAATCCCAACTCTAGACTGCCCGTGTGGAAAATTGTGGACACCCAGTAAAAAGGGAACAATAAACTCTGGGTCAGTCATGGGACTGGTGTGAGCAAACGAGAATAGTTTTAAACAAAAACAACAACAAAAGAATTTAAGATTGAAATCCACAATGCTTTTTGGAAAATGAAACTACCATTAGGCCTCCCGCCACACCATGCAAACGCAGAATTGGGGGAGATTTCTCCTTATGATAGTCAAACATGCTTGATATGCGAAAACCATTTTAATATTATTATTAATGAACAGTGGAAAACATTTCGAAAGTATAATATTAATCTTATCCAGCATACAACATTTCGTCCTATGCCTACTATAGCCACCATATTGAATTAACAGGTTACCGCCACATTACATGGCAGGTTATACAACTAAAACCGTATAGTGCGTGTATTGTTTCTTTGGATTTCCAACGAATGGTCAGGCTAAGGAACTTCCTATTACCACATTGGTACGCCTCTAGAGGGATGCCCAGAGAACTTACCCAGCTCTCCGCCAATACAAGGTCGGTTTACCCATGCCTAGAAGTAACACCTACAAGAATGCCATTCTCGGTCGTTTGTGACCTTTATCTAAGAGCCGTCAACCACAAAGTAACAATCACAAAGTAATAAATTTTCAGCAACCACATGAGTTAAGTATTTGGGCTCCATACCATGATACCACCTTTTTCCAAAAGAAATGGACATACCCTAGGGGAGCGACCCCTGACAACCTTGCTGCATCTTTCCTGTTTCGACCATTTCCATTTTGTAGGTCCGACGAGGTCACGTCCACAAAGCTACGCTTTTCACAAAGCCATGCTTTGATCAACAAATGATCAGCAGCACTTCGTGTGCCACATTACCAAATTGGGAATGTATCACTAGTAACCATCAACTACATAATTTTTGAGCTCGTACGTCTCAGAGAAGGGTGTAAAGCTAAGAGAATAAATCTCTGCCACCAAACAGAAATGTATTTGATAGAAACCAGCTTTACATCTCAAAGTGTAATGTCAGACACACATCCATTCAAGTCTGTTCTGGGTTCAAGCAGATCCGAAGGCACTTCCAAAGAAGCCCTTGCAATTCGGGTATTCACAATCTCGATCGGACTCCCCATCACATATGGAGATCTCTATACCGGTGCGACTCAGTGCAGAGACATTCGATGGGTTATCCTTTTGTTCTCGAAAATACCCGGTCTTCACCACCGGTCTTCAAATGATATCCATTGCGTCGTATCACTATTCGTAATGGGTTATATAACACAAAGTCCTCTTCCGGCTAAACCAAATAGTGGGTGCTTAATTTAAAAAACATATGGATATTGAGATCTTAGTTAAGTCACAATTTTTACCCAAACCTTTCTTTCAAATGGTTTAAACAAATTACCATTTTCAAGTCTTTAAACAAAAAGATTCACTGCACAAAGTTCACCAAGGTACCATAAAGATTCATTCACAGCTTTCAAAATAATTTTCTTTTCAAATTGGATTAACTCACCCAATCATTAAATCAAAGGCTCAATTCATAGCTTTCGAAACCATTTCTAAAGATTCATTCATAACTTTCAAAACAATTTCTCATTTCAAATCTTTTATATAAAAGATACACCATTTAAAATCCTCTTTAGTTTTTAAACAAAGTTCAATAATCTTTCATAAAGAATAATTCATAGCTTTCCAAACTATTTACGATTCAAATCCTTTAAGTAAAAGATCCATTTCAGTTCAACAACAAGATTTACCAAATCTTTAACAAAGATAGCTTTTCAAAACTATTTCCTTATGACAAAATTGGGAATTCTTTCTTTTATATGAAAGGCATTATTATTTGAAAACAAATACTTTTTGTCTCGGGAAAATCCGATTATATTTGCTCAAGTTAAAGCCTTTCATGTATAAACTTGGTTTAAATTCAAATTCCCAAAACAATACTTTTAAAATGTTTAAACCCATATAAATACATAATATAACTTGTTAAACCATAATTCAAATTTTGAATTCAAATTCAAATCAAACTATTTAAATTTCAAAACTTAATCAAATTATTCAAAATAACTTTTATCTTTAAAACTCCTTTTCAAAAGCTTTTTAACCCAATTCCATTTCCAAAACCATTTAGATTCAAAAATCAAACTTTAAAACCATTTCAAAATCTGTGACTTAAACAATTTCCTCTTGCAATCCTTATTTATGTGTAAGGTGTAGTCCAAGGGTTTTACACAATAATGCAACAACATCAATCATCACAGATTCAATCATATCAATATCAATAAGCGACATATTCCTATAACGCTTATCTTCCTTCACTGATTTACAGATATAAATTCATCACAACTAAATGAACTACATTCATCACAGATAAATCACAGCTCAAATCAAAACAATTCATAACACAAAGCAGTACATACCAGGGATATCAACAATTCAACATTCAATAGAGCATCCAAAAGTAAGATTAACTAATCATCTGATTAATATTTAAATCAGATTTAATTACTTATGAATAACTACTAATCCTGGTTAATAAATATTAATTAATTACAGATTATTTTTAATTAATTAACCTCTAATCATTTATTAATTAACCTTCAATAATAAACTAATTAACCTTAATTAATAAACCAATTCACCTTTAATCATTAAATAATTAACCTTTATTTATTTAATTATCCTTTAAAATTAATAACCCTTAATAGATTAATTAATAATTTAATTAACCCTTAATTCATTACCCATTAAATCAATTATCCTTAATTAACTACAATAACTGATTATCCTAATCACTTATATCAATAAATCACAAATTAATTACTTTGAGTAATTATACTTTAATCACTTGATTAATTAACTTTAATCATTAATTAATTACTTTTAATTAAGTCATTATCTTTAAGTAATTAATTACTTTTAATTACTTATCATTAATTAATCTTAATTAATTAATTGTCTTTTATTGAAATTACACAAAGTAATCATCCCTCAATTACATTAAGTAATAACTACATAAATAAACTAATCACATGGAAAAAACGGTCTTTCTTTAGATTTTAAGTAATAAATTAATTAATCCCAAATTTATTAATAAATTAACCTATTTATATCAAGTAATTGTCCTTAATTACCTTTATTAATCACATTAACAAATTTTACTTTAAATAAATTAATTAACCACATAGATAGGTTAACTCTTGATTGATTAATTAGTTATCTCCATCAATTGTCCTTTAATTTATTAATTCATTAATCCTTTAAAAATTTATTTGAAAATCTTATTAAATACATTTACCTTAAAAACTTTGTTTATTCTAAATTCTAACTTTGAAACCTTGTTTAAAACTTGTTTTCAATCTGAGACTTGTTTATTTTCCTTTGAAAACTTACTTAGTTTAAATATACTTTGAAACTTTGTTTAAATAAATATTTACTTTGTAACTAAAAAAACTATTGTATTATAAAACTGGAAATATGTTTTTTTTCCTTTTAAATTGAAATTTGGTAACAAATTAAACATGCCCGAGCCAAATCTTGTTTAACTCGAGACAATGCCTGGGAAATTCTCGATCATCACATTACTTTGAGGCAACCCTACTTCTATCTCGAGCTGTAACCCGAGCATTTCCTTTCTTCCTCAAATTTCAACATCATCAGACATTGATGATATCGCGTGCACGTGCACCCTCAATCGGCCCACCTCCGACCAAGGTCCTGACCACCATCGAGTCGCCAACCTTCCCCTCTAACACCCCGACCACTCCGATCAATGAGAAAATTCGAAAATCGAATTTAAGCCACCTCGACAACCTCCTGGAACAACAACTCATCTAAGAACTACCTAGCCAGACCACCTCTGGCCACCAGAATCCTTACGACTTCGACCAGAGCTACATCTCTGACCCACGCCTTCATTCCCCCAGGTGCGATAGCTTCCATTTCACCCACGACAATGAAAAGGCCTCGATTTCAACCACGACCAAACAGGCCCTTGAAATCCTACTATCACGTCGTCTAGTCACCATAGCAATCTATAATTCAAACGAGTATTTTTCCCTTGATCTCTCCTCCTCGAACTACCTCTGGCATCCAACATGTCCCACCCATTATCGCGGTTCGTCGGAATTTCTCGAATAAACGAAAATCGATCATCTCGAGATATAACATTCACAGTGTTAAAAATTATGATTTCCACATCTAAATTCATATTTTTGCAACACAAATCAAATTGTATAATCAAAACACACAATCTTAAATACCGAATTTTTGATTCATTTTGATTTTTATACTGTCATTTCTTATTTTCGAATAAATACTTAACATAAACATTTGAAATTATTTTTAAATTTGAACCCGGTGGGAATGAACATTTTTCTTTTAAAGATTATTTCATAAATCTTTCTAGATTTCGAGATATGATTTTTTTTCTCTATGAAGAATGACTGCCTGTAAAACAGAAGAGAGGTGTAGGGGCAGAACACAGACATGCACACCTCAATTCACACATATACCTATATATCTATTTGCAGATATATATATACACATGCATACAATATTATCATCACAGGCATGAAAAACAAAAGAAAATGGTTTTAAAAATAATGATTGCTCAGCTCAAAATGAAGAACAGAGAGAGCCAGGCCTTGTTACATCGATTTGAAACTTTTGTATTTTCTTTTACTTTGTTTCCAGGTTGCATTGCTTTTCTTTTCTGATCTGTACTTACTTATTTTGAATGTTGAAAACTTTGATTGTCCTAGACTTGCTTGATACAACTTCAGATTTGAACTTGCATTTGACTTTCTAGGTTTAAGATGTTTCAGGCTTTCTTATTGAAAAGAGATTATGATTTTTAACTTTGCTTGTTGGTCTATTCTGCTTTGATTCTTTTCTGAATTGAATTGTTTTAAACTTTGCTTGCTATTTGATTCTGTTGGATCTGAAGCTTGACCCCATATTGAAATGTTAAAGATGGTTTTGATTTAGCTTGAAACTGATGTTTGATTTGTTTGAGCTGAAGCTTTGATCTGATTTGATCATTCTCTTGTTTTGATCTGTTTTTTTTATGGTTTTGTTAATGGCTGAATATATTAAAAGTGGAGATGTTTTGTATTGTTTTTAATTTATTTATTATCTTGAAAAAAATAAAGACGCTTGTAAATTTAATGTTCAAAAGAGTTACACTTGTTTATTATGTGTTGTATAAGACTTACAAATGTTTATACAAGTTGTTGTATCTTTACAAATGTAAATAATTTGTGTTTAAATCCTTACTTAACTTAATTTACAAATTTTGTTTTTAACCCTTGTTTAATTAAGTATTTATGTTTTATACCTTTTTATTTTATAAATTACTTTTGTTCTTAAATTTAAATTATTTAAACAAATTTTTACTTATCTCTAGTTAAATTTCAAAAGAAAATGCATTAAACATTTTTATCAAATCTAATAATTATTTGTTTATATACATTTTCCTTTGTCTATATATTTATATAAGTATTTTAAAATATAAAAATTAACTTTAAAATAGCTTTTGAAAACTATCATTTTAATTTCAAAATAAAATTTTCCAACTTGATTTCAAAATTCAAACAGAATATGTCATATTCATACCTTTTATATTATTTGAACTTATTCAACTTTTTAAGAAAATGATTTAAAATTTAATTATACACAAAATCATATATATATATATATATTAGTTTCTTTGAAATATAAAGTTAATAAAAATCAAATTTCATTTTCAAAGGTATTTATTTTGAATTCCCAAATCAAAACTCCTATTTAAAATACACTTTTTCTATATTTTTTGGAAAACCCAATTTCAAATTTCAAATTACAATTTATATACATAAATAAATAGGCACATATTTTATTCAATTTGGAAAATTCAAATTAATTCATAATTTAATTTTAGAAATTAAATTAATTAGCAATTTAAATTTGATTTTAAAACCGGGATCGTTACAGGTTCATAGTTAACCCATGAAAACTATGATTTGATATTGGCAGGGGCCAATAGGTTTATAGTAAACCCATGAAAACTATATTCGAATTATGATATTGATAGATGTCAATAGGTTCCTAGTCAGCCCATGAAAACCAAGATAAGGAGAAAAGATATTGGAGTTACCAATAGGTTTCTAGTCAACCCATGAAAACTAGTATAAGAGTAAAGATATTGGAGTTACCGATAGGTTCATAGTGATCCCATGAAAACTATGCAATTGGATAGGGAGTCCTTAAACATTTTACCGGTTATTTTTCACCCCATGAAATCTGTTAGGTCAATAGTAATCCTAGAAAGTACAATTGAGACAGATAGTTAAAATGAATAGGGATGGGTAATGCAGAATTGATTCACTTGATTTGCATACCATCATATCATCTTATTTTAAGATGTTTTAACCATTGTGGATGTTGGAGCACAGTATATGGATTTATAAAGGTTTTGAGATATTAGTGAGGGGAGAACCCGTTCTGCTAAGTGGCATGGTCTCATTAAATATCTAAATGGTTTGAGATGGTAGATTATCATTCATACCAAGCTTTATGTCCAACTCAAGATTTATGGTTTTCCCTTAATCTCTCAAGTACTCAATTGATTTTGAATAGTTTGAGAGTTGAGGTTTCAGGTACTTCATAAGAGGAATAAAGCTTCTAGAGATGTGTAGGAGGTATGGTACCTATCTAGAGTTCTCTTTTATTTTGATTATGTTGTGTTGTTTGTAATGGCAAAGTTGTTAAATTGTCCATATATACTCTGATCAATCAATGGGGCATCTTCATATATCACTCTTAGCATATGTTGTAATAAATATATTTTCTTTGAACGTAATAAACAATTATTAGATTATGTAATGAATTCAAAATGATTTGAAATGGAATGTGATCTTGATTGATGTTTTAAATTTTTTCCATATTCGTGTTTCTGTGTATCAATGTATCGAACATCATTGTATTTGGTCATCGAGGATTAATTGCTATGGATGACTGCAGCATTTGTAGTTATTAGTTTTGGACCTCCAAGTAGGGGGTTGTCACAAGTAGGTATCAGAGCATAGGTTTATGAAAACTTAAAAGAAAAGTTAAACCTAAAAGCTTTTTTAAACATAATCCAATGAATCGGAAATATGATCAGGGTTGGGATAATGCTATAGTAACGTACTTGCATTTGATATATACATATATACACGTATTCCCCTCTCTCTTAGACCATTCTTTTGTATCTTACTAAGACTCGTATGTAGATTTACGAGAAAGAAGATATGGAAGCAGGAAATAGAAGAAGAAATATTAGTGGAGGAAGCACCACAACCAACATAAATGTTCGACCTAATACCGGGGGAACCAAGGTCGACAGGCTAATGCTAACCAAAATGATGATGCCAATGTGGGGGTTGGAAATTCACCAGTGGATATGGGGGCAATGTATCAGTTCTTTCTTAATGTGATGCAAGCAGGAGCTGCTGCTGGAGTTACTGGGAATGTTAAAGGAGCTAATCGTATTTCTCTAATTGGGATTAACTATGCTAAGTTGAGAAGAAACTACACCAGTCTCGGCGGGAAACCGTTTATAGGAATGGAGGATGCCATATGAGTTGAGAATTGGTTGTTGCATTGTGAGCATATCTTTGTTGATTTGAGTTTAGATGATGAGCAGAAAAGAAGGTTGGCCTCTAGACAGTTGCAAAGGTCAGCACTTCATTGGTGGGATAGTGTTATTGTTGGAGTTTCGTAGCAAGAGTTGACACGGGCTGAATTCTGAAGGAGATTTGAATGGAGGATTTTATCTGAGGTTTCTAAGTCAGCATAAATGAAAAAGCTTATGGATTTAGTTTAGTGAGAAATGTCGGTTATCGAGTATGCCATTAATTTTGATGAGCTATCTCGATATGGGTATGCTACTATAGACACTGACATCGGGAGAAATGAGAGGTTCATTAAGGGATTGTGGCCCGAGCTTGCTAGGATGAACTTGACACATATCCGTGATCCTTGTAATGTAGTTGTGCAGATGACGATTCACTATGAGGAGATGATTGCTGTTTGTGCTAGAGAGAAGCCAATTAAAACCCAGGGTTCTTAGGGAAAGAAAAGAAAGTTCTTTAAGAAGAAGGAAGCCCAGAAGGGAGATGTTTCCAAAAAGACAAAGGCTGATTTAGTTTGCTACAAGTGTGACAAGAAGGTTCATTATCCAAATGAGTGTCGGTCAGGCAAGGGGAAGAAGGCTGTAGATAAGAAGAATATGAAGTGCTTTAATTGTGATCAAGTCGGGCATTATAAGAACCAATGTCTAGAACCGGTTAGGGCGGACAAGGAGAAGGTTTTTGCTATTGGACAATCATCTGCTAAGCCAATTACAGTTGACAAAGGTAAGACTGTGATGTAAGGTACGTTTTTGATTCAGAGTATACCAGTTAGGATACTATTTGATACCGGTGCATCACATTCATTTATGTCATAGTGTTTTGTTGATATATTATACTTAGAACCCATATACCTTGTTACTTTCTTAAGGATTGTGAATCTAATAGGAGGGTTTGCAACTTTGGGGATGAGATGTGACCAGTTAGAACTTGATTTGTTAGGTCATAATTTTGCATGCAGTTTGTATATTCGATTTCATAGATTTCGGAATCATTTTGGGTATGGATTGGTTGAAAAGGTATGAGGGCGGGATATTTTGCCAAGATGGGGAGATATCACTAAGACGTCCTGATAATCATAACCATATTATATTCTCAATGGAGAATTCTGACTGGAGTAGTTGTTCTTTATTAAGTGCAATGGAAGTGGGAGAAGAGTTGAGTCAGGTTCGGGTAGCATGAGAGTTTGCAGATGTCTTTGAATCGATCATAGGACTACCATCGAAATGAGCTGTTGAGTTTCGGATAGATCTTATACCAGGTGCTGAACCTATGAGTAGACCACCTAGAAGGATGACACCTACTAAGATGAAGGAATTGAAAGTGCAGCTAGTGGATCTAGTAGGAAGGAATGTTATTAGATCAAGCAGTTCCCCTTGGGGAGCGGTCGCGGTATTCGTGAAGAAACCAGATGGGTCATTAAGGATGTGTATAGACTATCGTAAGCTAAATGAGAGGATGATAAAGAATAAATGTCCTTTTCCAAGAACTATTGATCTATTTGATCAGTTGAGTGGATCCAAATTCCCAACTGGATTTGATGATAGGTTTCCATCAGTTAAGAGTGGCAGAGGATAGTATTCCTTTGACAGCATTTCGTACTAGGTACGGTTCGTCGAGTGGTTAGTAATGCCATTCGGGTTGACGAATGCACCTTCTTTCTTTGTGGATTTGATGAATCGAGTCTTCCGAACATATTTGGATAGATTCATGTTGGTGTTTATAGATAACATTTTGGTGTACTCTAAAGATGAAAGAGAACATGAAAATCATCTTAGAAATGTGCTTGAGACGCGAGCCAGCATCAGCTAAAGGCAAAGTTTTCTTGGTGTCATTTTCGAAAGAAAGTGGTTGAGTTCCTTAGTCATGTGGTTTCAAAGAATGGTTTGTAAGTCGATCCAGATAAGATCGAAGCTGTTAATAACTAGAAGAGACCAGAGACGGTGACTGAGATTAGAAGTTTTCTTGAACTTGCTATCTATTACCGGAGATTCATTAAGGATTTCTCGAGGATAGCAACGCCTTTAACTAAGCAAATCTAAAAGGGGGTGAAGTTTGTTTGGTCCGACACATTTAGTAAGCATTCCATAAGTTAAAGCATTTGTTGACCAATGCACCAGTGTTAGTAGTTCCAGATGGAAACCAAGGGTTAGTGGTGTATACTGATGCATGTGGAACTGGATTGGGAGCTACGTTAATGTAGAAGGGTAAAGTGATTGCCTACGCATCACGATAGCTTAGATCGCATGAAGTGAGATACCCTACTCATGACTTGGAGTTGGCCGTGGTGATCTTCGCATTGAAGATTTGGAGACATTATCTCTTAGGGGAGAAGTTTGAGCTTTATACTGATCATAAGTCTTTACGGTACTTATTTTCTTAGAAGGAGATGAATATGAGACAACAGAGATGGCTGGAGTTTTTGGCTGCTTATGATTTTGGTATAGAGTATACTCCAGGAAAAGATAATAAAATAGTGTATGCTCTTAGAAGAAGACAACAGAATGTGGTGTTAGCTATGTTGGCAGAATTGAAGGATTTTGACGTTTTGACTACCTACATTGTGCAGTTAAGATCGACTGCTAGTTCTAGTCAGATTACTGCCATGTTGTCCTGTTTAGAAGTTCGACAAGTATTGATCAAGATAATTGCTTTTAAGTAGAAGGAGGATCCAGTATTAGCCAACAAGATTAGAAGGATTGAGGTTGGAATTTAGACTAATGATCTGAATGATTTTTGTCTTGACAAGAGAGGATGGTCAAGAAAGAAGAGACGGTTGTGCGTTCCAAATGTTGAGGGCTTGAGGAAAGAAGTTCTTGGAGAATGTCATCGATCCAAGTTTAGGATTCATCTTTAAGGGACCAAGATGTATCAAGATATAAGAGGAGCTTCTATTGGGAGGGTACGAAGAGGGATGTTGACCTGTGGGTTAGGCAGTGTGCAAACTGTCAACAAGTGAAAGCCGAACATCACAAGCCGAGTTGATTGCTTCAGCCTCTAGATATTTCAGTTTAGAAATAGGATTTGATATCTATGGATTTTATAGATGGGTTGCCAAGGTCAAATAAGGAAAATGAAAATATACGGGCCATAGTGGATAGGTTCACCAAGAGAGCCCATTTCATTCCAGTAAAGTCAACCAAGACAGCATCTATTTTAACTAAGTTGTTCATGAAGAACATAGTTAGACTACATGGAGTTCCTAGTAGCATAGTCAGTGACAAAGATAATTTGTTTACTAGAGAATTGTGGAAGAGTCTACAGAATGTGTTAGGCACTAAGCTCAAGATGAGTACTGCATATCACCCAAGTATAGATGGGCAGATAGAGAGAGTCAATAAGGCACTCAAGGATTTGTTGAGAGCTTATGTGTTGGACTTCGATGGATCTTGGGAAGATCACCTACATTTGGTTGATTTTTCCTGTAATAATAATTCTCAGACTTGTATAGGAATGACACCTTTTGAAGCTTTGTATGAAAGCCCATGCAAATCGCCAACATGTTGGTTGGAGACTGGATACAGATTGGCCTTAGGTCCAGATTTGGTTAATGAGATGTCAGAAAAGATTGGGTTAATCCAAGAAAAAATAAAGAAATCTCGGTCTAGACAGAAGACTTATGAAAATAAAAGGCATAAAGACCTAGATTTCTCAGTTGGAGACAAGGTTTCCATTAAGGTATCACCGATGAAGGGTATGGTACGATTTGGGAAATCGGGGAAATTGGCATCGAGATATGTTGGTTCATCCAGATTATAGAGAGGATTGGAAAGTTGCATACAGAGTAGAATTGTTGACCAGTATGGAAGGTGTCCATAACATATTTCATGTGTCTCATCTTCGCAAGTATGTGCATGATCTAGAGGCTACTATTCCTTCGAAAGGGTTGGAAGATTTAGCAATAAAGCCTAATTTATCTTTTGTTAGCAAACTAGTTCAGGTTATGGCGAGAGATGAGAAAAGATTGAAGAACATGACAGTCAAGTTGGTGAAAGTTCGGTAGAGCGACAACGAGGACTGTACTTGGATGACAGAGGACATGATTCGAGATACTTACCTTGATTTGCTTTAAGGGTATGTCTATATTAGATGTATATAAATAATTTCTAGTCAGATAGGCTAGTATGGTTGTCAGGTGTCATTACAAATGATTGCTACATTTAGTATTTAGTCCTTACTGAATTTTGAGGACGAAATTCTTTAAGGAGGGGAACCTATAACACCCCTAATATTTAATAACATTATTCAGAAGATTTAATTAGATAAATTAAATAGAATAATGTAAATGTTAAGTGATAAATGGATTGAGGTATGAATAAATACCTAAAAGGTCGTGCTCAATTAATTAAGTAAATGGGCTAAAGAATGGTTTATAAATTAAATTAATCCACATAAGGGTATATTGGGAAATACCCGCACATATCCTTTACCCTTATATATTCTTGTTCCCATTTCATTTTCCATTCACATCATTTCAAAAAAAAAACATAAACTCAAAAGAAGAGGAGCTGACAATAATCAAAGAGAAAAGAGAAGAGAATTCAAATCAAGCTAAGAATTAAAGCAAGGGGAATAAATTTCAATCTCCGTCCAATCTCCTTATCTTAATCAAGGTGAATAATAATTTATTCCCTCTCTATTTTGTTTATGATCATATATTTTTCAGATTAAAGATTAAATTTGTTTTTATGATGATTTGAAAGATGATATGCTTGAATTACAATCCGTTTGATTGAAATAAGAATGTTTAAATAAGAATATATGTGGTTTTAGGGAAAAACTGATTGATATTGATGTTTAAATGCCATGAAAAATTTTATGTTAAGTAAAACATGATTTTGGAATTGGTTTTAATTTTGATAAGCTATGGAAAGATTACTATGAATTTTTAAAGGAAAAATGGTTAATTGGGTTTATAAATTTATTTCAGAAATTATGCTGAGAATTTGGATCTGAAATTTTGATATGTTAGATAACATGATTAAAATGATTTTTTGGAATTTTTGGGGTTTTTTCCTAAGTGATTTGCTATGAAAATTAAATTATTTTAGACGAATGACTTATTTTCAATATTGGTTTTGTTTAATGGAAGGGCTTATTTGCTAAATTAACCTTGATTTAGATTTGAGATTTTGCGGCAGGTACTTTAGTAAAGAATTTGAAAAGGTATGGCAATTAATTATAGGTTTACACGTGGCAAGTTAGTTAGATAAAATTTGCTTTAAGTGGCGTTTATCAGCTTTTACTCAGAAATGCAGGTTCCGCCTCTAATAGAAGTACCTTTTCACTCAGAGCTTTCGCCTTCAGTCAAGTCAAAACCCAATAAGCCGAAACCAATACACAAGGTATCACTTAGATGGTACGTAGTGCATTGGAGGAAGGTGGAAGGCATGGTGTCGAAAGCATTGCTTCCAATGGGGCCCTTACCTTTGTTTGTTCTTAAAAAAGAAGCGTCTACCTTTGTTTTATTAAAGACTTCGAAGGAGTCGAAGCATATGTTTCCGAAAGAGGTTTTCTATAGGCTTTTGAAGGGGTTGTCATCTTATGTTCTAAAGAATAAGCTTTCGAATGGGTTTATTTACTTATAAAAATAATGCTTTTGAGAGAAGGGGTTCCGACCTAGTCAAAGCCCTGCTGCCGTTCTTTTACCTTTTAAGTTTATTGAAGTTATCAACGCCTTTGAAGGGTATATTTTTATTTTAAAGGTGTTCTAAGCCACTTCTTAAATGCTTTCGAAAGGGTCCAAGGGTTTTGAAGGCAATGACTTCGAAATGGGGTTTCGATGCTATCCTTCATTATTTTGTTTAAATGATTTGAAATTTTCGATCAATTTTTCTCTAATACTTTTTGTGATAAAGAATGGTTCCAAAAGAGATACTTTCATTTGGATTCACTTTGACCCCAATAATACTTTTATATAAACCCAAAGGTTTCTAAAGGGGACTTTAAATAGTTTCGGAAGGGATACTTCTAAAGGCTTTGAAAGGGGTACCTTCACTGGTTTCGAAGCAATGCTTCTAAAGGATAATAAGTAACACTTTATTATGTTCGAAAAGTTTCGAAAGAGAGGTTTAAAGTGTTTCGAAAGGCAGGGACCTAATGTTTTGAAAAGAGATTTATATGCTTTTGAAGGAGGCTATCCAATGAGAACGAAAGCAAGGTTTCGAAGGTTTCAAAAGCCTTGGTTTTCAAAACAAATAAAATAATCTCATTTTAAAAGAAAACCATGTCATAAATAAAAAAGTATTTTGAAATAGAGTTTTTAAAGAAGTTTTCGTTGATTAAAAGGTTAAAGGGATTAACCAAGTTATTGTGTTTGTTACTTCATATCTGTATATATTCCATTGTAATGGACCCATAACTGTATTTTGGGGAAGGGTATAATAACCAGCTTTGACCTAGTTGTGAATATAAATTAGCTTAACTCTTGAATGAGTAGAATCGCATCCAGGAGCTCAAAAAGGCCAGAATATAGGATGCTAAAATATTAAAGGAAGATATTGGCAGGGGCCAATAGGTTCTCAGTAATCCCATGAAAAATGTGTATAGAAAAAGATATTGACAGAGGCCAATAGGTTCATGGTATGCCCATGAAAACTATGTATATTTGAATATGTCAGAAAGATAGATTAATATTTAGCCCATGAAAACTATGATTTTATATTGGCAGGAGCCAATAGGTTTATAGTAAACCCATGAAAACTATATCTGAATTAAGATATTGATAGATGTCAATAGGTTCCTAGTCAGCCCATGAAAACTAGGATAAGAAAAAAAGATATTGGAGTTACCAATAGGCTCCTAGTCAACCTATGAAAACTAGGATAAGAGTAAAGGTATGGGAATTACCAATAGATTCATAGTGATCCAATGAAAACTATGTAATTAGACATAGAGTCCTTATACATTTTACCAGTTATTAGTCGGCACATTAAAACTGTTAGGTTAATAGTAATCCTAGAAACTATAGTTGAGACAGATAGTCAAAATGAATGGGGATGGGTAATCCAGAATAGATTCACTTGTTTGGCTTATCATCATATCATATTATTTTGAGATGTTTCAACCAATTGTGGATGCAGGAGCACAATTATGATTTTATAAAGGTTTTGAGATACTAATGAGGTGAGAATCCGTTCCGCTAAACGGCGTGGTCTCACTGGATATCTAAATAGTTTGAGATGGTAGATTATTATTCATACCAGGCTTTATGTATGACTCAAGGTTTATGTTTTTCCCTTAGATTCTCGGGTACTCAATTGATTTTGAGTAGTTTGAGAGTTGAGGTTTTTAGGCGCCTCATTAGACGAATAAAGCTTCCGAAGACATGCAAGAGCCATGAGCTATCTAGAGTTCTCTTTTATTTTGATGTCGCTGTGTTATTTGTAATGGAAAAGTTTTTAAATTGCCTATATATACTATGATCATCCAAGGGAGCATCTTCATATGTCGCTATTGGCGTATGTTGTAATAAATATATCTTCTTTGAATGTGGTTAATGATTGTGGGATTATTTAATGAATTGGAAATGTTTTGAAAGATCTTGGTTGATGTTTTAATTTTTTTTCCATATTTACGTCTTTTTGTGTATCAATGTATCTAACATCGTCGTATTTGGTCACCAAGGATTAGTAACTGTGGATGACTGCAGCATCTATAGCCGTTAGTGTTGGGCCTCTAAATAGGGGGTCGTTACAATTGAACATTTTGTCTTTTAACAAACACAGCGGAATCAAAATAGAAAGAAATCTAAATAGAAATCATGCTTCCTGCACGTCTCCGGAAGCTTATTCGTCTAAAGAGGTATCTGAAAGCCTCAACTCTCAAACTACTCAAAATCAATTGAGTGCTTAGGAATTAAGGGGGAAAAATAAACTTCGAGTCAGACATAAAGCCTGGTATGAATAATAATCTACCATCTCGGACCATGTAGATATCTAAAGAGACCACGCTACTTAGCGGAATGGGTTTTCCCTCACTAGCATCCTAAAACCTTCATAAAACAATATATCGTGCTCCTACACCCATAATGGTTAAAACATAAAAGTTTAACATAACATGATATGCAAACATGTAAATCAATTCTGGATTACCCATCCTCGTTCATTTTTGACCATCTGTCTTATTTATAGTTTCTAGGGTCACTATTAACTTATTAGTTTTCATGGGCTTACTAATAACCTGTTTAATGTATATGGACTCTATGCTCGATTTCATAGTTTTTATGGGATCACTAAGAACCAATTGGCCCCTGCCAATATCTTTACGGTTTCATGGGTTCTCCCTGAATCTATTGGTAACTCCAATATCTTTCCTCTTATCCTATTTTTCATGGATTGACTAAGAACCTACTAGCTTCCGTCAATATCAGTTTTCATGGGCTTATCGTGAACCTATTGGCCCGTGCCAATATATTCAATTAATATTTTAGCATTTTAATTTGTATTTACTACTTGGCCAACCTAGCTGGTTATTCTACCCTTTCCAAGGTACCGTTATGGGTTCATTATAGTGTAAATAAATATATGAAGAAGCAATCATAACAACATAATATTACCAACACATGTGATTTTTATATCCTTTAAATCATTTTATATAAAACTCGGTTAATCCCTTTAACCTGTTAATCTAGGAAATCTTCTTCAAAACTCCATCTCAAACCTCTTTATTTATGCCATGGTCTTTCCTCTAAAATGAGACTGGGTTATTTGTTTTGAAACCTTAAAACATCATTTTCGAAACCTTTGGATAATCTCCTTCGAAAGCATAGGTAACTTCTTTTCAAGGCATTAAGTATATACCTTTTTAAGCTCTTTAATCATCTCTTTCGAAAACAAAATATACCTTTCGAAAGTACTTAAGCATTACTTAAAATCATAGAAACATAGCTTCAAACCAATGAAAGCAACTCTTTGGAGACCATTGGGTTTTGCTTTAAAAATACCGTTTGGGTCAAAGTGGTTATATACGGAAGTATCTCTTTCAAAACCATTAATTAAATTACTTGGAGATAATTTGAAGGTGTCGAAACCATCCATTTGAAAGCTTCAAAACCTTGAAAGTTAGCCTCGAAACCCGCGTTCGAAGCCATTTCCTTCGAAACCCATGAACCCTTTCAAAGGCATTTAAGAAGTGGCTTAGTATAAGCTTAAAACAAAAACTACCCTTTGAAAGCATTGATAACTTCAACACACTCGAAAGGTATAGAAACGTCAGTAGAGTTCCAAATAGTTCGGCACCACTACTTTTGAAAGCATTAATTTATAAGTAAATGATTTCATTCGAATGCTTATACCTTAAAACATAAGAAGGCATCCCCTTCGAAAGACATTTAGAAAAAACCCTTTCAAAAGCATATGTGTCGACTCCTTCGAAAGATTTTAATAAAACTGGGCTTTCGACACCATGGCTTCCGCCTTTCCACCAGTCAACTATGTACCATCTAAGTGATACCTTGTGTATTAGTTCGACTAGGTGGATTTCGACATGGTTGGTTTCGACTGATTCGAGGCGAAAGCATTGGGTCGAAAGTCACTTTCAAAAGAGGCGGAATGAACTTTTTATTGAAAATGCTGAATTAATGCTAAGTTTAGTGATTGCTTTATAACTAACTTGCCTATTTATAAACACCTGATTGGTGGCCTTAAACTTTTCAAATTCTTTACAAAATAACTGCTACTTATTACCAGATCCAAATTAATGAAAATTTAACAATTGAGCCCTTCCATTAGGCAAAAACAATAATGCTAATAAGTTCTTCCTTCTAAAAGAATTTAATTTCCATAGTAAATCAATTAGGAAAAATCCCCAAAAATTATAGAAATTCATTTCATCATGTTTCTAAACATACTAAAATTTCAGACCCAAATTCCCCTCGGAATAGTCGAAATAAATTTTTAATTCTATTTCATCATATTATCCTTTGAAAGTTCATACTAAATTTCCCATTGCTTGGAAAATTACAGAAATTGAAACTCATCTCCAAAATCATATTTTACATAACACATAATTTTACCATGGCATTCAAAAATCAATTTCAATTAGTTTTTCCTAAAACCGCATAAATCCCTATTTAAACAATATCGTTTAAATCAGAAAAATTATAATTCAAGCATATCATCATCCAAATCATCATAAAAATGAATTTAATCTTAAATATGAAAACATATAAACATAAAACTAAATAGAGATGGTATAAATTGTTATTCACCTTGAATATGGTAAGGACTTTGAGATTTGTTGTAGATTAATTTCCCCTAGATTTAGACTAAATTTCTCTTCCTTTCTTCCTTTTAATGGTCGGTCTTGCTTAGATTTACGTTTGTTATGTTTTTGAGAAATGAAAAAAATGAACGTGCATATGAAAGGACGTGTGGGTTATAAGAGGCGGCTATTCTAATAAGCCACTTATGTAAATTAAACATGTAAAACCATTATAAACCCATTTAATTGGTTAAGCACGACCTTCTTATCATCTATTCAAATCTCAATCTCCTTATCATCTTACATTATTCTATTTAATTTATCTAATTAAATCTCCTAAATAATTTTATTAATAATTAGGGATGTTACAATATTGCTTATAGCAAAATTGAAAAAGCAAAGCTGTCGAATGTGTTATGTGCTTTAGCAGAGATTTGGTGAGGCTTTAACGGAGCTTTAACTACATATCACTAAGTTATCGCACCAAGCACAAAACCCTAGCCAACCTTTATTGTCACCGCTAGAGCGACCACCACAATAACTCCCTATGATTTTTCAATAATCAATCTAGGAACCGCCAACATAATCATCATTGATGACCACCACATTTTACTCCAGATCCATCATCGAAGAAAGCTAGAAAATCCCACTAACATCCTGCTCTTCACCAAATATTTTGGACTTCGTTTAGTTTTATTCTTAAAACAAAATAATAATGAGTTTCTTTTTATATGAAAAAACCCCAGGTAGTGTTTGATTTAAAAACGAGTTTTGTGTTTTAATACGAGGTTTAAAATGCAACATGGAAGAGATGAAGGTGGTGAAAAAGGCTGATTTGGAAAATAGTTTTAACATGTAAAATTGAAAATGATTTTTCTTCTTCTTTTCTGCCTCTGAAAAGTATTAAAAACTGTTCTTCTTATTTCCCCTTCTCCCCTTTGTTAGAATGGCTAGGATTTCCTAACTTATTCTCTCCTGTACCACTTGACATACATATTAAATACAAAACTTGTTTTTAAGTCTAACACTACCTTAGACTCCATTTGGTTTGTAATTTTTAGCTTTGGATTCCTTCCAAACAAACACACACGACATATGTATTTTAGGAAGACAACCAAATTGAAAAATAAAGTTAACATACAAAATAGAAAACAAATTTACTTTGTTTTTCTTGTTTCGAGGAATTACAAAAGCATAGAAAACAATCTACCCCCTTTTTTGTCCCTTCATAGTTGTAATGGCTTGGAATTTTAAATTTTCTACTCTCTCACCCCATGTTTTTTAATGTATGTTAAAAAAGAAAAATACAACACACAAATTAAAACCAAATGGAACCTTCCTATTTGGTTTGTCGTTTTTAGATTTAAGTTTCCATCAAATGCAAATTGATACAACATATGTATTTTTGAAAGACAATCAATTTGAAAAATGAACATGACACACAAAATAGAAAACAATTCCTTTTTAGTGTTTTGGGAAATAATGAAAATAGGAAAACAATGATCCCCTTCATTGTCTCTCCATCGTTGTAATTAATGGCTTAGAATTTTAAATCTTCTTCATCGCTATACATATGTTTTGTATTGCATATTGAAAATACAAAACTCAAAATGAAACCAAATGAATCTTTAGACCTTATTTGGTTTGCTATTTTTAGTTTTATATTTCTATCCAAAAAAATGCGCACAATTCATGTATCTTCGAAAACAATAATTATAGAAAATGAAATTAACATAGAAAAAGAAAAAAAAAATCGTTTTCCATGTTGCGGAAAATAACAAAATCACAGAAAATGGTCCATCCCCTCCATCTTTCCTCCATCGTCATAATGATTAAGATTTTAAAACTTGTTCTTTGAACTTTTCATATTTTTAATACATGTTGAAAACACAAAACATAACACTCAAAATGAAACTAAACGAACCCTTAGTTTTTAGTTGTTCTTCATGAAATTTACCTATTTAAATAATTAATAATGGTGTTTGCAAGCATCTCAAAAATTAGGAGCTAATTGTACAAGCCCTACGTTTTTGTAGTAAATATTTACATATCCCTGTTTTTCATGTTGCTTTAAAACAAGTCCCTATAGCAAGGAATACGAAAACTAGGTCCCATTTAAAAAAATTATAAGGTAATTATAGCTATTTATTTCTTTACTAAAGTTCTATAAATTTGTTAATGGTGAAAAAATATACCTAAATAGTAATTATAACTACTTATAAATATAGAAAGTCAAATTTGATTTTTTGAAAAACCTTTAAGAAAGAACAAGCTAACTTATAGTTTCTATTAGAAGAGTGCAAACTAATTTGTGATTTTCTTTAGAGTACATGGATCTAAATAGGAGATATATCTAAAAGCTATGAAACCCTAATATCTTTTAATGGCGGCTGGGTAACCTACCGCTTCTTTCTCTAATCCTCTTTCTCATTTTTCATTCAAATCTCATAATCTTCTTTCCTTATATTCTACTTAATCCCCAATGATGAATGACTCGATGCCAGAGGGGCAGGTTGATGGAGATGTGATAGGTTAGGAGGAGTATTGGGTGGATGTTGTAAATCAAAAAAACACGATCGGATGAAAAATGGAGTATCGGATGGCAAACGTGCTTATCCAATCAAGAGACCTAATGCATTCAAAAAAAATGCTTATAACCTTAGGTTTGTTGATGCTACATATAATGGATATGAAATAAAATTCTTAATTTCCAATAACACTAAATTGATCTCTTATTCTAATGCAGTTAAAGGAGATGGAGCTATTGTGTAGAGGCCTTCGTCTCCAGAGTAAATTGAACCTTTAGCGACCTAGAAATTCAAACATTTCACCTTCGAATATCGTAATGTTTTGAAATATAGTCAAGTGTTATAAATATAATTTTATAGCCATGTTAAACAACTTTTACTTAATGAATAATGATAAGAAGCTTGATTTTAATATTTGTTCACAAAAGTATATTCTTCGAAGAAATGTCGATAATGCGTTTTTGATCAACATAAGTTATTCGAAATCCTTTATGCTAAGCTAAAGAACTTATGAACACTAAGACAAACTGGATTTTTGATCCTCGAAAACCGACACTAATACGTCCGCTGTGTTGCGTGTCGAGCATTCAATGCTGAAAAACCAATCGTGAATGGTAAGAAGAAAAATAAAGACAGAACAGAATCTTACACGAATTGAAGAACATATATCATTTCCATATATAATCTTTATAGCGAAAATTTTAAATACATACATCAGAGTCTATCCTAATCTTAGCCTAGACAGTTATAAATCGTTGTCCCTACTAATGATGAATATAACAGTAAACAAATGCAGCGGAAATAGAAATGGACAACCAACTTTAGAGGAAATTCCAGCTCCTGCTCCAATCTTCCCCAAAATTCTTTAAGTTAAATCTGAACTACTTGGCTGCCCGAAAAATAGAGCACCTAGAGTTTAAGGGAAAAGTAAATAAACTCTGAGTCAGTCAAGGGATTGGTGTGAGAAAACTCAAAACATGGATATTTTTAAAAACAAAGGGTATCTTATAAGACCGCGCCGCACATAAACACGAATGGGTTTTTACCTTATGATAATCAAAATATTGCTAAGTAAAACCCAGTGATGTTATAACAGTGTCTGGATTAAAAATACATATTAATCATAGTCGAAATTATTACATTGATTAAATTCCAGCATAATAGGTATACAGCTAAGTCCGAAGGTACTTATTGGAGAATGGAGTCTATACAATGACAGGTCAAGGACTTCCTTCCATTCAGTACATCTTAAAGAAATGTACCAAGGATCCACAAATGATCCTCTGCATCTGGCAAGACAGGCATACCTCTTTCTGGTGATCGACACAATGATCTTGGATAGTACCGAATATGACAATACCCTAGTTGTTCCCGACCTACCCATGGCTACAGCATACACAACAAACCCGATATATAAAGGTTAATCTTGAAAGGTAATGACTATACCCTAAGGGGTACGACCCATAGAGCCTTACATCATACCCTATTTTAGCCATTTCCAGGTGTGGGGCCCTAGGTAATGTATTACCTTTCATAAAACAAATCCAACTTTGAAGGCCACATAGCTATTTCTAATAATGCACTATATATTTCCATAAAAGCACAACCCCTGAGTTCATACGCCTTAGGGAAGGGTGTTAAGTGTAAAAGGGGTTATTTCCTACACCATGAAACAGATGTACATTTGTAAAAATCAATATATGTGATCTTAGAAATGCAATGTCAAAGACTCGTCCATACAAGTTATCCAGGAATAGGACAAACCAAAGGCACTCCTTCTACTATGCCCCGATCAAGCATCACCCCTAGGATTAGTAGCAAGTTGTCCTTGCATCTAGGATTTCAAAATGGAGATACCACTGCCACCATATATATGATATAGGAATTACCTCAGAGGTTAGTGGCAAGCATCCCTACATTATGAAGATCCCCATCTTCAGAATCATCGTCTTTAACATGTCTCCACTTTCAAATGTGTATATTGGTTCGAAGTGGTTTTCAGATCAGAATCGCCCAAATTCGATCTTGGTTTCTCCGAACCAATTATCGATAAAAGATATCAAGTATGTGGGTGATTATTATTCAATTAATCAATATCTTTTATCCAAGGAAAATATCCTCTTAGAGATATATGTCTTTAAACCATTTTCTGTTTTAGCATATACATGATTATTAAACCTCTTCCTAATTTTGGAAATATCAAATCATTTTTCTTTAATTGCATAGGAAAACATTTCCATCTTCTATTATTGGTATAATTTCAATCTCAATGGAGATTACTTATTTCCAAAACATATCTTTTAATGGGTTAAAAATAATATTATTTAAGACATTATTTACTGTACCAAAATCATTTAGTACTGAGTAAAAAGGATTCATAGATTCTAGATTAATCATACTTTATACTAATTTTCGTATTTAACCCGTACTATTCATTGAATAATGGTGAAATCACATTTTGAATTCATAGGGATGGTACAAATTCCCTCCTTGGAGTTTAATATAGAGTTTAAACTAGAATGTTCTCTTTACCATTAAAATCCTATTATTTTAAAATCTAGTTTAACCTTTCGAACACTCCAAATCTACTTTTCTTTTATATTAGCAAGATGCGATCCAAGTAAATAAAATTAACTATCCCCTCCGTCGGGCCAGTCTGGATAGCTAGGGAGAGTAGGTACTAGTTTTTCGAACCCATGCTTAGAGACCATCTCTTTGTTACCCATAAGGGAGTCAAGCTATTTGACCAATTCTAAGCCCTTTAAAATACTTGATTTATTATTTGAAAAACATTTATAAAGGATCCGGAAAGAAAATCCAAATTTAAAGATTTAAAAATATTTTAATGTCCTATTTAAACCTTTTATATGTCCAATTCTTCCATTTAAAACTCTTTGAAAATATTTTAACATATTTTTAGAATTTATCTCGTATAATCAAAGATTTAAAAATATCTATTTTTAAGAGTTAAAATCCATATTTTACAAACTGCAAAAACACAGTGATTTTAAAAAACTTGATTTGGACATATTTCAATTTTTACAAAATGAAACCTTGATTTTTCTCCTTTACTTGGAAGCTATAGTCATCTCTAGAAAATTCTTATTTTGAATCATTCCAAGTTATATTCTACTCTACACATTGATTTAATTTTTGTGGTGCGAAATCAAGAATTGTCGATATGCGACACTTCTATTTTGACTTTAATTTCGTATCTTTTCAAAACTTAGCCGAAATAAGTTTTAATGTTCATAAAACATTTACAAGCCATTTTAAACCATTTCTATTCATTAATTATGCCGTAACACTTTTATAATTCATTAGTGAAAGTGATTTCTTTGTGTAATTCGACGTGTATTTATCGTGAATTATTTTCATAACCAAGCAAACATATTATCGTATCCAAAACATGATGATCAAACATAGAAAACACTCATAGCAAACATATCATATCACCACATGATTTATAAATATACTAGTAGAGTTTCTCACGATTGTAGCATTCCCTCCATAACTTCTTCGAATTACTTCGGCGACATTCCGGCAGCACTTCTCTCCACTTTCTTCAGTCCGAAGCTTCTGGATCTCCCTCCTTCACCTCAAGAGAGCTCGGACATGCATCCTCTCTCTTCTTTGCATACGTCCATCTTCTCTACCTTTCTCCAAGCTCATGTCCCCTACGACCATCCCACCTTGCTTATGGCCTAAGCCATACTCCTCCATAATTCTCATAGCCTAAAGCCATATCCTCCTGTAACAAAGCATGCATGGCCTAAGGCCTAAAAGATATGAAGAGGAGAGAAAGTTGTGAAGAAGAAGTGGATATGTTGTAGGAAATGAAGTCAGTGTGTATGTGTGTCTTTATAGTGTTAGGAAATGTGGAAATGACTAAGAATACCCTCCCACATCATGACAAATTTCACCTCACCCATGTGCCCCTCCATGTGCACATTCATGTGTACCTCCACTTGTCTTCTCTTAAGTGATGGTGAGCTTTGTTTTTATTTGTTTAGGAAAATATCTAGATTTTTATTTATTTATCTTAAGTAAATTTGTAAATTTGAGTTAATTATATATGTAAATATATATGTATACATGTGCATATACATAGGTGTCTATATGTTACTTTTGGCAAGCCAAGTTGCAACGTTTCGATACAACTTCTATTCATCAAACCGATGCGAATCATGATCCGAATTACGGTCGTATTTTCAATTTTTGATCAAATTATTTATTTACATAAACAACTTGAAAATAATTTTTTTTTATTATCTTCAAATAATTAAAACAAGATTATTTAAGCTATAGAACTGTATAAAATATTATTAAAATCCGTTTATAAAAATATGACGTCATTCTGCCAAAATGCGACGAAGTTTGTTTACCTTTGTAAAACAAGTTCATACATTTATAACACTATTATAAATAAATTACTATCACTATATAATAATTAAAATGGATCATTCATTATTTAAAATAATTATTTGGATATTTAAATACATAGAATACGAAAACCTTCCTTATGTGCTTATTTATGAAAATGATGACATCATCGTTGACATCATAATTATTTTATTTCCAAAAATGAAAAATTATTTTTATTGATTATTTTTGTTTAAAAAATTAAATAAGTGTATGTTAAAAAAATTATATGTGACTTTTGATGGTTAGAAAACTATTTATCGATAAAATGATTTTCAATCATATTATCGATATTTTTTTCAAAAAATATATTTGTGTAAACATTTTTCCAAAACAAAATCATCACTATTATTTATCACATAAAACATGATTATTTATGTTTAATAAACCAATAATCGAATATTTAAAAGTAGTTAAATATTCCAAATCAAAATGATAAAATTTTAGGTCGTTACACATTAGGAGATAATTAACACACTTCGCTTCAGGGATGATTGGAATATTCTACAAGTTTCTAAGTAGATAAGAGATATTTCTAATGCAAGGGGTATAAAAGCAATTAGCTAATGCAAGAGATGTAAAGGAGAAGTGATGGGAGTATAGAGGGGCGAGCCTTCCATGACATGGCGAAGGGGTATGAGCAAGCTTAGGCAACACCACATGAAGCCTATAAAAGGAGGAGGCATACTCTTGAATTCATTAAATAAATTTTTACACTAAATTTATCACTTTCTTATCTCTTTTCTCTACATAATTTCCTAAACAAAATACTTTCAAAACTCATCCAAATTAAATCAAACTTGGACCAGAGCCTTACTACAACATCATAACACCTTTCATTAAGTAAGACTTGGAAGAAACAAAGCACAAATGTCCCCTTAAAGGAAGGTCGTGCGCATTATAGTCTTATAATAGCCTAGGCAAGTGCAAATTGTGACAAGGAAGGAAGCTAGGTGTTGCAAGGTAGAGGTTGGACTTGATTTGCTTGGACTTTCTTGTTTTTTTGCTTAAGGGTGAGCAAACTCACCACTTTGAATAATAATATATTGTTTATATTTGTTGATGATTGAATATTTCTTTGTGGTTGAATGGATATCAATATATGTTGTAATAGTGATATTTGTTTGTAATATTCTTTCGACTCTTGCTTAAGAAAATGGAATACATAATCTATATGTATGGACTTGAATGGACTTATGGACTTGTAGCATAGCCTTGGAACAAAGCATACAGGTTGTAATTGGACTTTTATTAGGTTGGACATGGATTTGGAAGCACTTTTATATCGATAGTCGCTATAGATGTACTTAGGAATTGCCTTGTGTTCGGAAATTTCTATGGGACTTTGTAGAGAGATCCTTAGGGGCTTCTCATCATATTTGTAATGTTTTATATGTTTACTTGTTGCCATAAAAAATTTGAATGTTAAAATTTTGAGTAACAGGACGAAAAGTTTGATACTAGTACTCCTCTTAGTTTCATATTAAGTATTATTGTTGATAGATTGAAACTTGAGCTAATCTTGGCTTTAGATTCTATTTATATGTCGAACCATGTTGGGGGATCGGCCAATCTTAGCATGATCTGTTTAGGAGTTTCAATTACTTGTTCAGCTTGACTCTTTTCTTGCGATTTATATATTCTTGGTTTATGGGTTTTGATGTCCTATTTGGGATGGATTGGTTGTCATAGTACCATGAATCCTAGATTGTGTAAAGCGGACTATATCATTTAGGACAGGTGAAGGGAAGATTATTGTAGTATCTTGTGAAGAGCTTAGCCCACTTATGGCTAGCTTTCTTTATTCTTTTGATGTGGTGGACGAGGAATTGGGTTTGATCTTGGTTGTCCGAGAGTTTCTGGAAGTCTTTGAGGTGGTGTTGGGTCTACCACCTCATCGAGAGATAAAATTTTGCATTTATTTGATTAAAGCTGCAAAAGCTATCGTGTCGCTTGTTCATATACTCGCACCAAAGGAGAGATTGGAGCATTCTAATCAACTTAGTGATCTGCTGCTGAAGGGTTTGATCCGACCGAGTCATTTGAATTAGAGAGCACCCATCATCTTTGTACAAAGGCAAACGGTTCTCTTAGACTTTATGTAGATTATCGCAAGCTCAATAAGCGGACTGGTAGGAATAAGTATCCTTTGCCTAGGATAGATGACTTGTTCAATCAGCTTCATGAAGCTCAAGTGTTTACTCAGCTTGATCTTGCTACCGGCTTCCATCAGTTGAGGGTAGCAGAGGAGAGTGTGCCCTTAATAGCTTTTAGGTTCGATCATTTTTATGAGTGGATAGTTATTCTGTTTATCTTAACTAATTCTCCAACTTATTTTGTGGATCTAATGAATCAGGTTTTCCGATATGTGTCGAATAAGTTTGTTCTTGTATTTATTGATGTTACTCTGTTCTACTCCAAGACTTGGGAGGAACATTCGTGCCATCTAAGGTTTGTATTAGAAAAACTAAGAGAGCACATTTTAAAGGTAATGTTCTCGAAGTGTCACTTTTGGCATTCAAAAGTTAGGTTCTTAGGTCATGTTATATCAACGGAGGCTATTTCTGTTGATCCAGCTAAGGTTATGGCCGTTCAGGACTAGAAGAGGCCAGAAAGCACAACTGAAATTTGGAACTTTTTGGATCTAGCATGTTATATAGTAGATTCATACATGATTTCTTGCAGATTGGCTCTCATTTAAAGAATTTGACAAAGAAAGACTTCAAATTTTATGGACAAATGAATGCAAGCAAGCATCTTAGAGCTAAAGGCAAAGTTGACTAGTGCTCTTATTCTTACTATACCAGATGGAGGTGAGTGTTTAACTATTTATGCCAATGCATGTGGAAAAAGTTTAGGTGTTGCACTAATGCAGTAAGGAATGGTTATAACTTAGGCGATTCAGCAGCTCAAACCGTATGATGTAAGGTATGCAACTCATGACTTGGAGTTGTTAACAATGGTATCTGTGTTGAAGATGTAGAGGCATTATTTACTAGGTGAGAGGTTCGAGTTGTATATGGTCCATAAATCCTTGAAGTATCTCTTTATGTAGAAGGACTTTAACATGAGACAGCAAAGGTGGTTGAAATTTCATATGGCATATGATCTGCCATTTTGTATACACCGGGGAAAGCAAATATCATAATTGATGAGCTTAGTAGAAGGTATGCAGTTGTGGCCAATGCTGTGGTTCATTCAACTCTAATTTATTGCATTGGGAGTAACCAGCAAAGGGATATTCATCTTGCTCGGATAACTAAAGCCGTTGATGAGAATGTTGCTCCAGAGAACTGGCCAGGGTTCGAGGTAGATAGTCGTAGCATTTTAAGGATGAATGGTAGGGTATGTGTTTCGAATGTTGATGGGATTAGATAGGAGGTTCTGATAGAGAGTCACCATTCTAGGTTGACGATACATCCTAGGTCACTAAGACGTATCAAGACATGAAGTGGACATTCTAGTGAGTGGGCATGAAGAGAGACATTTCTATATTTGTAAGTAGGTGTACTAACAACCAACAGGTAAAAGTAAATCACCAGAAGATGGTTGGGTTGCTTCAGCCATTCGAGATTCCTAAGTGGAAATAGGAATAGATTTCCATGGACTTCATCAACGAATTACCGAGGTCGAGGAGAGGTAACGACGGTGTGTGGACTGTCATGGACTAACAGACTGAGAATGCGAACTTCTTACCGGTGAAGAATACGAGTACAGCTTCTAATTTGGCTATATGTTAAGGAGATAGTTAGATTGAATGGTGTTCCTCGTGATATCGTGAGTGATTAAGATTCGATATTCACAAGCCAGTTCTGGAAGCATTTGCATGAGGCATTACAGACCGAGCTTAGTTTGATACTGCTTACCATCAACAGACTGATGGAAAAATGAAAAGGATGAACTGAGTATTGGAGGACTTGCTTCGACCATGCATTTTATATTTTAGGAGTTTGTGGGAAGAGAACTTACCACTTATTGAGTTTTTATACAATAACAGTTACTAGGCCAATATCAGAATGGCACCATTTGAAGCATTGTATGGAAGGCCTTTCAAATCTCCATCGTGTCAGGTAGAACATGGAGATCGTCTTGTGCTTGGGCCGGATATGATACGAGAGGCGTTGGATAAGGTCATAGAGATTCAGAAGCTAACCAAGAAAGTATAGAATCAACAGAAGAGCTACGTAGACGAGAGACATATACACTTGGAGTTCTCAGATGGAGACTTTGTATTCGTGAAAGTTTCTTCGATGTGAAGTGTAGTACGGTTTGGAAGGGCTGGGAAGTTGGCTCTTCTTTATTTAGGACCATTCCAGATTCTAGAGTGGATTGGAACACTCGGGTATAGAGTCGAGTTACCGATTAGACTATTGGGTGTGCATAATTTATTTTATGTATCGTATTTGCATACATTTGTGCATGATCCTTCGATGACAGTGGAAGCATCGTAGCAGGAGGACTTGAGGATTGAGCCAAACTTGGCTATATTGAGACAGCCTGTTCATATCACTGATAAAGATATGAAATGATTAAGGACTAAGGTTATAAAGTTAGTCAAGGTACAGTGGAGCAAGGATGCTTTGAATTGTACATGGGAGACAGAGGATAATTTGAGGGAGTCATGTCCATAGTTGCTTATAGACTAAGGGTTCCTTATCTTAGTATAATATATCTTTTGTAGTGTTCTCACCGCTGGAGGTGGAGTCATTTAGTTTGCAGTTTAGTTTGTATATAGATTTAGCAATACTCTATATATGTATCTTGTTCTTCTATCTTCTTTAATTTTCGTTCCTGTTTGAATTTCGAGGACGAAATGTTCTAAGTAGGGGAGAATGCAGCGACCCGGAAATTCGAACACTTCGTCTTCGAATATCGTAAGATTTTGAAATACAGTTAAGTGTCATAAATAAGATTTCATAACCTTCTTAAAAAACTATTAATTATGAAAAATGATAAGAAACTTGTTTTAAATGTTCTTTTTGAAGAATATCAATAATGTGATCGAAAATTAGTTTAAATTTTTTACACTAAAGTTATCGCTCTCTTATCTCTTTTCTCTACATAATTACTAAATAAAGTAATTTCAAAACCCATCCAAATCAACTCAAACTTGGACTAGAGCCTCACTACAACATCACAACACCTTCCATCAAGTTAGATTTGGAAGAAACAAAGCATAACTCCCTCCTCAAAGGAAGGTCATGAGCATTATAGGCTTATAGTAGCCTAGGCAAGTGCAAAAATGAAACAAGAAAGGAAGTTAGGTGCTGCAAGATAGATGTTGGACTTGATTTGCTTGGATTTTCTTGTTCGTTTTCTTAAGGGTAAGCTAAGCAACTACTTCAATTTTTTATAATATTTTTTGGTGATTAAATATTTCCTTCTGATTGAATGGATATTGATATATGTTGTAATATTGATATTTGTTTGTAATATTGTTTCGATTCTTGCTTTGAAAGAAAATGAAATATGAAATCCATATGTATGGACTTGAAAGGACTTATAGACTTGTAGCATAGCTAAAACATCCCATATCTGGAGGCCAAAAGCTAAGCGCTACAGACGCTACAGTCATCCGTAGTATTAACTTCTGGTGACAAAATACAGTAATGATAATAGTATCCATAATATCAAAAGTACACAAACATGAACAAAGTCACATATTTAAAAACAATATTTAGCTGATTACATTTCAAAACAATAATTCATATCCATGTTACATAATCCCTTAATGTTTTCCAGGCAATGATTAAATATATCATTACAAAAATACGCCAAGAGCGACATATGATGATGCCCCCTTGGTTGATCAAAGCAATATAGTCATATCTGACTTATATACACAGCGGAATCAAAATAAAATGAAATAGAAAATCCTAATTAGCTATCCGTCATCCAGACTACTCATCTTTGGATGCTTTATTCGCCAAAAGACAAAAACCTAACAACCTCAACTCTCAACCTACTCAAATCAATTTTGAGTACCCGAGAGTTTAAGGGGAAACAAAAACTTCGAGTCAGACATAAAACCGGGTGTGAATAATTCTATTACATCATTGTTTACTAAAATTAAGTGAGACCACGCCACTTAGCGAAATGGGTTTTCCCTCACTAACATCATATTTAAAACATATATTTCGCAAATCCTTTCCTACAGCCAAACTGGTTAATCAAATCGATTATATCAAAATAGCAATATCCTTTATGCTAATAAATGACTATATGTCCGTAAAACAGGTAATATGTGAACTATTTGCCCATACATAATAGCAAGGTTCATTATGCTACAAATGGACTTTCTGTCCATACAACTAAGCCGATGCCCGCAAACTGGACTAACTGTCCAAAATCTAGGCTCACTGCTTGTAAAATGCACTGATTGTTCGAAATATTTTCTTAGGGTTAACTACCCTCTAAATTTTCCTAAAACACCTTTTCAAAATGATTTAGTACTTCAAATCATATATATATATATATATATATATACATAAGAAAAATATATCTTTAGCTTTACTCTAAACCATTTTTCCATGTTATGTATAGTTTACACAAAATAATGTTGATTGGATTAAATAAGGATTAACTATCTTTCCAAAACAAGTCAAAACCCTTTTAACTTGAAAATCTACATTGCCTATATATTACATTCGAAACCTTTTCTTAAAACCATTTGAACAGCCCTTTCGAAACCCTTGAAGGTAACCCCTTCGAAACCGTTGGAAAACCCCTTTCAAAACCATTAAATACCGCCTTTCGAAAACATTGGAAAATCCTATCCTTTTTTTTCCAAAAGCTTCCAAATAATAGACATCCCCTTTTAAAACCTTTTAAATATTGCCCTTCGAAAACATAGGAAATACCTTCCTTTCAATCGAAACCCTAGGGAACCACCCCTTTCGAAACCATCCATTAACCCTTTCGAAACTGTCAAACTCAATCCTTTGAAAGCACATTGGGTTTAATTTAAAACATGTAGAAACCTTTCAAAACCATTCAAAAATGTCTCAGTCGAAACCATTTGGATACTTCCTTCAAGTATAGCAAAAGGATCGGAAACCCATTAAAGTAGAAAGCATCAATTTCGAAACCTTTTAAAACTATCTCTTTCGAAACCATTTGAGTTTTACTTTACTTATAGAAAAAGGCGCTTAAAAATATTTATGTCACGATCTATTGCTTCGAAATTCATTTCATAAGTAATGAAGTGATGGTGTCGAAACCATCCATGTGAAAGCATTGGAGAGGTGGCCAGGTTTTATAAAACAAAAAAACCCTTTCGAAACCATCTGGTTCGAAAGGTAAAAAGGTAGCAGCAAAAGGGTATCGATTTAGTTGAAAGAAATTATCTAAAATATAGGTGCAACCGAGTTGACACCATTTCATGCAAATCATTTGACTTATTCGAAAGCTACTTAGTCGAAAGCCTTTTGAACGAAAGCAAGCAGGTGTATTTTTTATTTAAAAAAAGGACCGCCTCAACCCTTTTGAAATCCCAGATTTCAACTCCCTACCTTCCGCCATCATCTAACTCATTACGTACCGGTTGCCTGATACCATATGCATTGGTTTCGACTATGTCGGAAGCGATAGTATGGAGGCATAACCTGGTGTCGGAAGAGACGAAACAGTGAAAAACTTTTAGCAAATAGTTCTTTTCACGTAACCTACCCTACGTGTCTAATTGTGATTGGTTGCCTCTTTATTTACTAATAAAAAATACTGCACTTTGTCCAAAGTTCTGCCGACTTTTCCAGAGTTTATAATTTAAATCTTTTACAAAAATCCCCTTCTCCTCTTTTAATTATATAAAACATTTAAGTCCCATAGCTTAAATAATTTTATATAACCAACAAAACATTTAGAAGAAATCTAGAAAAATTCTAGAAAATCATATTATATATGTTTTACAACATATAAAAAATTCAAAACCAAATAATTAATTATTTACTCATAATTAATTTATAAACCAAAATAATATTTTCTTTACTAGAAAATTCATATTAATTCTAAAAAATTCAGAAAAATGTAAAAATTGAAATCCATCTCCAAAATAATATTTATGATCATCATAAAAATTTGCAAGGCATTTGGATGTCATTTTATAGGGTTTTCACCTTAAAACATATCCTAAATTCAATATCAATAACCAAAATTCATCAATAATTGTATATATTCATTCCATCGTTCAAAAACATGGAAAATCATTGCAAAATATTTGAAACTCATTAAAACCGAAAACACAATCAAAAATGAGATGTAAACATTATTCACCTTAGCTTTAGAGATTATGGAGATTGAGATGTGAAAAGATTTGATTTGAATTAGCTTCTTCCTAGCTTTTCTTCTTCTCTTCCTTTTTAATGGTGGCCGGCCTCTTTTAAAAATTTTGAAAATGAAACGAACGTGTAAAATATTACACGGCTAAGGTTTGGAGGATATAGGAATGGCGTCTTTCCTATTTTACCCCTCCTCTATTTCATTTTTAACTCTTCTTTAGTTCATTGCTAAATGGCATGGCTAGCCTTAATTAAAAATCAAATATCAATCCCCTAATCATCATATTAATTTATTTAACTCGACTAGTTAAATATCCTAAATAATGTTACGAAAAATTTGGGGTGTTACAGACTTCCCTCCTTAAAGAATTTTTTCCTCGAAATTACAATAAGGTACACAACAAATCAAACAAGAAGGTAAAACATACCATCAAACAAGTCATGATAAGTATATCTAATCCCACTCTCAATCTCCTAAGTACAGTCCCAGTCATCGTCGCTCCACGGGACTTTGACTACTTTGACCGTCATGGTTCTGAGCCTCTTCTCATCTCTTGCAACTATGTGAGCTGGCTTCCTCGCTATGGTTAAATCTGGTTCTACCACTAAACCATCTAGCACAATCGGTGCAATAGCAGTCTCCGTGTCTCTTACACACTTTCTGAGATGAGAAACATGAAAAACATTGTGGACTCCTGCCAAACTGCTTAGTAACTCCACTCTATATGTGAGTTTCCCGATCCTCTCAACAATAGGAAAAGATCCAACAAATCTCGAAGCTAACTTTCCCGATTCCCAAATCTTATTGCACCCTTCATGGGTGACACTGTGACGAAAACCTGGTCTCCAATTGAGAACTCAAGATCTTTCCGTCTCTTACCTACATAAGTTTTCTGCCTAGACTGAGCCTCCTTCATTCTAGCCCGAATGCCCTCAATCTTATCGTGGCTTCTAGGACTAAATCTAGACCAAGAGCTAACTTATCCCCAGTCTTTAGCCAAAAAAAGGGAGATTTGCATGGCCTTCCATACAAAGCAAACAGTGCGATCCCAACACTAGTCTGATAACTGCTATTATATGAAAACTCGACTAAATTGTATGAAGTTGTGATCTTTCAAGAATACCGTTTCTTCTGTTTCACGTTGTTTCTTTCTGAAGGGATGAAAGAAAAAATGAGAAGCGTACGTATTCTCGGAGACCCCAACGGCTTTTTATTAACTGATAATAAAATCAGTTATTTTATATTTACAATTTACCCCCTCATTAAATTGTAAATACCGCTTGATGTTTTGTACCTCAATTTTAATAGAATCATACACTTTAACATATGTGCCCACAATAGAATTTTAATCCAACAATCTCCCACTTGGGCAACATATGTTTCTTTATAAATGTATAACCTTGTGAGCTCAAAATTCACTATTACACAAAGGTATTTCTTAACAATCTCGTCCATCAACCATATTTATACAGGATCACAGTGGTCTCGCCATATTAATCATGACTAAACCCATCAGTGGTCACATACATATACATAGTCAAATGACATAGATCAACCTATTTTCAATCGGTCCTCCTTAAACTTAAGTGAGGTCAGAATCAAAACAATATAACAGAGTGAATGAACTGAATACTTTACTTCTGATCAGAAAGTTAAACACATAAATGTCTTAAAGTAAATATACAACACATATAATACAAACTCCCACTAAACCATAATATCCTCAAGCAATACAACACCCATATGAGCAGTGTGCTCATGAAAGACCTTGGGCGGTAAACCTTTTGTGAGCGGATCCGCTATCATGAAGTTTGTTCCAATATGCTCTATAGATATATGTCCACTCTGCACTCTTTCTTTCACAACTAAGAATTTTATGTCAATATGCTTTGACTTAGTTGAGCTTTTGTTATTATTAGAATATAGCACTGCTGACTTATTATCATAATATAACTTCAACGGCCTTTCTACATTTTCCAAAATGCGCAGCCCAATAATAAAGTTGCGTAGCCATATTCCATGGTTTGATGCCACATAACATGCTACAAATTCTGCTTCCATAGTGGAAGAAGTTGCAAGTGTTTGTTTAACACTTTTCCAAGGTATAGCTCCTCCAGCCAACAGATAAATATAGCCTGATGTAGACTTTCTGCTATCTTGGCATCCAGCAAAATCAGAATCAGAATACCCTACGACCTCCAAATGATCTGATCTTCTATAAGTGAGCATGTAATCTTTTGTTCTCTGAAGATACCTCATAACCCTCTTAGCTGCTTTCCAATGGTCTATACCAGGGTTGCTTAAGTATCTGCCTAACATCCCAACAATGTATGCAATATCTGGACGTGTACATACTTGAGCATACATTAGACTCCCAACGGCTGAAGCATAGGGAATCTTTTGCATTTCTTGAATTTCAAGATTGCTTTTAGGACACTGACTAAGACTGAATTTATCTCCTTTAGCAACAGGGGTATCTCCTGGTCTACAATCTTGCATGCCAAACCTTTTGAGTACTTTATCAATATAGCTCTTTTGTGATAATCCAAGAATACCCCGAGATCGATCTCGAAGTATCTGAATACCCAATACAAAAGAGGCGTCCCCAAGATCTTTCATCTCAAAATGTTTAGATAGAAATTTCTTGGTTTCGTGCAATAAGCCTATATTGTTAGTGGCAAGCAAGATGTCATCGACATATAGAACCAGGAATATATGTTTACTCCCACTGAACTTGTGATACACACAATCATCAACAATATTCGTCTCAAAACCGAACGAGATGATTACTTGATGGAATTTGTGGTACCATTGACGAGAAGCTTGCTTAAGTCCATAGATGGATTTTGTTAATTTGCAAACCATATTCTTTGAATCTTCCGACACAAAGTTTTCTGGTTGTACCATATAAATTGTCTCATCAATGTCTCCATTGAGAAACGCCGTCTTAACATCCATCTGATGTAACTCAAGATCAAAATGAGCAACAAGTGCCATAATTGTTCTAAAAGAGTCTTTTGATGAAACTGGAGAGAAAGTCTCTATAAAATCGATACCTTCCTCTTGAGTATAGCCTTTTGCTACAAGACGTGCCTTATACCTCTCCACGTTACCCTTTGCATCCCTCTTGGTTTTAAATATCCATTTACAACCAATCGGTTTTGCATTTTCTGGTAATGGGACAAGTTCCCAAACTCTATTGTCTTGCATGGACTTATACTCCTCATTCATGGCATCTATCCACTTTTGAGAGTTAGCACTTTTCATGGCATGATGAAAGTTGATTGGGTCATCTTCCATCATTCCAGTATCATTCTCTTGTTCTTGGAGAAATACAATATAATCATCTGAAATAGCACTTCTCCTTTCTCTCATGGACCTCCTTAATGGCACTGGTTCTTGAGGTTGTTGAGTTTGTTCTACTGGACAATAGCTTCATTTTGAATAAGGGGTTGTATAACATTGTCTTGTTGAGGTTCCGGAATCACTTCTTGATCAATGATAGGTGTAGGCAACTGTATAACATTGTCAAAAGTGATAATAGGAATTGGGTTTGAATCCAATTCCTCCTCAAAAGAAATGTCTTTAACTTTATTTCTCCCCCCAAACTCAATATCCTCAAAGAATACTGCATTTCTCGTCTCAAAAATATTCTTAGCTGTGGGATCATAAAACTTATAGCCCCTAGAACGCTCAGAATAACCAATAAAGTAGCTGCTCACTGTTTTGGAATCCAGCTTCTTTTCATGTGGCCTATAAGGCCTTGCCTCAGCTGGACAACCCCAAATGTGAAAGTGCTTTAGACTAGGCTTTCGACCTGTCCAAAGTTCATAAGGTGTTTTTGCAGCTGCTTTAGTTGGTACTCTATTGAGAATATAAGCTGCCGTCTTTAATGCTTCTCCCCAGAGAGAATCAGGTAAGGTGGAATGAGCAATCATACTCCTTACCATATCCTTAAGAGTTCGGTTTCGTCTTTCAGCAACACCATTCATGCTAGGTGATCCTGACATGGTGTACTGTGGGACAATACCACATTGCTCTAGGAATCTAGCAAACGGTCATGGACGTTGTTCGCCTGAACCATCATATCGACCGTAGTACTCACCACCACGATCAGATCTGACACTTTTAATTCTTTTGTTGAGTTGATTTTCAACTTCAACTTTATAAGCTTTGAACACATCCAGTGACTGTGATTTTTCATGAATTAGATATAGGTAGCCATAACGTGAGTAATCGTCTATGAATGATATGAAATATTGTTGACCATTCCAAGATGCCGTAGGAAAAGGTCCACAAATATCTGTATGAATTAATTCTAAGACGTCTGAAGATCTATTTGCACCCAATCTTTTAGTTTTGGTCTGTTTTCCCTTGATGCAATCTACACAAACGTCAAAGTTTGTGAAGTCAAGAGATTCTAAAATACCATCAGATACTAAGCGCTCAACTCTACCTTGTGAGATATGACCTAAGCGTTTATGCCATAAAGATGCTAAATTTTCTTTATTTAATTTACGTTTAGTACCACGTGATTCTACATGCAAGGTTTCATTATAGGATGCAACTGTTTCCAACAAATAAAGATTGTCATACGCATTTAAATAACCAGTTCCAATAATATTTGAATTCAAAGACAAAATAAACTGATTGTTTCCAAATGAACAACAATATCCAAATTTGTCCAACACAGAAACAGAAACCAAATTCCGTCTAAATGACGGTACAACAAAAGTGTCTTTTAAATCCAAATAAAAACCAGTTCCTAATAACAATCTAAAATGTCCAATCGCTTCCACTTCTACCGATTGTCCATCGCCCACAAAGATGTGTCTTTCACCATCACTTGGCTTTCGGTAGCTCAGGCAACCCTGCATAGAAACACTTATGTGAGTGGTAGCACCAGAATCTATCCACCAAGTGTTTCTAGGTACTGAAGATAAATTAACTTCAGAACAGACCAAAGTAACAAACATACCTTTCTTTTCACTCCATGCATGATATTTGGTACATTCCTTCTTCGTATGTCCAGGTTTGTGACAAAAGAAACAACCGTCTTTTTCCTTCTGTTGTTTCTTTTGATCTTGATCCTTAGCAGCTTCATTTTTAAATTTTCTTTTCTTGCCCTTTGCTTTAGAGGCGCTGGCCAAATGGGAACTCTCAGTCTTATCTTGCTTCAGTCTTTCTTCCTCTTGCACACAATATGAAATGAGCTCATTGAGAGTCCACTTCTCCTTTTGACAGTTGTAACTGACCTTAAATTGACTGAATTGTGGAGGAAACGAGATAAGCACTAAATGCACAAGCAAGTCATCCGAAAGCTCAAGCTTTAATGTCTTTAATTTTGAAGCAATGTGAGACATTTCCATAATGTATTCCCTTATGTTTTCTTTACCTTTGAACCTCATGGAAATAAGTTTCTTCAAAAGAGTACTTGTTTCCGCCTTATCGCTTTTGGCAAAGCGTTTCTCAATTTCAGCAAGGAAATCTGTGGCATCGGTAATCTCTTCGGATACCGCACCCCTAAAACCCTCAGGTATGCCCCGTTTAATGATCATAAGACTCATGCGATTTGAACGGTCTCATTTCTCAAAAATTCTCCTTTCATCGGAGGTACTAGCATCTGTAAGAGAAGCAGCCCGATCCATCCTTAATGCAAGGTCCAAATCCATGCAACCAAGAACAATTAATATGTTCTCCTTCCAGTCCTTAAAGTTATTACCATTAAGGACCGGTACTGAATTAATGTTAGCAGATACAGTAGTAACGGCTGAAACAGAAAACGAATAAAATTATATAAATTACATACCGTTAACGACTTCATATATAACAATAAATTCAAATAATGGTTAATCACATCTCAAGATACCAAACACATCATTAATATCAAGTCTTTGGACAGTATATTAATTGTAAGCGGTACTCTTGTTGTAGCAATTAAACGTTGACAATAAATTATGTCAAACAATATGCAATCTTTGGACTGTCATATTACTCACATAAAATGCCTTATAATTGTCACACATTTATCACCACAAATATGTATGAAATTCGGCCAAATATTAATTCACCTTTGGGCTCGTTAATAAATGCATGAACTACGTACACACAATTAGTTTGACATTTTAATTAGATTAACTTACACAAAAGTGATCACTTTGGTGATATTTTGTTTCGATTAATCTATTTAAAATATTATACAAACTTAAGAAAATCTAAAACCAAACTTGAATTTAGATTATTTTTTTAATTATCAGGGACAACTGTAGTAATACTTTAAAAAAAAATTACGCTCAAACATGTTTATTCACAGTTTCATCTCCTATGCTGTTTCATCCTTGTAGCTTTAGTTTGCATTCTTCAACTTGACTTTAATTGATGAGAAGAAAATTGGGTACCTATTTATTTTACTATTGAACATCTGTACATTGTTGTATACTTTTGTTCACACTTATCAAAGAAGTGTCAGCATAACAGTTGCAAAATTAGTAAATAAAAGTTGGGGAAACATCAATGTATAAATGCATTATGGTGATGTCAAAGATCTTGTCTACTTTCTAGTAATGCATATAGCAAAATTTCAAAGCATATAATCTGGAAAAATATTTACTGGAATGTGACAAATTGACAGCGGGGTATATTTGAAAAGGAAATGTTATTTATTGGAATGTGACAGGTTGACAGTGTTCTCTATGGAATATGTACTGACAGAATGCATTGCCTCTTTTGTTGTTTATATGTGAGCCAATGTCTATCTCTGAAACAAGCATGCTTCTGTTTGCTATCATTCTCTAACTTCAAAGCATGTTCAAAAGTTGTGAATACCAACATCAAATAGTACTTAGTTGTGAAAGAAAGAGTGCAGAGTGGACATATATCTATAGAGCATATTGGAACAAACTTCACGATAGCGGATCCGCTCACAAAAGGTTTACCGTCCAAGGTCTTTCATGAGCACACTGCTCATATGGGTGTTGTATTGCTTGAGGATATTATGGTTTAGTGAGAGTTTGTATTATATGTGTTGTATATTTACTTTAAGACATTTATGTGTTTAACTTTCTGATCAGAAGTAAAGTATTCAGTTCATTCACTCTGTTATATTATTTTGATTCTGACCTCACTTAAGTTTAAGGAGGACCGATTGAAAATAGGTTGATCTATGTCATTTGACTATGTATATGTATGTGACCACTGATGGGTTTAGTCATGATTAATATGGCGAGACCACTGTGATCTTGTATAAATATGGTTGATGGACGAGATTGTTAAGAAATACCTTTGTGTAATGGTGAATTTTGAGCTCACAAGGTTATACATTTATAAAAAAACATATGTTGCCCAAGTGGGAGATTGTTGGATTAAAATTCTATTGTGGGCACATATGTTAAAGTGTATGATTCTATTAAAATTGAGGTACAAAACATCAAGCGGCATTTACAATTTAATGAGGGGGTAAATTGTAAATATAAAATAACCGATTTTATTATCAGTTAATAAAAAGTCGTTGGGGTCTCCGAGAATACGTACGCTTCTCATTTTTTCTTTCATCCCTTCAGAAAGAAACAACGTGAAACAGAAGAAACGGTATTTTTGAAAGATCACAACTTCATACAATTTTATTTAATGGATTCTGGTACGCTTCCGCTAATCTCCATTTGTTTACCATTTTGATTTCTCTAGAATTGATTAGGGTTAATTATGGCTAAATGGAATTTACAACAATATATTATCGTTCCGCTGTGAGACTTTAATGTTGTGTTCTTCTTTTCTTGTTCTATTCTTTTTTTATTTTACCTTAGTTATCTGTCTTTCCGGTACTTGGGTGTTCGGAACACGAATATCATGGATGTATTTAGTATCGACATTTGAGGATCAAAAAGTCGGGTCATTCAAAACCTTTATTATAGAGGGGAAAAGGATAGGTAGACTATCTTAAGATGCACTTACTTAAGCTAAAGGAGGATGGAATTATTGTGTAATGTTCTACATCATAGGTCCTAAACCTTAATATAAAACAATTGAAGAATACGGACAACAGAAGATAACTTTTCAATCAATTAAGAGATAATGGTTCTTTGTAGCGAGATTTGAGAATGAGAGTGACTGTAATAAAATTCTAGAAGGAGGATCATGTTTCTTTGATAAAAATTTAATCATTATGAAAAAATTGAGCCCGAACATGAAAGTAGACAAAGATTTCCTGACTTCAATGTCAGTATGAATTATACTACTAGGCTTAAGATTTAGACCATGGGGGCATAAAGTAAGTAGTGTGCCGGTTAGCTTCATAGGAAAGCTAATCAAGATGGATGAAGCCACGATGAATAGAACTAGAATCTCATTCGCAAGAGTATTAGTTGTCATTAATGCTGAGTATGGATTTCATATCTTCTTAGAAGATTTGGGTGAGAATGGGGAACAATAAGTCATTTATGAAAACTAACCATTTAGATGTGAAAACTGTCTACATTTGGTCATGTAGAGAAACAGTGTCCTATGAGCAAAATTTGGGTTCGCAAGACTAAAGGGAACCTATAAAAGAAAAAGGAATGTCTCATGAAACTGTTGAGGGATGAGAGAAGCCATCTTCTACTAGAATAGTGACGAAGTTCGATTAAAGATCTAAAAACTAAATTAAAGGAGATGGGGTCGAAAGGACTGAGGGAATTTATAGGTAATGCTAAGGATAAAATTAAAGAATGGGATAACCCTGATAAATCTTTACGAGAAGTGGAGGATGCTATAAATCACAACTCAACTAAGCCAGAGAGGTGTTGTCTAGAATAATTAAATTTAAAATGCAAGAAGTGGAGGTCAATCAACATAACAAAGGTGAAAAAAAAAAGTCTTCATCCAAAGGCGGTTAAGTAGGAGAATAGAATTTTAATATGCAGGGAGTGAAAATACTTCAATGTGATGAAAGCGGAGTTAAGAATCATGATAATGAAAAATAGTTTGCATCAGAGAGTAATAAGATTTTGGTATGCAAATCCTAAGATATCAAGTCAAAGGGGGCAGCTTAGCGCTTAATCGAATGAATCCAACTTACTTTCAACCTTTGAAGTTTATCAAAAGGAGCCATCGGACCCATCTAGGCTAGCATTAAGTCATCAACAGCTCCAGTTCACTTTGTGAACACTAAACCATCACAGGACCTTACCAATTATTGACCAAAGTATCCATACCTTTCCCATATAATAGTAATTCTGTTCTTATTCCTATTAATAATTCTAAATGTAGTAATGCAAGTTTGCTTGTTTTGTAGGGGGACACAAAAACCATGAGCACTAAGGAAAATATGCAAGCAAAAGTAAAGGATGCACATGATCGAAAATCTAGGAAACTATGACAATATTCTAAAGGATGTCATGCTCGAAGTCATAAACAAGTCAGATGTTGTTAAGGACGTTATGAAAGACAAAACATGATAACAGGGGAAATATCACCAGGGAAGAGAGCTAAGGAGTAGCAACAACAAAACTCTTAAACAATGAAAATTGCCTATTGGAACGGGAGGGGTTTCCACAAATCCAATAGAATGTTATAAGTCTGACCAATTGTAAAGCTTCATAACATAGACTATTTTGGGATATTGAAAAAAAACTTAGAGCCAATTAAATTGAAAACTGAGGAAAAATTGAAAACGAATTGGGTAATTGTGAGTAATGTGTCATGTTATTATAAATGTAGAATCCTTGTTATGACAAATTGACACGTCTGGGATTTCAATCTAATAAGCATGAATGAACAACACATCACATTGGAGCTCAATAATTGTGGAGGAGCTACAGTCAATTCCTCTTTTGTACATGCACGGAATTTTGAATATTTAAAAGAAAGATTGCAGGTTCGCTTAGTTGATAATTCAATTCAAATCTATAGACCATAGATTCTTCTCTTAGATTTTAACTACATAAGAATGTATAGCCAAAAAAGGAGGGATTATAGTACCTTTCAGAAAAATGCAGGAGATTGACAACCTGATGATTAGAACTGGACTACTGGAAATTCAAGTACAAGGCTATCGTTTCTCTTGGTGGTCAAGTCCAACTAGAGACATAATCACAAAAATTGATAGATTTTTGGCTAACTTTGCATCGTTGCACCAGTTCAAAGGCACAACAACCAAATTTCCCCCATCTAATATTAGTGACCGTTCCCCCGCTTTAATGACACTAGTCGAGTATCCACAAACCAAAGCCAATCCTTTTAAATTTATGAATCACTGGACCATATATAATGACTATTCCTCCTTGTTTGACAAAGGTTGGAATGTAGAAGTGACTGGAAGCCCACTTTCTGTTTACTGTTTAAGCAGAAGGCAATAAAAGAAGCTTTAAAAGGATAGAGTGGTGGGAAGACTGACATGAAAAACAAATGGAATATTATAGAGACAAATGTGGAAATATCCAATGAAAAATTGAGTCCAGTAGAGATGAGTTTAGCCCTCGAGCTTGCCAATCTAAAATGTAAACCGGAACAAGCTTTACATCAAGAATACTAGGATATAATTCAAAAATCGAAGTGCGATTGGACTACACTTAGGGATGAAGCCACACCATTGTTTACGTGAAATTGTCCAATGGGTGTAGCTTTAATAATTGGGTTGGCTCCAATCGATTCAAGAAAATTAGTGTCATAACATGGATGATTTCATGACTAAAGATGTTATTTATTTTCAAAAAATTTATAGCCAGCGAGACCTTGAGGTGTTCCTTGGAGTCATATCTAAAAAAATTCTATTAGAATATTGGCAAAACAACCTAAACGACCAGTTTGACTTGTAAGAAATTCATGACACCTTTTTTAGTACTAAAGATAGCTCTTCCTCTAATCCAGATGGTTTTAATGCTAGATTTTACAAATTTCATTGGGAAAAACTTATATTTATGTCACATGATGCTATTAATGAATCTTTCCCAAAGGCAAAATTATCAAAGAAGGTAATTATACTTTCATCCATCTTATTCCAAAGAACAAAGAAGCTAAGGAAATTCAACAATTTCGACCGACATCTTGCTGTAACATGATATATAAAATCATCATGAAAGTAATGTGCAACAGAATGAAGATTCTCATGAATGGCTTGATCTTAGAAAATCAACGTGTTTTGTTCAAAATGGGTCTATTGGTAATAGAATCATGCTAGCTCATGAGGTTTTTTGAGGCTCAAAGAGGAAAACGTAAGAAGGAATGTGTATAGAGGTTGATGTTAGAAAGACCTTTGGTTCAGTTAATAGAAAGCTTGTCTTGCATATGATGCAGGAAATGAAATTTCCAAAGAAATGGATAAAGATGGTAGGAGCATGACCAATTCTCCCATTTTTTCCATCATCGATAAAGGCAATCCATACTATTTCTTCCAAAGTTCATCGGGTCTGAGGCAAGGAGATCATCTTTCTCTTTTTTTTATTCGTTATAGTCATGGAGTCTTTCACCCTCCTTATGGAACAGAAAGTTAGAGAAGGAAGCATAAAACCAATGAACAAATGTTCACCGCCTAATTTATGTGGACAATATTTTGATCTTCACCAAAGCAGAAAAATCATATGCTGAAGCAGCAAGGATTTTTTTAAAAAAAAAACAAAGGCAGTGATGTCAGGATTATTACTTAGTAATTAAAAATTTAGAGTAATTTATGGAGGAGGGGTTAAAAATGTTGCTGTAATTTCGAAAATTCTAGATAGCAAAAAGGGCGAACTTCCCATCAGTTATCTTGGCATTCCATTGACTAGCATCAAGTTAAGGAATAATGACTGTTGTTGTTTGATTTTTGGCATTAAAAGTACAATTGAAGGGTGGAAGTCTAAGCTTTTGAGCATGGAAAGCAGACTCGAACTGATTAAATCTACCATCACCCAAATGTACAGTATTAGGTACATTGTTTCACCCTCCCAACGGCTACTATCAGAAAGACTAAACACATTTGCTTGGAAAGGGAAACTTAGCAAACTACCATGAGACGTGACATGTAATACCAAAAGAAGAAGGATGACTTAGTCTTCAGAAGTTTAAGGAAATTAACTTGTCTACTACGAATATTAAATTAATTTTAAAAATCATTAATAATGAAGATGCTTAGGCGAAACGGATGCAAGGAAGGTACAACAAAGATAAATCATTTTGGGAAGTCCCGGCAAGAAACATAGACTCTTGTGTTTGGAAGAAACTAGTTTGGAAGAAACTACTCGAAAATATATCATATGCATTAACTTGTTTGGGCAAAATAATCATCGACGAAAAATCCACCTCGCTATTGTATGATCCTTGATACAAGGGGGAAGAATCGTCAATAAATTAGGAATAAAACTTTAGAAAGAGTCTGGTGATAATATGTTAGTAAGTGACATCCGAGAGGAAGGAAATTGAAAAAGTGATAATATAGCTTTCACATGTAGTTAAAAGATGAAACTGAAGCTATTAAGATGTACAATGACTGTACATAAGATTATTGGACCTGGTCATACACAAAGAAGGGAAAATATAATTTCAAAGCCCTTTGAAATTCTATTCATATATCACCCTAAAAAGTTTAATTGATTCGCATTATCTAGCACAGAATTCATATTCCTAAAATGACCATTTGTGTTTACAAACCGATCACTGATATTCTTTCTACTATACATAGACTGATTCAAAGGAACATCAATATAGATCCTACTTGTCTGTTATGCTGTTTTGATCATGAAAATATAAACCATATACCATTTCAATGCAAATACAGTGCATACATTTGGAAATGGTATAGAATCAAGTTAAAACGACCACTCATCATGACATATTGAAACACGGGTTGAAAACACAAATGTTATACTCAAAAATAACATTGTGGGAGATATTGCTAGAGTCGTATTTTCAACGTGTGTATGGGCTTTTGGAAGGAAAGAAACCTGAAACAACCGCAAATCTGTACCCCTTGAGTCAACACTTTTCTACATAAATCAACTCAAGTTGTACAGAAATACGAATCATTTGGGTTAAAGAAGAAGAGGTAGAAGAAGAAAATAGAAAACAACTACAGAACCTAACCATCACAACGGAATAAAATATAATAGATATTAACATATCTTTACACAAAAATCAAATATATCTGTTTATATATTACATCATTAGAGTACATCAATCATAGTTCAACATCACTAACATACAACTGAATATACAGCTACTCAACACAGTGGAATATATATATATATAACAAGTACGAAAATACGCATCGTCATCCAGCTCGTCTCCTGAGCTCCACAGCATCATATCCTGCATCCTATAATACTCGGTCTGATCCGAGCATTACAGTTAAATAACACCAGAGTCAGTCTGGAATACCAACATGAGAAAATCACACTCAATTGATTATTAAAGTTTCAAAAATCCTTTGAAAACAAAAGCATCTCGTAAGACCGCGCCACAAATAAACATGTCGGGTTTTTACCTTACGATAGCTAAAACAATTTTTATAGAAATCCTCTGATATTATAATAGGGTCCACATACAAATACTTATAAAATAGCCGAAATTGTTACATTCATTAAATTCCAGCTACTAGCCACAGAGTGGGTAATACAAACAAAACTCGTACAAGGCTCGTAGGGAGAATGGATTTCCAACTAATGACTATGCACTGGTGTACCATCTGCCACAGTACGTGGCCTACATCACAGTACCGAGGAGTACGCCCGCTCTCCTACAACACAAGACCGGGACTACCCCTTACTGGATAATCCCGAGTGATATCACCCTGCGGTTGGGGTCAGCAACCGCCCACTAAACCAAAATAAAAGGGACATATAGACAGGGATGACCTCACCATACTTGGGTGCTACCCACCTAGCCTTGCTGCAAAACCCCTGATTTTCAGTCATTCCCGGTTGATGAGGCTTGAGGCTAAGCGTTACCTTTTTAGAACATATCCCTTAGAATGCCCATCGTCCACCTGACGATGTTCCGAAAGCATTCATCCATACAAGTCCGTCCCGGGTTCGAACGGAACCGAAGGCACTATTCCTACTACATCCATTTTGAAAATATCCTCAAGATTAGTAGCAACTAGCCCTTGCACTTCACTACTCCATCTTCGAATCCAAAATCGTTTCTCACGAAACGTACAAACCGAATCGAAGTGGTTTTCGAGAAATAAATCTCGATCCCGGTCTCTTCGAAACGATCAACGTATTTGTCCAATATTGATAGTCGGTGATTTAACTATCAATTAATATTCACAACAACCATCAACCAATAAATAATTTCCCAAATTATTTATTAACCTCAAAATATCTTCATAAGATATATTTCTATTTTCAACCCTTTGAAAACAGTTTCAAATCATCTTTCTTTTCAGAATAAACTTTCCCAAATATTTTCTATCTCCACTGAAATTACTAAACACAAAACTAGATTTTTAAAATAGTTTAAAACACTTTATTTTAAAAGATACTTTAAAGCATTTGTGTTACAACTACTTCAACAATCTGTTAAAAATACATACTATATGAATGTTTGAAAATAAAGTTACTTAATAAAATATAAAACTGGATTTTCACTTTTAAAAACAAAATACTAGGTCACTCTTTGAATAATTACTGCTATAATAGATTAAAGAAAATACTTACTTTATAATTTAAATATTTAGAAATAATAAATTTTCCAAAACTTTCTTTTCAAAACAACTTTAGAACTTTTAACTTATATTAAAAAAATTACTTTGAAAACGTACTTGGTTATCCAGAGAGAATTCCAATCTCAATCACTTAAATCAATTTCCCAAATTGATTCCCAATTTATTCCATTCGAAATAAATCTCTTTACTTACTCGGTTCATTTGAAAATTTATTAATTGTGGACTTTATTATTAATGTTATTATTTTCCGTTTGATTTTAAAATTTTTAACTGAAATATACAAATTTCAGCTTTTTCCCAATTTCTTCTTTATTCTTTTCAAAAATTTAAATCTTAAATTTGAAATAAATGTTTTGGTCTTTAAAAATAATAATACTGAAGTTTAAAATTCATTAATCTTCTGATTATTCAAAATTTCCCTTTCTATACTCAAGATTTATTTATTAGAATGTTAAAGTCACTTTATTACTTTTCCAATTCATTCTTAAATTTATTCAAATTTCTATAATTATTTTTACTTACAAATTCACTTCCTTTATTTTCTTTCCAATATCCAATTTATATATTTTTGGTAATTCATCATATCCAATTATATCCAAACGAACCATAGCATTCAATATTTCAATATAATTCATCATAGAATATCAAATAATCACAATAGAGGGTATTAAATAATTTAAATAAATGTTGAGGGGTCCAGTTGGATCCCTCCAACCTGTTTTCCCTGCATCCACAGACGTTAGCACAATATAAAATACCGATTCCAAAATATACTATACTATAGTACACCAATCAATTCAACCATTCAAACAATTATTTAAATTTAATCATTTAAATTTAAATTCAACTGAGTGAGATTAACTCACCTTTATCGTTTTGCATTCCGACTCAACGGGCTATTTCCCTCACAAAATTTGGACCTTGAATAACATTAGAGGATTTTATTAATATTTGAACATATCGAAAAATCAATTATCGTCTACTAGTTTTAATTTTAGCCAATGATTAAATTTTAAACAAATAATCACTCTAAACTAATTTCCTTTAATAACTAAAATGATTTAATAAGTTGATTGCACGAGTTAATCACCCTAATACTTATATTATTATTATTATTATTATTATTATATATATATATAGTACATGAAAACATATATGTATATTTATTTCTTTTGAACTACATATATATTTATAAAATAGGTTACAGATTTCAAAAATACACCTTTTTATAAATTCTTTGAACATTTTAAAACCCTTGTATATATGTGTATATGTGTGTGTGTGTATATATATATTAAAACAAACACCGTAATATGCCAGTAACCCAAACTATTTTTAAACAATACATAACCTAATTATTATTTTTATGCCTATGAGAAATTAATTTAGTTGTTTACTATTATCAGTAAATAACTTAATTAACCAATTTCAAATTAAAATTTTTATGTGTATATAAAAATTAAATAAAAGAATACCTCACAGCGCATTATTCCTCTGCCTCGCACAACAACCCTACAGCACTTGACTTCGGCCTCCAACTTCGTCCATCGACACCGTCCCATGACGAACCAACACCACGCGTGAGCGCCCCCCCTCAGCCTCCCCGTCGCATGGACCAGAGCACGTTGAAACCCTCTTCCAAGCAGATACGCATGACCCAAACCCTCTAGCCTATTTCGCTTCGTCACTCGAGTGTCGTACCTCCACGACACTCCTCTATCCGCCGCCGCACCTGTCGACTTCAATTACAAAGGCAAACCCCTTGCGTCGCTGTCGATTTCGCGAACGGCTTCATTCCCTCTCTTTTTTATACGAACGAATTCACAAGAAGAAAGGGGAAAGGGAAATAGGGTTTTCGATTTCGGCCATTATCTGACTTTTACAGAAGAAGGATTAAGCGATTAATTATAAAATGAAGTAGCCCCCCCCTTTTTTCGATTGAATTAAGAAATGGGGAGAATGAATTAGATCGGCCATTATTTTTACTTTAAATACGTGTGTGGAAGCTTCAGAAGGAAGACAATGCGTGTCTATATTTTTCAATGTGACAAAGTTTAGTATAGTGTTCTATTATATTATTTATTTTCAAATTCAAATTTAAATTGTCCAAAAATTACAACACAAAATTCTGAACTCTTATCAATGCATGCCGCTAGGCATTTATAATGTTATACGCTTATTCCGGACGCATTAGAAAAAGTTTCGAGTCCTAGTTCGATCATATGAGGAAGATAGCCTCTTGAACCAGTTATTAAATTAGATTTTCGATTTAATTTTCAGCGCGTTTACCTACCGTATGCTCACACAACAATTCCGATCAACACGAAATTTGAAATCCGATAATAATACAATATTACGGATCCAATGGAACTAGTTTCCTCGAATTTCGAGACTGTGCCCCGGAAGGCTATTTTTTTCAATTCAATTTATACTACAAAATTTTAAAGCTAAACAAACCACTGTTAAATTCAATTTTACAACATTTATTATCCTCAGTACTATCAATATAAATTTTACGAGCCTTCAAATTATTTTTAACAGGCTTAAAACTTCAGATTCAACATTTTACCCAACCACAAATTATTTAATTTAATAATTAAATTACCCAATAAATAATGATATTTGAAATTCAAGTTAAAAATAACTTTTAAATATTTAAAATCAATTAAATATCCCGATTTCAAATACTCAAAAATTCCGGGTCTTCACATTCCCGCCCCTCCCCCTCCCCCCTAAAAGAATTTTGTCCCCGAAATTACTAGTTAGGAAGAATGGTCCAATAACCGTTTATTCTTTTCCCCAAAACCAAACAGTTTCTAACAATTCAACAACTTACCAACTATCTTTTTATAAAGGACCCACTATTATTCTTATTATCTTTCCAAGCTTGTCCATAGTTCCCAAATAACTTTACTTATTCAACTATTCAAATTATAATTCAAAACCAAGTTTAAAATTTTCAAATTTTCTCAAAAAATTTCTAACTCCCTAAATTTTCGAAATTTTTTGCCAGCGTCTCCTTTGCGCGGCTAGCTCGGTACAACTACAAAAGGCCTCTACGGGCTCCCAAATCCCAAAAGAAAATAAAAAGCCAAGTGGCTATATCCAAAAACCCAATCAAATTTCATAGAAACTTAAACACGTACCTTTTTGTCGAGCATTTCAAATTTATCTTTCGAAATCAAAATCAATTCTCTTTTCTCTTTATAATACCTGCATATCCTGCTTAGTACTAATATCCAATCACAACATTCAAAAACAGTTTATCGACTTTCTTACAAAATGGCAATATCTATTCATTCTAATATTAACTTAGATTATATTTGTAGTATCAATCATTCATTTAAGAATTCACCATTCCTTTCTTAAGTTAGTATAAGCATTGCATATGCTTCTTTATTTATTTTCACCTTACCACTTTAGTTTATATCTATTTCTATTCAAATTAATTCTTTCATTTCCATATGAATTCAATTTATCTTTAGCTCTGAATATTTGAATTTTATTTTTCATTTATAACTAATTCATGTCATTATTTTAAATCAGTTTTATTTACTAATCTATTTCAACTTCCAGTTTGAAATCATTTTGTCGTTAACAAAATTTTCCAAAATTTTCAAAAAAAATTCTAACTCCCAAAATTTCCGGAAATTTTTGGCAGAGTCTCCTTTGTACGGAGAAGCTTTTGCAATTTGACAAAAGATATAAATATATATACATCGACCCACACGGTCGGAAAAACCAAAAACGGTTCATATTTCCTATTTTTATTGCGCAGGCGTACCTTTTTTAGCATTTATAAGCAAACATCTTATTAATTTAGCATTTAGCGTGATCCAATCCAGCCAACCAGCTTCCCGGTACCTGTACTTACTCGATTTAAATATGTAAGTACTAAATATAGGAAGTTTATAGCATTTCACTTAAATTTAAATAGCTAAAACATCGATCCTGTAACAATGCACGTGATATACTGGCATAAACACATAAATTTCACATATAATGCATGTTATATAATTTCCATAAGCATATATAAGGTTCCGACACTTATTACAATTGCTTATAATCAATTCTCATACCATTCCATTCAGTTAAAGTAATTTACAACTTACTTGCTTTTATTTAATTCATTCTAAGCAAAACAAACTCACCGTCATTCCAATTTATGCAAAAATCAATTTATTAAACTACTATTGATTTATATAATTTTGCTTACTTCCGTTTACGTCGAACGACCAATTTTCTAATGTAATTCGACAATATTAATGTGAATAAATAATTACTTAAGCTTATAGCCATTTAGATTGATTCCAACTCAATTTACACTTAATCTCATCCCATTTTAATTTATTCACAAACTTTCATTTCATTTCTTTCATATCCAAAAAGATTTGATTCCAAACCATTTTATTATACACGACATCATCCCACGCTTCTATTAATTTTAAACTTAAGTTAATTTACTTCAATTCACCACCATTTCATAACTTAAGTTCATTCTCGTTTTAATTTATTCATACTCGAATTGGATTTATTTTCATCTCAAATCATTTTTATTTTGATCCAATTCCATACAACTTCAATTCATATTTAATTCACTTAAAATTTTAAGTTGAATTTCTATTTATAACTCAAGCTTCATTTCCAAACTCAATTATCTATTCACAATCTTCGATTTGATTTTCCTTTGATCAAATCCCAATCATTTCACTAATTTATTCGATTAGTTTATCCTTTTACCATTTTAGATTTTAATTTACATTAACAGTTCATTGTTGAATTTATTAATAATAAGGTCATTCAATTTATGCTTGAATTGGATTTGTTTATATTTCACACCATATCCATTTTAATCCAATTCAGTTTTCATTCAACAACACTTCCAATTATAATCCAATTACAATCCCATACTTGATTTTCTTTTTCATTTATCTTGAAAATCATTTTATTTGATTTCCTTGAGTTCAATCTTATTTTATATCCCAAGTTTGGATTTTTATCTCGAAATACAATATTTTTATTCCGGCTTATTTATTCTTTTTTTTAATTTTTTTATAAACTACTCACTTATTAATATTCACTCTTCCCCATCTATTTACAATCAATTATATTCACATTTTACTTTTAACTAGGGGTTATATATATTTTCAATGCTTTTCAATTCTTTTATAAGCTTCCAAAGTTTATTTGTTCTAATTCAATATTTACTTAGTTTACATTTATTTATTTAAGTAAGAATTTTATTACAGACAGTATTATCTATAATTCGACTGAATTCATTTAAATTCGGTTTTATTTCAAATCAACTTCAGTTAAATCTAGTTACATATCATTCTTTTAAATTTTATTAAGCAAGAACTTAATTCCAATAAATATCATTCATGACACAACTGACTTTTGATTCAATTCAAAGTAAATCTAACTAAATTTTATTTTCCCAATATATGAGTTCAAACTTATTTATTTATTCGAAAGCTTATATTGCTCATTTGAGTCATTTCATCTTATAACCACAATTTCAAATTATATATATCACTTACTAGCTTAAGGTATAAATTTTCATTTCACAATTATAATCATTTTATCTTTCAACTTTATATCCAATTTAATTCAATTTCAATTTCAAATTTTATTTAACTTATCTCATATTAAATTCAAATATATTTCTTCACTTTCATTCACTTAAGTTAAATTTTAATTCCCGGATTAAAATTTTCCATTTCTTCTTATAATATCAACTTTACTTTATAAGTTCAATAGTTGATCCATTTATTCATTCACAAATTCATTTTCAACCAATAAATTTTTTTCCACATTAATTATTTTTAGTTCATTTGAACTTATTCTGCACCTTATTTTACATATTTAAATCAAGCATCATCTAATATTGAATTTCATTTCATTTGTATACCATATAAATCCTTAAGTTATTTACAAATTTTAAATCTCAAACTTTGTTTTATTTACCCAACTTGACTAATTTTTTTTTTCCACATAACTTAACACAATTTAAATTTTAACTTCCAGTTTCCACTTTACTTACTTACAAAGTTTAATTTTATTTCAACAAATTCCTAATTTACATGCCATCAAACTTATTATATGCCATAAGCTTTGCTAGTTAAGATTACAGAGTTTAAACAGTCTTTAACATTTCAAAATTCCCTTTGAAATCTTATATATCCAAAATTCCTTGCATTTCTAAAAATCAAATTCATCCTTTTCAAACAATTTCAATTCAAAATAATTTGGTAGCAATTCTCTCTTGGAAACTCGAAAATAAACATCGATGATGCTGCATTCATCACCAAAGTTATTTTCCAGCGACCGTAAGAGTTCAATGCTTTTCTCTCTTTTAAAACTCTTCAAATATTTTAATTTCCAAATCTCTCCAGATTTCAAATCTGATTCAGGAATATTTCTCTCATATATATTATTTTTTTCCCAACCTTTGGGAATCATTTCAAATTCAAAGAAATCTAATTTTCCAAATTCCAAATCCCAAACCCTTTAAATTTATATTCAAACAATACTTTCGAACTTTATCTTATTTTAATTATTAATCACGCTACAATTCACATTTAGTTTATCTTCACAAATTTAATTTGTATACAAATTGGTTTCTTAGTTTTTAATTATGGTTTCAATATCTTATCCAATTATAATTCACATTTACAAATCTCATTTATTATTAATTTCTTCCTTAATCTTGAGTTATTATTTCAATTCTTATTCAATTATCATACAATAATGATAATAATTAAATATTATCACTTTCTACCATCCAAGCATCCATATATAATGATAACAATTTACGAAAAATTATTTCCTTTACATACAAAATAATTTTTGGTAAAATTATTTCATTTACCCTATTTAAAACAATACTGTATCGGTTTATTTTGTTTAAGAGTTTAGAAATTCCTATCGATAGCACGGCGTCCCATGTATCGACTAGAATCCATAAACACTCAACCGATAAATCAACACAATATAAAACAATTTTATATTCACTAACAAATACGCGCTCATATCTATTAATACACTCTAACTCATTCTAGAGTACTATGAACTCTATTAAATGAGTATTCACCCACCAGAGCCAAGGTTATCACCAACCTAAGCTCTAATACCAAGTGAAACGACCCGCAAATCCGTACCCCTTGAGTCAACACTATTCTACATAAATCAACTCAAGTTGTAAAGAAATACGAACCATTTGGGTTAAAGAAGAAGAGGTAGAAGAAGAAAATAGAAAACAGCTACAGAAACTAACCATCGCAGCGGAATAAAATATAATAGATATTAACATATCTTTACACAAAAATCAAATATATCTGTTTATATATTACATCATTAGAGTACATCAATCACAGTTCAATATCACTAACATACAACTGAATATACAGCTACTCAACACAGCGGAATATATATATAAAACAAGTACGAAAATACGCATCGTCATTCAGCTTGTCTCCTGAGCTCCACAGCATCATATCCTGCATCCTATAATACTCGGTCTGACCCGAGCATCACATTTAAATAACACCCGAGTCAATCTGGAATACAAGCGTGATAAAATCACACTCAATTGATTATTAAAGTTTCAAAAATCCTTTGAAAACAAAAGTATCTCGTAAGACCATGCCACAAATAAACATGTCTGTTTTTTTACCTTACGATAGCTAAAACAATTTTTATAGAAATCCTCTGATATTATAATAGGGTCTATATACAAATACTTATAAAATAGCCGAAATTATTACATTCATTAAATTCCAGCTACTAGCCACAGAGTGGGTAATACAAACAAAACTCGTACAAGGCTCGTAGGGAGTATGGATTTCCAACTAATGACTAGGCACTGGGGTACCACCTGTCACAGTACGTGGCCTAGATCATAGTACCGAGGAGTACGCCCGCTCTCCTGCAACACAAGACCGGGACTACCCCTTACTGGATAATCCCGAGTGAGATCACCTCGCGGTTGGGATCAGCAACCGCCCACTAAGCCGAAATAAAAGGGACATCTAGACAGGGATGACCTCACCCTGCTTGGGTGCTACCCACCTAGCCTTGCTGCATAACCCTTGATTTTCAGTCATTTCCGGTTGATGAGGTTTGAGGCTAAGTGTTACCTTTTTAGAACATATCCCTTAGAATGCCCATCGTCCACCTGACGATGTTCCGAAAGCATTCATCCATACAAGTCCGTCCCGGGATCGAACGGAACCAAAGGCACTATTCCTACTACATCCATTTTGGAAATATCCTCGGGATTAATAGCGACTAGCCCTTGCACTTCACTGCTCCATCTTCGAATCCAAAATCGTTTTCCACGAAACGTACAAACCGGATCGAAGTGGTTTTCAAGAAATAAATCTCGATCCCGGTCTCTTCGAAACGATCAACGTATTTGTCCAATATTGATAGTCGGTGATTTAACTATCAATTAATATTCACAACAACCATCAACTAATAAATAATTTCCTAAATTATTTATTAACCTCAAAATATCTTCGCAAGATATATTTCTATTTTCAACCCTTTGAAAACAGTTTCAAATCATCTTTCTTTTCAGAATAAACTTTCCCAAATATTTTCTATCTCCATTGAAATTACCAAGCACAAAACTAGATTTTTAAAATAATTTAAAACACTTTATTTTAAAAGATTATTTAAAGCATTTATGTTACGACTACTTCAACAATTTGTTCAAAATACATACTATATGAATGTTTGAAAATAAAGTTACTTAATAAAATATAAAACTGGATTTTCACTTTTAATAACAAAATACTAGGTCACTCTTTGAATAATTACTGCTATAATAGATTAAAGAAAATACTTACTTTAGAATTTAAATATTTAGAAATAATAAATTCTCCAAAACTTGCTTTTCAAAACAACTTTAGAACTTTTAACTTATATTTAAAAATTTACTTTGAAAACGTACTTGGTTATCCAGGGAGAATTTCCAATCTCAATCACTTAAATCAATTTCCCAAATTGACTCCTAATTTATTCCATTCGAAATAAATCTCTTTACTTACTCAGTTCATTTCAAAATTTATTAATTATGGACTTTATTATTAATGTTATTATTTTCCATTTGATTTTAAATCTTTTAACTGAAATATACAAATTTCAGCTTTTTCCCAATTTCTTCTTATTTCTTTTCAAAAATTTAAATCTTAAATTTGAAATAAATGTTTTGTTCTTTAAAAATAATAATACTGAAGTTTAAAATTCATTAATCTTCTGATCATTCAAAATTTCCCTTTCTATACTCAAGATTTATTTATTAGAAATTTAAAGTCGCTTTATTACTTTTCCAATTCATTCTTAAATTTATTCAAATTTCTATAGTTATTTTACTTACAAATTCACTTCCTTTATTTTCTTTCCAAAATCCAATTTATATATTTTTGGTAATTCATCATACCCAATTATATCCAAACGAACCATAGCATTCAATATTCCAATATAATTCATCATAGAATATCAAATAGTCACAACAGAGGGTATTAAATAATTTAAATAAATGTTGAGGGGTCCAGTTGGATCCCTCTAACCTGTTTTCCCTACATCCACAGACGTTAGCACAATATAAAATACCAATTCCAAAATATACCATACTATAGCACATCAATCAATTCAACCATTCAAACAATTATTTAAATTTAATCATTTAAATTTAAATTCGGCTGAGTGAGATTAACTCACCTTTATCGTTTTGCAGTCCGACTCAACCGGCTATTTTCCTCACAAAATTTGGACCTTAAATAACATTAGAGGATTTTATTAATATTTGAACAAACCTAAAAATCAATTATCGTTTACTAGTTTTAATTTTAGCCAATGATTAAATTTTAAACAAATAATCAACCTAAACTAATTTCCTTTAATAACTAAAATGATTTAATAAGTTGATTGCATGAGTTAATCACCCTAATACTTATATTTTTATTATTTTTATTATATATATATATATATATATATATATATTAGTACATGAAAACATATATGTACATTTATTTCTTTTGAACTACATACATATTTATAAAATAGGTTACAGATTTCAAAAATACAACTTTTTATAAATTCTTTGAACATTTTAAAACCCTTGTGTGTGTGTGTATTAAAACAAACACTGTAATATGCCAATAACCCAAACTATTTTTAAACAATACATAACCTAATTATTGTTTTTATGCTTATGAGAAATTAATTTAGCTGTTTACTATTATCAGTAAATAACTTAATTAACCAATTTCAAATTAAATTTTTTATGTGTATATAAAAATTAAATAAAAGAATACCTCACAGCGCATTATTCCTCTGCCTCGCGTAACAACCCTACAACACTTGACTTCGGCCTCCAACTTCGTCCATCGACACCGTCCCATGACGAACCAACACCACGCGTGAGCGCCCCCCCCCCCCCCCCCTCAGCCTTCCCGTCGCATGGACCAGAGCACGTTGAAACTCTCTTCCAAGCAGATACGCATGACCCAAACCCTCTAGCCTATTGCGCTTCGTCGCTCGAGTCGTCGTACCACCACGACACTCCTCTATCCGCCGCCGCACCTATTGACTTCAGTTACAAAGGCGAACCCCTTGCGTCGCCGTCGATTTCGTGAACGGCTTCATTCCCTCTTTTTTTTTTCTATACGAACGAATTCACAAGAAGAAAGGGGAAAGGGAAATAGGGATTTCGATTTCGGCCATTATCTGACTTTTATAGAAGAAGGATTAAGTGATTAATTAAAAAACGAAGTAGCCCCCCCCCCCCTTTTAGTACATGAAAACATATATGTACATTTATTTCTTTTGAACTACATACATATTTATAAAATAGGTTACAGATTCAAAAATACAACTTTTTATAAATTCTTTGAACATTTTAAAACCCTTGTGTGTGTGTGTATTAAAACAAACATTGTAATATGCCAGTAACCCAAACTATTTTTAAACAATATATAACCTAATTATTATTTTTATGCTTATGAGAAATTATTTTAGCTGTTTATTATTATCAGTAAATAACTTAATTAACCAATTTCAAATTAAAAATTTTATATGTATATAAAAATTAAATAAAAGAATACCTCACAGCGCACTATTCCTTTGCCTCGCGCAACAACCCTATAACACTTGACTTCGACCTCCAACTTCGTCCATCGACACCGTCCCATGATGAACCAACACCACGCGTGAGCGGCCCCCGCCCCCCCTCAGCCTCGCCTTCACATGGACCAGAGCACGTTGAAACCCTCTTCCAAGCAGATACGCATGACCCAAACCCTCTAGCCTATTTCGCTTCGTCGCTCGAGTCGTCGTACCTCCACGACACTCCCCTATCCGCCGCCGCACCTTTCGACTTCAGTTACAAAGGCGAACCCCTTGCGTCGCCGTCGATTTCACGAACGGCTTCATTCCCTCTTTTTTTTATACGAACAAATTCACAAGAAGAAAGGGGAAAGGGAAATAGGGTTTCGATTTCGGCCATTATCTGGCTTTTACAGAAGAAGGATTAAGCGATTAATTATAAAAACGAAGTAGCCCCCCTTTTTTCGGTTGAATTAAGAAATGAGGAGAATGAATTAGACCGGCCATTATTTTTACTTTAAATACGTCCATGGAAGCTTCAGAAGGAAGACAACGTGTGTCTATATTTTTCAATATGACAAAGCTTAGTATAGTGTTCTATTATATTATTTATTTTCAAATTCAAATTTAAATTGTCCAAAAATTACAACACAAAATTCTGAACTCTTATCAAGGCATTCCGCTAGGCGTTTATAATATTATACGCCTATTTCGGACGCATTAGAAAATGTTTCGAATCCTAATTCGATCGTATGGGGAAGATAGCTTTTTGAACCAGTTATTAAATTAGATTTCCAATTTAATTTTCAGCGCGTTTACCTACCGTATGCTCACACAACAATTCCGATCAATACGAAATTTGAAATCCGATAATAATACAATATTACGGATCCAATGGAACTAGTTTCGTCGAATTCCGAGACTGTGCCTCAGAAGACTATTTTTTTCAATTCAATTTATACTACAAAATTTTAAAACTGAACAAACCACTGTTGTATTCGATTTTACAACATCTATTATCCTCAGTACTATCAATATAAATTTTACGAGCCTTCATATTATTTTTAACAGGCTTAAAACTATAGATTCAACATTACCCAACCACAAATTATTTAATTTAATAATTAAATTACCCAATAAATAATGATATTTGAAATTCAAGTTAAAAATAACTTTTAAATATTTAAAATCAATTAAATATCCCGATTTCAAATACTCAAAAATTCCTGGTCGTCACAAAACCTGAGAATATGCAATCACTACAGTAACTCGGAGCAAGTAATATGCAGACAAATTTTAGACATAGTCAAAATTTGAGCATGCAAATCAAAACACAGAGATTCAACAAACTTATGTGAAGATATATGCTCATAATGGTTATGGATGCCTTGCCAAATCATCTGGAGCATGTGATTATTGTCCGTCCAGCTTCAAGATCATGTGTGTCCAATACTCCCTTGCTGCCGAACTTTGGTACGTTTTCTTCCATGTCTTAATTTACATATATTTTATTATATAAAAAATGTTACAGGAAACTAAACAAATTTATTATCTGATTAAACAGTAAGCGTCTTTCGCAAGTCATCTCCCACACATGCTACATCGAGCTTCCATCAAAAAACACAGATATGTCCATTTACCATATAGTAACTACTGAAAGGAACACTTTTAACAAGACATGGTCACTTATCTATCAAGTTCACACTAAAGAATTCTAATGGTTGAAGGTATATTTGAACCTCAGCTAAATCTACCCAAAACCGTATAGATTTGAGTATATAAGAGCAATATAATGAGATCTATTGTTACGGCTAAGAAATAATAAGAATTTTACAACATATGAAGTTGTAGAAATGATCTGATATTGTTTCATTCTGAGGTGGTTTAGACGGAATTTTTTTCAAAGTAGGATGCTTCTTGAATGGACGAAATGAAAAATAAATGCAACTATAAGCTGTTTACTAAACGGACGGGATCAAATAATGTTTGTTGTATTTTTGATTAGTTGAGCTTTGGGCATGTGAAACCGAACTGTTTATGGTATTTCCGAACTGTTTATGTTATTTCGTAAACGCTATTTTACTTTGTAATAAAGATCTAATCGCGAATTAAAAAAAAGAACCCTTGATTTAATTTACAAAATCATTGCATTACGGGGGCCATGTGGTTTTCTCTTTTGTCCGCGGTTCACCGAATACGGCCGGATACGGAGGCCCGGTTACTCAAATAGAAGCCCGATTCATTGCAACAATCCACGTGTCCTGCCCTACGTCCTCACTCTCCGCGTGTCAACAGCGCGCAATCTCCCTAACCAAATGCTTTTTTCCTCTTCTCTAATCCAAAATTACATTTATTTTTCCAGAAGAAGAAAATGAATTTAGAAGCGTTGGTGACGTCAGCGGTAATAAACATAGGTCTAGCACTAGTGGTCCTCTCCCTCTTCTCTATTCTGAAGAAGCAGCCGTGTGCGGCCCCCGTTTACCTTTCCCGCCAAATGGCGGGAAACCAAGAACTCAGTCTCGACCGTAGGTTCTCCTTCAGTCGGATTAGGCCGTCCATTTCCTGGATTTACCGCTCTGTTCGAGTTTCTGAAGAGGATATATTGGATCAGTGTGGGCTTGATGCTCTGGTTGTTGTTCGGCTTTTTAAGTTTGGGTACAAATTTTGAATTACAACCTTTTTCCTTTTTTTTTTAAAATAAAATGGTTGAAAACCCTTATTACTGAAATTCCGTGTATGCAGAAAAACCGTTGAGACATGTTAGTTGATATTAGCAATTTGAATTTTGTGTTTGAAAGTGTTTGTTCGATAGGTTGTCTGAATGATAATAAGAGAGTGAAGGTTTATATTATTAGAGATAGTAGATGCTTTTTTTTGATACGATTATACAAATCTGTACAATTAAAGCGCTTAGCGGTTCCATAACGATGGAGTTGCAAAATATTATAACGGGGATAAAACAAGTATATAGAGGAAACTAGCATAGGTGCAAAAAACTTCCTTAGATATACAACCATATATTTAAAGTTAATTTATTTTCGTTCTTACATCATTTGTATAGAAAAAAGAAATATTGTTTAATCTTCTACAATAAAATCGTAGAATATCATGTTTTATGCAGTCCGCATTTGACGAGTACGGTGAATTTTCAACTTACATTAAAATTACCTTAAAATTAGGTCTTTACCAACTTTATTGATTTGGTTCAAAAGAGAACTCAAAAGCGGGTGCTAGAAAGCCCTGATTTAGTGGGTGTTGCAGAATATAGTGGGACTTAAAGTAGTTCTAATGTTTAAGCGCTGTAGTGGGGTATACAAACAACTAAATTTTGGAAAATATATGCGTGTTCATAATATTCTGTTGTATTAAAAGACTTTTCTAAGTGCTTGTCCTATTTACTAACCATTTGTGGACCTTATACCACAAGGGTGGAAGGATTCAGAAACATAAAGTAGTTGAGATGAATGTGAGCTTACCATTTTTCATACCAAAAACATGAGATATTGAAGCCTTTAGTAATGGGTGATTCACAACTGTTAAGGTTAAACCTGATAAATCTTACCGTTACAGCATAGACAAGTGAGAACTGCTGGGTGTAAAAGTAGATAAAGCAGATATAATTTTTTTTGGCAGCATAGAGTTTTAACATTGATGCCAAGTATAAGCTTGACGCAGCGGAAATGACAAAACTTGACGTGCTAATAATGTTTCGATACAAATTGACGCAAACTTTCTTCCTCACGAAATGAATTCGTGTCAAGTAAACCTGGTAGTACGATAAATGTCCAAATCCATTGATCTCTCGAGATACCGGATTCTAGCTATTTTCAACACGTTGATCGCGTACGATTCCGCGTTAGAAGATCTACGATTCTTCGACGTTGATCTCGCACGAGATTCCGTGAATCGGCTTCAAATCCGTTGATTTTCGAATAAAATTTGTTTGTGTGCTTTTTGTCATTTTTGTTGAAGTCGAGTGTGATCTCCTTCTTTTTCCATATTCGGATATTCGAGTGCGCTCGAATCAACGAATTTGAAGGCAATTCACGGAATCTCGTGCGCGAGATCAACGTCGAAGAATCGTAGATTTTCTAACGCGGAATCGTGCGCGATCAACGTGTTGAAGATAGCTAGAATCCGGTATCTCGAGAGATCAACGGATTTGGGCATTTATCGTACTACCAGGTTTAACACGAATTCATTTCGTAAGGAAGAAAGTTTGCGTCAATTTGTATCGAAACATTATTAGCACGTCAAGTTTTGTCATTTCCGCTGCGTCAAACCTTGTAATATTCCTCACATAGGTAGTGCAGTTTTCCATGCGTGCTTGTAATATTCCTCACATGGGTAGTGCAGTTTTCCATGCGTGCGACATCCGTTGACGATATATGGATTCGATCAACATTGACTACACTATTCGTGTGAACATGATCAGAGTATGTGACAGGGGCATATTGCATACTTCTTTAGAGTTTATAAGCAAAACTTTATTCTTTTGATCTTAACAAAATATAAGGTTGTAATTTGTATGGAAGTTTCTAGACCTATCATAGTTTCATTGTTTAGCAATGAACTGAGAATGTTCTAAACATTCTTCTCACCTTTAGTAAGCAACAATAATGAGGAAGTTCTAAAAAGTGACGTTCACCTCCCAATTACTTTGTTGGTTTTGATTAAATGAGTTGTTTTGAGAATGCTTGGGTTCATTATGCTACTGATATGCATTACTAGGCAATTTTTAGTTGCTACTACAATTGGATGATGACTTGGACCGAAACTTTATTTACTTTGAGGATGCAATCAATTTCAATTTCGGTCTCATTGGTCTGTTTAAATATAAGTTTGGATGATAAAGTTTCATCTTTTGGAGAGGACTGATGATGGTTCCTCTGCTGGGGAGAACTAGTTTATGTCTTCTCATCTTATGTTAGTAGTTTAGTAGTTGGAGTATCTCTCCAGCCCTTCAGCAAATTTGTATTTCAATAAAATGAAAGGGTCATTCAACCTTGTTTGCCTTCCAAAAAAAAAAAAAAAAAAAAAAAAAAACAAGCATGTATGTTTTATAATTATGTAGGTGGAAAATGATTTCACAAAAAAAAAATTCCTCAAAAACTCCTCTTTTGTAGATATATGAAGAGAAGTTGTAAGTAGTAAGCGTGACTTGGATGTATTACAAACTTACAAGTATAAAATTATTATTATTTTACATTCACAAAACTTAAACATCACCAAATGATGGTTAAGTCAGGTCATTTTTTGTTTTGCTTCAGTCAGGTCATATTTGTTGTTGTTTATGTTATCATCTGAGTCTGTTGTATCTTGCTGTTCTGGTGATGTTGGGTTGTAGCTGCTGCTTTCTGTTTGCAACCGTGTTTCTAACGATAATGATATTATGGTTGGGAATTTTTTCCCGCCCTTTTGCCTCAAAATTAAAAATTAAAAAAATTGCCTAAACGATTTCATAATTACTCAGATATAACATCAATTGTTCAATTGATTGTAACTGTTGCATATATCAATACTTTGTACAAGATGAAACTAACCTTTTAAAACATTTCATAAGCAACTATATAGGGTTATTTACCTGGACTGATCATGGCCACTTTTCTGCATGCTGACAAATGATATTTATTAGCTTGGATACACCATTAGCTTCTAAGTGGCTATATTATCTATTTTTATTTTAGACTACTTATTTGAATATATGTTCTCTTAATGTGTGTGTTTATGTGATGCAGCATCAAATTCTTTTCCGTATGCTCTGTAATTGGACTGTTAATACTTGTACCGGTAAACTACACCTCAACAAAAGGATTGTCTCTGAATCAAGTCTCATCTTCTATGGATTATTTCACAATTTCTAACATTGGTAGAGGCTCTAACAGGTAATAATGTCCTCTACCAAACTATTATGGTTTCGTAATACCTTTTATTTTTTTGCCAATCTTGAATAGTACCTGCTATTATAAGTAAAGCATTTATGGTCATTGTTTATTCGTTTTTTTATATGTGCATGCGTGAATTTCATTAGAATCGAGATGCTTGATTTTTGTTATAAAACTTGCTCACTGAAAGAAGATGTCTCCCTCGTCTGACAAATTTAAACAAGGTTCTTTCTGGAATAATCAAACGGCGCTGCTGTCACATTTATATCATTCTTTTACTCAATTGAACTGCCACCTCAAGTGTCTTTTTAATTCGGATTGTGAAATATACTTTGCTAAGTAGCTGTTACAAAATTACTGCAGGCTTTGGGTGCATTTTTCATGTCTATGCTTTATATCATTCTATGTACTCTATTTGCTATATGAGGTGCGCTTCAAACTAACCTTTTCATGTACTTAAATTGACCTTATAATTACATGATTTGCAAACAAAAATGATTGTTCTCCGTACTATTAGTCAATACTTCCATGTTGAGTATTCGTATGTAAAATAACTAACAATTCAATTTTTTCAATAATGAGATGTGTATATTACATATCTAGTGAAACATTGTGCTTTTTACCATCTGTTATTCCACCAGTTGAAATGAACTAGATACACACACCATCCTATATTCAGACAAAAAGATGTTTGATATATCAAAAGGCTACAAATAACTTTTGTTAATACACTGGTGCTTATTTATGCATGTTATGTTTATTCACCTCATCCATGTTTATAAATTATCCACATAAGGTGTATGTTTTTTGTTTAATATGTGACTGCTAAGCTAAATCAGTAACTAAACACGACGCTTTTGAGACGGGATTCTTTACTTATTATAATAGTTGTATTATGTCATTTTTGTACGAGTACTATGAAGATACCAGATTGGCCAGCTAATCTTCACATTAATTAACTTAGAAACCGAAACATATAAATATATACACACGCCCGCGCGCGCGCACACACACAACAACAACAACAACAATAATATTGTTTGTACTCGTGCCCTCATCACAGTCAAAAATGAACCAACATATTATTTAAAGCCTGGTCATTATTAACATACATTCATAATATTTTTCAACTCCCAAATAAGAAGCTACTTCTATGTAACTTTGCTCCATAGATAATTCATCATTACTTTTGACACCATGATAGATCCTCAATTAGCTTTCTCCTTCTCTCCTTTCACTCAATAGCAATAGAATTTTTGGTCACGTTTCGAAATTTGTTTCAAAAATAAATTAAAACTAGAATATGATGTATAATGCTTGTTGAAGATGATTGAACATACAAAGAGAGCATGTGCAAGGGAAATCTTGATATGCAATGGATGCTATGATATTGGCTTATTCTACAAATTTAGATTTTTGTTCTGACACGACTTCATAGGAGGGACCATTTTGACGATTATATAAAATGCTATAGAAGTAAATAATCTTCATTCCTGTATATTTATTTATTTATTTATTGGGGTCATGTCCTTGGCATAAATGCTGTGGATGCATGCTCGATATGTTATCATCTTTCAAGCAAGCATTATTATTCTGTGCTTTCTTACTTTCTTCCATAACGAGAATCAGGAGTACAAAGGAATATTGACCAGGAGAATTGAACATCTTGCCAACCAGAGGCATCGAGTGGATCAATTTACTATTCTTGTTCGAGGTATTCCTCTTTGTGAAGAGCATAGAGCTCGAGGTTGTAATGTTGAACACTTCTTTTCGAAGCACCATCCTTTTACATATCAAGCTTATCAGATATTGCATGATGGAAAAAGCATTGAAGAACTACTGGTATGTGTTGGATCCTTGTTATTTTCTTATTTCACTTAGTCCTGTGCTCATGGTAATTTCCATAGTATCATTTGTTAACCAACAAGCTTATTTTACATTCATGTTGATCCGACTTATTTGAACTAGTTGTCTGTTTAACCTGATAGTTCAATTGATTTGTATTGTTTTCCTGTTATGTCAGTGGTTGATGCATTATGTATATAGTCTACAAAATTTTAAATTAATTTTTGGTACATATAATGTTCTCTCTGTGTACTTCCATAACTTTAGAGAAAGTTGAAGGTATATAATACAACAAGTTTAGTAACTTTAGTTCATATACTATTTAGATAACAGTCGATGGTTATTAATAACTTCTGCTTTATTTTTCTTTATGCAACGGCGTGTACATATAAAAATGTGTGAGCGCCCCCCCCCCCCCCCCCCCAGTATCCGGGTTGGTATGTATATGGTTTCAGTTGCAAATCTAAAAGGACGAATTCTAAAAATAGGCTTCTTTGAAAACGTATTACAAAAATAAGCCTACTTTTCAGGTTTACACATGCAAAACTAAAAACGAGACTTATTTTTGTGCTGAGTTTTTGGCTTAGGCCTATTCTTGAAACAAGTTTTTTTTATTTTAATTTGTCCCATCTAAAATATAGCACTCATCTGTATCCATGTATGTTTCATCAGACTGATTTAAACGCTGACCATTGGTATTGATAAGTAACAGTAATGAATCATAAAGTACGAAGTCGATAATCATAATAGTCCATCAATTGTTTCAATCCAATTAACTTGATTGAGGTGCATGTAATCATAGATTAATTAATTCAATTGATTAGATTATGCCACAAATAGAATGCTAAATCAATGAACCTATACGCACATACACGTGTATGTGTGTACACACACAAAGACACATACATATATATGTGATGCACGCATGGTCTTTCCTTTAGGGTTAACTGCTTGCTAACACCAAGTTGAATCGTAAGAGGTACAAAGTTTGAATTTTGATTAAATGCATAGATCAATTGATTTATCCGATGAATGTTTAGGACATGCATGCATCTTTCAAGGAAGAGCCAAGCTCTTAAAAATATTTGCACACATTTCTATTCTCATTTTTCTTTTGTGTAGGCGTTGTGCTTAAATGTAATATCACACTATCATATTTGAATTGAATGTGTATTTTGTTCTGATATTCATTTCCTTGAACATATTTCAGTTATGTTCAATATACATCATTTACAATGTCTTCTGTAAGGTTGCACATTAGCCCATATTAAATCCGATCCAACCCATCAATCCGATCCAACCCACATAAACCTGATCCAACTCAAACTAGTTCGGATCATATATGAAATTATGAATTACAATATGTAACTCATACCATATATGGATTGGGTGCAATGTTGCATTCAACCCAACCCTATTGTATTCAACCTTATTTTAATGCAAACTAACCCTTATGTTCAATATACATCATTTACAATGTTTTCTGTAAGGTTGCACATTAGCCCATATTAAATTCGATTCAACCCATCAATCCGATCCAACTCACATAAACCTGATCCAACTCAAGCTAGTTCGGATCGAATATGAATTACAATTTGTAACCCATACTATATATGAATTGGGTGCAATATTGTATTCAACCCAACCCTTATTTTTAGTCACCGGGCGCAATTAAACATTAAAATAACACTTGCACATCCAACTTGCTTATAAGTTTAGCACCCGTCATATACCATTGAATGTTAAGTTGCTATATACCGTTAGCGAATATTTAGGCACTTTGTATTAGTTATATAAACTAGCAAATAGTAGGTTGTTTTTTAGCGTGGTTATACAGATGTCTAGGAATTCTAACTCAACACCACTCACAATAACTCAAGCTAATGTCTGAGACAATGGTCATTGGTATTCGTCAATCCATTATATTAATTACTATTCCGATTACTTTGATAATAGTGAGGTTAGTATTTGGAGTTAAATATTTCAGTGATTTCTGCTTTTTCTTGATAATATCATGTTTTCATTTAGTGTACTGCGATTATGTTACCCGACAAGCCTTATTTAACCTGATCCAACCCAACCTTATACGAGATTGAGTATGGATTGAAACAAGGTTCAAAATTCCGTTTTCGTTTCCGTTCCGTCCATTGGTAATTTTAAAATTTCCGGTTTCGTTTCGAAAATTTCGAAAGTTTAATTCCGTTTTTCTAATTCCGCTATTTTTTTGCTTTAATTTGCTGTATACACTAATAAACATCCAATAAACACCCAGTACTGTCATAATTTTATAGTACATTTTTTACATTACATATAAAATACACATTTTAATTATAAATTCATCGTGTAAGATTTTGTATTGTTCATTTAAGATATTAAAACTTTGATCAATTTTGAAATTTTTGAATTTTTGATTATGATTTGATGTAAATTAACAAAAGTATAACAAATTTTTTTATGGAACTACATGATTTCTTCTTCATTTATTTATTATCATGATTAATTTGTTTTCTTTTTTTAATTATTATATTTTTTTAATAAATTAAGTTTTTTTAGATATTTGAAAAGAAAATCCAGCATTTAGACCGGAACCAGAATTTTGACCGGATTTCGTCCCGGTTATGAGTGGAACTGGAACGGAATCATCGGAATTCCGCCGGAATTTCGAACCATGGATTGAACCTTTTTTAACCCATAATTACTATGTAGATTAGTAAAGTATTTCGTCCAACCCTGCCCAGCTTGTGTACCCATAGTTTTCGATACAACTCTGTCAATAATTACATGATATTGGTGTCCACAGCACACCCCATTCACCCAACCACCCCCCCCCCCCCCCACACACACACACAAAACCACCTTCTCCGGCGTCTCTCCACTTATGTGTGTCTATACACATACACATATCTATAGCATCATCATTTTAAGCCAGAGATTATCTTCATTACTACGAATAACAGCACCCCAAAGGACGTCTTATATATCATGCCTTGAAATGGTATGTAAAACTGTTGTTCAAAATCTTTAGATATGAACATTTTTACAGGATCGAGTAATACAAAATTAACTGTAAACATAAAGGGTTGTAGTTCTTCTACAAGATCTGAAAGAAATCACTTTTCGCAGCATATAGCATCTTCTGTTGAGAAGAAGGTTAGACGATTACGAGATACTGTTGTTAAGAGAGCAGGTAGGAGATCTATAGCTCGTGATGTATCTCAATCAAATACAACTGACCTAGAGAAGTACGAAGAAGAGCTTCAAGAAGTATGGCAAAAAATACGACTGCTACAGTGTGAAATTATTCTGAAAGAAAAGGTGATTTTATAATGTTCCTTTTTTTTTTTCGCTACCATTCATCAACTGCTGTATGTTTTGAACCAGTATTAAATTTATGTGATTGTCCCTGTATCTAACTCTAAACTCTGGGAAGTGAGTTTTATGTTTATATGGTATCGACTGTGCTTTGTGCATTATAGTTGAGCTATGTTCTATAGCGTAAACAGTTATGAATTCCAAGAGGATGTCTCGGGTTTGATTCTTCAATGAATGAACGAAAGAAGGTAAAGGTGTTTGTGATCTGAACATAAGTAGAAACTGAATGAATTGCTTATTTTTAGAAAAAAGTTCACTTTACAGTTACTGCTCTAATCAACCCATTGTGCATCTTCTTTTGCATGTACTTGTTCTGCAAGTTGATTCATTTCAAGGTTAACCTCCCATTTTTAACTAGAATACTGATGATGTATCGAAATGACTTAATTACGAACTGACAATAGCTTCTGTTTTTTTTTGTTTTTGTTTTTGAAAATTTTTTTTAGCAAAAGGGAAAAGAATATGAAATCAACTCCTATTTTTTTCGTCAGTTCCCTTTTATGTACTGCATGCTAAATTAACAGAAAACCTCTACTCTATTTATGACATGCATAAAACTGTTGCTGCTTAATCACAGGACTTGCCTGCTGCATTTGTGTCATTTAAATCAAGATGGGGTGCTGCTCTAGCGGCTCAGACTCAACAGCATTTACATCCACTTTTATGGGTCACGGAATTTGCCCCTGAACCCAGGGATATCATATGGGGCAATCTGGCTATTCCTTATCGACTGCTGGTACTTCATAAAATTACAGTTTTTGTGGGAGCATTTCTACTCATTGTATTCTTTACTATCCCGGTTACAGCGGTTCAAGGAATTGTAAAATTGGAAAAACTAAAAAAGTGGTTCCCTCCAGCAAAAGCTGTACAGTTAATGTAAGTGTTTCATTTCATTTCATTCCCGACCATCAACTCTGCATCATACTTCCAGTCCATAAATTAACAGAAATTATCTTAGGCAAATTATGATCCATAACCGATGTGCTGCACTTCGTCAGTTAACCATTCTTTTTGGCTTTTCCAGTCAAATATTCGCTGGTCATCCCACCTAAGTGTTATTCCTAAATGTCTTGCAGACCAGGGATGAGCTCTGTCTTGACTGGATATATTCCAAGTGCAATTCTGAATGGTTTTATTTATCTTGTTCCTTATGCAATGCTTTGGATTGCATCATTAGAAGGATATCCATCCAACAGCAAGAAAGAGATTAAAGTATGCAGTATGGTGTTTTATTTTTTAGTTGGGAATGTTTTTTTCTTGAGCTTATTATCAGGATCTTTGTTGGATCAAATTGGAGAATCATTTGCACATCCTAAAGATTTTCCTACCACTCTAGCCGGTGCTGTTTCAGCTCAAGTAAGCTTAAAATATTACTGTTCAAAATCTTGGCCATTTATTTGAAGACTTGGAGTAATTTATATTGTACGTGAACCAAGTTTGATTTGATTTGTTTTCTTTATTTTAAGTGAAACGTATTTTTTTTAATCACTTCACAATTAATGCTTGTATATGAACTTGGGGTCCTTGTGTAAATACGTCTGGGCATACATACATCACATGTTGCTCTTACGTTATTATGCATGATCCTTCTGGCATTCAGCTGATATAATAAGGATGTATTTGGAAGACGGCTGGATTCAGTCCTGCTGAGCTGTATCCAGGGGGAATTCTGTGTATTTATGTTTAAATGAAATCACTTGTACCATTTTTATACAGTAATTAACTCAATAGCTTACAAAATCTCTTTTAGGATACGGCTTTGGCACCTCTACCATATTGGCAAATTCATTTTGTATGCCAAAAATTATCTAATGTCCGTTCATTCTATTAAAAAATTATATGATAAAATTGTCCTCCTTTTTAATTACAGGGCTAACGTATATCTTTTCATAATCTGCCAAGCTAAAATCCTAGAAACCAAAAATGATAATCAAATAATAACAGTTTGATGAATATGTTAATTAATCTTATAATTAAGAAATTGTATGTATCAGTTAATACGACTTTCACATCGGATGCTTTTGATTCAAACAATTTTAACCCATTTGTAGAGAATTAAAGTCATTTTTGTTGAAATGAACAAGTTTTACACAGAAATAAAGATACTGCAATTATTTAATGAATTTTAAACATTTCTAGGATCTTTGTGTGTGAATCAAAAGCATGAAAGGGAGGATATAATGGAAGATGGAGGTGTGGTAAATTTGTAAATAGATAGTGTATGTTAAATAATTTGTAGTGTATACTAGTTTGTTCAATTTTCTAGTGCATGTTAAGCGAATTTTGGTGTACGACTAAAATTTGCCTACCTTATTTTGCGCTATACTATTTCACATACTATAGTCTTTTTCATAAATATATCCACATCATATTTAGGATCGTCTCCACAAAAATTTGGCTCATTTGAGTATGTCTAAGCGGATAAAAGTAAATGTTACAATGGTTAATATTGAGTTTTAATTTCGAAGAAGTTAAATAATTCAATATGGTATCATGTTATGTAGAGATTACATTCATAGTAATGTTGATTGAGCTTCTTTAAAAAATATTCACGCTTGGAATAGCCTAAGTCAGAATGTAAGCAGTGGTAAATGGGTGCTACAATAGAGGGTTGACATGGATTACCTCTTTCGTTTGTAGGCACACATACACACTCACTCACTCACTCAACATGTACATGTATAAGATGACAATAAATGGGATAATTCATATTTATATGCAAATTATCAAGGGATATCAACAAGCTTCCAGTATTATTGATCTGATCCAATGTAGGCTATGATGATGATGGCCTTCATTTACATCAGAATTCTATTTTTTATTAGTTCTATACGTTTGAATGGCTGGCATATTAACTCAGAATTTTATGATTTCCTTATAATTTGCAGTCGGATTTCTTCATTACATACATCTTAACTGATGGATTATCAGGGTTCTCGCTGGAAGCTCTCCAGTTTGCATTACTTACATGGCATTTCATAAAATCAAAAACATTTAACAGGAACACAAAGCAAGATCCTTTCCTTTTCGGTTTTCCCTATTATAGAGTTATACCTATTGTTTCACTTGCCATATTGATTGGAATGGTATATGCGGTAATCGCTCCATTGTTGCTTCCATTTCTTATTGTTTACTTCGTATTGGGATACGCTGTGTATGTCAACCAGGTTAGTGTTTCTGCTGATAATACTACAATTTATTTTCATATCTGTACATGAAAAGAATTTCATGTTGCGCATATTTATTGTTACCTTGACGTTTATTCATGGATGGAGAGTTATTAATTGTTCCCTTTTGTAGTCGTCCCACTTGTAACTTTCCGAAGCTTCAATTACGTAAACATTAGTATGTCGTAGTTATGGTTGATCAGTAGAAAATAATATAAGATTATAGCAGAGAATGCTAACTTCCCACATATGCTAGAAAGCTAGTGATTAATGTTTCCAGCAACATTTTTGAATACATATCATGATAAACATAAGGTAACTATTTTAGGCTGATAAAATAGTCACCATTGTTATTATCATTTCCACTTAACACTTTTGTTATATGACGCTCTTAATGAAAAAAGGATGAACTTGTAATAATTTAGAGTCATAAAATTTCCCATGTTTGTTGTGCTTACAAATTTCAGAAACCACTCTACCAATAGGATAACAATGCATATCAATAAACACCGAGCTTAATATATGGAACCTAGAGGGCTAGCGCGGTTGGTTAGAATATGCAGCGCCCATGTGTAAGGTTGAGTGTTCAATCCTAATTACACATTCTTGTGGGAATTTAACCAAGTTCTATATATGTGTGTATGTGCGCGTGCACGCGTGCATGGATTTGGTAATATTTGAAGTTGATAGACATTGGAGATAGAGAGCATAGCACACTAAGATCCCATTGTCGAGTAATAGTCTTTTTTGATTTCTTTCTTTATTCCGCAAAATAAATAAATAACTATATTACTACGCATAAAATCAACAAGCATCTATAAACTTAAGGTATGTAGGTGATACTTCAAATATGTGGAGGATAAATAGCTTTTATCAACCTTTACTCATAAATCATAATAATGTGTCCTCACCATGTTGATGCTGTTTTAAAAACTGAAATTTGTCGAGTAATATGATTCTCTTATTATAACTACTAAATGTTACTTGTATTCTTTGCAGATGAAAGATGTTTATGAGATTATGTATGAAACACATGGCCAGTACTGGCCATGTGTTCATCATTTTATTTTCATTAATATCGTACTTATGCAAATTACTATGGTTGGCCTCTTTGGATTGAAATCAAAACCCGGAGCTTCAATTTCTACAATCGCACTTCTACTGCTTACCATATTGTTCAACGAATACTGCAAGATGCGATTTCTTCCCACGTTTCGCCACTACTCAATCCAGGTACATTGACTTTGTAGCCTACTCATATATGCCCCGTTTCTATTAATTTTCAGTAGCGCTTGTTAAATAAAAGCACTTGTAGGATCTTTATTTAGCAACATTTTTATCATTTGGTCAAGTTTATAAAATGTGATAACACTGTAATGAAAAAGCTTAAGATTTACTTTTTACCAGAATGCAATGGAAAATGATGATCGGGACAAAGAAGAAGGTCAAAACCGAGAAAGTGCAATCAATGCATATCAGCCTCCATGGATGCGCCCTATTACATGCACTCGAGAATCAACAGCAACACAGCCATTAGTATCGGCTTAAATTCTGCTAGTCTCTTCCCTAATTATTTTCAAGGATTTTCTGCATCTTCGTCATTTGTTCAAGTAAATAGCGAGGGGCCGCAAATGGTTGAATCGTTTTTCAGCAGGGTCCTAATGAAGACATGTTTAGTTGAGTTAGGTACTATAAGTGATATTCTGTTGTAGCTAATGTTTCTGGAATTTATAGAGACTGCTGTGATATTAAACAAGTATGATTAACCAAAGCCGTGAGGAAAAATAGTGATGTAAAGATCAATGTTTTTATTTTTGTTTCTTGCCTTCTTCTAGTTCGTAAGCATGATGTTGTGAGAGTGAAGATTTATAGCCATGTTAAAGCAAATATAGCTGCCATAGTAGTTTGATATATCACACATGTCGTTTTCTTCTAGGCACTTAAAATGACTGAATGTTATAAATGCGGATTGGAAGAAAATGCAAATGTTCTTTTATAAAAAAACGTTGTATGATGCACGGGTAATGCTGTATATTCTGGAATTGTCTGTCTATGACACTGGAAAGCAGCGAAATTGTTAGTATTCTTGTATATTGTTATGGATAATCATGGTCGATTTCTTTTTCATTTTTCACGTACTTTTGTCCAACTTCTTGAATTCAAATACGCCAATTTGGTAGACTGATGATGGGGCTTCTTATTTTTATTTATTTGCTAATAACCATTCATCCAATAATAATTGACATACTCGTTATTTGTGAGAGCGCAATGGTAATGAAGAAAGACATCCAAGTTGATTTAAACGCTTGGGAAAGCTTAATTCTTATTCCATTTTTTAAGTACGATAGAGCGTGGCTGGAAGAAAATAAGAAAATGCAACTATTATTTCACATGAAAATTTTTTCTATCCGTTATCAAAATGGTTTCGTGGTGTAGTTGGTTATCACGTCAGTCTAACACACTGAAGGTCCCCAGTTCGAGCCTGGGCGAAGCCATAGCTAATTTTCAAGTTTTTGTACAACGTTGCATTCATTCTCTGCAAGTATTGACCATTGTTACTCCTTATCCTAGCATACCCAATTTACTGCCAATTCTTTCTGACTTTGCTGTTATCCAGCTAATTATTATATACAAAACGTTCCACAGAAGCAATGAATAATCCAACCGTAAGTTTCCAATCAAGCATTTTTTTTCAACCTGAAATCAGGATACACCAAAACGACGGAGTACCCGAGCAGTCATAAAACAACCAAAAATGCAAGAGCAGCATAACAGTCGTACCAACAAAATCAACAATACCATTCAAATATTACAATTCATGACCCAAATTGCAAAAGATATTTAATAAGGTAGCAACAAACTCATTTAAAATAGTTCATAGAAGCAACCAATGACAGTACACCGCTTTCTTTTAAAATTAAAGAACATAATTGTTTTGCTTATTTAAAGATCGTATGATCCTAACCAAAAGGATTACATAACAAATGGTTTGGAATCAACTTCCTCAACTTTCCCTCCTTTCAGAAGGAAATAAAATTAGCAACTCAATGAATGATTTCACTTAGCCTGAGGATGAGAGGCAATAAAGTCTACGGCAAGATCAATAGAACTGATTTTATCTGCCTCGTTGTCAGGGATCTCAAATCCAAACTCTTCTTCTAATGCCATCACAACCTCAACGGTATCCAAGCTATCCAGACCAAGATCGTTTTGGAAATGAGCATTTGGTGTTACCTGCAGCCACCCCAGTAAAGAATATAAGATATCAAAACATAAAAATGTACATGAATAAATGAAACAATTTGAAATATCATCAAGAAATAGTATATGCCAGCATTGCCTAATCCTTGTATTTTGCATCTAAATGTTCAATCAGTGTGTATGTTTTTCCGGATTTCATTCTCGCACTAGCGGGTTGTAATCAACGTTTATGATTAGCGATGTTATCTTGAATGAAAGCATCAAGATATGTGTTCTCTTTATTTATTGTTTACCGCTTTCCTCACTGGGTCACTTCTAATGTCTTATTTTAAAGCTTGCACTTATATAATCATGTGGTATGGATTTAGCATGGAATTTTAATCCAAATAATCAGCAACACTTTCCTAACAAGTGAATAATCAACCACAGAGACAGTTGAATGACATGGGCCTCTGGCCTGTTTGGCTTCAACGATATAACTTAGAAGAGATTTACTACTATCTGCAGTTATTTCCCAAATCTAATGTGGAAAAAAAATAAATTCAAAAGCATGGATTTACAATTAATCCAAATATGTAATGTATCGCAATTTAACAGAAGACCAAACATGTCTATTCTTGTATGGTCCAAAGATATAGATGTGATACCAACTTCAATGAATAAATCGTTATTTTCAATCATCATTAAATGTAAAGAAACATTACAGACTGGTACTGTTATCAGTAGCAGGCTTATTATAACAACTTTCTTTATTACCTCCATCGTTAAATATGGCAAACCATATCCAGGTTGAAACCGAATCCCCCTAAGTTTGATCGATTCTCAAATTCCAATTCAAAATTCAATTCACGTCGCACTTGAGAAAATCATTCATTTAAAAGAAACAAAGGTGGATTGCGAAGAAAATAAAATTCTAGACTTAGACGTATAAAGCCTGAGCATCAAAATCAATTTCAAGAAAACAAAGGAAAATTCCTATAAAAAAGAATGAATCCTTGGTGCCCACAATCAAAATATGGGTTTTTTGTGCCCACGATCAAAATATGAATACTTTGTGCCCACAAGCACATATATGTAATCCGTTGTGCCCACAATTCACGATATAAATTCAGTTTCAATCCAAAATTTGAACTTTACTATGTATGATTTGAATCTCATTTCAGGGATTGATATCAATAATAAACAAAATGTTTTGGAAAATTGAATCCTGTAAATGAGAAATGAAATGAGGCTAATTGATACAACTCTGTTAGCTTAAGGGAAGGCAGGTGGTTTGTGGTGAAAAATGCCAGCTGAGCCTAGAGAAAATGGCACAAGAACGTGAACTAGTAATACAATTGAAATAGGAGAACGTGTTTCTGAAGCCCGAACTATCTACAGGTAAGACATTTAAAGGTTATTTCATTCCAAAGAGGTTGGTTGGTTAAGAGAGGTAGAAGAGTTAAAGAGTAGGTAACTGAAAAAGGAATATAATACAGCAGTAGCATTCAAGGAGGAAGGAAGATAGGCATGAAATCGGGACATAGTAGAGTATATGCAACTGTATTGGTCAGAAAATGTGATTTTGATGGATCATAAGACATTATAGATGCTGATATCAATAGTAGATTCAAAGTGCTGGTATAAAGTTTCAAGAGTACAAGATTCAAGATAAGTTATAGAGTCATAAAATTTATGTTAAAACTTTGATAGCGCACTTTCCTGATCTCTCCCAGCTTCTCTAATTTTGTTTTAAATTGTTTTTCAAGTATTCTATTTTTAAAATAATCTTTTCAAAATATTCCAAAATGATTTTTAAATCTCTTATACTTATAAAGATAGTATTTTAGTGTTTTAAAATTTATATATATTGAATTTTAGTTTATCTTTAATAATTTATAACTATATTGATTTTACATATATTATTTACATTATATTGAATATTCTTATTAAATCTTTCAAAATTATTCGATAAAGTTTTATTAAGGTATATTTTGATTAAAAATGTGTGTAAACTATATTTAAATGATTCTACAAAGTATTGAATTGTTTTTCAAAGCAACGGATTTTCAAAATAATTTTCATAAAGTGTTTTTTAAAATACAAAGAGATATGTCGACATATCATATCTATGTATGTCGACATAGTGACCGTAAAATTCAAAATTCAAAATTCAAATTTGAATGGAAGTGTCTTTTATTCGTATCTCTTCGCGAATAGACATGACTATTGTTTCCCTATATATACCAGACTTCCAAACGCATTTTCATTAACTACTTTCTTATTTTTCTCTCCTCCTTTCACTATCTTGATTTTTAAATCAATTTTTATCAAAACTATGCCCAAATTCAATCATTGCTAGTTTGATTCTCTTTCATCTGCTCTTTGATTTCTCTCATCTCTCTCACTCAAACCAAGATCAAAGTACTATTCAAGAATTATAAGATCAATTGTAATCAAGATCGAAAATCTGAGCCTGTAAACTCTATCAAATCATACTCTTATACTCTTTGGTGTGCTTGGTATTTCTAAAATCCAAATAGGTGTGACTGTAGCCTGATAAAATCAATTGGGTGTGCTTAGTAACCCGTAAATATAGTAGAACACGTGCGTTTATCTAATCATTTAATTCTCCTCTCTCTTCGCTCGAAGTGCAAAATTGTGCGTTTTATATACAAATTAAGTTGAAGAAAACGAATTTTTAAAACGTTTCGGAATTATTATTATATATTACCTTTTTAGTATAAAAATTATATACTTTATAATAAGAGAATTTCAAAGCAAGGTTATCAAAACGGGATTCAAATCGTAAATCGTAATGCTCAAATTTTAAATCAAAACAGGATTTAAATCTTAAATCGTAGATTTAGAAGGTCCATGTTTTAAGAATTGTAGATACTTTAAAATTGATTATGACGTAAGAACTTTACATATAAAACTTAAAATACCGTTTTTTCTCTTGTTTCATTATTATTTTACTTAAAAAACACTAGAACTAGAATTGTGGATGATAAATATATTGAATATATAAGGATGCATTGAATGATTTTTCTCAACTGCGGTTTTAAGTGAGTTTGGATCGGAATATGTAAATTGAATCGGAACGGGAGAGATCCGATCCAAAACGGGATTTAAATCGTAAGATTTTAAGATTTTTGATAACGATGTTTCAAAGGCAATTTCTAGAAACGTTTCGAAATTATTATTGTACATTACTTTTTTGGTATAAAAATTATATACTTTATAATAAGAGAATTTCAAAGGCAATTATATACTTTAAAAAATATTCATATAGTTCATTAAATACCATTCACCCTCTTCTAGTGTTAATTTAGCCTTAAGATCCATATTCTGCTGACTCACGGAAAATACATATACAAAACAGACCGATGGTGAAAACCAAAGCAAGCAATAAAAAAATTATATATAAGCACGAAAAGGATCTTATAACCTACATAGGGAAAGATATTCTACTAGCTTGCATCATGCAGACATGTAAAAATAATAGTGACCAATCATATGATACGATAATTGTTAACAAGCAGGTGCATGAGCGCGCGCACACAATGAAGGATCAATACCACCCCTCTCCATGGACATACCCCTTTAGTATTATATTTTGAGTCACACTATTACGAATGCTATAAAACTGTGTAGATATGTTCACATCATGTTAGAAATTAAAAATTATGTCCAAAAAAGTTGGGCTCATTTGAATATATCTATCATAATAAAATCGATATGTCTAATTAGCGGTTGAAACAAATGTTTTCGCGGTTAAGGTTGATTTATATTTTTGAACATGCTATAAATTTCAAATAGATATTAATTTCTGTAGTTATTATACTTGTGTAGTAGATTGTACATTCACAAGATTTCGTAGCATTTAGTATAGTGCAACTCAAAATATGAAGAGAGGGAGAGAAAATAAATTACAAAAAAATCCAGAAAAAGGGTAACAGCATCAAAAAAAAAAATGCAAGTGAAATGGTTTCAGAATAACGAGGTACTAAAAGTTATTTGAAACAACCTTTCAAGTTATATGTATATGGCTATGCTATTTTTCAAGAAAAGATGGTTAGTGTGAGCAGCTTGTGTTTTTTAGAAGATAAAAACCTCTATTGTATCCCAAGCAAAGTTAAAAAGCCAACAGAAAGCATAAGCAATTACTTTCTCATATGGCAAGAAACAATGTTTACTTTGCACTGGGTATGATATGCCAATGGCAGCGTCACAAGTCCTGAAAGACACAATTAAACTGACTCTTTCAAACTATTCTTTAGAACCACTTCTTACTACTGAGCGACTAGTTGCATGAATTGCATCAATCATAAACCTAGAACTTTTTCATTAAATACATGCTGTGATGGTTACCAGCGAGATACAACACGTATTTCTTGGTACCAAAGCTACATGTATATGAGAAACTCTGATAAAGAAGTAAGACATCGGGACAACAAATTCAAGTGTTGATCTCAAGCTGAATTTATCGATCTCCAGCTGCCAGCACTATAATTCTACTGTGCAGCAGCCAAATAGTGCTGCTCTGATAAATTTCAATGTTGCAACAGATGAATGAAATACAAGATAATTTGTTATAACAAAATATCCATTTGTGTGTTTCCATCCAATTAGTCATCTCCTAAGGTCACCAATGCATGTACAAAAGTAGCTAAAATGTAAAAACTTTCATAAAGCATATTTTCAATTTAGTATTTGATATTCAATTATCTGAAGCTTCTAAACTTCACAAATGTAGGCAAAGGTGCATTGTTGTTTATATGGCATTAAGACAACAGAATCATTGGTACTACAAGACTGAAGGGAACCATTCCCTTTATGTATTAAGCAAACTATAATTAAACGAGCAAACAAAGGTATTTGATTGGTGAATAAATATTTACTTACAAAAAATTAAACCCTAAATTCGGAGTGAACCAACTGAATCTCGGATAGAAATAAATACCTTAGAAGGATCATTGATTTTCTCAAAGCCCTTGACAACTTTAAGGACCCGTTCTGTAACCTCCGATTTGTCGAGGAAGGATCCTTTGACTTCCTCCGACGACAAATAGCGCCGGAACAGGGATAGACTCGTCGGCGATGCAGTGGATCCACATGGAGATATTTTCACTCTCAAGTGCTTCAGAAGAGCGTTTCTTGCTGCTGCCGCTGCCATTGCTCGAGATAGATCGTAATAAAATGGGAGATGAGATATGAAAAATCTTGTAATATAGGTTTTCGTTTCGGCAGCAGTCGGGTGCAACACGTGAGCACACGAGCTATCAAAAAGTGAATATGTATGGAAAGAAATGATTTCGACTGGTTCAATTCTCCCCAACAGGGGCGGCACCCGCATATGGCCAGGGCAGAAGCCCTAGCTCAAAGTTTGCGGTCCCTTTGTAAAAATCATCATTTTGAAGATTATGCTCTATTTGAAATGGTTTGCCGATCAAATATTACTCACCGCCCTATCTAAAATTAAGTGAATATTGGACACGCATCGCTAAAAGCACCTTTAATTCATCAAAACTCCTCCTGCAAGAAAACATAATTTGCATGTCCATGTTTTTCATTTCGGCTATTATTTTTCCTAAAATACCTTTTAGCTTCTTAAACGATTGATTTTAATAACGAACTTATCTTTCTTGATTTCATCTTCTTCTTTAATGGCGAGCTCATCTTTCTTGATTTCATCTTCTTCTTGAATGGCGAGCCCATCTTTCTCGATTTAAATGAAAAACTGCAATTATTTGAACACGAATCAATATTTTTTACAAAATATGAAGTGTTGTTGGTTTTTAGGAATTGATCGTATTCATGTTTAAATTCAATAATGATAAAGATAAATGATTGCAGTTTAATGTTTAAAAATTTTACGCAAATATTCATACTATGTACATAAATACTGCAAATATTACAACATTTGCAGTTTTTTCTGCAATTATTCTCAGTATTTGCAAAAAAATCAGTAGATATTGAGAATACTTGCGTAAAGTACTACAAATATCGTCAATATTTGCAGCAAAACGTCTAATTTTACAGATAAAAATGCAAGAGTTTTTTAAGAGATATTTACTCGTTTATATGCAAAGACTTAGAATTCTTGCAGTTATTGCTGCAGTTTTTCATAATAATTGCATAAAGCTCTGCAAATATTAAATTTTTTTGCTTATGTTACTGCAAATATGATCAATATTTGCAGTCAAAAATGTAATAATATATGTTGAAGCTGCAATAGTTTTTTAAATTGAAATAATTGTGGACATACATTTAAAAATATAAATGACTTTAAGTGAATAATTGGTAATAAGTGAGAAATTATTCAGCATAATTGCAGACATACATGCAATTATTCAGAATAGTTGCATACATCTCAACAATTATTACGAATAACTACAGAGAAAGATGCACAGTATTCTTTATTAATATAAAATGATTTTTTTATTTTTTTACAGTTATAAATGTCTTTTTTGAATTGAAATGATTTTAGTTGAATAGTTGTTGATATGTAAGGATTTCTTCAAAATAATTGCAGACATACATGTCATTATTCATAATTGTTGCATACATCTATTTCAGTTATTATGAATAATTGCAAAGAAAGATGAATATAAATGATTTTAAGTAAATTATTGCTAATAAGTAAGCAATTATTCTGAATAACTACTAATATGTTGAAATGAATTTATTTTAATAATTGTTGTCAAGTAAGCAATTATTCAGCATAAAGCTTTATTTTGTTATTTACGGTTATAATTATCTTTTTCTGGATTAAAATGATTTTATATGAGTAATTACTGATAAGATGCAATTATTCAGAATAATTACAGAAATACATGCAATAAATCATAATAATTGCATATATGTCTGCTATTATTCTGAATTGCATAGAAAGATGAATTTAATCCTCATAAGTTCTAAGAAAAAAAAATCTTGCAATGTTTATCATATTTTCTATTGTATATATAAATAATAACTGCATTATTTTAAGCAATTATTTACTATAACTGCAGCAAAATCTGCAAGTATTGTGAATAATTGTAGATTTTTCTGCTGATATTATCAATATCAGTAGAAAATTATAAAAATAATAATTATTTGCTGAAAAACTCTTTATAACATTTCTTTTGATCGTTGAAAATTAAAACATCAATACAAAAACAACATTGAAGTAAACTACGCAATAGTTGAGAAAATACGAAGATTTGCGATTTTAGTTTAATTTTAATGTTCAATTCCGAAATCCAAATGTTGAAATTGAATTTGAAGATGCTTCTGTAAATCGATTTGTTAACAATGAAATTGTCGATTTGATGATAACAAAATTATTGATGATTTACCGTAAAGTCGATGAAAATTGGAAAGAAAATACGTGCGTGAATTTATTTGATGAAGCTGAGGGTAATTTAGGAAGTAAAATAAAGGAATTGAAAAATAGGGATGTAATTTATAGGTTATTTTTGGGGAGGATGTTTTGTATATTTTGTAACATATTAGGGACGTGAGCCAAACACACCCTAAAATTAATGTCTAGCTCTACCACTGCTCTCCAACATTTTGCATTCCAACCTGATACAATAGGAACCTGCTGAAAGGCCCAAAGGAAAGTAGACCCCAGTGACTGCAGGGTTAATCCCAGCCATAGCAATTATTTCACCCTGAATTCCAGCCAATGGATTATATTTTGCACATTTCTGCCCTCTTTTTTTATGGAACTATAACAAAGTCCGATACACTATTGACATATTAATTTCTCTCTCGAGTCGAATCAATGGACATTTGACAGATTTAATAGAATTAATCCAACCGTTTTGACCGATTTGAGCAGTTAGCGTATATTCGATTTCAATATTAATAAAACAAAGTCGGATTAACGGTTAAGATCTTTCAAAAATCGAATAACCTTTAACCGATGTAATTTTTTCTACTGCAACAGAATTATTAAACCTGACTCCAAACTGATTTATTTATATTTATCTCATTTATCACTCATTTTCTCATATCATTTGAACATAAAAGTTAATAACCATATATCTAGAAATTTAACTTTCAACTCAACCTCCAACTCTCCTTTTAAATCGATTGACCACCACCTCTTGCTTCCTTCCATGTTGTCTGGCCTCCATCGAGTTGAGTTGTGGCAAATGCTCGGAAGGGAAAGAATGTGAGCTTACATTTAATGGTTTCAATTAAGTTATATGCAAATACAAATCTGATGTACATTGATATGATATATGGATACTTGTTCTCATGATTTATGGTTGAATATTTAGTGGTTTGTATGTTTCTCTATTACCACGATTGAATGATCTACGAGTACTTGTATATAATTGAAGTAGTCTGGTTGCTAGAAGTAAGTTAAATTCGGTCATAGTAGTTCATTTACTAGTAGTTCGGTTCCATTGTTGAATGATGGTTGAATTCAATCATAGTAGTTTAGTTGCTAGAAGTATTGAAATAAGACTAAAGAGCATGGTTTATGGTTAAACAATCAACTACAAGTGTTACTTTATAACTTTATATTTTTGTTGTATAAAAAAATAAGGCTAAAGAGTATAATGTATTGTCATTGATTGTATTCATGTTGTACCTTTAAATTTAAGCTGAAACCTGAAATGTGTACATCGTGTAAAAATGTACTTAAAGTACGAATACATGTAGAAAAGTTGAAAGCCAGTAACACATCAAATTTGTATTCAGCATTTTTTTGGAGGAGGCTCGATTTCCTTTATTTGTGATGGAAAAAATATTTACATATTTAAAACTTACAAACAAAAATAAAAATAAACCAATGATAGAATTAAGAGTATGTCATAGGAACAATTTTGTAGTTTATTAAATTATTAACTATATAATAAAACTTGTTCGAAATAAAAGTGTTTTTCTTTCCATTTTATACTTGTCGTAATGTGTTATGTTAAATATTTATTTAATTTAAGTATATTTAATTGAAAATTCATAAATAATATGTTTTGTGATGGTAACTAAAATATGTCATAATCGTGAAAAATTTATCACGATGAAAATAACATATTGTTTTAAATATTCCTAGTCAAGATGTTTCGAGATATGATATCGATACATTCGTTGAGACTAGAGTATGTAATACTCTTCAAATATTGGATAGTGTATTACTCACGGTTGATGATGGCAACATGTGGTTGCGTACTGATAGTTATTGGATAACCATGAAATAACTCACTAGATAGTTTTTATGTTGATTAATATAACCAAAGTCAGACAAAGAATATCGAAGTAATGATATTACACAGTTCTCTCAATTTGGGAATACCGTTAAACTTCAATGTGAACACTCCATTTTTATTATAGTTAAATTGTGATAAGTCATCCATCAAACAACTATAGTTGGGTCTGAGTTGAAGCATTTGAAATGAAACATTATTAGAGAATTCGCCCCCTTGGTTATATGAGGTTAATATCACGGTCAACTGTAGTCAACTCAAATCAAAGTCCCTACCAAAGCAGTTCAGTTAATTATTATTATTATTATTATTATTATTATTATTGAACCAAGAACTTTGTGTTTGAATTATACAAGTGGAATGTGGAAAATTTTAGAAGTTTGACCAAACCAAATTCCATAAGTCTTAATATGATATAGATTTGAATGAGAGAATTGGTGTAAATAATCATTACTACCAAGGACCGCTTAAAATAGTAAAATTAGATTTAACCAAAAATGTATAAATGATAAATGCAGTCATACTGTTATACCATTAGCTAAGATGATGTATGAACATTAATATTCGAATTGTTTGATATCAATCTCTGACTGGGTTTACACCTCTAAATCGCACAACCGTAATGTTTAATACTCCAAAATACCACATGATTTAATTAAATTATAATTGTTATAAATTAATTAAACTAATTAATATTTATGAAATATTAATTATTAAATTTTATTTGATTTAATTGAATTAGTATTTAATAAAGTGCGTATTAAAAGTTATATATGTACGTATTGATATACGATATCAATAAATTTTAAATAAAATTTAAAGTGAATAAATATTGATTGAATATGGAACCAATAGGCCCATATGCGGTCAGTCACTCAAGGTGGGGGGAGGGGAGATTTTTGTATAAAAAAAAATCAGGTTTTGAGTTGGGAAAAAGAAAGTTAACTAACAAATCCATATCACTTTCTTTTAATCCTTCCAGTTGCCTATTTAAGTCATCCGTTTCCTCTCATTTTCAGTTTAGAATTGGCCCGATAAAGTTAGAGGTATTACCTAGAGGAAATTACGTAATTTATTACATATATCCAACTCGATAATTAATCTTGTTCAAACTAAAAGGTGCTTTCTTCCTATTATGTACGCGATATAATGTGTTATATTAATTATTTATTAAACTAAAAGTATATTAAATAAAAAATCCATAAATGATATGTTTTGTGATAGTAGTTATAATATGTTGTAATCGTAAGTGATTTCTATTTATCTCAATAAACCGAAAATACCATTTTAAATATTCCTAGTCAAGACGTATTAAGACTGAATATCGATACATCCATTCAGATTAGAATATGTAACACACTCTAAATGTTGGGTTGTGTATTACTATGACTTCTGTGGGAGCCAAAGAGTTACATACTAATAGTTATTGGATAAATATGTAATGACTCAACCGTAGTTTTCTATTGGTTAATATAACTAAGGTCAAACGAAGAATATGGATGTGATAATTTTACATAATTCCCTCAAATTGGGAATATCGTCGAGCTTTAATGTGGAACTCTGTGATTATAGTTAAATCATGGCACGACGTCCATTGAACGACTATAGTTAGGTAACTTAGGTCGAGTGGAGGCATTGGAAGTGAAACACTATTTAAGAGAGAATTCTTCTCCACGGTTATATGTGGTTAGTGTCATGGGTCAAATTAAGTCAACTCAAAGTCAAAGTATCTAACCAGAGTAGCACAACTTAATAATAATTATTATTATTGAATCGAAGATTTTGTGTTTGCACTTACAAAGTTGAATATGGACGGTGTTGGAATTTTGACCAAAACCAAATCTCATTAACCTAACATGATATAGTTTTGACGAAAAGAATTGGTGTGAGTAATCATCAATACCAGGACCGCTTATAATAAGTAGATTTGGTAACAAAAGATGCGTAAGCAATAAATTTAGCGAAAATTTCACATCACTAGCATAAGAAAAAGTGATAAATTTAGCCAAAATTTCAGTGTGTGTGTGTGTGTGTGTGTGTGTGTGTGTGTGTGTAATATTCATATATATAAGAAAAAACGATAAAATTATTTTTTTATTCAAATATAAAGATATTTAAATCAAATAATATAAAATGTATGCACAAATAATAATAACTCTTTTAAATTTTAAATTCATTTATCATAAATAATTTAGCGTACATTACATAACATAATTTCATTTCTAATCATTTTTAGTGGACAAAATTATGTTTTACAACATTACGACGTGAACACACAGATTACACCAATAAGAAATGGATTGTATAAACATTCTCACTTTCATCATGATATTAAAGCTTACTCAACTCATAACTTAACTAACAGCACAAAACATTATTTTGCAAGTATCAAAGTTTTAAACATGATCTCTTATAAAAACATAAAATTTATGGTAAACTACAGAAATAAAATTTTGGAAAAAAAACAATGGATAAAATTTCATGTACATATAAGCTGGTTATAAGACGCTCTTCTCAATTACAAATACATACAAAGCTCTTTTTAGTTTTTTCAATTTTTCACATACAATTCCTTATGTTTAATTATATTGATTTTAACAATTAAAATAAATTCAATTATTTAATATTAATATGTGCGTTAATTCATTTATAAATCCTTAAAAAATTGACAATTTGGTATGTAAACAATATTCATATTAGCAAAAATGATAAAGTTATTTATTCACTTATACACCTAAAAATTATATCATATCATATAATATAAATTATTTACATATCAAGTACTAACAATTTTAATTATATTTTTGTTTGAGTTAGTACATTAATCCTCAAAGAGACATGAATTTAGTGAGGATTCAACGCTCAACCTTACATCGGAGCATCATACCTTTTTAATTTGTAATTCATCCATCACGCTAAATTTACCATATCATATATTGTATAGTGAAATTTTGTTTTAACGATAACTAAAATATAAGCACTATTTTTTAACAACATTACCGTGCACAACACATGGATTGCACTCTAGTTTCCAAATTAAATTCAAATCAAATAAACCTAGTTCTAGTTCAAGGTGTTCTCTTCTTGTCTACTGCAAATTATAGAGGGGCCTGGATTGGATCTATGGAGTTTTGGATTCAATGTTCAAGATGCATATTCATGGCTACATCCATTGGTAATCTTTACATTATTTATGTATATTTACGTTTATTCATATTCATATGTAAGTATAAATAGATCTCTGCTTTATCACAAATAAACACACACACATATATACACATGTATGTGTATGCATATATATATATATATATATATATATATATAGTCTAATCTTACGAATATAAACATGTTTTTAAAAATAACATGTATACATTTAAATTATAAACATACATATGTTATGCAATTTAAAATATAAAGAAAACATTTTTTGTAAATTAAAATGAATTTTTTATAACAATTGTGACGACCCGGAATTTTCAAGCATTTAAAATTAGAATATTTAATTGATTTTAAGTATTCAATAGAGCAATTTTAACTTGAATTTCAATTATCGCTATTTATTTGACAATTAAATTATCGAATTAAAATAACTGGAAGTTGAATAAGATGTCGAATCTGTCATTTTACGCCGGTTAAATGTAATTTGAAGGCTTGTAAAATTTATGTTGATAGTGCTGAAGATAATAGAAGATTTAAAATTAAATTTAACATTGATTTGTTCAGTTTTGAAAATTTTATATCGTTTAAATTGAATTTAAAAAAATAGCCTTCCGAGGCACAGTCTCAGAATTCGACAAAACTAGCTCCATTGGGTCCGTTATATTGAATTATTATCGGATTTCAAATTTCGTATTGATCGGAGTTAGTGTGTGAGTGTACGATATTAAAACGCGTTGAGAATTTAATTGATAAAATCGATTCGAAGTTGAATTTAAAAATAAGCGAACACTGTAGCAAGGCGTCTTCAGCACGCTTCCTCTGCCTTCTCGAACACACCATCCCTTATCTGGTTTCTTTTTGAACGCGAGACCCTTAACTTTTCAGTTCAAGATGCTCGAATTTTTTTTTTTTTCAGAAAATCAAAAATGGCCGATGCCTCCACGTTCAAAAATCGCGTCTTCCCCTTTCTCAAATCCAACAGCATCTCATTTTAATCTCGCCCATGGGAACGAAGCCGAGTTCTTCGTTCGAAAAGGAAAATAAATAGGGGAGGGCGACTGTAATCGATTTGGAACAAAATCAAGGGGTTGAGGCGGCTCGAGTTCGCAAGCGAGGCTGCGTAGAGGGAAGTTCGCATGGGGCCGCGACGTTTTCTTTTGGGGATTCGCAATTTTAGGGCGTGCATCAGTGAGGGGAAGGAGGAATTGATCGTGAAGGTGGTGTTGGCAGATGGTGGCTGCGATTTGGACGCTTGGCTGTGTGGTTGGTGCAGTCGACTTCGAGCTGTGAGGTATTTCATTTTCAAGTTTATAAATTGATTTATTGAATATATATATATATATGTGTGTGTGTGTGTGTGTGTGTGTGTGTGTGTGTGTATACTCTAATTTACTAGCCAGTTTCAATACATTTATATATAAGATGATTCAGGTTCTGTTTTTAAATTAACTTAAATACATATAGGTAGGTGTTTATGTCAGTTGAGGGATAGAGGAGAGGAAAATCTACAGTGAAATAAATATTTATTTTTGTTATTTATAAAAATATTAATAATAGACTTGCTGTTGATTTTTAAGAACAATAGTAATTAGAATATGTATTTGTATACTGTCGATAAATGTATAAATTGGTTGAAAAAAAATATATAATAAAGTTTGTAAAGGAAGTTGGGTTTTAAATCGAATTTCTAGTTAAATAAATTTATCAAAAGGAAGTTGATTAAAACAAAATCATTAGTTTCAAAATTTACATATTAGTTGAATTAGAATTTATAAAAGGGGAATTTATTATTCGATTTTATTTTGAATATTGATGAATCATAAAAATTATTTTAGTCTCTGAAGATGTTTTAAAGGGGGATTTATTTAGTTGGAATTGAACTGTTAACCGGTTAAATTTATCGAAAGAAATTAATTATCAGTAAGTTCAAATATTGATAAATCATATGATGTTTATTCAAAGGTTGAAATTTGGAATCAAACAAGTCGAGATGTATATGGTGGCAAATTAAAAGGGTAAAGGTGAGTTAATCTCACTCGGTTTAAATTTAAATTTAAATGATTAAATTTAAATAATTGTTTGAATGGATGAATTGATTGATGTGATATAGTATGATATTTTGAAATTGGCATATTATATGGTGCTAACATTTGTGGATGCAGGGAAAACAGGTTGGAGGGATCCAACTGGACCCCTCACATTTATTTAAATCATTCAATATTCTCTGTTGTGATTACTTGATATCTTATGATGAGTTATATTGGGATATTGAATGTTATGGTTCGATTGGATATTTGGGTATAATGAACTACCAAATTATATGAATTGGATTGTTGAAAAGAAATTAAAATGAAGTAAATTTGTAATCGAAATAATTATAGAAAGTTTGAATAAATTAAGAATGAATTGGAGAGAAATAGAAGTAATATGAAAATAATACTATATAACTTCGAGTATGAAGAGAAATGGAATTCTGAATAAAATGAAATCGATGAATTGTAAACTTAAGTTATATCAATTAAAGAAATAAAGAATTATTTAAAATTTAAAGCTTAAATTTATTTAAAGGAACTAAGAAGTAATTGAGAAATCTAAAAATTGGAATCAAGAAATGAGATCTGAAATTAATAGATTCTGAATTTAAAGGGAATAAATTGGAAATCAATTTGGGAGATTGATTTAAGTGATTGAAGCTAGGATTTTACTCTGGATAACCAAGTACATGTTTAAAGTAAATTCTTAAATAAATTTAAAGGTTTTAAAGTTGTTGTAAAAAGCAAGTTTTAGAAAATTTATTATTTCTAATATTTAAATTCAATAGTAAGTATTTTCCTAAATCTATTATAGTAGTAATTACTTAAAAAGTGATCTAGTATTTCGTTTTCAAAAGTGAAAATCTAGTTTTATATTCTATTAAGTAACTTTATTTTCAAATACTCATATAGTATGTATTTTACAAAATATTGAAGCAATTTAACTTAAATGTTTAAAAGTATATATTTTAAAAGTAAAGTGTTTTAAATTATTTTAAAAATCTGTTTTTGTGCTTGGCGATTTCAGAGGGAACATAAAATATTTGGGAAAGTTGATTCTGAGAAGAAAGATGGTTTGAAACTGTTTTCAAAGGATTGAAAATAGAAATATATCTTATGAAGATATTTTTGAGATTAATAAATAATTTGGAAAATTATTTATTGGTTGATGGTTGTTGTGTGAATATAATTGATAGTTAAATCACCGACTATCAATATTGGACAAATGCATTGATCGTTTCGAAGAGACCGGGATCGAGATTTATTTCTCGAAAACCACTTCGATCCGGTTTGTACGTTTCGTGCGAAAAACGTGTATGGAGTCGAAGATGGAGCAATGAAGTGCAAGGGCTAGTCGCTACTAATCCTGAGGATATTTCCAAAATGGATGTAGTAGGAATAGTGCCTTCGGTTCCGTTCGAACCCGGGACGGACTTGTATGGACGAATGCTTGCGAAACATTGTCAGGTGGACGATGGGCATTCTAAGTGAAACGTTCTTAAAGGTAATGCTTATCCTCAAGCCTCATCAACCGGGAATGACTGAAAATCAGGGGATATGCAGCAAGGTTAGGTGGGTCATCCCCAAGTAGGACAAGATATTTCCCCTGTCTAGATGTCCCTTTATTATTTCGGCTTAGTGGGTGGTTGGTCGCGCCAACCACGGGGTTTATCTTGTTCGGGACTGTTCAGTAAGGAATGGTTCCGGCCTTGTGTTGCAGGGGATGAAGGGAGTAATCCTCGGTACGGTGATCTAGGCCCCGTATTGTGACAGGTGGTACCCCAATGCCTAGTCATTGTTGGAAATCCATTTTCCCTACGAGCCTTGTACGAGTTTTGTTTGTATTACCCACTTTTATGGCTAGTAGCTGGAATTTAATAATGTAACAATTTCGGCTATTTTATAAGTATTTGTATATAGACCCTATTATAATATCAGAGGATTTCTATAAAAATTGTTTTAGCTATCGTAAGGTAAAAACCCGACATGTTTATTTGTGGCGTGGTCTTACGAGATGCTTTTGTTTTCAAAGGAGTTTTGAAACTTTAATAATCAATTGGGTGTGATTTCCTTACGCTGGTAATCCAGACTGACTCAGGTATTATTTAACTGTAATGCTCGGGTCAGACCGAGTATTATAGAATATAGGATATGATATTGTGGAGCTCAAGAGACGAGCTGGATGACGATACGTATTCTCGTACTTGTATATATATATATTTCCGCTGTTGAGTTGTTGTGTACCCATTGTATGTTATTGATGTGAGCTGTGACTGATGTACTCTGATGATGTAATGTATGTAAACAGATATATTTGATTTTGAGTAAAGATTATTTATTATCTATTATATTTTATTCCGCTGCGATGGTTAGATTCTGTTGTTGTTTTCAATTCTCTTCTTCTACCTCTTCTTCTTAAATCCAAATGGTTCGTATTTCTGTGCAACTTGAGTTGATTGTTGTAGAATAGTGTTAACTCAAGGGGTACGAATTTGCGGGCTGTTACAACAATAGTGATACTTTATTCAAGAAAAGCACTCTTTATAGTATCTCGTGGGCTCGAACCCATACCTCTAAATCGTTTGTCCAAAGCTCCCCACCTATAACCACTTGTGCTAGAGTTTCTTAAAGTAAATTAAAATGAATTTTTAAACAATTATTAAACCAAATATGTTTGTAGTAATTATTGTGTGCGTATATCATAAATTATCTACAAATATATACACATGTAGATTTATTTTGATAAAAGAACAATTTTGCAAATATAGATATATATTTTTAATTATAAAACACAATTTATAACTTAATGTTATTTTAAATCTTTTTAAATTAATATCATATTAAAACATTTTTTTTTATATAAATCGTACAAATATATGTTTGAAAAAATAATAATAATTGTTATAAAATATGCATGGATTTTATAATTGAAACAAAAAAGGGATTGTTTTAATAAAATCCGCATGGATTTTATAACTAAAAGAATTATATTATTTGATCAAAAGATGTTCCGGTCGATAATTTTTAAATGTATATTATTTACATTTATTAGTTGACTTATATAAATAAATTTCAAAATTAAATATAATATGTTTTAAATGTCTATTAAAATTTATATAATATGTACGCATGCATGTGTGTTATATATATATTGTTAACTTTTGGAATTTGAATTTAAACTTAAAATATAACTTTCTCTCTCTTAGATCTATATATAAATTTAAATATAAAACATCTTCATATAATTTAGATATCAATTTAAATCTCTTTTGAATCGGTCGTTTTTTTATAAATATAACTAAATATATAAATGTATTGTATATACGTACATGTGTACACACATACGTATGTTAGTGTGTGTATGTATATATATATATATATAATTAATAAAATAAGTATGGATAATAGATATGCATATAAATGGGCAAATGTTTGCAGTGTAAATCGTAGAACTTATATACGGGCACATTTGTCTATGTACACATCTATATGCTGCACATGTTATATATATGTATGTATGCATTTAACACACACACACACACACACACACACACACATATATATATATATACACACTATATTTATATCTTTATTAATAATTGGAATAGAAACACAATCTTTTGATCCGACCGCAAAGTTTCAAAAATACTCTTATATGCAAACAAGAAGTTAACATATATTTTCAAATAAATTTTTTAAAACATAAACAAGGTTATAAGTTCAAAACCCAAATCCAATAAAAAATACATTTTTTCTTTATATTTTTTAGTTTATTTTATCAAACCACATTAGAAAAATTAAACCTTATAAGGGGTTTTATACGCACATGCTAGAAAATCTCATATTAAAATAGTTGCAATTCCTTTGGTGTTACACATTTTTAGTATTAGCATAAACTACTAAAAACACCCCTTTAATATTACTTAAAAATAGAGTCTGATAAATTACTTTGTTTACAAATTCAAACCATCCCTCTACAGATATTATCAAATCTTAACATCACTTAAAAATATGATCTAACAAATAAAGTTCTTTTACAAATTCATTTTTTATCAATTAATTATACAAATAAAAATTAAACTAACAAAAAATTAGGCATTGCAACTCAAAAATAAAAATTCAAACTAACTACTCATGATTTTCAACGCAAAAATATGACAAATTATTTATGCAAATTATTTTCTCTTAAATGTATTAAACATAATTTATAGAAAAATAATCGTGCGAAGCACGTGCCATGATCACACACGAAGCGTGTGCCGTAACGCTCATTTGTGTATATTAAAATCAAATTTTTATATGAAATAAATAAATTAAATAAATATTTTATTTAAATTTTTTTGGTTGAATCTAAAAGTTAGACTTCATATGTCTAACAAAATTTAAAAATGGATCTTCTTTTTAAATTCACCTATTTAAGTCATTATTGTGTTGACTCAGCTCCCTCAATGGCACGAGAGTCCAATAGCCTAAGCAGTCTAAATTAGCAGTATTATGACTAACTTATTAAAACTTAACTATTTAGTAGACCTATACTTACCAATAGAAATATAAAATATACTTACCAATATATTTTACATGTTGTCAATTAAAGACCTACGTAAGTGCCTAATTATACAACTATTAAATATGTTCATAACTTGGTCACTTATGTATTTATATACATTAGGCCAGTATTATCTTTTATGAGTTTCGAACTCTAAAAACAATGTGAGAATATGGATATCTGATCCATATTCAATCGCATATAAGTCACAATTCGCAATATAGTGGCATCAATGAAATTAGTTTATTTAAAGTGAATAATTTAACCATAATGCTTGATTATGTATTCAGTATGATTGATTACAGTAAAATCTTATTGTGTTAGATGTAATATTAGACCGAGAACTACAAGGTGGATCTAAGAATTCGATTATTGAAAAAAGCCAATTTGATCAGTTTACATAAAATGCAACTTATTCGATATCCTTAAAGTTAAGGATGAATAAATGCATTTTTGTAAAGAGTTCATTATTATCTTTCAGTGCGGGTTTCCTTTTGAATGATTCGGCCATTTGGAAAGAAAAGCGATCATTCAAGAGTGGATGTAACTTAAGGCATAGTTCGGATAAAGAGAGTGAATGGTTACTTCTGCTTCATAAAGAAACATCAGAATCAAGAATCATATAAAATAATAATAGATACTTAACAAGGAATAAAAAATATGATTTACATTCCAAAATGTATTTTAATGTAGAAAATTATTTTCTATGAGGTTTATTTCTTTGAGTGTAAGTTATTCGATCTAAAACTCTCGATTGTAAACTAGTTATAGTGTATGAAATAAAATTCCTTAACAAGTGGTTGAATGGAGGCTTATAATTCTACGCCATTATAGTAATGGCGAAAATAGTAGGAGCATACCATATAACACTCCTTAGTGGATGCATCAAGTTATGAAAAATTATGTTGAAAATATACTAAATATTATTTATGAAATAAAAATTGTTTTCAGTATTGAAAATATACATAGTTTTATTTGAACTTGAATACTATATATTTCATTATAAGACAAAACTGTAATAATGGTATTTGTTTTTGTAATAAAATAATGCATTACAAAAACCCAACTATCTGAAATTTTACAATTATTTTGGAATTAAGGACTAAGCCATAATTTTAAGAAATAATTTGTATGACCCTTATTTTACGTATCATAAGATCATAAAATATGAACATTATTTTTATATAGGGCCGTATGGTTCTATAACTTTAGGAAATGAACACTAGAGATATTTTCCATCCTTAAATTTTTTATCAACGAATTTGACTCTGAAAATCTTGTATGGCCTATAACTTGTGATAGAAGATGAACTGGGTTTAGAAACCACTCCCATTAGATCGAGATAATGGTTTCTCTTTCCATATAGTGGCCATAATTGGAAAACGGACTTACCGTTTGAGAGATATAACAGTCTAAAGTTTAGTGTGCAATTAAGGAGATTATGGCTAAGGCCAAGGTCTATTTTGGGACTAGTACCCAATGGGGCAGATGAGACTTCTCATTGTCATTCCACACTTCCCAATATAGTTAGAGAAGCCATCATTAACATTCACTAGCCTAGAAACTATTCTAAACCTTAATTTAGTTAGTTAAATCTTGTCATTAGAAGAAGATTAGCATTTGGATCGGGGAATTTGTTGTTGGAGAAACTTTGGAGCTACTTTTCATCCTAGGATTAGAGTTCTTTTGGGACCTTTCACTTACTAGTTAGTTAAAATGATTTTAGACCCTAAAATGATGTTTTAAAATGATTTTAGACCCTAAAACGTGTTTTAAATCTTGACTAATCGTATATGTCAATTTGAAATGATTTTATAAAAATTAGTGAATTTGTGGTTTTATGGATCTTCCTTGTTTCTATAGTTTATTTTCTTCTCACCCTTAGATTTAGGCTCTAATTTGGTGTGTATGAGTTTTATTTGCTTGAATATAGTTAGGTTAATTGCTTATATGTGTGATGTTGTTTAGTTAAATACGCCGATCGAATGTCGATTTAGAGTTGGGTACAAAGTCATGGATCGATGATGATCCAAGAATTCAATTTCACTCAAATTTAATGTGAATTGTGTAGGGGTAACAAGGAAGGCCTCACAAATCTACTTTTCAAGTTTCTAGTTGTTTGGAGTTATCGAGTTATAGGCAAATGAAGTTGGATCGATGATGGTATTCTGGAGTTGGATCGGTATACTTTCCTTTGAGTTTCAAGGCCAAGTACTTCAGGTTGCAATGGCATTTACTTTGAGTCACATAAGGGTTGCCTGGAGTTTCACTTAGAATGCCAGACATAGACTGTGTTGGATCAACGGGGTGTGCTTGGATCGGTGAAGGGCATTGGATCGATGAAAGATGGATCATTGTTGGCCTTGGATTGGTATGGCCTTGGGTTGGTAAAGTGCATAGTTCGGTGGGCTATGGTTGGACATTATATGGGTGGATGGTGTTTAGATGTGTATGGATCAGAGGCACTTTACTTCGAGTCTTTGCCTTCAGAACTTGGGGTCATGAGCTTTTTACTTCGAGATAAAGGGGAGTGAGCTTCGGATTACAAGTTACTTCGAGTCACATGCATAGTTGCTTTGGGCCAGAATAGTGTTGGCTTCGAGTCATAGTGGCATTTGCTTTGGGCTTTCACACTTGTATTTTCTTCAACTTCATGACATCGCTATTATGGACCAAGAGTCAGATCGGCACTGAGTAGTATGACGTGGTGATGAACTCTCAATAATGATGATGCGTGATTTGGCAATGATGATTCTGTGATAGGAAGTGATGGCTCTGACGGTGGGATTGTTGTGCTTTGGGATGTAGAGTATAGGACTATGAGTAAGATTGAATAAACTATTGGAGAAAGGTTATGGGGCGAACAAAGTATTCTACGACTAACGATGATTGTTGAGAATCATTCCAAACTGTGATGACTTCAGATAGGAGTTTTAAGAACAGTTCCAAGATGTGCTCTGCTGCAGAAGGCGTACGCAAAAAGGATCTTTGAAACTCAAAGGTTCTTAGAGTACTCATAAAGTAAGGGTAATGTGAGGTACACTTAGACCATGATGGGTCTTAATCTCCATGATGGGCGAACTAATCTCCATGACAGGCGATCTTTACCCTACATCAGCCATAACGGGCGGTCTAGTTCATAGCATAAGGAGTGGCATGGATTTGAGTGTCGAGGAACCGATACATTGGGTAGTCTTAAACCATGATGAGTTGCACGAGTTAAATCATATCCAATGCACTAATTGAGTGAATGTGATGATGCATGATGGATGCTATGTTTGCTTCGGTTACTCATCACCTTAGGGATGTTGCACGATGTAGACAACATTGATATAGATATCTAGACACCCATTAGTACTTCGACATATAGTACACCATGATGATTACATGATAGAGTAGCATATATCCTATGATATGTGCTAACTCCGTAGATGCAGGGACATGTCAGATATGATTCTCCATATCCATTTGTCCTAGTATATTGACTTTATAGTATTTGAGATTTTCTTCCGATCACACCAGACTGTTGTTTGACACATAATTTTATGCTTTGTTTCCTATTATTTCGAGTACTCTTAAAATGAGTAGATTAAGGATATCAGGTCTAGTGAGCACGTGAAGCTAGACATGTGGAGTGCAGGAGGCTACGATCTCACATATTATTATATCTAGCTATTATTGCTTATTATTCCGCTGAGCAGCAAAATGGAGCTTACTAGTGTTATTATCCATTTAGTGACAGTTACTTATTTGAGTTTGTTATTAGTTGAACTCTACCACTCATATTGTATAGCTGTATGGATCTGTGTACTTCGAGTCCTATGGTCCATTCAATTATTACCATCTTGTCTATTTTATATCTATGATGACTATTATATTTTATTCGATGCATTGTGATATATATGACATATTCCATGATGTTGTTTTGCTGTACCCCCTAACCTTGACAACCTTCTTGCATCGGTCGAGCACCAATACATCGCACTCTATAGGTTATTTAGGTGTTGATGGTGTAGGACAGCCGTGACACAATTCTTTAATCATATGATTATGAATCATATGATAACAGTAAATGTATCCCAGACGATTAATGACAAAACACTTATTCAATAAGAATGACATAAGATTTGGTGATTGCTTCAGATTGATACACATAGATGCATGTAGCCGTAAGTCTAATGATACAAAAATAGTTATACATGCTTCGTTAAAATTCACCGATGAACTATCATAGAATAAAATGCGTATTTGATACACAAGTAGTATGTCTATAATAAGTTCACAGAATATAAAGAGAAGTAAGTAGCGTAACATGCAAAAGAAAATAAAATAATTCGATTTGATTGAATAGCTAAATATATTGGAAAGCGTCCCGGATGTACTTAAAAATGAATAATGATTGTAGATTAAACTTCAAAAGTCATTCCTCCTTATGATACATAATGATGTATCGATAAGAAGTAATCGAACTTTGTTAAACAAAGTATGATTGATAATGAGTGAAGTTGAGTTAACTTCTTTTGTAAGGTCATGTACTTAAGAGTAGTACATGAGGTTAACATAAATTTCAGCCAAACATAGTTTACGATATCGTATAAGATAAGAGTTTATATGCATAACGACCTGCAAGTTTTGTGCTTTCAATATTAAAGTAATTAAAAATATATTTTTAATAGAAGAGCGAGTTTGGTGTCATACTTATAACCGCTATGAATGTTTTTTGAGCAGATAAATTTAATATCTAATTTTGATATGTTTGGAGTTACATTTTGCGAAATAGAGACGTTACAGTGTTTAAACAATATACATAGCTGTTTCGGGCTGAACTGGACACACAACCATAGCCTAGCCTAACAACTATATAAGTGAGGTTATGGTCCCTAGCCATCACCTCTATCATTAGTTTTCTTCCCTAATCCTGAAATTTCTTAATTATCTGCTAATGATAGAGAATTATCTCTAATCTAAAATTGGTTCAAAATTCAAAGTGTTCAAACTATATCGAATTATATGTCATTTTGAAGCTCTCAGCAAGGAAAATTAATGGGAGGTGTCCGTTTGTTATAAAAATGCTCGATTTGAATAGAAATAACGGTCAAAGGTGCTAGCGGTAGGCTAGGGTTTGAAAATTTGGGACTTTTTGATTTAGAGACCAATCGGTGATATCAAAGGCGCAGGATCATAGATCTCAAGAAGGGGAGAGCAACAACGGTAGTGTCATGGTTAATTTGGCCTAAGTCAATTGGAATTGGTTGTGAAATTTGCAGTTGGCATAGCAGCTGGTGGTGTTTGGTGGTGCTTTGGTGGTGTCGATGGAAGCGTACGACGTGTGGAGGTAATGCTTTCATTCGTTTTGGTTCAAGTGCATTAGAGAAGGAGCAAGCGATGATCAACTTCTGTAGTTATGGGTTAGGGAGGAGAGTCGGGGAAGTTGGAGGTACAGTAGCAGGTAATATTTTTATATTTTAGCCCTTGAATTTTATTTTTTTACATATTAAATCTACAACTTCTAAATGTCATATCTTCCACATATGAACTCTGATTCACATAGGGTTTCTTATATTGGACTCATGGTCGAATTTTGGACGATAAGGCATTAAATTTGCCGAGTATGGAGACTGTTAGGAAAAGAATGTTGGTATTAATTATTTAGTTTACTTAATTGGAATTTAAATTATAAAATTTAAATTATTGACGAATAACCATATTCATTGATGTATGTTATGTTATATAAGCGACTGTCTAATTATTACAATATTTTGAATGTACTGTGTACACCATGTGAAAATTTATATGGAATTAATTAGTTTATAATAAGGCTAAAAAAATGAAAATTTTGTAATCGTTGGAATTTGGTCACAAAAGTTAGACCATCACGTTCATGGCTATTTTCTGATTAACTTTCATATACAAAGTTTTGTAATCGGTAGTCAAATTTAAAAGTGAATGACGTTTGAAGTTTTCGAATTTAACATAACTCAAATGAGTTCAAATTTTAAATTATTTTAATGCAAAAATAATCATAGGGTGATAAATATTTTGTAACACTAAGGGGTGCTTAACGTTTAAGAAAATGTTAACGTTAGTTTTAAAAAGGAATTAAATAAAAAGAAACAACAACAAAATAAATTCTCGTACTCAAATAAGGATCCGTCGAACCGCCCAACCATGGCCGGTCGACCGCTTGATGGTGAGCGGTCGACTGATGTTGTGACGACTGCTAGGGTTTTGTTAAATGCAAACGACCTGGATTTTATTATTTTAAACCAACTTAAATTTGATGGTTCTGGTATCTTATAACCACTATAAATAAGAGGCTAACACCATCAATTTTATTCACAAATTATTTGGGAATGCCAGCGAAACTTTATCGATCTTCTTCCTAGATTAAATTCATGAATTCAAAGCCATGGGAACAAGCTAATAGGTTTATATATAATCATTTTTTTATTTTCATTTTTCCATAATTTCTGAATTCTGAATTTAGTTGATATAAAATATAATTATTGTATATTTCAAAGAGAAGAGTCCAAAGGAGCATTCGGAATCCAAAAGGGAAGTTGGAAACCATTCATAGGTGGAAATCTTAGTTTTCCACATTTTTAGTATTTGTATAATAGAAGTTCGGATTTATTTTATGCCTTGGAAAATTTTGTTCATGAAAACCCTAAAGCTAGAACCTCAAAATTCTCTCAAAACGAAATGTCAATTCTTATGTTTATTGGAATCTCAATTATTTTATATTAAAATTGTATAATTTGTTTTATTATTGTAATTTGAATATTTTATATTCTATTCCACTTCTCACTTTTCTCTATTATTGAGTTTGGAAATGGTATGTAAAGGGAGAATTGCCCTATTCATAGTTTTACTTCCTATTTCTGTAATTTATTATGAATCCTTTTTTACTACATATATAAAAGTTGAATAAAATATAAAATGTTCTGATTGTAAGTTTTATTCCTTGAAATAGATATGCCAATTCTACTATGTTAATATAGAATAAGCTTGGTATTTGATTTCTATGCAAGTCTATTATTTGGCCAAGGATATTAGCTAATTTGTGAGTTATTGTATAGAGTTAGACTTGTATGAATTGGAATTTTTGACATTTAAAATGGCTAGTAGGACGTGGAATTCTTTTCACACTTAGGAATATTTAATTAGCTTAAATTACATCTATAAATATATTATTAACGTATAATTAATAACATATCAATCGTATAGTATAAATATGTTAGTAATTGTTAAACCCCATAGGTAGGATGTGAGGGCAATTATGGAAATTAATCCATATTTAAAGGTGGAATAAGGATTTTTCCTTCTATGGCCTTAATTCGAAATGCGATGTGGTATGTATATATTAATATGTTAGGAGAGTGGAATTATGACCAAGTTATAGGGATGTAAGGTCAATCAAAAGCATATAGAAGTCTACTCATCAGCTAATCTGGTTACTAGTAGTGTGACTTTGAGACTAATGTGAGACATGGCTTATAACAAGTATCCATGGTGGATGCGAGGTTTGTTCCAATTATGTAGGGTTTGTTTGCCTAATTAATTTGACCACCACTGCCTATAAATAATCAAACTAATGTGAGACACCATAGTTTAGGTTATGGGTCATAATATGTAGGATCTGCTTTTGGGTTGGGGCTATTAAGTGCATATTGTAGGGTCTACCTTCCTTCCCACTTAAGAACTATTAAATCATCAAGATTATCGTTTAGGTGTGGAGTTAGGGAATCTTGGGAGTGGTCTGCTTCGGGGTTGCGGTATTAAGTAGCTATTCTAAGGTCCGCCATTTCCCATAAAGTAATATTAAGTGACCTATTTCATGTGATGTTAGTTAGGGAGTACCAAAGTGGGATTTGCCTTGGGTTACGTATTAAATGATCGAGGTCTGCCTAGGATATATGTATTAAATGGTCATAGTCTGCCTAATTTCTTTAAAGAGGTAATAACTGGCTCAAATACTTTCTCTCATATATTAGGTAGTTTGACTGGGAGAGCCTTTGGGCTTACAGTTAGTAGTATATTTGGTAGGATACAATATAGAATGCATAAGACATATTACTTTTTAAAATGATACTTCTCAAATACTACCATGGTAAGACTTAAGATTTTCATTCACTAGACATTGCTATTCTAACCCCTTCCTCGTTATAATACATAGGTTGGGGGAGACAATGCTATTTAGAATATGAAGGAGGAGGCAAAGTCCTATAGCAGTTTACCTATCTATTTATGTTTTTATATATTTTGTTTCTAGTTTCGGACATGTTATTGTTGTCTTTATGATATTTTATTTTGGATATTTGGTATGATATGTTGTATTTTTGAGATTTGGATTTTATATAAAATGGATATATATTTTTGATATTATATATATTTTATCCATTCTATTGCGAGATTCTAATAGCATAGATTAGTAGATCTGTATATTGTTTGTTGTATCATTTTTACCAAACAACAGCCGACTTTGGAATGGATTTTAGGTTCGATGGGCTTTTATTAGGTCGAAAATTAGGTCTGTTTCAAGGTAGGTTGTTACATTTGGTACCAAAGGTTGGGTTACTCGATCAACGGGTATTAGTATACATAAGAATGTGTATTTGTTACTTTTGAAAGTATTTTTCAAAACCTTATGTACATATACCACTTACTTATTTGAACATATGCAACACACTAGGAAAATCTTTATTTTTAGCAAATAATACCATCTTAAGAAGTCTTAACTAAAAGTTTATACCTACAAATAGTTAATTATGGCTGAAAATCATTCCTTTGAGGCTAAGAACCGCTCTACCCAAGAGATACCCACTGGCCGAGGGATGTCAGAATGGTTCAATCAATACTAAGGCATGTAGGGAAAGTTCCCAGTCCTCAACAAGTTGCACCAACGACACTTGCTTCCTTGTTTCCTCGCTTGCTGAAGTAGCACCTCACCCTCCAGACTTCCCCTAATTGTGTAAAGACTTCCAAAGTATGAAAGGATGAGTGTATACAAGAGTTGAAGGTTTCATGGAGACAAAGGCTTGGATTAAAAACTGTGAACGTATATTTTAAGAGCTTGGATAGGAAAATCAGATCAAGAGGCTACATGACATCTAAAGGGGAGGCCCTAGATTGGTGGATTATAGTGGATGAGGAGAACACTGAAGAAGGGATCACTTGGGTTGAATTCAGAATTTTCTTTGAGTCGCGGTTCATGTCCAGAGCTAAAGTAAATTCAATTGGAGAAATTTTATACAACTTAGGTAGGGAGACTCCACACTGAAGGAGTATATTGGTAAGGTTACAAAATTGGCTAAGTTTGGATTGAGTTTGATCGATACCCCTATGAAGAAGGTTATGAAGTTTGTTAAAGGACCGAATTCCCTGCTTCGGGAGCTACTCTTGACCAAAGTGTGCATGAGCACCACTTATGAAATGATAGTTAAAGTGGCCCTGCTATAGACTACTGGTAATGTAGAGAAGGAGAAGGTAGAACCGATGCAAAATCAAGGTGTAGCTAAGAAGGGAGGATTTTGGGCAGACAATAAGGCCAAAGGGAAGATTAAGGAGGGAAGTATAACCTATTATAGGTGTGAGAAGAAGGCTAAGGACTATAAGGTGGGCTTGATGAGCAAGGAGTTCAAAGGAAAGCGCTACCATTGCCACAAGGAGTGACACTACAAGAATGAGTTTCCAAATCTAGCCAAGGAGGGACGGAGTGGGAAAGCTTATGCCATTGTTTTTGTACCTTTCTCAAGTGGAACTCCTCCTAGAGATCAAGGAAAAGCTGTAATGGAAGGTGCAGCCATTATTTTGGGGAATACTATTCATACCTTTTTTGACTCTGGAGCATCGCATTCGTTCATACCTAGAACTGTAGTTTACTTCTTAAGTCTAAAAATCAAAATTATCACCAACTTAGTAGTCATGTCAAATTTTATTGGGGCATCGACACACCTTTCTTTAGTTTGTAAAGACCTATTTGTGATATATAAAATGTATGTAACATGTATTTCTTAGTTTTGAGGGGTATGGCTTATCTTAGGGATGGATTTGTTGTCTTACTATAGAGCAGTGTTAGATTGCAATAGAAGGATTGTGTGGTTAAGGAGTTGTAAGGAATGAGATATGATGTTTGTTGTACACCCCAAAACTCAGTCGAGTTAAGCTATATATATATATTCGCTGAGCTTATCATAAGATGAGCTCTCATACGTACCAATAATTCGAGAATTTCTTGACGTCTTTGAAGAAGTCTTGGGTCTCCCATCCCAAAGGGGAATGGAATTTAGGATCGATTTAGAGAAGTATGCTATACCTTTCACTCTACCATTATGACACATGGCCTCCAAAGAAAGACGAGAGTTGGATAAGCATATTTCGAAGATGTTGCAGAAGGGATTTATTCGTCGAAGAACTTCTGAATAAGAAGCACCTATTGTTTTCGCTACTAAGCTAGACAATTCTTTAAGGTTATGTGTTGACTCCAATGAGCTCAATAAGTTGACCAATAAGAATAAGTATCCCTTTCCTAGAATAGTTAATTTGTTTGATCAGCTTATTAGAGACAAAATCTATTCCAAATTGGACTTAGCCACTAGATTTCATCAATTGAGCATAATAAGTAGAATGACATTTTGCACTCCATATGGACAATATGAATGAGAAGTAATGCCTCTCATGTTGACGAGTGCCCCTACATACTTTGTAGCTTCGATGAGTAGAGTCTTTAAGGGGCAGCTAAACTAGTTCGTAGTAGTGTACGTAGATGATATTCTAGTATTCTCTAAAAGGTAAGGCAAGCATGAAAATCACTTAAGGGAGGTATTAAGGACTTTGAGAAGACACCAACTAAAGCTAAATTCTCAAAGTTCCATTTTTGGAAGGAGGTGAAATTTCTAGGTCATATTGTTTCCGAGAAGGTATTTCTTGTAGATCTCGCAAAAGTAAAAGTTGTTCAAGACTAGAGGATCCTTCAAAACACCATGGAACTTAGGAGTTTTCTTAGGTTAGCGGTTGCTACAAGAAATTCGTTAACGACTTTGCAAAGATGCCAGTCCCACTAAATTGCTTAATAAAGAAAAATCTACCTTTTGCATGGGATGAGAAATACACCAAAGCATTTGAGAAGCTTAAGGAACCATTAACTAGTGCATCGGTTACTTACCATTCCCTACAGGATAAAGCCTTTTATTGTTTATATGACACATGTGGTATGGGATTAGGAGTTATTCTTATACAATAAGGCAGAGTGATAGCCTATGCAAGTAGGTAGTTGAAGGACCATGAGAAAACGGATCCAACTCATGACTTGGAGTTAGTAGCTATAAATTATGCTTTGAAGATGTGGAGGCACTATCTTTTATGAGAAAAGTTTGAGTTATTCATCGACCACAAATGCCTCAAATACCTATTTTCCCATAAACATCTGAATCATATGCAACATAGGTGGATGGAGTTTATAGCATCATATGACTTTGAGATACAATTTACCCCTGAAAAGGGAATGTCATCGACGATGCCCTTAGCTGAAAGCATGCTATTCTAGGTGCTATTTATGGGTGGAGGCAGTTGGAGTTCCTCTTGAATTTCAATTTCCAATTGCCAAAAGAACTCACTCTAGGCTATTTGGAAGCAATGGAGGTTAGGCCAGCATTGACGGACCGCATTGGGCAAGAGCAGAAGAAGAATGCAACAATAGTAGGTATTTTAGACAAACTAAATATTGGAGAGCATTTCCCTCATAGAGGTAGGTATGAAATTGACGAAATAGGATGTTTGAGAAGGGATAGATGCCTTTGTGTTCCTATGGTGGAGGATGTGTTGGAGGATGTTTTGGTTGAGTGTCACCACTCGGATGACCATTCACCTCGGTGGAGATAAAATGTATAAGCATATGTGTAACAATCCCAATTTTGAATTAAATTTAAATTAATAGTTAATGTGAATTTTGGAATTATTTTGAATTTGAAATATATATATGCAAATGTATATATATGTAAATTTGAATTTAACTTTAGAATTTAAATTTGAAATATTGAATTTGTATTTAAATATTGAATAAATGACTTAGAAAATGATTTGGTTTTAAGAATTATTATTAATATTAATAAACTGATAGTTAATTTTAATAGCATTTTCTTTTAAATAATGTGTATATAGTAATGATGATAAAGAAGATGTATTTATAAAATAAGGAAAATGAAATATAAAATTTTATTTAAAAGTTTTAATTCATGAGAAATACAAGTATAAAATATAATTATAAAACATGTTAATATAAATTAATGTTTGAATAGTTAAACTTTAAAACAAAGAAAAAATATGATAAGTATATAGGCTTGGGAAATAAAACAATGATAATTAATGCAAGATCATCTATAGCACACAATTTATATATATCAGCCACCAAAGATCTGTATAGTCAAATGAAAGAAAAGAAATATCTACATAATCTTGCAAAGGAAGACAATATTTTTATAAACAAGTATGAAACATGAAATAAAGACAATTTTAATTAATGTTAGCACACAAAGCACACCATATAATATCATTTCAGCTGAAATAATATGAGCTTAGCCACCAAAACAAGAGAGAAAAAATCTCCGACCTATTGTACAAAACAAAATTTTATCAACCTATAACTTGTTTTATAAATATCAACATCTTCATTCAGTTTTGTTCATTCGAAACAGGGTAAACTAGAAGCAAGCATCATCTTAAAAACTTAAACAAAACCTCAATTAAAACAACAATTCAATCAATGCAAAACAAGAGAATCAAAAGGTTTCAACTTGCAGTTCAAAAGCCTGTTTCAAATGAAAGGCTCTGTTCTTTCTTCTGAAACACTGTGAGTAAAATCACAACTTAAATAGGTTAAATATATATAATTAGGTTCCCTGTTCATCTATGAAACAAATATATTTGTGAATGAATTATAAGTATAGCTTTGTGTGTATATATGAAGATAATGGTGTGTATGCTGTACCTGAATTCTTCTTCTCTGATTTTAGTTCCAGGCTTAAAGGCTAAATCAAAATCCACTTGCTTTTGATCTAATCTGTGTTAAGACTTAAGTCTTGAAACAAATATGATTGTTATATCATAGATTTAGTTTTAAAATTTATTTAGGTAAAAACAATTGTATTATCTCTGTAAATTTTAAACATCAGTGCATGCTCAACAAGAGCAAAAGCTCAAACATAATAATTTATAGATTCAGGATTATAAATCAAATTCACTTGGAAAGTTTGGATTTTTAGAACAAAAATCAAGAATTTTGATATTGCATTGAGAACGCAAATTGGGTTCAACTAGAATTTTCATTTGAGGCAATATCTGGTGATCTGGGGGTGGAGAAGTTTCGGGGTTTTGTCTGAGGCTAGGTGGGTGATCAGTGGTGTTGAGAAAAATGGAGGGGGTGGCGGCCATTTGCCGTGGCGGCAGGTCGAAATAAGTTTTAAACCAAGTTTTTGCTGTGGTCAGATTGTTGATTCATTCGTCGTCCCCAGTTGATCGAGTGCAATAAGACTCCAGGGATTGGAAGTAGTTGTGTTGACGATGGTGTTACTGGAAGTGCTGACGTTCAAATGATCGGAGCTTCGAGGATGAGGCGTTTTTGTTCGGCGTGATCAAGTAACAGTTAAAAACGAGAGTCAAAATTTTGATTTCGAACCTTTGGCTTTGAATCGAGCTTCGCAATCGAGTGTAGCGTTAGTACGCGACTTGCTGGTGGTGGCGAAGTTCGTTAGAACGGCGGCGACGTGTCGTGCACGTGCACGACAATGTTTGGGTATCTGGAAAGGTTGGTTCGCGGCAACTCGAAGGTGGACTCGCGTGTTTTCTGTGCGGGCTCGAGTTATTGTATGCATTTTCCAGGGAAGTATTTCTCTTGATATTGAAAATTTAAAACTTAACTGGGAAGAGAAAGAGAAAAAATACAGAGAAGAAGAAGAAGTATGTGAGAAACGCGGGAGGATCTCGGGATAGTTGGTGAGTAGCTCGAGTGTTTACTCGAGTAAATTGTTTTTAACAGATTTTTGTTTTAAACCTGACCGTGTTTAAGTTTTTAAAACTTAAACCAAATTGAAAGTATAAAGCAAGTTTAAGACAAAGGCTTTGAAACAAATCTAAATCTGAATTTAAAGTGGATTTGAATTTCAGTTTTCTTTTATACATAAATTTTATAAAAAGATGAAACGTTTCAATAACTTTAAAGTGTTAAAGTATTTTATAAAATGATTAAAAATTTAAACAGAATTTAACTCGGGAAGGGTAAGGGAAGACCCGAGTTATACTAGAATAAACGCAGTGTTTACCTCGGGTCCTACTCTATAGTGGATTAACTTAATAAAATCTTAAGTTATTTTGTTAAACAAAGCTTGGTATTAATGAAGTTAATGATGTTGACAAGTTTAAGTTAAAATTTGATTTTAAAATTATTAAGGGAGAGATCTACAAATGTAAAATGATCAATAAATTTAAAGTGGGAGTTGATTAAGAATGTAAATTAATTTATAATTGTAATTAAATAAGTGGTTTATGATTAAATAAATTTGTAATTAAAAAATTGATATTAATAATCTTATTTGATTTTTAAATTAAGCACGTTAAATACTTAAAGATATTTTAAAGTTAATTATGTTATAAATAAAGTTAAATTATAATTTAAGGTAAAGGTTTTAGAAATGTGATTTAGTATTGAACAAAAAGGATATTTATCTTAAGTATAATTAAGATTTTGATAATTCATGAAATAAATTAAAGTTGATTTAGTAGTTAGGAAAAAAATCACTTATTGTAACAAATTAAGAATAATTAATTAAATGGTAATTATTTGGGGTTGATTAATTTGTTGATGAATTAACTAAAGGGAAATTAATTAAAGGATAATTGAACAATTATTCAATAATTAAAGGTTGATTAATTTAATTAATAAGTGATTAAAGGACCATTAATCAAATGATTTGTAATAGATTAAAGTTTATTAATTATGATTGATGACCATCTGATCTAAATCAATCAGATAATTAATTGAGTTCACTTATAGATGTTTGAATTTTATTGATTGTCGAACTGTTTGATATTCTGATATGTTGTGCTTTGTGCTATGAGTTGTTTCAGTGTGACCTGTGATGAATGTAATTTATTTATTTATAATGCATTCATATTTTATATCTGTGATTTTGTGCATAGATAAGCGTTATTAGAATATGCCGCTTATCGATATTGTTGTGATTGCAATCTGTGATGATTGAATGAGGTTGCACTATTGTGTAAAACCCCTAGACTACACTTATACACACACAAATATGGATTGCATGAGGAAATCGGCTAAGTCACATATTTTTAACGATTTTAAAGATTGAATTCTTGAATCCAAAATAGTTTTGGAATTCGAATTGGAAGCTTTTGAAAATGAGTTTTCAAAAATAAAAGATATTTTAAATAACTTAATAAAACTTCAAATTTAAAAAATCTGATTTAAATTTGAATTCAATATTTGAAATTGAATTCAATGATTTGGAAATTATGGTCTAAAAGATTATGCAAGTTATAAAGGTGTTTATATGGGTTTTTAAGCATTTTAAAATTATGGTTTTGAAAATTTAAATTTAAATCCAAGTTTATATTTGGATGGCTTTAACTTATTGTTTTAAATAATAATAGCTTTCATTTAAAGAAAGGATTTCCAAATTGTGTTGAAAGGTTTCAAGTTTAAAATGGAATAGAAATGTTTTTGAAAGCTATGAAATGAGTCTTTGACTCGAAGACCGGATGAGTAAATCCAACTTAAAATGGAATTATTTTGAAAGGCTATGAATGAATCTTTGGAAACGAGTTTTGAAAGCTATAAGTTAAATCTTGATTTAAAGATTTAACGAGTTAATCCAATTGAAATGGAAATTGTTTTGAAATCCGTGAAGGATCTTTGTGAAACTGGGTGAACCTTGCGAAAGAAATCTTTTTATTTAAAAGATTTGAAATGGTAATTGGTTTAAACCATTTGAAAGGAAGTTTGGATAATAAGTTGTGACTTAACTGAAATCCCATATCCATATGTTTTTAAACATTGCGTTCATTATTCGGTTTAGCCGGGAGAGGACTTTGTGTCATATAACCCATTCGAATAATGATACGTCGATATGGATAGCATTTGAAGACCGGTGGTGAAAACCGGGTATTTAGGAGAATGATAGGATGACCTATCGATTGTCTCTGCACTGAGTCGCGCCGGTATAGAGATTCCCTAAGTGATGGGAAGTCCGATCGGGATTGTGAATACCCAGATTTGCAAAGGCTTCTTCGGAAGTGCCTTTGGTTCTGTTCGAACCCGGAACAGACTTGTATGGATGTGTGTCTGACATTACACTTTGAGATGTAAAACTGATTTCTACCAAATACATTTCTATTGGTGGCGGATAATTTATTCTCTCAGCTTAACACCCTTCTCTGAGACGTACGAGCTCAGAGGTTATGTGTTGACGGTTACTAGTGATACATTCCCAAATTGGTAATGTGGCATACGAAGTGCTGCTGATCATTTGTTGATCAAAGCATGACTTTGTGAAAAGTGTAGCTTTATGGACAAGACTTACTTATCTACGTGAAACATGATGGGGGGTTCTCGCTTTGCGTTAGGTGGCGAACGGGAGACTCTTACCCCTACACGTCCTCTTTAAGGGGTTGGTTAGGCATATGCTGTGACAGTCGAAAGGCGGGCCATAAAAGCAAGTTTCGGGTACCAGTGTATGCCACGGCGGGGCTGGGATGGTTGAAAAGCCTACCAGTCGAGATTGGACGCTGAAAAAAAACTGTTTTTATTGCTCACACCAGTCCCATGACTGACTCAGAGTTTATTGTTCCTTTCCTAAACTCTGGGTGCCCATAATTTTTCCGCACCGGCAGTCTAAAGTTGGGTTTTCAGATAATCCCATAATAGGTGTAGATTCGATAGCCTTCGGAGTCTTTTTTTGGTAGCTTTCAGTCTTTGGGATCTTCTTCAGCTTTCACGGCTGACCTTGCTTAGTTTACTACAACTTGATGGTTGTTCGAGCTATCTTTAGTTTGGTGATGGAGTTCTTGGAATTCGACATTGAAGACATTATCTTTCCGCGGCTATTTCTCGTATCTCTAATAGTACTGATATCTATTGTATCATTATTGTATCAGGTGTTGTAAATGATATTATTCATTTTGAGACGACCCGACTTTCTCACCATAGAAAATAGCATCATCTTGAAGAAAGAAAGGGACAGAAAAGAGAAAAGAAAGAAGAGAAAGAAGAAACAGCATCAGAATCTAAACAGCGGAACGAATAAATTATATTAATAACTTAAATATTACATAGTTTACAATCATCATCAGAGTTACACAGATTACACATCACATACTAGACAGTTATAAACACCTGTCTAGTTATACAACCCAATACAATACAAGGAAACTACTCAGAGAAACCAACACAACGGAATACTATGTATGTACACGCTGAAGCCTCCTGCTCCATTTGCTCCTCCATAATTCATCAAAGCTAACCTGAATCCCTTGGCTACTCATAAAAATTTGAGTACCCCAGAGTTTAAGAAAACATAAGATAAACTCCGGGTCAGACATGGGTTTGGTGTGAGTAACAGGTTAAGGTTGCTTAACTTTTAAAAACCTTTTGAAAAGAAAGGTATCACGTAAGACTTCCCACACATAAACATGGAAAAGTTTTTACCTTACGCTAACCAAAACGTTTGATAGGAAATCCAGTGATATTATAATAGTGTCTAGGGTTTTCAAGTAAAATACAAAAATAGCTGTAATGCTTACATCTCACGTTCCAACATAGTTGGGCACAACTAATACGTACGGTACTTATTGGATTTTGGATTCCATACAATGGCAAGGCTACCGGGGTACCGCCCGTCACAGTACGTGGCCTATATCACCGTACCGAGGATCACTCCCAATCCTCTGCAACACAAGGCCGGAACCATTCCTTACTGAACAGTCCCGAACTAGACAACCCCGCAGTTGTAGCTAACAGCCGCCCACATAGCCGAATAAATGGGATCTCTAGACAGGGAAAAATCTCGTCCTACTTGGGCATGACCCACTTAACCTTGCTGCACCTTCCCTGTTTTAGCCATTCCCGGTTGATGAGGCTTGAGGCTACAATTACCTTTATAGAACACATCACTTAGAATGCTCATCGTCCACCTAACGATGTTCTGAAAGCATTCAATCCATACAAGTTCGTTCCGGGTTCGAACGAAACCGAAGGCATTATCTCGTTACACTCTTTTTGGAATCACCCTCAGAGTTAACGACGATAACACTTGCACTTTGAATCTTCATCTTCACTTGAGATTCACGACCTAACGTAAATTTGGATCGATGTGGTTTTTGGATATCTAAATATGGAAACCCGATCCTGGTCTCATCGAAATCCAAAACGCCATCTTTTATGGCCGAGTTGTTTTGAAGTTTAAAACAATTCAATTATCTATATACACACAGATAGATAACTCACAAATCACAATTGATAATCAACATTATCATAATAAACAGATAATCCATACTATCATCAAAATAGATAATTCATATCATCATCACGATGCAACCAAAGCAATCATACCACACAGCATTATTTATCTCATTCCTGAGATCACAAAGCATTTAAGGTAATCAATATCACCCATCATATATAAGCAAAGATTTACTTAATCATAATATCTATAATTAATTTAAAATGAATTAAATTAATTACTTCCATCTCTAATTAATTTAAAGTGAATTAAATTAATTACTTCATCTTTAATTAATTTAAAGTGAATTAAATTAATTACTTCATTAATATAAATCTTGCTTACTTAACCATTTAATTGATTACAATCAATTAATTAATTATTCAAATTAATCACCTTAATTAATCACCCTTGATTAATTATCCTTTAATTACATTCATGTAATAATCCTTAATTAATTTCTCAAATTAATTATCCTTAACCAAAAATAGTAATTAACCTTTAATTACTTCAATTAATTGATTAACTATAATTAATTACATTAATCCTTAATTAATTACATTAACTAATTACCCTTAATCACTTATCATTGATTAATTAATCTTAATTAATTAATCTTAATTACGTCGTTAGTTGTATTAATTAATGATCCTTAATTATAGTTAATAAAATATCCTCTTAAATTAGTTACCTTAAGTAATTAATCCAAAATTATTAATCCCTTCTGATTAACCATATTCAGTAATTAACTAACTTAATTACCTCATTAAATAAATTAATTATTTCTTAATTAATTTCTTAATTAATCCCTTGATTAATTACTAAGTAATTTAATCCAAATTACTTACATTATTAAACATCTTCCATTAATTACATCATGTAATTACCAATCAATTACTTCACTAAGTAATTTCCAATCCATTAATTACATTAAGTAATTATCATCAAAACATCGAATGTTTAAAATTGATTAAACTTAATTAATCAATTTAAACAATCACATTAAACTAAATTAATTACATTAAGCAAATAATTCCTTAATTACTTCCATTAAGTAATTATACTCAACAATTCACAAATGATTATTATTAAATTAATTAATCTAATTAATTATTAAAAATTAATCACATTAATTAATTATTAAATAATCCTAGTTAATGAGCTTCATTAACCATTCTTTAATTACTTCATTAAATAATTAACTTAGATTAACCCTTGTTAATTACAATTTAATTTATCTTTAATTATCCATTAATTAATCCATAATTATTTAATTAATTAACCTTGATTATAACTTAAATATTTAATTAATAAATCATTAATTAATAATCTAATTAATGATCTTTAATTACAACTTGATTAGCCCTTAATCAAAATTTATTAATCCCTAATTAATTAATTAAATTAACTAATTATTCCTTAATTACTCCATTAATTTAATTAATTTCAAAACATTAAATCTTGATTAAATTTCAAGATAAATTTTTTTTCTTAATTATGACCAATTTGTCATTATCAGAACATTTGAAATCAAATTTACTTTTGAATTTTACTTAAAAATTTCATTTCAAATATGAAATTAAAATGAATATAATTTAAACTTAAACAAAGTCTAAGCAATTTAAAAATCTTTTTTTTTTAAATTATGTGGAAAAGAAGTACTTGTCTAATAAAAGTAAATTTATAAGTGTTTACACCAAATTCATTTTTAAGTCCAAATAATTTTTTTAAATTTTCACTTAACATTCAAAGTTTCTTAAATCTTTTAAACTTACAACTTCTTTTAATTTCAAAAACTGAAGTTCATATTTAATCTTTGATTTCCAGATTTTAACTTTTACTTTAAATCTTGCTCATATTTTTAAAAATTTCAGTTTTAAAACATTCAATCCACTTACTATTTAAAGTAGTTAATAATTCAAGTTTTAAACTTTATTACTTTTTTTTTATTTAAAACTGAGATTTTTAATTTAAACTTGGATTCTAAAATTTAAACTTGAATTTAAAACTTAGTTTAAACCCAAGTTTTACCTTTATAAACTTCAGTTTTAAAATTAAAAAAAAAACAGAAACTGTCAGGTTTCTAAAACAAAACCTGAAACTAAACTTACCCGAGCTTATACAAATTTACTTCGAGTCACACCTCACCTTACTTCGGGTAAAACACTCAAGTGACTCGATCATTACACGAGAACGACCACACCCATTCCAAAACCCTTCACCAGACAAATAAAATGCACGGTGCACGTGCACCGTGATGCCGATCAACTCCGGCCTCTCACCATGGCTTCATCCCATCGGCAACCACCCATGCTCCAACCTACGATCATCAAATCGTCTCCATCCACCTGAATTCAAAAACCAGACTCAACCCACAACCCAGAAACACAGAGCCTCCCCCAAATCCAAACCTGTCAACACCAAAACCCAGCTCCTCCGACCATCGTAAAAGTTGCAACTCCAGCCACATCCTGTCTTCCTACCCCTCAACTAATTCCCAAACTCTGGTGGAGCTCGTTCCACCAGAGATGATGAACAAACACGTCAAATACCTAACCCAAAAATTAGGGTTACTGATAAGATTGACCTCCTGCCGCCAGCACAACATCATGATCCACCACCTGACATTTTTGCCTAAGTCACAAACCATTATTCGACCTCCACCAACAACCCTGTCCTCTCCAACCATAGGAACCGTCAGAAATTCTGAATATTCCAAAAACAGTACAACCCAGAAATGCCATTACATCTCTAATCTGAAAATTATGTTTCTAGTTTTAAAAACCATGTCTTAGTTAAAGGATTTGATTTATATACCTGAATTGCAAAATTAACATGTTTGGATTTTACAGTGATTTGAGTTTCCTGTTTAAATCTTATTTCCAGAGCAATTATAGTTTTAATTTAAGTTAAATAAAATTTTAAAATTTAGCTTATAATCAAACAAACAATATTTATTTAGATCCTAAGTCTTAAATTGAATCAAGGGGAAAATGATTTAAATTGAAAAACTGGGCTTGGCATCTAGAATAGAGAAGTTCTATAGATATTTCAAAATCATACAAGTATCACACATCACAAATACACAGGAATTTTCTACACACACACACACACACACACACACACATATATATATATATATATATATATATACACACACCAATTGCAACTTATTTAAAGCATAAATCAAACATCCAGATTAATCTATAAGTTTAAAAAGAGTTACTCACCTGATTACAGAAGAACAGAGCACTCTATATTTTGAAAAGCTTGATCTTTTTAAAAATTGAATTGCATGCTGTTGAAATTGGAATGCTTATGCTTCCTGACCAAAGAGTTCTTGCTTGACTTCAGGTTTTAAAAAAATGCAGACATGATCTTGCAAGAATTGATTTCAGGTTGAAATGAAATGCAGGTTTGATTTCCAAAGGAAGAAATGAAGTTGCATGTAGGCTTTGATCTACAGGTAAATGATTTGAAGATGTGCAGATGCTTTTAGTTATGAGGAGTTGAACTTTCATGAGAACAGGTTTTAGAATTTACAGGGAAGTGATTTTTGGTTTAAAGAGTTGTTTTCAGGGAAATGATTTCAGGGATTTTGATTTTGATATGAACATGTTTACTGATTTTTGATTTGCAGGAAAGTGATGTTTGCTTGATCTTGAATCTGAAAATGGTTTCCATGTTTTCAGATTTATGTATAGTTCAAGCTTTTGAATTTCTTAATTTTGATTTTGAAAAAGAAAAAGAAATTGAAGAGAAGAGGCCTTTTTATAAGATAAAGGTATGATTTAATAAAAATAAAAGAAAATACAATTTTAAAAATGACACTTGTATAAATTTCAACATTTGTCAATTTAGGATGTTTAACACGTAACACATGTCATATGATGCTTTAAGAAATCAACACATGTCCTATTTAAAGTAATTAGTATTTGATTTTACATGTTAATATAATAGTTATGCCTAATTAATTTGTTAATTAGGATTTTATATATGTATATAAATTTAAAAAAAAATCATGCTTATAAATAAAGCTTATGCATATAAAAATCAAAACAATTAAAAATCTATACTTTGGATTTCAAATTCAAATTTAAAATCAAATTCAAAAATCTAATATTAAAAAAACAAGTTATATATACAAATTAAATTTGAAATAACAAATGCTATTTTTATTCAAAGCCAATTTGTAAAACAATACATTATTAATATTATTTTTAGAAATATCTCATTATTAAATTAAAATAATTATAAAAGAAATTATTTCTTTATTAATAAATTACCTATTTTATTAAGCTATAAAACTTTTTGTTAATTCATTTTAAGTTTAAAACTCAAGCCAAAATCATTTTAAACATTTAAACGTCTATCTTATCAATTGAAAATCATATACGTATTATTAAATAGCTTTGAAAAAATTAATATTAAATTAAATCAAAATTCCCAAATTATTAATACATATATATTAGAATATTAAATCAAGATTTATTTACTAAATTTAAACCAAAATTATTTATTTAATAACTTTGAAAAGCTTTATACTAAATAAAAACAAATTCTCAAATTACTAAAAATATTAGAATTAGAAAATATGCTTTATTTATTAAGTTTAAAACAATCCTAATCTATTTATAATATAAACTATATATTTATATTATAAATAGAAACCAATGTATTAGCTGAAAAAGATAAAATCTACCAATTAAATATTTATTAAAGAAGATTATTAAATCTATTTGAATTATTATTAACAAAATTATCGATATCAATTTAATTTTTAATACAGATTATTAAATTGATATTGTCAAAAATTCCGGGATATTACAATCCTCCCCCCTTAAAAGAATTTCGTCCCTGAAATTTTAAACAAAGGTAATTTAATAATCTCATTAAAGATTTAATTTTAAAACACAAGCATATATCAAACATATGCTGACAACCAAAACAACCAATTCATCCAATCAAACAAATCTAACTATCCAGACAAAATTCTGGATAGAATTTCCTCGAGTTTCCCCAAGTGTAAATACCGGGATACTCGCCCTACAGAATTCAAACAATCAATATCACTAAGCTATAGAGCTCCTACTCAACTATATCTACTCCACTAGACAAGATATCAGACTACAGACGAGTCTGACTCAACAACCAAAACTCTAGAACTGCTGGTTCCACAACCATAGATAGGTCATACACGTATTCCCTCAGAGATACGTGAAACACATCGAATCCTAGTTATCCAAACTGGCAATTCAAACATGTAGATCAATCACTTATTCTCTAAGATCACAGTAAAGATCCAAAACACTTTAGAGCTAGCTTCCCAGCCTTACCCAATCTTATAGCTCCCTTTAGATCGGAGAAAACTTGTCGAAAATTAAATCTCCGACTTGAGAATCCAAATTCTTCCGTCTCTTATCCTCAAAAATCTTCGGACGATCCTGGGCTGCCTACAACCTTCCTGATCAGCTCAACCTTTGCTGACGCTTCAAGAAACAAACAAAATCAATCAACTTAACAAAATGATCTCCTCAAGATCTGCCCAGATCCAGGAACACAAACTCTACTCCTCAAACATCAGAAGACTAAACTCACTTCTCCTGTCCAGAAAAGAAAAGTAGATGCACTTCCAAAATGCTTCCGCTGCACAACTCTGATTCGAAGTAGAAGAGAATGCTGATGAAGAGCACGAGCACAACTAGACAATATATCCCAGAAATATGGTTCATCAGATCCATTAAGAAAACTCAGAAACTCCATCAAATCCTGAGTTGTTACACCAACTCAATCTCTAGGAACCATCCTTCTACTAAGCTGAACCATTGGTAGCACTCCTGGAATCCCAGACGATAGAATAACTCAATCTCCAGATGCGGACAAACCTCTGACTCTCCTGAAGACATCTAGGAAAACTTTGATAACCCAAGAGAACACTCAAACAATCGCAAGTCACTTTTACGATCAATCCAAACCAAATCCAAAGAAAACTGTTCTCCCTTTATCAAATAGAACAGCTTACACTTAACTAGCCAATCCATCGAAGAAACGGGTCTACTCAGCTGCTTCTGAACTCCTCCTTTAGAAAACTGCTAAGCCAGAAGACTTCCTGCCAACACAGAACACTCCGAGCTGCACTGCTGACACAGATGCCAAAGATCTCCTAATCCAAAGCTCTTCGAGAAACTCGGACCTCAAACCAAATAGAAACACCAGCTGAACACAGCCACAACATCGAAGCAGACTCACTTCCTTAAACTTGTTCCAAAGAAAACTTCTTCAGAAACATCCATAGTCACTGCATCTCGTCACGCAGCTATTACTTCTTGAGGTATCAAAATACTATCACTCGCTTCTGCCTAGCCAACAGATCCAAACTCTACTCATCAAACTTTACTTTAGAATGGACTTCGAACCTTAACAGGTTTCCTTCAGAGATCGATGAAATCCTTCATCACTACAATACTCACTCGAGACGGTATTAGGTCTACAGTCTCGACAGATACACTTCCAACCTCAAACATTCAAACTCCAACCAATGGTAGTCGTGTTACATGCGCCACTACCACATCTACCTTTATAACTTATATTGGAAAACCTGAACAGGTAACCCAATAGATAGGTAGAAATATATATATATATATATATATATATATATATATATATATTTAAAATTACAAATACGCTCTCTCAAAATAGACACCACTCCAGAGCAAGGTATTCACTCAACCTAACGCTCTGATACCAAGTGAGACGTCCCGACTTTCCCATAGAAAATCGCATCATCTTGAAGAAAGAAAGGGATAGAAAGGAGAAAAGAAATAAGAGAAAGAAGAAACAACATCAGAATCTAAACAGCGGAACGAATAAATTATATTAATAACTTAAATATTACATAGTTTACAATCATCATCAGAGTTACACAGATTACACATCGCATACTAGACAGTTATAAACACTTGTCTAGTTATACAACGCAATACAATACAAGGAAACTACTCAGAGAAACCAACACAGCGGAATACTATATATCTATACGCTGAAGCCTCCTGCTCCATTTTCTCATCCACAATTCGTCAAAGCTAACCTGAATCCCTTGGCTACTCGTAAAAATTTGAGTACCCAAGAGTTTAAGAAAACAGAAGATAAACTCCGGGTCAGACATGGGTCTGGTGTGAGTAACAGGTTAAGGTTGCTTAACTTTTAAAAATCTTTTGAAAAGAAAGGTATCACGTAAGACTTCCCACACATAAACATGGAAAAGTTTTTACCTTACGCTAACCAAAACATTTGATAGGAAATCCAGTGATATTATAATAGTGTCTAGGGTTTTCAAGTAAAATACAGAAATAGCTGGAATGCTTACATCTCACGTTCCAATATAGTTGGGAACAACTAATACGTACGGCACTTATTGGATTTTGGATTCCATACAATGGAAGGGCTACCGGGGTACGTCCCGTCACAGTACATGGCCTAGATCACCATACCGAGGATCACTCCCAATCCCTGCAACACAAGGCCGGAACCATTCCTTACTGAACAGTCTCGAACAAGACAACCCCGCAGTTGTTGCTAGCTACCGCCCACACAGCCGAATAAAAGGGACCTCTAGACAGGGAAAAATCTCATCCTACTTGGGCATAACCCACTTAACCTTGCTGCACCTCCCCTGTTTTAGCCATTCCCGGTTGATGAGGCTTGAGGCTACGATTACCTTTATAGAACACAACACTTAGAATGCTCATCGTCCACTTGACGATGTTCTGAAAGCATTCAATCCATACAAGTTCGTTCCGGGTTCGAACGAAACCGAAGGCATTATCTCGTTACACTCATTTTGAAATCACCCTCAGAGTTAACGACGATAACCCTTGCACTCTGAATCTTCATCTTCACTTGAGATTCACGACCTAACGTTAATTTGGATCGATGTGGTTTTCGGATATCCAAATATGGAAACCCGTTCCCGGTCTCATCGAAATCCAAAACGCCATCTTTTAAGGCCAAGTTGTTTTAAAGTTTAAAACAATTCAATTATCTATATACACACAGATAGATAACTCACAAATCACAATTGATAATCAACATTATCATAATAAACAGATAATCCATACTATCATCAAAATAGATAATTCATATCATCATCACGATGCAACCAAGGCATTCATACCACACAACATTATTTATCTCATTCCTGATATCACAAAGCATTCAAGGAAATCAATATCACCCATTCATACATAAGCAAAGATTTACTTAATCACAACATCTATAATTAATTTAAAATGAATTAAATTAATTACTTCCATCTCTAGTTAATTTAAAGTGAATTAAATTAATTACACTACACCATACTGCTCATTTTGCCACACCTTAACGCGGAAAAATTACCACAGTTTTGAGCCGTGGCAATTTTACCACTGTTTTGAGCCGTGGTAAAATAAACTACCATGGTTACTGGCCATGGCAATATAGGGACGGCTATGGACCGTTCCAATAATACCAAAAAAAATTGACCTCTCCCTTCTGTCTCCATAACCCCACCGCTCGCTTCTAAAAAAAAGAACGACTAAATTAGCCCGCCATGGATCCCGCGCCCAAATTTCACCCAACCAAAATTAGCGGCCGTTCACTCTTCTTCTCACTCAAATTGCGTATAATCTCACTTATTCGCTCTTCTAGCGGTTCGAGATATTCTCACTTAATCGTGTATATCCTTTAATTTTCCAGTACATAAAAAGAAAAAGGAAATAATAAGGATGCTAAAAGGCCAGAAATGTTAAGGGTGCGGGATGGGGTGGAATTCAGGGAGCTATTGTTTTGTGTTAATCTATCAGTAGCACTTTGATGATTTTGGGATGTATTTTCCAAGGATTCGGGCCTTCAAGCTTTAAACCATCTCAAGGATAAGGCCAGTGTCATTCTTGATAAGGCAATACGGAACACTTTAGCTTCGCTTCAGCATCACATGTATTCAATCTGGTAAGGTTTTTATGATTGCTTGATTTCTGATATAATGTTATTAGACTCAACAGTGATTAGGTATGAGTCTAATATTGCTTCTATGGATATTACCGCATATTCTATTAAGATTGGCAGTGAAAATGATCCATTTTTAGGATGCTAGAAATCTGTCTAAATACAAAAAACCAGACTGTTTTGATATTGTTGTGTTTAACAAATTCATTATATTGATTTTAGAAGAATACGGTGATAGGATCATAAATGATCATGATGTTAGTAATGGAATAATTGTGAGGGGGGATAAGTTTCAAGAAAAAAGATGAAATACTCTATTGTGGTGGAAAAGTTTGATAATTTTGTTGCAGAGATCTTGTTGATGACTATAAAGATAGAGTGGTTATAGGTGATGAAGTGATTGATCCAAATGAAAATTTGAAACTGCAGACAACAAGTTTGATAAAATGCATGTCAATGAAGTAGGCAACGATACTATGCAGTATAGTTGCAGAATCATTAGATGCTACATAATGGCAAGCAACTATACATCTATTTTGGTTTTTTAGCTATCACTTAGATATCACGTTGTAAACAAAGAATTGTAGTAATATTTACTTTTGGTCCACTTGATATCCATGTGGCTTGTATCTATAAACACATTACATTTAATGATTTTTAAGGGTATATTTTGAGTTTCGCATTTGTACTCTCAATACATTTTTTTCTAAAAATAGAAAAAGAAATCTATAAATTTTGATTTTGATTTCATTGTAATTAGGTCTGTCAAAAAATCAAAAGAAGACATACCAGTTCCTCCTCTGGTGAAAAGTGCCGTTCTTTGTGGTATGTCAATCATCAATATAATTTACATCATACACTTCTCATGCCTTCATGTTCTCTACATAAATTCGATAACCATAACAAAATTCATCATTCAAAATGCATTATATAGGCGTTTTTCCTGCCGTTTCTTTGAATACTCAATATCAGATAATAAATGGGTTAGAACGTCTGGTAGAAGCATCGCCTGTAGGGAAACAAATAGCAACTGTTGCAATGGCTTTCGCTGTCGGCATACGATTTCACTGTCAGCATACGATCACCGTAACTTGTTTTTGTTTTTGTTTTTTGCTACATTACTATTTTCTAATTTTTGTTTTTGTCAATTTGTTTTTGACAGTAACATGAGATATGTAAATTAGAAAGGTACAGATTCGCTTATCAGGTGAGGTGCAATCAGGTGAGTCGGGTTCTTTCACACTTCTTACTCCGTTTCTACGATTTTTCCGCTTCTTCAAAGCAGGTTTTCTTGGAACCCTAGAACAATTACCTTGCTTATTCTAAGTGTAACAAGAGAAACAAGAAATTCATAGCAAAAACAAGATAGTGCTTGTAGCTTACAACATTGTCATTTATGACTGGAACTGAATATAAACTTCAGATGTTTGTATATTAATTTCTTAACTTCCTATAGCTTGTGATAATTTCTACTTCAGTAGCAGTGAAGATCCTAACATAAGCTATAAAATGAGCATAGTATTATACGTGCTGCTTTATAATCCAGGTGTCCATCGTACAACTATGAAATTACAGCTGAAGATTTTGAAGATTGGGCATACAGAAAGTTAGAGGATTCAACACATTTGCTTCATGGTGTAATTCATGCGAATGGTTATGACCACCTTCTTCGAGTTAACGGTCGAGAGGGGGGGGGGGGTTCTAAATACTTATCTGAAACTGACATTATGGGCTTTTGGGATTGCTTGTGTAAAATGCTCCATGTCAGGTACGAACTCCTGGTAAAAAAAATTAGCATATAAGTCTTGGATACCTGATTATGACATCCCCTTTAACATCCCTTTGTGTTCCTTTTATATTTCTGTTTGCTGCCAGCACTCAAGCTTTTAGTTTATATTATTTAATTGTGTGTCCATAAATGCCGAAGCTTGTTCTTTTTTGGTTGTAGAAAGGTGACAGTGATGGATATGTCAAAAAAACATGGAATGGATCATCGTCTTCTACATGCAGTTTGCACTGGACATCCGTGGTATGAAGAATGGGGTTATGAATTTGGTGCTGCAAGCTTTTCCATAAGTCTGATGCCTATAAGAAAGCAGTGGACATGTTATCTAACATACCTTTGTCGATTATCTTCCCGCACTCTCGATCACCCATACATCCTTCTATGATACAATATCGTTTTATTGGCCACTCTTTGACTGCAAGATTGAAACCACTAGAGATCTTTTTGTCTACCTCACTACTCTTCTTCATGAATCTCATCGAGTACAGCCACCTTCTGTTAAAACTGGAATAGGTGATCAGAACGACTGTGTTGGTGTGTTATGCACATGGGGGAAATGCAATATAGAGAAGGCAGAGGAGTCGATGGTGAAAGTGCTCAAAGCTGTTGGTGTGAATAGGTGGGTAACTTGGAAAGCGCTTAAAGGAGAAACTTGTAAAGTATTGGCATCACATGAGTTGCTTGATTATTGTCTCAGAGGATTGGGTGGTAACTATGTGCTGCTGCTTTTTTTTGTATGTAACTACGTACTGAACTTTGTATTCAAGTATTGTAATTGTTGAATTGTTTGAACTTTGTATTCATGTATTATAGTGTCGGTTGTTGTTGCATTTTAAACTAAGTCTATCTTGAATATATGTTTGAGATAAGACACCGTTGTGTTGTTTAATGCGCGCTGTTTTGAGTTTGAGGCAAGACATTTTTAAACTATTTGTTTTGAGTTTAAAGTAGGCTGTTTTATGGTGTTTTTTTTAAATGCAAATGCAATATTTAGCCACGGCTCTAAGCCGTGGCTAATTTATATTTAACCATGGCTCCGACCCGTGGCAAAATTTTTGCCACTCCCCATTTTGCCACGGCTCTGGACCGTGGCAAAATTATTTAGCCACGGTCCAGAGCCATGGCAAAATGGCTTTTCTGGTGTAGTGTTACTTCATCTTTAATTAGTTTAAAGTGAATTAGATTAATTACTTCATCTTTAATTAATTTAAAGTGAATTAAATTAATTACTTCATCAATATAAATCTTGCTTACTTAACCATTTAATTGATTACAATCAATTAATTATTCAAATTAATCACCTTAATTAATCACCCTTGATTAATTATCCTTTAATTACATTCATGTAATAATCCTTAATTAATTTCTCAAATTAATTATCCTTAACCAAAAATAGTAATTAACCTTTAATTACTTCAATTAATTGATTAACTATAATTAATTACATTAATCCTTAATTAATTACATTAACTAATTACCCTTAATCACTTATCATTGATTAATTAATCTTAGTTAATTAATCTTAATTACGTCGTTAGTTGTATTAATTAATGATCCTTAATTATAGTTAATAAATTATCCTCTTAAATTAGTTACCTTAAGTAATTAATCCATAATTATTAATCCCTTCTGATTAACCATATTCAGTAATTAACTAACTTTATTACCCTATAAAATAAATTAATTATTTCTTAATTAATTTCTTAATTAATCCCTTGATTAATTACTAAGTAATTTAATCCAAATTACTTACATTATTAAACATCTTCCATTAATTACATCCTGTAATTACCAATCAATTACTTCACTAAGTAATTTCCAATCCATTAATTACATTAAGTAATTATCATCAAAACATCGAGTGTTTAAAATTAATTAAACGTAATTAATCAATTTAAACAATCATATTAAACTAAATTAATTACATTAAGTAATTAATTCCTTAATTACTTCCATTAAGTAATTATACTCAACAATTCACAAATGGTTATTATTAAATTAATTAATCTAATTAATTATTAAAAATTAATCACATTAATTAATTGTTAAATAATCCTAGTTAATGAGCTTCATTAACCATTCTTTAATTACTTCATTAAATAATTAACTTAGATTAACCCTTGTTAATTACAATTTAATTTATCTTTAATTATCCATTAATTAATCCATAATTAATTAATTAATTAACCTTTATTATAACTTAATTATTTAATTAATAAATCTTTAATCATTAATTAATAATCTAATTAATGATCTTTAATTACAAATTGATTAGCCCTTAATCAATATTTATTAATCCCTAACTAATTTATTAATTAAATTAACTAATTATTCCTTAATTACTCCATTAATTTAATTAATTTCAAAACATTAAATCTTGATTAAATTTTAAGATAAAAAACATTTCTTAATTATGACCAATTTGTCATTATCAAAGCATTTGAAATCAAATTTACTTTTGAATTTTACTTCAAAATTTCATTTCAAATATGAAATTTAAAATGAATATAATTTAAACTTAAACAAAGTTTAAGCAATTTAAAAATCTTTTTTTTTTTAAATTATATGGGAAAGAAGTACTTGTCTAATAAAAGTAAATTTATAAGTGTTTACACCAAATTCATTTTTAAGTTCAAATAATTTTTTTAAATTTTCACTTAACATTCAAAGTTGTTTAAATCTTTTAAATTAAAAATTCTTTTAATTTCAAAAACTGAAGTTCATATTTAATCTTTGATTTCCATATTTTAACTTTAACTTTAAATCTTGCTCATATTTTTAAATATTTCAGTTTTAAAACATTCAATCTACTTACTATTTAAAGTAGTTAATAATTCAAGTTTTAAACATTATTACTTTTTTTTATTATTATTTAAAACTGAGATTTTAAATTTAAACTTGGATTCTAAAATTTAAACTTTAATTTAAAACTTAGTTTAAACCCAAGTTTTACCTTTATAAACTTCAGTTTTAAAATAAAAAAAACAGAAACTGTCAGGTTTCTGAAACAAAATCTGAAACTAAACTTACCCGAGCTTATACAAATTTACTTCGAGTCATACCTCACCTTACTTCGGGTGAAACACTCAAGTGACTCGATCATTACACGAGAACGACCACACCCATTCCCAAACCCTTCACCAGAAAAATAAAATGCACGGTGCACGTGCACCGTGACGCCGATCAACTCCGGCGTCTCACCATGGCTTCATCCCATCGGCAACCACCCACGCTCCAACCTACGATCATCATCGTCTCCATCCACCTGAATTCAAAAACCAGACTCAACCCACAACCTGGAAACACAAAGCCTCGCCCAAATCCAAACCTGTCAACACCAAAACCCAGCTCCTCCGACCACCGTAAAAGTTGCAACTCCGGCCACATCCTCTCTTCCAACCCCTCAACTAATTCCCAAACTCTGGTGGAGCTCGATCCACCAGAGATGATGAACGAACACGTCAAATACCTAACCCAAAAACTAGGGTTACTGATAAGATTGACCTCCTGCCGCCACCATAACATCATGATCCACCACCTGACATTTTTGCCCAAGTCACCAACCATTACTCGACCTCCACCAACAACCCTGTCCTCTCCAACCACAGGAACCATCAGAAATTCCCAATATTACAAAAACAGTACAACCCAGAAATGCCGTTGCATCTCTAATCTAAAAATTATGTTTCTAGTTTTAAAAACCATGTCTTAGTTAAAGGATTTGATTTATATACCTAAATTGCAAAATTAACATGTTTGGATTTTACAGTGATTTGAGTTTCCTGTTTAAATCTTATTTCCAGAGCAATTATAGTTTTAATTTAAGTTAAATAAAATTTTAAAATTTAGCTTATAATCAAACAAACAATATTTATTTAGATCCTAAGTCTTAAAAATCAATGGATCAAGGGGAAAATGATTTAAATTGAAAAACTGGGCTTGACATCTAGAACAGAGATGTTCTACAGATATTTCAAAATCATACAAGTATCACACATCACAAATACATAGGAATTTTCTACATATATATACTAATTACAACTTATTTAAAGCATAAATCAAACAACCAGATAAATCTTTAAGTTTAAAAGGAGTTACTCACCTGATTACAGAAGAACATAGCACTCTATATTTTGAAAAGCTTGATCTTTTTAAAAATTAAGTTGCATGCTGTTGAAACTGGAATGCTTATGCTTCCTGACCAAAACTACATGCATGCAGGCTTGAGTTCTTGCTTGACTTCAGGTTTTAAAAAAATGAAGACATGATCTTGCAAGAATTGATTTCAGGTTGAAATGTAATGCAGGTTTTATTTCCAGAGGAAGAAATGCAGTTGCATGCAGGCTTTGATCTACAGGTAAATGATTTGAAGATGTGAAGATGCTTTTTTTTATGAGGGGTTGAATTTTCATGAGGACAGGTTTTAGAATTTACAGGGAAGTGATTTTTGGTTTAAAGAGTTGTTTTCAGGGAAATGATTTCAGGGATTTTGATTTTGATATGAAGATGTTTACTGATTTTTGATTTGCAGGAAAGTGATGTCTACTTGATCTTGAATCTGAAAATGGTTTCCGTGTTTTCAGATCGTGTATAGTTCAAGCTTTTGAATTTCTTAATTTTGATTTTGAAAAGAAAAGGAAATTGAAGAGAAGAGGCCTTTTTATAAGATAAAGGCGTGATTTAATAAAAATAAAAGAAAATACAATTTTAAAAATGGCACTTGTATAAATTTCAACGTTTTTCAATTTAGGATGTTTAACACTTAACACATGTTATATGATGCTTTAAGAAATCAACACATGTCCTATTTAAAGTAATTAGTATTTGATTTACATGTTAATATAATAGTTATGCCTAATTAATTTGTTAATTAGGATTTTATATATGTATATAAATTTAAAAAGAAATAAAAACAAATTATGCTTATAAATAAAGCTTATCCATATAAAAATCAAAACAATTAAAAATCTATACTTTGGATTTCAAATTCAAATTTAAAATCAAATTCAAAAATCTAATATTAAAAGAAAACAAATTATATATACAAATTAAATTTGAAATAACAAATGCTATTTTTATTCAAAACCAATTTGTAAAAGAATACATTACTAATATTATTTTTAGAAATATCTCATTATTAAATTAAAATAATTATAAAAGAAATTATTTCTTTATTAATAAATTACCTATTTTATTAAGCTATAAAACTTTTTTTTAATTCATTTTAAATTTAAAACCAAGCCAAAATCATTCTAAACATTTAAACGTCTATCTTATCAATTTAAAATCATATACTTATTATTAAATAGCTTTGGAAAACTTAATATTAAGTTAAATCAAAATTCCCAATTTATTAATATATATATATATATATATATATATATTAGAATTTTAAATCAAGATTCATTTACTAAATTTAAACCAAGATTATTTATTTAATAACTTTGAAAAACTTTATATTAAATAAAAACAAATTCTCAAATTACTAAAAATATTAGAATTAGAAAATATGCTTTATTTATTAAATTTAAAACAATGCTAATCTATTTACAATATAAACTATATATTGTATTATAAATAGAAACCAATGTATTAGCTGAAAAAGATAAAATCTACCAATTAAATATTTATTAAAGAAGATTATTAAATCTATTTGAATTATTATTAACAAAATTATCAATATCAATTTAATTTTTAATACATATTATTAAATTGATATTGTCAAAAATTCCGGGATATTACCCATTTCTTCCGCTGTGTTGTACTTAATGGTGTTATAAGCTCCGGTGAACCAGATTCGACGTTTGGATCTGCGACATTTGAATATGAGTGTCGTTTTTGGTGCCGATTTTCGAAGGTCGAGTCAGGATCGCTACATATGGTATCAGAGCTGAGGGTTGAAAGTTTAGCTCAGGAGTATAACACATTAAGTAGCTCATTAGAGATAGGGTGAAGTATACCCTAGAATGAGTATCCCTAAGATATCCGTCTGTATGCCTCAGTAAATTCTCTTATTATCAACTGATTGTGAGTATGAGTGCAAGAAGATGATGAGATAAGGGACAGGGAAGTACCACTGCGAATGGTCAATACCCTGCAATAGTGGAAATAACTTTCTCTACCAATCTTCTTTGATTTGATTTCAATTCTCTGATTGCTTCGTGGTAGCTCGAGGGAAAAGCTTTGATGTGATGGTGGCCCTTACTAATCGTGTAGATAAGTTTCTGTTTCGTATTCTCTTCGTTAAATTTCTGTCAGCTTTTCGTTTTTAACTTCAATGAAATTGAAATTCTATTTGAAATAAATTGGTAAATTAAATATAAAGTTGAATATGAAGATTTGTGTCGATAAAAAATTTCGATTAAACCAAATTCGAAATTCTATTGTAATTTCTTGTGAATATCGAAGTCCGAAGAGGAACAAATTATATATAATTTAGGGTATTCCGACTTGAGTTTGGAATCCATATCTAGTGTTTGAGAATTATGGAAGATTAAATCCATTTATCTATTATTTGGGTCTCGATATATTCTATGAACGGTTAGTTATCCTTTAGACTAACCAGTGCCTTGCATATTTCGTTGATTTGATGACCCGAGTATCCTATGTAGTATTGAATGAGTTTGTACTCATATTGGTGCTATTCTGATTTGGTGGGCCAAATACAGAATAGAAACTGTTTCTCTATCTTTATGTATCTCTCTTTGTTGTTTCCGTGCCTGCAAATTTCGAGGACGAATTTTTTTTAAGGGGGAATCTGTAGCGATCCCAATTTTGAATTAAATTTAAATTAATAGTTAATGTGAATTTTGGAATAAATTTTGGAATTATATATGCATATGTATATATAAGTAAATTTGAATTTAACTTTAGAATTTAAATTTGAAATATTGAATTTGTATTTAAATATTTGAATAAATGACTAGAAAATGATTTGGGTTTAAGAATTACTATTTATGTAAATTAATAAACTGATAGTTAATTTTAATAGCATTTTCTTTTAAATAATGTGTATATAATAATGATGATTAAGAAGATGTATTTATAAAATAAGGAAAATGCAATATAAAATTTTATTTAAAAGTTTTAATTCATGAGAAATACAAGTATAAAATATAATTATAAAACATGTTAATATAAATTAATGTTTGAATAGTTAAACTTTAAAACAAAGAAAAAAATTGATATGTATGTAGGCTTGGGAAATAAAACAATGATAATTAATGCAAGATCATCTATAGCACACAATTTATGTAACAACCCGCATATTTATCGATTTTATATTTAAATATTTTATTTGAATATTTTATCATTAATCAGATTTTGGTCTGAAAAGCTACTTTTTGCAAACGGACAAATTAGGACTCGAGACCACTTCCATTGAGTTCGAAATGCTGTTTACAACATTTTTAAGTATAAACATTGATTTGACTGGAGATAGTGGAATTTCACTACTTTTTCACTTGAGACTTTGGGTTGGGCTTTTAGCCTATTAGACCCAACCTTCACCCCTCCTCTTCATAACTTCATTTCTATTTGCCTAAGCCTTCAAGCTTCTTCAAAAATGGTGGAGGGAATGGGAAATTAAAATTCCAAAACTCAAATTCAATTGCAATCCATCTTTCTACTCTAAATTCAAGAAGAAGACATTGGATTCAAGCTTCTTGTGCTTAGGTAGAAGAGGGATTGATTCTTGCTTGCTTAAAACTTCATTTTCATTGATATTTGGTGCAAAGGTGAGATTTTTATCTCACAATTCTAGCCTATAACTATATTGGACCGTTGGGAATGATTCCCTATCACTTTTGCATGTATATTTGCATTTGGTTTGGATTGGATTGGCGAAAAATTTCAATTTTTAGCGTTTTGGGGAATTTTCTGCATTTAGGTCGCACTGCCTCAGAGTTAGGTCGCAAGGTCGAAAGTCGTAGGCCGCTGACCTTTAGGTCGTGCCCCTTTAATTCGCTCGGCCTTGCCTACCTCATTAGGTCGCGTGACCTTAGGTCATTCCCTTTTAGGTCGTATGACCTTAAGTCGCTCGCATGGGTTAGGTCGTTGGACCTTAGGTCGTTTACCCACTAAGTCGCTCGGCAGATAACTCGTCCCCACTTAACTCGCTCGACCTAGTTAGGTCGTTAGGTCGCGCCTCTTTTAGGTCGCGTCTATTTTAGGTCGCGTGTTTCACTAGGCCGTTAGGCCTTTACCTCGTTAAGTCGTAGGTCGCTCGACCTTATTACCTTGTTAGGTCGCGAGTCCCTTAAGTCGCTCGTCTCTGTTAGGTCGCATGAACCATAAGGTCATTGGCGCGCATAGGTCTAGGTCGCTTGACCTTCATTCGTTAGGTCGTTCAACGATGCAGCTTGGCCTTCATCCCTTAAGTCGCTACCTGTTAGCTCGTTACACCTTAGGTCGTTAGGTCGTGTGACCTTAGGCCGTTAGGTCGTGTGACCTTAGGTCGTTAGGTCATGTGACCTTAGGTCGCGAGCCGTTAAGACCTTAAGTCTCTCACCTCTTCTAACCCGCGAGTCCCTTAAGTCGCTCGCCTCCCTTAGGTCGCTCGATCCTATCCTCCCTTTGGTCTTCACTAGGTCATACTGTTTTGGACGGGGCGTTGCCCCTTGGACCCCAGCGACCTGAACGGGTAGGTCGAACCCCGTAGCAGGGGCGTTGCCCCCGCACCCCCACCTTGAGGGGTTGCCACCCCCCGGACCCCCCTCCGTAGGGGATCTTATCTGAAAAACATTCAACAGAACTTGTTGATCTGATTTCCTTGGATTTTTATCACATCTTCGAATGTGATCTTTGTGATTGATTATTTCTACAATCGCTTCTGTGATTTGTCACTTTAAAATATAAAGGTTTCAATACTAGTAGTAAATATCAAAACTCTTTCAACAAAATGATTTCAACTCTATTTTTAATAACAAAGCTCTTTTCTTAAACCGTTTTCCAATCTACTAGTATATACAAACCTTTACCTCACTCGGATGAGAAATCTAATTAAACGGCTTAGTAAAACAAGTGGTATGAAACGCTTGCGTTCACTTCGTCGGTTAATTCTTGGACTTGTTCGATTGAACCTCTTGTGATAATTTTTTAGTGAAGATCTACAGTTTGTTCGTAAATATTTGAGTTAAGCAAGTGGTTGTGGGACATGAAGCTAAACTTTTATATTTACTAGCTTAGTGTAATTGACACTTCTCGTTGATCATGACGATCATTTTATGATTTAGACTAGCAATTGTGCGATGTCTCTTTGTTTGCAAGGTTAGACTAGACATCATAGGTGTGATTCTGACTCACACATATCTCTTTGTCCGCAAGGTTAGTCTAGACACCATTTTTGTGATTCCACTCACACATACCTTTTTGTTACGAGGTTAGGCTAGACACCATTTGTGTGATTCCACTCACACATACCTTTTTGCTTTTTGGTTAGCCTAGACCTCATCTGGGTGATTCCGACTCACCCATATGGGGTAGCTCCCCATGGTCTTCGGACCGTCATGTGATAGGGCTCTTTCTCTTTTTATGATTTTTGGATTTCTTGTGTTGATTTCTGGAATTTATGTCATTGACTTGTTATGAGTACAAGTTTAGGGTATGATGCCCTCTTTGGATCTTTGAGAAGATTCTTGTGATATTGATTTATCTCTTATTGATTGATCTTCTGTTGATCATCATTTGCATACTTATAGTAGTATGTCAGTATGGATATTTTATGTTTATGCCATATCTTTTATTTTATATCATGTCATCTGATATTTATAGCTAGACTGATCCGTTTATTATTTTCTTAAATAATACTCGGGTCAGACCGAGATGTTACAGGTGCTTCTGCTTGACTTCTTCCCGGGATTTGCTACTCTGACTTTTGGCTAACTATTTAGATTAGCATTTTTTGTTGTACGCACTTGAGATATAGACTCATAGTTGTATTCTTTTGTATAGCACGTGTTGCTATTCTTTTGTATTATCGTGGATCTTTTGACCACTACTATGATGTACACTTTCATGTGTTATTTATATATCCATATCTTCTTCCGCCTTTGTGATATGGATGTCTGTGACTGATTTGCGTTATGCTTATTTCTATGTTTGTTTCCGAAGATTATTTATAGCCACCGTGTGATAAGCAATTACATGGATGGTCGCTCCTCAACAGCCTTATTCTCCGTGCTAGTTGACAACACTATAACCCGTAGTGTCCTTGGCTAGCGTGGGTATAGAGGTGGGGCGTCACAGCTTGGTATCAGAGCTAAACTTCGGAACAATGTAGAATAACTTAACAAGGATCATCGTCCTAAGTCTACCTTAGGAGTTATACCATAGGATTAATTCGAGTCTTCGTACCGATTCATCCTATTTCCTTTATGATTCCTTGTTTTATCTATCAAGATTGCTTGATATTCATTGGTGAATAACCTTCTTCCTTCTCTTCTTTCTTTCTTAAAGGAAGAGAATGTCTACACCAGGCCGTCCCAGAACTGGATCATCTAGTGCTGCTCCCCAGGATGGAGTTTTTGTGACTGCTCACAGCTTCTTGATTTAGTAACAAATGCTCAAGCAGCTGGAGCTAACCCGGAACCTACTTACCTAAAGTCGGGATTTGTACGCTTGTGCAGCGATTACACCAACTTGGGTGGGAAGCCCTTCAAAGGTTCGGAAACTATCATCGAGGTCCAGGCTTGGTTAAAATCATGCGATCGAATCTTTTCTCGCATGAACCTTATCGATCTCCACCTCGTTCAGGTGGCTTCCAGCATGCTCCAGGAGAGAGCATTGGACTGGTACGAACTCCTTATTTCAGAAATTAATGAAGCGGATCTCACCTGGGAGCAATTTCAGGGACGCTTCGAGTTAAAGTTTGTACCAGAAGCTGGGAAAGTAACCTTGGCTCGACGTTTTATAGACCTTGTTCAAGGTCAATCCTCTATGACTGATTACGTCGTAGCCTTCGAGTCGCTTTCCAAATATGGGGTTGAATACATCAACACCCTATTGAAGAAGAACCAGAGGTTCGTTTATGGCTTAAATAAGAATCTTAAGAAGCCACTACTCCTGAAACTAGAAGTCGCATTTAATCAACTAATTGATATCGCCCTCCGTCTCGAAGAGGCCGAAAAGGAAAGTGATGTTGAAGTGGTGGGTGTCAAACCAAACTTCAATAACAACAAAAAGAGGCCCAGTAAATTCAAAGGCACTTATCCCAATAAAAAGGGTAAGCAAGCAACCCTTGCGGCAAAGTCTCCTTCTCCTAGTGGTGCGAGATGCTTCAACTGTGGATCTGGGGATCATTTTGCGAATAAGTGCTCTAAGCCCAAATCTTGTCGCTATTGTAAGAGCCCGGATCACTACATACATCAATGCCTCAAACGTGAAGGCAAGAGGAAGGAAAGTTGAATGTGGCTCAAGCCCCTAGCAACACATCTCGTGGCCAAGGTATTGCTCACTCCATTCTTGATGGTATTATTTTATTTCATGATCAACCTATTAGAGTTCTCTTTGATACGGGTGCATCCCATTCTTTTATATCAAAGGAACTGGTAGACACTATTTCCTTAAGTGTTACTGCATTAATGACTTCTTTAAAAATTACGAATCGTGTTGGTGGATCCGCAACTCTTAGTTTGCTTTGTAAAGATGTGGAGATTATTTTGTGTGATTTTTCTTTCCTAGCCGATTTGCATGTCATGCGTTATTTAGGCTTTGGAATAATTTTGGGAATGGATTGGCTTAACCGTTATCAAGCCCATATCCTATGTCCTGAGCGAACTATTCATCTCCGACATCCACTATTTGTTAATCAGATTTCTGTTAATCTTAAAGATTCAGAATCCTGTTTGGTTGCATCTTTATATTCTTTAAATCCTCGTGATGACGATGATGATGATGAAGATGACATAATTTCTCGTATTCACGTTGTTCGTGAATTTTCCGACATATTCGAGCCTGTTTTAGGATTACCACCTAAGCGAGCAATTGAGTTTAGAATTAATCTTATTTCTGGAGCTCAACCTATTACTCGTCCTCCTTATCGAATGTCCAACAAGGAAAATTAGAAGATGCGCAAACAATTATCCGAATTGGAGACGAAGCAATTTATTCGCTCTAGTTCCTCGCCTTGGGGAGCTTCGGCCATTTTCGTAAAGAAATCCGATGGTACTCTTAGGCTCTGCGTTGATTATCGCAAGCTTAACGATCTTACTATTGAAAATAAATATCCTTTACCTCGGATTGATGATCTGTTCGATCAGCTTAGTGGTGCTAAGGTCTTTTCACAATTGGACTTGGCTACCGGTTTCCATCAGCTTCGTATTGCTGAGGATAGTATTCCTTTGACATCGTTCCGTACTCGTTATGGATTTTACGAATGGCTTGTTATGCCATTTGGTTTAACGAATGCTCCGGCTTACTTCGTTGACCTCATGAATCGAGTTTTCAAGGCTTTCCTCGATCAGTTTGTTCTCATCTTCACTGATGATATCCTTGTGTATTCTAAAATCGAGGAGGAGCATGAAAAGCATCTGCGGATTGTATTGGAAACTCTTAGGAGTAATCAATTAAAGGCGAAGTCTTCTAAACGCCACTTTTGGCAATCTCGTGTGAACGGTCATATTATTTCCGAATCCGGAATTTCTGTGGATCCTTCAAAGATTGAAGTGATTCAAGATTGGGAAAGACCGAAGAGTGTGACAGAGATTCGTAGTTTTCTCGGATTGGCGGGTTATTACGTCGTTTCATTAAAGACTTTTCTAAGATTGTCGTGCCTCTTACTGGCTTGACTAAGAATGGAGTTAAATACATTTGGTTGGACAAATGTGAGGCCTCTTTCCAGAAATTGAAAGAAGTCCTTTCTGATGCTCCTATTCTTGTTATTCCCGAAGGGAATCAAGATTTTGTTGTTTATACTGATGCTAGTCACGTTGGTTTGGGTGCCGTTCTTATGCAAAAAGAACGTGTTATTGCTTATGCTTCTAGGCAATTGAAGCCGGCCGAGACTAGATATGCCACACATGATTTAGAACTCGCGGCTATTGTTTTCGCCCTTCGAATTTGGTGTCATTATCTATTGGGAGAGAAATTTATTCTTTACACGGATCATAAATCTTTGAAATATTTATTTTCTCAAAAGGAACTTAATTTGCGTCAACAGCGTTGGCTCGAGTTCCTTGCACCTTATGATCTTGATATTCTTTATACCCCCGGTAAGGGTAATCGTGTCGCCGATGCTCATAGCCGTAAACAACAAGCAGTTGTTTCTATGATAATATCCGAATGGAACGATCTCGAGATTTTATCCACTTGTGAGATTCGAGAGCGCGTATCCGATTTATGCTCATCACTTGTTTTATGTAGCCTTGAGGCTCATCCTTCCCTTTTTGACCGCATTCTTGAAGCTCAAGGGCTAGATCCTGAATTGGCTCTTCTTGGCCAAAATGTTAAGGATAAAATTGATATGGAAGGTTTGAAAGACTTTGATATTGATTCTCGTGGCGGCATTCGAAAATTTGGTAGACTTATCGTACCAAATATTGGCGATCTTCGTAAAGATATTTTAGAAGATTCCCATCGTTCTAAATTCACCATTCATCCCGGTAGTAGTAAAATGTACGCTGATATGAGACGACTTTATTATTGGGAGGGAATGAAATCTGATATTGCTAACTTTGTTAAGTGTTGCATGACTTGCCAACTTGTCAAGGCCGAACATCAAAGGCCTGGTGGGTTATTGCAACCTTTAGAAATTCCAATTTGGAAGTGGGACCAAATTTCTGGATTTTATTGATGGCCTTCCCCGTTCTCGTTCGGGTCATGATAGCTTATGGGTGATTGTTGACAGACTTACTAAATCTGCCCATTTTATTCCCGTTCGGTCTAACCGAACCGTTCCTCTTTTGGCCAAGCTTTTTATCAAAGAAATTGTTAAATTGCATGGAGTTCCTACTTCTATTGTTAGTGATCGTGATCCATTGTTTACTAGTGGATTTTGGAAGAGTCTTCAAAAAGCTTTGGGAACGAAGCTTAATTTTAGCACCGCTTATCACCCCCAGTCCGATGGACAAACCGAGCATGTGAATCAAACTCTTGAAGATCTTCTTCGTGCTTGTGTGCTCGATTTTGGTGGAAGTTGGGAAGATCATATTTCACTTGTTGAATTTTCCTATAATAATAGCTTCCAATCTAGTATTGGTATGGCACCTTTCGAGGCACTCTATGGAAGGCCATGCCGATCTCCTTCTTGTTGGCTTGAGGCCGGTGAGAAGCTGGTTTTAGGTCCAGACTTTATTCGTGATTCCACAGAGAAGATTGAACTTATTCGACATAGGATGAAAGAAGCCCAGAGCAGACAAAAATCCTATGTCGATAATCGAAGAAGGAAGTTAGAATTTTCTGTGGGAGATTCTGTTTTTATCGTGTTTCACCTATGAAAGGTGTTGTACGTTTCAGTCGATCGGAAAAATTAACACCCCGATATATTGGGCCATTTCCTATTACTGAACGTATTGGTTCTATGGCTTATCGTCTTACATTACCGGCTCAGTTTTCTGCTATGCATGACGTGTTTCATGTTTCTCAATTACAGAAATGCCTACGAGATTCCTATTCTATTCTTGAGCCTGGTATTGTGGAAGAAATTGAAGTTTCGCCGAATTTAACTTACGAGCAGCATCCTATTCGAATTATTGCTTCGGAGGTCAAACGACTTCGAAATAAAGATGTTCCGCTTGTGAAGGTTCAATGGTCCTCAAATCCTAAGGACTGCTCTTGGCAATCCAGAGAATTCATCGAGCGAACACATCCTGACTTGCTTACTCCTGCTCTTTGAGGTGAACTTCCTATTTCAAATTTCTTTTGTGTTAATATGCTTTTATGGTTGTTACTTTTTATTTCCATCTTATATATTGCGAGGATGCAATTTCTTTAAGGAGGGGAGTCTGTAACAACCCGCATATTTATTGATTTTATATTTAAATATTTTATTTGAATATTTTATCATTAATCGGATTTTGGTCCGAAAAGCTACTTTTTGCAAACGGACAAATTAGGACTCGAGACCACTTCTATTGAGTTCGAAATGCTGTTTACAACATTTTTAAGTATAAACATTGATATGATTGGAGATAGTGGAATTTCACTACTTTTTCACTTGAGACTTTGGGTTGGGCTTTTAGCCTATTAGACCCAACCTTCACCCCTCCTCTTCATAACTTCATTTCTATTTGCCTAAGCCTTCAAGCTTCTTCAAAAATGGTGGAGGGAATGGGAAATTAAAATTCCAAAACTCAAATTCAATTGGAATCCATCTTTCTACTCCAAATTCAAGAAGAAGACATTGGATTCAAGCTTCTTGTGCTTAGATAGAAGAGGGATTGATTATTGCTTGCTTAAAACTTCATTTTCATTGATATTTGGTGCAAAGGTGAGATTTTTATCTCACAATTCTAGACTATAACTATATTGGACCGTCGGGAATGATTCCCTATCACTTTTGCATGTATATTTGCATTTGGTTTGGATTGGATTGGCGAAAAACTTCAATTTTTAGCGTTTTGGTGAATTTTCTGCATTTAGGTCGCACTGCCTCGGAGTTAGGTCGCAAGGTCGTAAGTCGTAGGTCGCTGACCTTTAGTTCGTTCCCCTTTAAGTCACTCGGCCTTGCCTACCTCGTTAGGTCGCGTGACCTTAGGTCGTATGACCTTAAGTCTCTCGCATGGGTTAGGTCGTTAGACCTTAGGTCGTTTACCCACTAAGTCGCTCGGCAGATAACTCGTCCCCACTTAACTCGCTCGACCTAGTTAGGCCGTTAGGTCGCGCCTCTTTTAGGTCGCATCTATTTTAGGCCGCGTGTTTCACTAGGCTGTTAGGCCTTTACCTCGTTAAGTCGTAGTCGCGAGTCCCTTAAGTCGCTCGTCTCTGTTAGGTCGCATGAACCATAAGGTCGTTGGCGCGCATAGGTCGCTAGGTCGCTCATCCTTCATTCGTTAGGTCGTTCAACGATGCAGCTTGGCCTTCATCCCTTAAGTTGCTACCTGTTAGCTCGTTACACCTTAGGTCGTTAGGTCGTGTGACCTTAGGCCGTTAGGTCGTGTGACCTTAGGTCGCGAGCCGTTAAGACCTTAAGTCGCTCACCTCTTCTAACCCGCGAGTCCCTTAAGTTGCTCGCCTCCCTTAGGTCGCTCGATCATATCCTCCCTTTGGTCTTCACTAGGTCGTACCGTTTTGGACGGGGCGCTGCCCCTTGGACCCCCGCGACCTGACCGGGCAGGTCGAACCCCGTAGCAGGGGCGTTGCCCCTGCACCCCCACCTTGGGGGGTTGCCACCCCCCTGGACCCCCCCTCCGTAGGGGATCTTATCTGAAAAACATTCAACAGAACTTGTTGAGCTGATTTCCTTGGATTTTTATCACATCTTCGAATGTGATCTTTGTGATTGATTGTTTCTACAATCGCTTCTCTGATTTGTCACTTTAAAATATAAAGTTTTCAATACTAGTAGTAAATATCAAAACTCTTTCAACAAAATGATTTCAACTCTATTTTTAATAACAAAGCTCTTTTCTTAAACTGTTTTCCAATCTACTAGTATATACAAACCTTTACCTCACTCGGATGAGAAATCTAATTAAACGGCTTAGTAAAACAAGTGGTATGAAACGCTTGCGTTCACTTCGTCGGTTAATTCTTGGACTTGTTCGATTGAACCTCTTGTGATAATTTTTTAGTGAAGATCTACAGTTTGTTCGTAAATCTTTGAGTTAAGCAAGTGGTTATGGGACATGAAGCTAAACTTTTATATTTACTAGCTTAGTGTAATTGACACTTCTCGTTGATCATGACGATCATTTTATGATTTAGACTAGCAATTGTGCGATGTCTCTTTGTTTGCAAGGTTAGACTAGACCTCATAGGTGTGATTCTGACTCACACATATCTCTTTGTCCGCAAGGTTAGTCTAGACACCATTTTTGTGATTCCACTCACACATACCTTTTTGTTGCGAGGTTAGGCTAGACACCATTTGTGTGATTCCACTCACACATACCTTTTTGCTTTTTGGTTAGCCTAGACCTCATCTGGGTGATTCCGACTCACCCATATGGGGTAGCTCCCCATGGTCTTCGGACCGTCATGTGATAGGCCTCTTTCCCTTTTTAAGATTTCTGGATTTCTCGTGTTAATTTCTGGAATTTATGTCATTGACTTGTTATGAGTACAAGTTTAGGGTATGATGCCCTCTTTGGATCTTTGAGAAGATTCTTGTGATATTGATTTATCTCTTATTGATTGATCTTCTGTTGATCATCATTTGCATACTTATAGTAGTATGTCAGTATGGATATTTTATGTTTATGCCATATCTTTTATTTTATATCATGTCATCTGATATTTATAGCTAGACTGATCCGTTTATTATTTTCTTAAATAATACTCGGGTCAGACCGAGATGTTATAGGTGCTTCTGCTTGACTTCTTCCCGGGATTTGCTACTCTGACTTTTGGCTAACTATTTAGATTAGCATTTTTTGTTGTACACACTTGAGATATAGACTCATAGTTGTATTCTTTTGTATAGCACGTGTTGCTATTCTTTTATATTATCGTGGATCTTTTGACCACCACTCTGATGTACACTTTCATGTGTTAGTTATATATTCATATCTTCTTCCGCCTTTGTGATATGGATGTCTGTGACTGATTTGCGTTATGCTTATTTCTATGTTTGTTTCCGAAGATTATTTATAGCCACCGTGTGATAAGCAATTACATGTATGGTCGCTCCTCAACAGCCTTATTCTCCGTGCTAGTTGACAACACTATAACCCGTAGTGTCCTTGGCTAGCGTGGGTATAGAGGTGGGGCGTCACAATTTATATATATATCAGCCACCAAAGATCTGTATAGTCAAATGAAAGAAAAGAAATATCTACATAAGCTTGCGAAGGAAGACAATATTTTTATAAACAAGTATGAAACATGAAATAAAGACAATTGTAATTAATTTAGCACACAAAGCACACCAAACAATATCATTTCTGCCGAAATAATATGTGCTTAGCCACCAAAACAAGAGAAAAAAATCTCTGACCTATTGTACAAAACAAAATTTTATCAACATGTAACTTGTTTTATAAATATCAACATCTTCATTCAGTTTTGTTCATTCAAAACTAGGTGAACCTGAAGCAAGCATCATCTTAAAAACTTAAACAAAACCTCAATTAAAGCAATAATTCGATCAATGCAAAACAAGAGAATCAAAAGGTTTCAACTTGGAGTTCAAAAGCCTGTTTCAAATTGAGGGCTCTGTTCTTTCTTCTGAAACACTGTGAGTAACATCACAGCTTAAATAGGTTAAATACATATAATTAGGTTGCCTGTTCATCTCTAAAACTAGTATATTTTTGAATGAATTATAAGTATAGCTTTGCGTATATATATGAAGATGTTGGTGTGTATGCTGTACCTGAATTCTTCTTCTCTGATCATAGTTCTAGGCTTAAAGGCTAAATCAAAATCCACTTGCTTTTGATCTAATCTGTGTTAAGACTTAAGTCCTGAAACAAATATGATTGTTATATCATAGATTTAGTTTTAAAATTTATTTAGGTAAAAACAATTGTGTATTGTCTCTGTAAATTTAAAACATCAGTGCATGCTCAACAAAAGCAAAAGCTCAAACATAATAAGTTATAGATTCAGGATTATAAATCAAATTCACTTGGAAAGTTTGGATTTTTAGAACAAAAATCAAGAATTTTAATATTGCATTGAGTACGCAAATTGGGTTTAACTGGAATTTGCATTTGAGGCAATATCTGGTGATCTGGGTGTGGAGAAGTTTCAGGGTTTTGTCTGAGGCTAGGTGGGCGATCAGTGGTGTTGAGAAAAATGGAGGGGGTGGCGGCCATTGGCCGTGGCGGTGGCGGCAGGTCAAAATAAGTTTTAAACCTAGTTTTTGCTATGGTCAGATTGTTGATTCGTTCGTCGTCCCCAGTTGATCGAGTGCAATAAAACTCTGGGGATTGGAAGTAGTTGTGTTGACGATGGTGTTACTGGAAGTGCTGACATTCAGATGATCGGAGCTTCGAGGGCGAGGCATTTTCGTTCGGCGTGATCAAGTAACAGTTTCGAACGAGAGTCAAAATTTTGATTTCGAACCTTTGGCGTCGAATCAAGCTTTGCAATCGAGTGTAGCGTTAGTATGCGACTTACTGGTGGTGGCGAAGTTCGCCAAAACGGCGGCGACATGTCGTGCACGTGCACGGCAATGTTTGGGTATTTGGAAGGTTGGTTCGCGGCAACTCGAAGGTGGACTCGCGTGTTTTCTTTGCTGGCTCGAGTTATTGTATGCATTTGCCTGGGAAGTAATTCTCTTGATATTGAAAATTTAAAACTTAACTGGGAAGAGACAAGAGAAAAAAAACAGAGAAGAAGAAGAAGTATGTGAGAAACGCGAGAGGATCTCGGGAAAGTTGGTGAGTAGCTCGAGTGTTTACTCGAGTAAATTGTTTTTAACAGATTTTTGTTTTAAACATGACCGTATTTAAGTTTTTAAAACTTAAACCAAATTAAAAGTGTAAAGCAAGTTTAAGACAAAGGCTTTGAAACAAATCTAAATCTGAATTTAAAATGAATTTGAATTTCAGTTTTCTTTTATACATAAATTTTATAAAGATGAAGCGTTTCAATAACTTTAAAGTGTTAAAGTATTTTATAAAATGATTAAAAATTTAAACAGAATTTAACTCGGGGAAGGGTAAGGGAAGACCCGAGTTATACTCGAATAAATGCAGTGTTTACCTCGGGTCCTATTCTCTAGTGGATTAACTTAATAAAATTTTAAGTTATTTTGTTAAATAAAACTTGGTATTAATAAAGTTAATGATGTTGACAAGTTTAAGTTAAAATTTGATTTTAAAATTATTAAGGGAGAGATTTGCAAATGTAAGATGATCAATAAATTTAAAGTGGGAGTTGATTAAGAATCTAAATTAATTTATAATTGTAATTAAATAAGTGGTTTATGATTAAATAAATTTGTAAGTAAAAAATTGATATTAATAATCTTATTTGATTTTTAAATTAAGTATGTTAAATACTTAAAGATATTTTAAATTTAATTATGTTATAAATAAAGTTAAATTATAATTTATGGTAAAGGTTTTAGAAATGTGATTTAGTATTTGAACAAAAAGGATATTTATCATAAGTATAATTAAGATTTTGTTAATTCATGAAATAAGTTAAAGATTTATTTAAGAAATTAATTAATTAAAGTTGATTTAGTAGTTAGGAAAAAAATCATTTATTGTAACAAATTAAGAATAATTAATTAAATGGTAATTAATTTGGGGTTGATTAATTTGTTGATGAATTAATTAAGGGAAATGAATTAAATGATAATTGAATAATTATTCAATAATTAAAGGTTGATTAATTTAATTAATAAATGATTAAAGGACCATTAATCAAATGTAGTTAATTACGATTGATGACCATCTGATCTAAATCAATTAGATAATTAATTGAGTTCACTTATAGATGTTTGAATTCTATTGATTATCGAACTGTTTGATATTCTGATATGTTGTGCTTTGTGCTATGAGTTGTTTCAGTGTGACCTGTGATGAATGTAATTTATTTATTTATAATGCATTCATATTTTATATCTGTGATTTTGTGTATAGATAAGCGTTATTGGAATATACAGCTTATCGATATTGTTGTGATTGCAATCTGTGATGACTGAATGAGGTTGCACTATTGTGTAAAACCCCTGGACTACACTTATACACACACAAATATGGATTGCACGAGGAAATCGGCTAAGTCACAGATTTTTAACGATTTTAAAGATTGAATTCTTGAATCCAAAATAGTTGTGGAATTTGAATTGGGAGCTTTTGAAAATGAGTTTTCAAAAATAAAAGATATTTTAAATAACTTAATAAAACTTCAAATTTAAAAAATCTGATTTAAATTTGAATTCAATATTTGAAATTGAATTCAATGATTTGGAAATTATGGTCTAAAAGTTATATAAGTTATAAAGGTGTTTATATGGGTTTTTAACCATTTTAAAAGTATGGTTTTGAAAATTTAAATTTAAATCCAAGTTTATACTTGGATGGCTTTAACTTATAATTGTAATCAGTTTTCCCGAAACAAAAACTACTTGTTTTAAATAATAATAGCTTTCATTTAAAGAAAGGATTTCCAAATTGCGTTGAAAGGCTTCAAGTTTAAAATGGAATAGAAATGTTTTGAAAGCTATGTAATGAGTTTTTGATTCAATGACCGGATGAGTTAATCCAACTCAAAATGGAATTATTTTGAAAGGCTATGAATGAATCTTTGGAAATGAGTTTTGAAAGTTGTAAGTTAGATCCTGATTTTAAGATTTAACGAGTTAATCCAATTGAAATGGAAATTGTTTTGAAATCCGTGAATGGATCTTTGTAAAACTGGGTGAACCTTGTGAAACAATTCTTTTTATTTAAAAGATTTGAAATGGTAATTGGTTTAAACCATTTGAAAGGAAGTTTGGATAATAAGCTGTGACTTAACTGAAATCCCATATCCATATGTTTTCAAACATTGCGCTCATTATTCGGTTTAGCCGGGAGAGGACTTTGTGTCATATAACCCATTCCGAATAATGATATGTCGATATGGATATCATTTGAAGACCAGTGGTGAAGACCAGGTATTTGCGAGAATGATAGGATGACCTATCCATTGTATCTGCACCGAGTCGCGCATATATAGAGATTCCCTTAGTGATGGAAAGTCCGATCGGGATTGTGAATACCCGGGTTTGCAAGGGCTTCTTCGGAAGTGCCTTCGGTTCTGTTCGAACCCGGAACAGACTTGTATGGATGTGTGTCTGACATTATACTTTGAGATGTAAAACAGATTTCTATCAAATACATTTCTATTGGTGGCGGAGAATTCATTCTCTTAGCTTAACACCCTTCTCTGAGATGTACGAGCTCAGAGGTTATGTAGTTGATGATCACTAGTGATACATTCCCAAATTCGTAATGTGGCATACGAAGTGGTGCTGATCATTTGTTGATCAAAGCATGACTTTTTGAAAAGTGTAGCTTTGTGGACGAGACTTGCTTATCTAGGTGAAACGTGATGGGGGAGGGGGGTGGGGTTCTCGCTTTGCGTTAGGTGGCGAATGGGAGACTCTTACCCCTACACGTCCTCTGTAAGGGGTTGGTTAGGCGTAAGCTGTGATAGTCGAAATGCTGGCCGTAAAAGCAAGTTTCGGGTACCAGTGTATGCCACGGCGGGGCTGGCATGGTTGAAAAGCCTACCAGTCGAGATTGGCCGCTGAAAAAAAACTGTTTTTGTTGCTCACACCAGTCCCATGACTGACTCGAAGTTTATTATTCCTTTTCTAAACTCTGGGTGCCCATAATTTTTCCACACGGTCAGTCTAGAGTTGGGTTTTTCAGATAATCCCATAATATGTGTAGATTCGATAGCCTTCGGAGTCTTTGTTTTGGTAGCTTTCGGTCTTTGGGATCTTCTTCATCTTTCACGACTGACCTTGCTTAGTTTACTACAACCTGATGGTTGTTCGAGCTATCTTTTATTTGGAGATGGAGTTCTTGGAGTTCGACATTGAAGACATTATCTTTCCGCTGGTATTTCTTGTATCTCTGATAGTATTGATATCTATTGTATCATTCCGCTGTATCATTATTGTATCAGATATTGTACGGATGTTGTAAATGATATTATTCATTTCTTTCGTTGTGTTGTACTTAATGGTTTTATAAGCTCCGATGAACCAGATTCGACGTTTGGATCTGCGGCATTTGAATATGAGTGTCGTTTTCGGTGCCGATTTTCGAAGGTCGAGTTAGGATCGCTACATTTGGTATCAGAGCTGAGGGTTGAAACTTTAGCTCAGGAGCATAACACATTAAGTAGCTCATTAGAGATAGGGTGAAGTATACCTTAGAATGAGTATCCCTAAGATATCCGTCTGTATGCCTCAGTAAATTCTCTTATTATCAACTGATTGTGAGTATGAGTGCAAGAAGATGATGAGATAAGGGACAGGGAAGTACCACTGCGAATGGTCAATACCCTGCAATAGTGGAAATAACTTTCTCTACCAATCTTCTTTGATTTGATTTCAATTCTCTGATTGCTTCGTGGTAGCTCGAGGGAAAAGCTTTGATGTGATGGTGGCCCTTACTAATCGTGTAGATAAGTTTCTGTTTCGTATTCTCTTCGTTAAATTTCTGTCAGCTTTTCGTTTTTAACTTCAATGAAATTGAAATTCTATTTGAAATAAATTGGTAAATTAAATATAAAGTTGAATATGAAGATTTGTGTCGATAAAAAATTTCGATTAAACCAAATTCGAAATTCTATTGTAATTTCTTGTGAATATCGAAGTCCGAAGAGGAACAAATTATATATAATTTAGGGTATTCCGACTTGAGTTTGGAATCCATATCTAGTGTTTGAGAAATATGGAAGATTAAATCCATTTATCTATTATTTGGGTCTCGATATATTCTATGAATGGTTAGTTATCCTTTACACTAACCAGTGCCTTGCATATTCGTAGATTTGATGAAACGAGTATCCTATGTAGTATTGAATGAGTTTGTTCTCATATTGGTGATATTCTGATTTGGTGAGCCAAAACAGAATAGAAACCGTTTCTCTATCTTTATGTATCTATCTTTGTTGTTTCCGTGCCTGCAAATTTCAAGGACGAATTTCTTTTAAGGGGGGAATCTGTAACGATCCCAATTTTGAATTAAATTTAAAATAATAGTTAAGTGAATTTTGGAATTATTTTGAATTTGAAATATATATGCATATGTATATATAAGTAAATTTTAATTTAACTTCAGAATTTAAATTTGAAATATTGAATTTGTATTTAAATATTTGAATAAATGACGTAGAAAATGATTTGGGTTTAAGAATTTTTATTTATGTAAATTAATAAACTGATAGTTAATTTTAATAGCGTTTTCTTTTAAATAATGTGTATATAATAATGATGATTAAGAAGATGTATTTATAAAATAAGGAAAATGCAATATAAAATTTTATTTAAAAGTTTTAATTCATGAGAAATACAAGTATAAAATATAATTACAAAACATGTTAATATAAATTAATGTTTGAATAGTTAAACTTTAAAACAAAGAAAAAAATGATAAGTATGTAGGCTTGAGAAATAAAACAATGATAATTAATGCAAGATCATCTATAGCACACAATTTATATATATCAGCCACCAAAGATCTGTATAATCAAATGAAAGAAAAGAAATATCTACATAAGCTTGCAAAGGAAGACAATATTTTTATAAACAAGTATGAAACATGAAATAAAGACAATTGTAATTAATGTTATCACACATAGCACACCGTGCAGTATCATTTCAGCCGAAATAATATGAGCTTAGCCACCAAAACAAGAGAAAAATTCTCTGACCTATTGTACAAAATAAAAATTTATCAACCTGTAACTTGTTTTATAAATATCAACATCTTCGTTCAGTTTTGTTCATTCGAAACTGGGTAAACCTGAAGCAAACATCATCTTAAAAACTTAAACAAAACCTCAGTTAAAACAACAATTCAATCAATGCAAAACAAGAGAATCAAAAGGTTTCAAGTTGCAGTTCAAAAGCCTGTTTCAAATTGAAGGCTCTGTTCTTTCTTCTGAAACACTGTAAGTAACATCACAACTTAAATAGGTTAAATATATATAATTAGGTTGCCTCTTCATCTCTGAAACTAGTATATTTGTGAATGAATTATAAGTATAGCTTTGCGTATATATATGAAGATATTGGTGTGTATGCTGTACCTGAATTCTTCTTCTCTGATCATAGTTCCAGGGTTAAAGGCTAAATCAAAATCCACTTGCTTTTGATCTAATCCGTGTTAAGACTTAATCTTGAAACAAATATGATTGTTATATCATAGATTTAGTTTTAAAATTTATTTAGGTAAAAACAATTGTGTATTGTCTCTGTAAATTTAAAACATCAGTGCATGCTCAACAAAAGCAAAAGCTCAAATATAATAATTTATAGATTTAGGATTATAAATCAAATTCACTTGGAAAGTTTGGATTTTTAGAACAAAAATCAAGAATTTTAATATTGCATTGAGAACGCAAATTGGGTTTAACTAGAATTTGCATTTGAGGCAATATCTGGTGATCTGGGGGTGGAGAAGTTTGGGGTTTTGTCTGAGGATAGGTGGGTGATCAGTGGTGTTGAGAAAAATGGAGGGGGTGGCGGCCATTCACCGTGGCGGCAGGTCGAAATAAGTTTTAAACCTAGTTTTTGCTGTGGTCAGATTGTTGATTCGATCGTCGTCCCCAGTTGATCGAGTGCAATAAGACTCTGGGGATTGGAAGTAGTTGTGTTGACGAAGGTATTACTAGAAGTGTTGACGTTCAAATGATCGGAGCTTCGAGGACGAGGCATTTTCGTTCGGCATGATCAAGTAACAGTTTCGAACGAGAGTCAAAATTTTGATTTCGAACCTTTGGCGTCGAATCGGGCTTTGCAATCGAGGGTAGCGTTAGTACGCGACTTGCTGGTGGTGGCAAAGTTCGCTAGAACGGAGGCGACGTGTCATGCACGTGCACGGTAATGTTTGGGTATCTGGAAAGGTTGGTTCGCGGCAACTCGAAGGTGGACTCGCATGTTTTCTGTGCTGGCTTGAGTTATTGTATGCATTTGCCTGGGAAGTAATTCTCTTGATATTGAAAATTTAAAACTTAACTGGGAAGAGAAATGAGAAAAAAAACAGAGAAGAAGAAGTATGTGAGAAACGTGGGAGGATCTCGAGAAAGTTGGTGAGTAGCTCGAGTGTTTACTCGAGTAAATTATTTTTAATAGATTTTTGTTTTAAACCTGACCATGTTTAAGTTTTAAAACTTAAACCAAATTAAAAGTGTAAAGGAAGTTTAAGACAAAGGCTTTGAAAAAAATCTAAATCTGAATTTAAAATGAATTTGAATTTCAGTTTTCTTTTATACATAAATTTTATAAAAAGATGAAACGTTTCAATAACTTTAACGTGTTAAAGTATTTTATAAAATGATTAAAAATTTAAACAGAATTTAACTCGGGGAAGGGTAAGGGAAGGCTCGAGTTATACTCGAATAAACACAGTGTTTACCTCGTGTCCTATTCTCTAGTGGATTAACTTAATAAAATCTTAAGTTATTTTATTAAACAAAGCTTGGTATTAATGAAGTTAATGATGTTGACAAGTTTATGTTAAAATTTGATTTTAAAATTATTAAGGGAGAGATTTGCAAATATAAGATGATCAATAAATTTAAAGTGGGAGTTGATTAAGAATGTAAATTAATTTATGATTGTAATTAAATAAGTGGTTTATGATTAAATAAATTTGTAATTAAAAAATTGATATTAATAATCTTATTTGATTTTTAAATTAAGTATGTTTAATACTTAAAGATATTTTAAATTTAATTATGTTATAAATAAAGTTAAATTACAATTTAAGGTAAAGGTTTTAGAAATGTGATTTAGTATTGAACAAAAAGGATATTTATCTTAAGTATAATTAAGATTTTGATAATTCATGAAATAAATTAAATATTTATTTAAGTAATTGATTAATTAAAGTTGATTTAGTAGTTAGGAAAAAAATCACTTCAAATTAAGAATAATTAATTAAATGTTAATTAATTTGGGGTTGATTAATTTGTTGATGAATTAATTAAGGGAAATGAATTAAAGGATAATTGAATAATTATTCGATAATTAAAGGTTGATTAATTTAATTAATAAATGATTAAAGTACCATTAATCAAATGATTTGTAATCGATTAAAGTTAATTAATTATGATTGATGACCATCTGATCTAAATCAATCGGATAATTAATTGAGTTCACTTATAGATGTTTGAATTCTATTGATTGTCGAACTGTTTGATATTATGTTGTGCTTTGTGCTATGAGTTGTTTCATTGTGACCTGTAATGAATGTAATTTATTTATTTATAATGCATTCATATTTTATATCTATGATTTCGTGTATATATAAGCGTTATTGGAATATACCGCTTATCGATATTGTTGTGATTGCAATCTGTGATGACTGAATGAGGTTGCACTATTGTGTAAAACCCCTGGACTACACTTTTACACACACAAATATGGATTGCATGAGGAAATCGGCTAAGTCACAGATTTTTAACGATTTCAAAGATTGAATTCTTGAATCCAAAATAGTTTTGGAATCTGAATTGGAAGCTTTTGAAAATGAGTATTCAGAAATAAAAGATATTTTAAATAACTTAATAAAACTTCAAATATAAAAAATCTGATTTAAATTTGAATTCAATATTTGAAATTGAATTCAATGATTTGGAAATTATGTCTAAAAGATTATACAAGTTATAAAGGTGTTTATATGGGTTTTTAACCATTTTAAAAGTATGGTTTTGAAATTTTAAATTTAAATCCAAGTTTATTCTTGGATGGCTTTAGCTTATAATTGTAATCAGTTTTCCCGAAACGAAAATTACTTGTTTTAAATAATAATAGCTTTCATTTAAAGAAAAGATTTCCAAGTTGCGTTGAAAGGTTTCAAGTTTAAAATGGAATAGAAATGTTTTGAAAGCTGTGAAATGAGTCTTTGATTCAAAGACCGAATGAGTTAATCCAACTTAAAATGGAATTATTTTGAAAGGCTATGAATGAATCTTTGGAAACGAGTTTTGAAAGCTATAAGTTAAATCTTGATTTAAAGATTTAACGAGTTAATCCAATTGAAATGGAAATTGTTTTGAAATCCGTGAATGGATCTTTGTGAAACTGGGTGAACCTTGTGAAACAAATCTTTTTATTTAAAAGATTTGAAATGATAATTGGTTTAAACTGTTTGAAAGGAAGTTTGGATAATAAGTTGTGACTTAACTGAAATCCCATATCCATATGTTTTCAAACATTGCGCTCATTATTCGGTTTAGCCGGGAGAGGACTTTGTGTCATATAACCCATTCCGAATAATGATACGTCGATATGGATAGCATTTGAAGACCGGTGGTGAAGACCGGGTATTTGCGAGAATGATATGATGACCTATCGATTGTCTCTGCGCTGAATCACGCTAGTATAGAGATGATTCCCTAAGTGATGGGAAGTCCGATTGAGATTGTGAATACCAGGATTTGCAAGGGCTTCTTTAGAAGTGCCTTCGGTTCTGTTCGAACCCGGAACAGACTTGTATGGATGTGTGTCTGACATTACACTTTGAGATGTAAAACTGATTTCTATCAAACACATTTCTGTTGGTGGCGGAGAATTTATTCTCTTAGCTTAACACCCTTCTCTGAGAAGTACGAGCTCAAAGGTTATGTAGTTGATGGTTAATAGTGATACATTCCCAAATTGGTAATATGGCATACGAAGTGCTGCCGATCATTTGTTGACCAAAGCATGACTTTGTGAAAAGTGTAGCTTTGTGGACGAGACTTCGTCGAGCCTCACTACCCGGTAATGGTCGAAACAGGAATCGTGGCAGCAAGGTTATTTGGGGGTAACTCCCTCTGAGGGTATGTCCATTTCCTTCTGGATTATAAGTGGTATCATGGTATGCATCCCAGGTACTTACTTTGTGGTTGCTGCAATCTCATTTACCATGTGGTTGTTGCTTTGTGATTAAGAGGCCTCGGATAAAGGTCGCAAACGATCGGGGGATGGCATACTCGTGTCAGTAGTTACTTCCGGGCAGGGGTAACCCGGCCTTGTGTAGCAGAGATCCGGTTAGGTTCTCAGGGGAGTCCCTCCAGAGGCGTTCCATTTTATGTGGAAAGTTCCTTTGCCTGACCATTTGTTGGAACTCCAAACAAAACACTACGAGCCCTGTACGGTTTTAGTTGTATAACCTGCCATGGAATGTGGCGGTAACCTGCTATTGAACATGGTAGCTATAGTAGGCATACGACGAAATATGGTATGCTGGCTAAGATTAATATTATACTTTCGAAATGTTTTCCACTATGCACTAATAATAATATCTAAAAGTGTTTTCTCGTATTAAGCATATTTGACTATTATAAGAAGAAATCTCCTCCAAGTCTGCATTTGCATTATGTGTGTGGTGGGAGGTCTTATGGTAGTTTTATTTTCCAAAAGCATTGCGGATTTCAATCTAAATTCTTTTGTTTGTTTTAAAGATAAAAAACTATTTTTGTTGTTCACACCAGTCCTATGACTGACTCGGAGTTTATTGTTTCTTTCCTAAACTCTGGGTACCCACAATTTTTCCACACGGGCAGTCTAGAGTTGGGTTTTCAGATAATCCCATAATAGGTGTAGATTCTATAGCTTTCAGAGTCTTTGTTTTGGTAGCTTTCAGTCTTTGGGATCTTCTTCAGCTTTCACGGCTGACCTTGCTTAGTTTACTGCAACTTGATGGTTGTTGGAGCTATCTTTAGTTTGGATATGGAGTTCTTGGAGTTCGGCATTGTAGACATTATCTTTCCGCTGCTATTTCTTGTGTCTCTAATAGTATTGATATCTATTGTATCATTATTGTATCAGATATTGTATCATATGTTGTAAATTATATTATTCATTTCTTCCGCTGTGTTGTACTTAATGGTGTTATAAGCTCCGGTGAACCAGATTCGACTTTTGGATCTACATCATTTGAATATGAGTGTCGTTTTTGTTGCCGATTTCAAAGGTTGAGTCAGGATCGCTACAATATGTAATATGTTTTTTATTCGCTAGGGATGAAGAAAAGGGTATTGAACTTTTCTCTAAGTGTCTGACATGCCAAAAAATGAAGGCAAAACAAGAGAAGCCCGGAGGGTTATTATTACCGTTTGAAGTACCAACTTGGAAGTGATAGCATATTTCAATGGACTTTATCGATGGATTATCTAGAAGTCAAAGAGGCAGTGAAGCTGATTAGGTTATACTAGATAGACTCACTAAAAGTGTAACAACCCGTATTTTTGGCTGCTTGAATATTTTGAAAGATTTATTTTAATTTTAGTAAGTTATTTAATCAATGATCCATAAAGCTAATTTTTTCATATGATGGAATTAGTGTGTGAGACCACTTCCTTTGTGTTCGGAATGATGTTTTCGATCTTTTGAGTATAAAGATCAGCATGTTTGGGATAATGGATTTTTAATAATATATTGAGAGTCGATTGATAAATGGTCCAAAAGACTAAATTTTTCATATGATGGAATTAGTGCATTAGACTGCTTCCTTTATGTCTAGAATGACATTTTTTATCTTTTTGAGTACAAAAATTGATATATTTGAGTTAGCAAATTTAGGGTTATGAAAGAGGTGAGTTTGTTGATGATTAAAGAAGATGGAGTTAGGCCCAAGGCCGATTTTCTCTCCTTTAGTGTTGCACCCTCTCCTCTTACATTTTTATTTTTGACGTAGCCTCCTTTTCCTCTCTTCCAAACCTAAACCTTCAAGCCAAATCAAATTCACCCAAGAAATAAATTTCCCAAAAATCAAACTAAAATCACTTAAATTCTTTTCTTGCCTCCCTCTACAATCTCTATTAGTATTGGAGCATTTGGAGGTGGTTTGATTTTCGTCCATGAAGAGAAAGAGAGCTAGAGAATGGGTTTCATGTTGCTTTGGGAATGTTAATGGTTACTAGGTGAGTGGATACTAAACTTGCAGCCTGTAGTTATATAAAATGTGTGTTTTGTTATGAAATGTTAAACAAAGGAAGAATGTTACATTTCATTGAAGCAATACTTGATTTAGTCTTGATTGGTGTTTGATATGAAAAGTAAAATATAAAATGGTTGATTTATGATGAAAAATTGGCATATATTAGAGTTAATAAGCATTAAATATAATTAGTTGCTTTGTTGTATATGATATAGTTTATATTGTCATAAATAAACATATGTATGAAGTTTATATGGAATAACAATGTTAAAAATGTGATTTTTAATGTTGTAGCAAGCTCATGAGAATTGTATTAATTTGGTACAGGAAGTAGAAATTGTTAGTACTTCGGCTGTACGATGTTAAGTTGGTATAATGACCATTAATGATTACAAAACTCACATAAGTGTTATAAAAAAGAAATGAGTAAAAAGTATGGAAGAGAGTAAATTTATAGTTTGGATTTCTAAAAGAAAGGGACTTGTTTTAATAATTTTCAAAGGAGCGTGAGCTTGAGCTCATGTTGATAAAAGTAAGACAAAAAGGAACTTTTATAAGAGTTAGTAAACTATTATGAGTGTAGCTTAATGACTTAAGTAGCAATGAAGATTATCATTCACCAACACACCAGTGATGATACAGTAAATGAATATTGCTAAAATGTGATATAAGAAGTTATGCTAGTAAGCTATGATAAAAGAAAGCTTTCTAATGATGAAACTATGTTGAAATAATAGGCAAAAGTGTATCTGTAGAGTAATAACCAAATTATAATGATTGATAGAAGTATTTATTTGCAATAGTAATCAAGTTATATTATTAATAGAAAGTGTTCGTTAAGGATGTTAACCAAGTTTGGAGGATTAATAAAAAAAGTTAGAAAGAGAAGCAAGAAGATCACATCATTAATTAAAGTGGTGATAGATTAGCCGAAATTTTCAAAATAAGAAAATACCCAAAATTTGATAATCCAAAGGATAAATATAGCCTAGACCTCCTTTGGGAGGCCGAGAAAACCACCCATCTAGTCGAAGTAGGGCAACGTTGTGCCCACAACACTGCTAGCTCAGGCAGTGTAGTACTGTCTGTTTCAAGCAGTACTCTTGCATTGCCTATTCAAGCAGTGTAGTACTGCCTGTTTCAGGCAGTGCACATGCGCTGCCTTTTGCAAGGCAGTGCACATGTGCTTAAGGGCGCCGCCTTGCCGACGGTGCCAAGATGTGCTGCCGTGCTATGCACGGCAGTGATTGGATCAAGATTGGGTTGGGATTGGGCATTAGGGGTGCATAAAGATTATTTGGGTTTGAAAAGCTTCCAGGTTTGACCAGTCAAAGATACAAGGATGTTTTACCTGATGGGCTTCAAAGTTATAGTGAAGTTCAGGAGCATGAGACAGCTTGAATCCAGATTGTCTACTCATAGACGCTCAGATGATATCAGTTTTGTAAAAGGAATCCTTTATACCATTGAGAGGACAGACTTGCCGACGTGGTCCTGGAGCAGAGGTGGAGAGAGACTGGAATGCCAGTCTAGAGTAGGTCGTATACCATTCCATAATACAATTGATTGCTGTGACAGGACCTACATGCCAACTTCATTTTGAGGTGTTGGCTTTCAGTGGAGTCCACAATATAGTTGTGCCTCTCGATAGGTCTCTTTGGTAGCTAATGGTAATTCGGTATGGGTATCGGTTATGGATATTCAAATAGCGTTGACCTCTGGTATTACTCGTATATGATTAGCATGGGGTATTTAGGAATGATGATGATTTGTTATAACATCGTCATAGTTATATTTACTAGCATTTCGGGGTTGACTGGGATATGGAGATCCATGATGTTTTTGATTACAGATACTGATTTCAGAAAGTGTTGGTTTAGGGTATAACTTATAGGATTTATAGAGGGTTTGTAGGGTCTATAAATATATGTGTGTGTGTGTGTGCGCGCGTGCATGCTTTGATATATACATTAATCGTTATAGATGAATTTACCTTATATCTCAGGATTAACCGTGGATTGGGAGATGTATAACACATTTATTATGGAGTGTAGTATTACCCCTGCACTCGTATTTTCTTGTTGTTGATATGTTATATGGTTAGAACATGATGTTTTAAATTATGATGTCGTATAGACCCATTGCATGTTAGGATATATATCTGTGTTTAATTATAATATTATGAGGCTAGTTTGCCTCACCATTGTAACGACCCAGAATTTCAGTCATTTGAAATTCGTATATTAATTAATTTTAAATATTTAAAGGTTAATTTTATAAGCTGAATAAATAATATTTCAAATATAATGAATTTAGTTGGATAATTAAATTGTTAATTCAATATTTGAAATTGTAGAAATAATTGGAAATTGGATTTAATGTGTATAAAAATGATTTGTAAAGTTGAAATAAATTCTAGTTGAATTTAAATGATGTTAGAGAACTTTTAAAATCGAATTAAAAGTTAATTTGAAGAAACTGAATATTTTAATATTTAATTGACGAGTAAAAATAGTCATTTTCAAATAGTCTCAGAATTCGACGAAACTAGTTTCATCGGATCCATAATGTTATATTATTGTAAGATTTCAAATTTCGTGTCAATCAGATTTACGGTTTGTCTCGGGCAAGCTAAAACGCGTAGAAATCGGTTTAAGTGAATTTTAAATTTAAATAATTCGATTTGAAAACCTATCTTTCAAATACGATCGAATTGGCTCCCGATATATATTCCATTATGTTCGGAATAGGGGTAAAACATTCTAAACGCTAGGCGGCACGCTTTGTTTGGAGTTCGGAAAAATTCCGGATGAATAGTGTCGCGTAAATTTTCTATAAAAGGTCGAATAAATTTCTATTTTACAAAACCCTAAAGAAAATTAGGGCAGGCCGCGGCCTCCAATTCAATGGTTGAAATTTATCGATTCTTTTCTCCTTAAAATCTTCCAATCCACCGACAATCATCAAAAACTCTCAACTACAACTTTGAAGATTGCGTCGAGTTCTAGGAGATCAACGGTCGAGATGTGGAATGGAGGCTCGGTGTGGCGTCAATTCTCGTTCGAACATCCAACATTTGAACATGGTTTTCAAGCAAAATATGGGACCAAGCTGGGTGCTATTTGGGGTAGCGGCACGCGAGGGTGTTGCCTTCGTGATGGCGTTGCTCGATCAACGTGAAGTTGGTCGTAGAAGGCACGAAAATTCGATGATAAAGGCGGTAAATGGGTTTACTTGCGTTCGATCTAGCCTAGGAGGAGAAAGGGAAAAGCATGGCCATAATTTCATCTTTCAAAATTTACAGCCTGGATGATAAAGGTTTTAAAACAAATAAAAATAAAAGGTTAATTAATTTACGTAATAATTCATGTGATATTAAAAATTGCATAACTTTTTCATACGAGATCCGTTTCGCACGAAACGAATTGCATTGGAACCGTATTGACGAACACTACGCGATGGAACTAGTTTGGAGTTTATTGGAGCTAGTGTGAATTTTAGGTAAAATTAAACAGTCGTTTAATTTTATTCGGAATAAAACGCTGAAACCACTATTGCAAGCAATATGAGTATAACTCACTCTTTTTGAATCACTGATATTTTTATATAAGCGAGAAATAATTTATTATATGATGATTGATGATTGTTTGGATGATATATGATATATTGATTGACATTTGGATATACACCTGCCTTGTGGAGTAGGTGACCCTATACGTTTCCGTGTATGAGCGGATGACCTTTTGTACGCGCGTCAGCCTCGAAGCGGACATTGTACACATATTCTAATATGTATATTTATTGCAAGTGAAAGGTTGGAGGGATCCAACTGGATTCCTCACCAGTATTTATTTGTTTACAGATATTGTGATATATTCTGTTATCATATGATGTATGATGTTTTGGATGCCGTGATTGATGTATTTGGTGCTGTTGCAGCATTGGGCCTATTTTTGGAATTTTAAAAATGTTAAAGTTACGATTTCGAATTTAAAAGAATTTTAAAAGTGATTTTGAAAATAAATGTTTTATTGAATTTTTAAATCGTTAAGAATTGATTTATTTTGAATAAATAAATGTGATAATTTTTATGTTATAAAAATTATGATGTTTCGGGAAATATAATTGAAATTATAATTTTTGTGAAATAAAACCAGAATATGATTTTTGGAATGTGAAGTTAACTATTTTGTAAAATGGTTTATATAAGAGATTTATAAAATTGGTATTTTGTAAATTAAAATATTGGAATTATTAAACGAATTTTATAAGTGTAAAATGGAGTATAAATGAATTTTGTAAGTAAATAAGATTTATAATTTGTGAAGTTATAAGATGAATGAATTTGTTAATAAACGAATTATAAGTAATTAACTTATAATTTGGGTTTTGGCATATAAATAAGAGATAAATGGAATCAGTTAACAAGGGAATTTCACAAGTTTTAATAAAATATAAAAGGAATTTATAAACATTGTTTTATAAATCCGAAATCAATTGAATTTGATAAGTTAATTATTATAGTTTATTAAAGGAGATATATTCACGATTTTGGACATTGGATAATCCTTTAATTAAATATATAGAAGTGTTGAATTTGGTTAGAGATTTACATTCACGATTTTGGACAGTGAATAATCTTCTAATAAATGTTTTGGGAAGTGATATTTTAAATGGAGTAAAATGCTCTGAAGATGTTTAAAATGTGTTAAGGATCGAAACCATGGATTTCAACATTCATTGTTGAAATAGACGTTTTCGAGAAATAAGGAAATGATGGACTATAACACTGTTGTTTTAGTAGATGATTTTCGAAAGGAAATATTTTGTATAGTATTGGGATATATATATCTATCTTATTTTCGAATCCCTATACTATTAATTTTGGGTTGTCGTAACGATGTTTTACGCAACATCCGTTTTGACCCAAATAAATATGTTTAAAGAGAATGTTTTCCTTATAGAATAAAATATATACTTAATCCTGATTTAAGTATATTGAATATTTTCTAAGTGTTGAAAATAAATTGGTTTGTGAATTACTTATTATTAAATAAGTATTTGGAAATGTTTTCCAATGTTGAAATGTTTTGAGGTTATATATTTTTAAAGATAATTTGACGTGAATATTTGGCAAGTGATTTAATCAACAAAAGATTAATAAAGGGGCCCAGTGATTGTATATGGTGCTAAATATTTGTTTGTTTGCTTTGATAGTTAAGTAACCGACTATCAAATTGGCCAAAATTTTAGTTCCTCGATGTAATGACCCGCCATCCGTCTCCACAGAATGACGCATCATTAATAAGAAAGAAAGGGATATAAAAGAGAAAAGAAAGAAGAGAAAGAAACAACATCAGAATCTAAACAGGGGAACGAATAAATTATATTAATAACATAAATATTACATAGTTTACAACCACTATCATAGTTACACAGATAAACAACACATACTAGACAGTTATAAACACCTGTCTAGTTATACAACTCAAAACAATACAAGGAAAACTACTCAGAGAAATCAACACAGCGGAAAACTATATATCTACTCGCAGAAGCCTCCTGCACCATTGCTCCTCCACAATTCATCAAAGCTAACTTGAATCCCTTGGCTACTCGTAAAAAATTGAGTACCCAAGAGTTTAAGAAAAACAGAATAAACTCCGGGTCAGACATGGGTCTGGTGTGAATAACAGGTTAAGGTTGCTTAATTTTCAAAACCTTTTGAAAAGAAAGGTATCACGTATGACTTCCCACACATAAACATGGAAAAGTTTTTACCTTACGTTAACCAAAACATTTTATAGGAAATCCGATGATATTATAATAGGTCTTGGGTTTTCAAATAAATATATGAAATAGCCGAAATTGATACATTTATTAAATTCCAGCTACTAGCCACAAAAGTGGGTAATACAATCAAAACCGTTGGCACTTATTGGATTTTTAATTCCATACAATGGTAGGGCTACTGGGTTACCGTCCGTCACAGTACGTGGCCTAGATCAACGTACTGAGGAGTACGCCCGCTCCACTGCAACACAAGGCCGAAACCATCCTTACTGGACAGTCCCGAACAAGACAACCCCAACAGTTGGAGCTCAATAACTGTCCACACAGCCGAAATAAAAGGGACCTCTAGACGGGGAAAATCTCGTCCTACTTGGGCATGACCCACTTAGCCTTGCTGCACCTCCCCTGTTTTAGCCATTCCCGGTTGATGAGACTTGAGGCTACAATTACCTTTAGTGAACACATCACTTAGAATGCTCATCGTCCACCTGACGATGTTCTGAAAGCATTCAATCCATACAAGTTCGTTCCGGGTTCGAACGTAACCAAAGGCATTATCTCGTTACACTCATTTTGGAATCACCCTCAGAGTTAACGACGATAACCCTTGCACTCTGAATCTTCATCTTCACTTGAGATTCACGACCTACCGTTAATTTGGGTCGATGTGGTTTTCGGATATCCAAATAGGGAAACCCGATCCCGGTCTCATCGAAATCCAAAACATGTCTTTTAGGTCCAAGTTGTTTTAGAGTTTAAAAAAAATTCAATTATCTATGCACACACAGACAGATAACTCACAAATCACAATTGATAATCAATCATTATCAAAATAAACAAATGATCCATATCATAATAGGTAATCCATATCATCATCACAATAGATAATCTACATTATCATCACAATGCAACCAAGCATTCATACACACAACATTACTTATCTCATTTCTGAGATCTCATCCATTCAAGGCAATCAAAACCATCCATTCATATATAAGCAATGATTTACTCATCACAATATAATTAATTTAAAATGAATTAAATTAATTACCTCCATCTCTAATTAATTTAAAGTGAATTAAATTAATTACTTCATCTTTAATTAATTTAAATTAAATTAAATTGATTACTTCACCAATATAAATCTTGCTATCTCAACCATTTAATTGATTACAATCAATTAATCATTCATTATTAATCACCTTAATTAATCACCCTTGATTAATTATCCTTTAATTACATTCATGTAATTATCCTTAATTAATTTCATAAATTAATTATTCTCAAACAAAAACAGTAATTAACCTTTAATTACATCAATTAATTAATTAACTATAATTAATTACCTTAATCCTTAATTAATTACATTAAGTAATTACCCTTAATTATTTATCATTGATTAATTAATCATAATTAATCAACTTTAATTCCATCATTAATTATATTAATTAGTGACCCTTAATTATATTTAAATTAATTACTTTATTAAAGTTAATTACCTTAAGTAATTAACCACAATTATTAATCATTCCAGATTAATCGCATTCAGTAATTAACTAACTTAATTACTTCATTAAAACAAATTAATTATTCCTTAATTAATTTCTTAATTAATCCCTTGATTAATTATTAAGTAATTTAATTCAAATTACTTACATTTTTAAACATCTTCCATAAATTACAACCTGTAATTATCAATCAATTACTTTACTAAGTAATTTCCCAATTCATTTATTACATACAGTAATTATCTTTAAAACCTCAAGTGTTTAAAATTAATTAAACTTAATTAATTAAATCAAACAATCACATTTAACTCAATTAATTACCTTAAGTAATTAATTTCTTAATTACTTCGTTAAGTAATTACACTTAACAATTCACAAATGATTATTATTGAATTAATTAATCTAATTAATTATAAAAAATTAACCACGTTAATTAATTATTCAATAATCCTGGTCAATGACCTTCATTAACCATTCTCTAATTATTTTTATTAAGTAATTAACTGAGATTAATTACAAATTTAATTATCTTTAATCATCCATTAATTAAAGTCTAATTATTTAATTGATTAACCTTGATTAAACTTAATTACTTAATTAATAATTCATTAACCATTAGTTAATAATTTAATTAATGCTCTTAATTACAAATTGATTAATCCTTAATCAATATTTATAAATTCCAAATTATTAATTAATTAAATTAATTAACCATTTCTTAATTACCCCGTTAATTCAATTAATTTCAAAACAATAATCTTAATTAATTTTAAGATAAAACATTTCTAAATTATGTTTAAAAACAAATTTATTTGAAACAAAGTACTTTTGAACTTGCTTTCAAATTTCATTTTAAATACAAGTTTTAAAATGAAAATAATTTAAACTTATCAAAGTTTAAACAATTTATAACTTTTAACATTTCAATAACTTAAATTTTTATTTAGTTTAAATCTTCAAATTTAAAACTTCTTCTAATTTAAAAACTGAAGTTCATACTTGATTTAAGATTTCTAAATTTAAATTGAATTTCAAATCTTGCTCATATTTTTCAACTTCAATTCAAGAAGATTTAAACTACTTTCCAAAATAGAGTAGTTAAACAAGATTAAGGTTAAAATTTTATTTCTATTTTTATTTAAAACTTAAATTCTAAAATTTAAACTTAAATACAAAACCAGGTTTAAAATTTCTTAACATTAAAAAGTTTCAGGGTTTAAAAATTTAAAAACAGAAACTCCAGGTTTCTGTAAAAACTTGAAACACAAAACAACCCGAGACTTATACAAATTACTTCGAGTCTACAGCCCGATTTCCTCGAGTCAACAACCCATCTACTTCGAGCAACTTCAAACAACACCCCTGTTACCAACAAACCCATACATCATCAGCCACACTACATCAGAAATTCATCACCGTGCATCTGCACGGCGATCACATCCACCTCAGATCAACAGAGATGATCACTGGTCACCAGAAACAAACCCAGCAACCTCCCTCAACCATCAATTCGAGCTACCACCCTCGAAGTCAAAAATCGAACACCCACTACAACCTGGAAACAGAAAAAAAGATTTCTTCTTCAACCTGTCAACGGCAAAAACACGCCACTCCGACCACCTGACAACTAGATCCTCCGGCCTCAACTTCAACCACAACAAATCTATCGATTCCCAAAATATCCAATCACTCGATCAACTACATTGGCTGTAGTAATCAATTCTTAACTCACAGCAAAACTAGGGTTCCAAAGAAACTTTCCCTACTGCAACTACTCTGATGATTTTCATCATCAATCAGCATTTTTCCTAGCTTCTCCTACCTCTCTTCCATCACCAGGAAGAACCCCATTCCCTCCAGATGCATGAATCACCAGAGCAACTTCAAAGTTCAAATGCAGTTCATCCCCTAACCGCCCCTTAACCCTTCTACTAAAAATTATAGTTTTTTTAAAAAAAAATCACATTATGATTTTAGTATTCAATTTATATTCAAGAATCTAGAGAACATGATAATTAAATTTCCAATTATCTTTGAATTTGCTTAATTGTCTGGTTTTTCAGAACCAATCCCAGTTTATTATTAGCTTAATTCAATTTTAAACCTACTTAATAGCTTAAACAAACAATTATTGTCTGTAATTTAAATCCTATCAGAGATTCGATCAAAGAGAATATGTATTTAAGACAAACATGGTTACTGAAAAAGAAAAAAAAACATTAACAGAGGACATTTAAATATCATGTATACAAATTCAACTTCACATCAACAATCACACTTCAAAAATTATTTATTTCAGTATCCAAGAATGCAACCTTTTTTTATTATTTATATTTTAATTTTAAAGAGTTACTCACTGATTCTATTGGAGATGTAAAACAGAGCTTCAAATTTTTAAAAGCCTTTGAAATTTAGTTGCTGAAGACATTGCAGGAAGACTTGATTCCCAGATTCAACTTGTATTTGAATTTTAAAACTTGGGTTTGCAGACTTCCTTTTTGATACTCAAGTTGAATGAATGAATGCAGATGCCTTTTTTTTTCAAGAATTCAAAAAATAGAATGCGGACTTTTCTTATGCAGTTGCTTAATTGTCCAAGTTGCAAGCAGATTTGTTTTGCTTCCACGTTGCTTGCAAAGTTTATTTTCTAGATTAAAAATAAAAAATGATGCAGACTCTTTTTGATTTTGAGGATATGCAGATTTTGTTTTAGGATAGCAAATGCAGGGTTTGATTTTGCATTGAACATGATTTTCAGATCTAAGGAATGCAGATTTTCTTGTTTTGAAGATGCAAGTTTTGATTTTTGAAGAGGTGTTTTGAAGTTTTCTTTTGATTTTAGGAAATGAGAAAAAGAACGGGAATGAATGAATGTATACTTATATAGGTTATTTTCAGATTTAATTTAATAAAACAAAATTAAAACCAAAATATGCCACTTGTAAAAGTTTTCTACATTTGTCAAATTAATAGGTTAATCTTTGAACATTTGTTAAATAAGGCTTTAAGAGATCAACACTTGTCTTTGTAATTAATTTACAAGTTAATATGTATATTAAGCTTAATTGATTAATTAATTAGAATTTAAACATGTATATAAATTTATAAAGAGAAATAAAAAGAAATCGTGTTTATAAAAAAACTTGTACATATAAAAATTAAAATAATCAAAAATCTATACTTTGGAATTTAAATTCGAATCAAATTCAAAATCTAATATTTTAAAATCAAATTATGGATACAAATTAAACTTTGAAATAACAATAGCTTATTTTTTTCAAAATTTATTTGTAAATCAATTCACTATTAATATTATTTTTAAAAATATCTCATTATTAAATTAAAATCATTTTAAAAGAAATTATATTTTTATTAATAAATTATCTATTTTATTAAGCTATAAAACTTTTTGTTGATTCATCTTAAATTTAAAACTTAAGCCAAAATTATTTTAAACATTTAAATATTTTCTAATCAATTTTAAAATCATATATTTATTTATTATATAACTTTGAAAACTTAATATTAATTAAATCAAAATTTCCCAAATTATTAAGGTATATATTTGAATTTTAAAACATGATTCATATATTAAGTTTAAACCAAGATTTATTTATTTAACTTTGGAAAGCTTATATATTAAATGGAAACAATTTTTTTCCAAATTACTACAAATATTAGAATTAGAAAAATATGCTTTGTTTATTAAATTTAAAACAATGCTAATCTATTTATGACATAAACTATATATTTATATTATAAATAGAAACTAATTCATTATTTTTAAAAGATAAAATAACCAATCTAAATATTTATTGAAGAAGATTATTAAATCAATTTGAATTATTACTAACAAAATATCAATATCAATTTAACTTTAATACATATTATTAAATTGATATTGTTAAAAATTTCGGGATGTTACAATCCTTCCCCCTTAAAAGAATTTCGTCCCCGAAATTTAAAACAAAGGTAATTTAATAATCTCATTAAAGATTTAAGTTTTAAACACTAGCATATCTCAAACATATGCTAACAATCATAACAACCAATTCAACCAATCAAACAAATCTAATTGTCCAGGCGAAATTCTAGATAGAATTTCCTCGAGTTTCCCCAGGTGTATGTATATACCGGGATACTCGCTCTTATAGAAATCAAACAATCAATACTATGAAGCTACAAAGCTCCTATTCATCTAGATCAATAACACTAGACAAGATATCAGACTACAGACGAGTCTAACTCAACAACCAAAACTCCAGAACTGCTGGTTCCACAACCAGAGATAGATCATACACGTACTCCCTCAGAAATACGTGAAACTCATCAAATCCCAGTTATCCAAACTGGCAATTCAATCCTGTAGATCAATCACTTATTCTTACAGAAAAATCCAAAACACTTCAGAGCTAGCTTTCCAGCCTTACTCAGTCTTATAGCTCTTTTACGATCGGAGAAAACTTATCCAAATCAAATTTCCGACTCCAAATCAAATTTTCGACTCAGGATTCCAAATTCCGTTGCCTCTTATCCACAAAAATTTTTGGACGATCCTGGGCTGCCCACAACCTTACTGATCAGCTCATCCCTTGCTGATATCTCAAGAAACAAACAAAACCAATCATCTCAACAAAATGATCTCTTCAAGATCAATCAAGATCAAACCCTACTCCTCAAACATCAGAAGACTAAACTCACTTCTCCTGTCCAGACAAGAAAAGCAGATACACTTCCCAACTGCTTCCGCTGCACAACTCTGATTCACAGTAGAAGAGAATGCTGAAAAAGAACGCGAGCACAACTCAACAACACACCCCAGAGATATGGTTCATCGGATCCATAAAGAAACTCAGAAGCTTCTCCAAAACCTGAGCTGCTTCACCAACTCAATCTCCTGGAATCCTAGTCGATAAGGAAACTCAAACTCCGAATGCGAACAAAACTCTGACTCCCTGAAGACATCTAGAAAAACTCTGATAACCCAAGAGAACACTCAAACAATCGCAAGTCACTTTTGCGATCAACCCAAACCAAATCCAAGGAAACTGTTCTCCCTTTATCAAACAGAACATCTTACACCTATCTAGCCAACTCACCGAAGAAACGGGTCCACCCTGCTGCTTCTGAACTCCACTTCCAGAAACTGCTAAGCCAGATGACTCCTTGCCGACACACAGAACACTTCGAGCTGCACTGCTGACACAGATGCCAAAGATCTCCTAATCCAAAGCTCTTCGAGAAACTCGGACTTCAAACCAAACAGAAACACAGGCTGAACACAGCCACAACACCTAAGCAGACTCACTTCCTTAAACTTGTTCCAAAGAAAACATCTTCGAAGACATCCATAGTCACTGCATCTCATCATGCAGCTACTACTTCCTGAGGTATCCAAAATACCATCACTCGCTTCTGCCTAGCCAACAGATCCAAACTTTACTAATCCAAACTCCAAAAATAGACTCCGAACCTTAACAGGTTTCCTTCAGAGATCGATGAAATCCTTCATCACTACAAAATTCACTCGAGACGGTAATAGGTCTACAGTCTCGACAGATACACTTCCAACCTCAAACATTCAAACTCCAACCAATGATAGTCGTGTTACACACACCACTATCCCATCTGCCTTTATAACTTATATTGGAAAACCCGAACAGGTAACCCAACGGATAGGTAGAATATATATATATATTTAAAATTACAAATATTCTTTCTCAAGATAGACACCACTACAGAGCTAGGCATTCACTCAACCTAATGCTCTGATACCACTGTAATGACCCGCCATCCGTCTTCACAGAATGACGCATCATTAATAAGAAAGAAAGGGATAGAAAAGAGAAAAGAAAGAAGAGAAGAAGAAAAAACATCAGAATCTAAATAGCGGAACGAATAAATTATATTAATAACATAAATATTACATAGTTTACAACCACTATCAGAGTTACACAGATAAACAACACATACTAGACAGTTATAAACACCTATCTAGTTATACAACTCAAAACAATACAAGGAAAACTACTCAGAGAAATCAAAATAGCGGAAAACTATATATCTACTCGCAGAAGCCTCCTGCTCCATTGCTCCTCCACAATTCGTCAAAGCTAACCTGAATCCCTTGGCTACTCGTAAAAATTTGAGTACCCAAGAGTTTAAGAAAAACAGAATAGACTCCGGGTCAGACATGGGTCTGGTGTGAGTAACAGGTTAAGGTTGCTTAATTTTCAAAACCTTTTGAAAAGAAAGGTATCACGTAAGAATTCCCACACATAAACATGGAAAAGTTTTTACCTTACGCTAACCAAAACATTTGATAGGAAATCCGATGATATTATAATAGGTCTAGGGTTTTCAAATAAATATGAAATAGCCGAAATTGTTACATTCATTAAATTCCAGCTACTAGCCACAAAAGTGGGTAATACAATCAAAACCGTTGGCACTTATTGGATTTCAAATTCCATATAATGGCAGGGCTACTGGGGTACCGCCCGTCACAGTACGTGGCCTAGATCAACGTACCGAGGAGTACACCCGCTCCCCTACAACACAAGGCCGAAACCGTCCGTTACTGGACAGTCCCGAACAAGACAACCCCGACAGTTGGAGCTCAACAACTGTCCACACAGCCGAAATAAAAGGGACCTCTAGACAGGGGAAAATCTCGTCCTACTTGAGCATGACCCACTTAGCCTTGCTGCACCCCCCTGTTTTAGCCATTCCCGGTTGATGAGGCTTGAGGCTACGATTATCTTTAGTGAACACATCACTTAGAATGCTCATCGTCCACCTGACGGTGTTCTGAAAACATTCAATCCATACAAGTTCGTTCTGGGTTCGAACGAATCCGAAGGCATTATCTCGTTACACTCATTTTGGAATCACCCTCAGAGTTAACGACGATAACCCTTGCACTATGAATCTTCATCTTCACTTGAGATTCACGACCTACCGTTAATTTGGATCGATGTGGTTTTCGGATATCCAAATATGGAAACCCAATCCCGGTCTCATCGAAATCCAAAACGTGTCTTTTAGGTCCAAGTTGTTTTAGAGTTTAAAACAATTCAATTATCTATACACACACAGATAGATAACTCACAAATCACAATTGATAATCAATCATTATCAAAATAAACAAATGATCCATATCATAATAGGTAATCCATATCATCATCACAATAGATAATCTATATTATCATCACAATGCAACCAAGCATTCATACACATAACATTACTTATCTCATTTCTGAGATCTCATCCATTCAAGGCAATCAAAACCTTCCATTCATATATGAGCAATGATTTACTCATCACAATATAATTAATTTAATTAATTACCTCCATCTCTAATTAATATAAAGTGAATTAAATTAATTACTTGATCTTTAATTAATTTAAAATAAATAAAATTAATTACTTCACCAATATAAATCTTGCTATCTCAACCATTTAATTGATTACAATCAATTAATCATTCATTGTTAATCACCTTAATTAATCACCCTTGATTAATTTTCCTTTAATTACATTCATGTATTTATCCTTAATAATTTCATAAATTAATTATTCTCAAACAAAAACAGTAGTTAACCTTTAATTACATCAATTAATTAATTAACTATAATTAATTACCTTAATCCTTAATTAATTACATTAATTAATTACCCTTAATTATTTATCATTGATTAATTAATCATAATTAATCAACTTTAATTACATCATTAATTATAATAATTAATGACCCTTAGTTATATTTAAATTAATTACTTTATTAAAGTTAATTACCTTAAGTAATTAACCACAATTATTAATCATTCCAGATTAATCACATTCAGTAATTAACTAACTTAATTAATTCATTAAAAAAAATTAATCATTCCTTAATTAATTTCTTAATTAATCCCTTGATTAATTATTAAGTAATTTAATTCAAATTACTTACATTTTTAAACATCTTTCATAAATTACAACCTGTAATTATCAATCAATTACTTTACCAAGTAATTTCCCAATCCATTTATTACATACAGTAATTATCTTTAAAACCTCAAGTGTTTAAAATTAATTAAACTTAATTAATTAAATTAAACAATCACATTTAACTCAATTAATTACCTTAAGTAATTAATTTCTTAATTACTTCATTAAGTAATCACACTTAACAATTCACAAATGATTATTATTAAATTAATTAATCTAATTAATTATAAAAAATTAACCACATTAATTAATTATCCAATAATCCTAGTTAATGACCTTCATTAACCATTCTCTAATTATTTTTATTAAGTAATTAACTGAGATTAATTACAAATTTAATTATCTTTAATCATCCATTAATTAAAGTCTAATTATTTAATTAATTAACCTTGATTAAACTTAATTACCTAATTTATAATTCAATAATCATTAGTTAATAATTTAATTAATGCTCTTAATTACAAATTGATTAATCCTTAATCAATATTTATAAATTCCAAATTATTAATTAATTAAATTAATTAACCATTTCTTAATTACCCCGTTAATTCAATTAATTTCAAAACATTAATCTTAATTAATTTTAAGATAAAACATTTCTAAATTATGTTTAAAAACAAATTTATTTGAAACAAAGTACTTTTGAACTTGCTTTCAAATTTCATTTTAAATACAAGTTTTAAAATGAAAATAATTTAAACTTATCAAAGTTTAAACAATTTATAACTTTTAACATTTCAATAACTTAAATTTTTATTTAGTTTAAATCTTCAAATTTAAAACTTCTTCTAATTTAAAAACTGAAGTTCATACTTGATTTAAGATTTCCAAATTTAAATTGAATTTCAAATCTTGCTCATATTTTTCAACTTCAATTCAAGAAGATTTAAACTACTTTCCAAAATAGAGTAGTTAAACAAGATTAAGGTTAAAACTTTATTTCTATTTTTATTTAAAACTGAGATTTTAAATTTAACTTAAATTCTAAAATTTAAACTTAAATTTAAAACCAGGTTTAAAATTTCTTAACATTAAAAAGTTTCAGGGTTTAAAAATTTAAAAACAGAAACTCCAGGTTTCTGTAAAAACTTGAAACACAAAACAACCCGAGACTTATACAAATTACTTCGAGTCTACAGCCTGATTTCCCCGAGTCAACAACCCATCTACTTTGAGCAACTTCAAGCAACACCCCTGTTACCAAGAAATCCATACATCATCAGCCACACTACATCAGAAATTCATCACCGTGCATATGCACGGCGACCACAACCACCTCAGATCATCAGAGATGATCCCTGCTCACCAGAAACAAACCCAACAACCTCCCTCAACCATCAATTCGAGCAACCACCCTCGAAGTCAAAAATCGAACACCCACTACAACCTGGAAACAGAAAAACAGGTTTCTGCTTCAACCTGTCAACGGCAAAAACACGCCACTCCAACCACCTGATAACTAGCCCCTCCGGCCTCAACTTCAACCACAACAAATCTATCGATTCCCAAAATATCCAATCACTCGATCAACTACATTGGCTGTAGTGATCAATTCTTAACTCATAGCAAAACTAGGGTTCCAAAGAAACTTTCCCTACCGCAACTACTCTGATGATTTTCATCATCAATCAGCATTTTTCCTAGCTTCTCCTACCTCTCTTCCATTACTAGGAAGAACCCCATTCCCTCCAGATGCATGAATCACCAGAGCAACTCCAAAGTTCAAATGTAGTTCATCCCCTAACTGCCCCTTAACCCTTCTATTAGAAATTATAGTTTTTGTTTTAAAAATCACACTATGATTTTAGTATTTAATCTATATTCAAGAATCCTGAGAACATGATAATTAAATTTCCGATTATCTTTGAATTTGCTCAATTTTTTGGTTTTTCAGAACCAATCCCAGTTTATTATTAGCTTAATTCAATTTTAAACCTACTTAATAACTTAAACAAACAATTATTGTCTGTAATTTAAATCCTATCAGAGATTGGATCAAAGAGAATATGTATTTAAGACAAACAGGGTTACTGAAAAAGAAAAAAACATAACAGAGGACATTTAAATATCATGCATACAAATTCAACTTCACATCAACAATCACACATGCAAAACTTATTTATTTCAGTATCCAAGAATGCAACCTTTTTTTCTTATTTATATTTAAGTTTAAAGAGTTACTCACCAATTCTATTGGAGATGCAAAACAGAGCTTCAAAATTTTGAAAGCCTTTGAAATTTAGTTGCTGAAGATATTGCAGGAAGACTTGATTCCCAGATTCAACTTGTATTTGAATTTTAAAATTTAGGTTTGCAGACTTCCTTTTTGAAACTCAAGTTGAATGAATGAATGCAGATGCCCTTTTTTTCAGAATACAAAAAATAGAATGCAGACTTTTCTTTTGCAGTTGCTTAATTGTCCAAGTTGCAAGCAGATTTGTTTTGCTTCTAGGTTGCTTCCAAAGTTTATTTTCCAGATTGAAAATAAAAAATAATGCAGACTCTTTTTGATTTTGAGGATATGCAGATTTTGTTTTAGGATAGCAAATGCAGGGTTTGATTTTGCATTGAACATGATTTTCAGATCTAAGGAATGCAGATTTTCTTATTTTGAAGATGCAAGTTTTGATTATTGAAGAGATGTTTTGAAGTTTTCTTCTGATTTTAGGAAATGAGAAAAAGAATGGGAATGAATGAATGTATACTTATATAGGTTATTTTCAGATTTAATTTAATAAAAGAAAATTAAAACCAAAATGTTCCACTTGTAAAAAATTTCTACATTTGTCAAATTAACAGGTTAATCCTTAAACATTTGTTAAATAAGGCTTTAAGAGATCAACATTTGTCTTTGTAAATTAATTTACAAGTTAATATGTATATTAAGCTTAATTGATTAATTAATAAGAATGTAAATATGTATATAAATTTATAAAGAGAAATAAAAACAAATCGTGTTTATAAAAAAAATTCATACACATAAAAATTAAAACAATAAAAAATCTATACTTTGGAATTTAAATTCAAATCAAATTCAAAATCTAATATTTTAAAATCAAATTATGAATACAAATTAAACTTTGAAATAACAATAGCTATTTTTTTCAAAATTTATTTCTAAATCAATTCACTATTAATATTATTTTTAAAAATATCTCTTTATTAAATTAAAATCATTTTAAAAGAAATTATATTTTTATTAATAAATTATCTATTTTATTAAGCTATAAAACTTTTTGTTGATTCGTTTTAAATTTAAAACTTAAGCCAAAATTATTTTAAACATTTAAATATTTTTCTTATCAATTTTAAAATGGGGGAATTAATTTAAAGGACAAAAATTTCTATATTTTTTGCCCCAAGGACACGACCTCAATATTTTTACCACAAGGACAATCATTCTTCTAAAATTTATTCACAAGGACAAACATTTTTCAAAATTATTCATAAGGACAACAAAACTGATACCGAACTAAAAACTGATACCTAAAAACTGCTACTGATAACTACAAACTGATACCTAAAAACTGCTATCAATAACTAAAAACTGATACCTACAGAAAGTTGTCCTTCAGGATAAAATATTGAAGGTCTGTCCTTGAGGCTAAAAAGCTGTAAAATTTTGTCCTTGACAATAATTTCCTGTTTTAAAATCATATTTTTATTTATTATATAATTTTGAAAACTTAATATTTAATTAAATCAAAATTTCCCAAATTATTAAGGTATATATTTGAATTTTAAAACATGATTCATTTATTAAGTTTAAACCAAGATTTATTTATTTAACTTTGGAAAGCTTATATATTAAATAGAATTTTTTTTTTCCAAATTACTACAAATATTAGAATTAGAAAAATATGCTTTATTTATTAAATTTAAAACAATGCTAATCTATTTACAACATAAACTATATATTTGTATTATAAATAGAAACTAATTTATTTTTTTTAAAAGATAAAATAACCAATCTAAATATTTATTAAAGAAGATTATTAAATCAGTTTGAATTATTATTAACAAAATATCAATATCAATTTAATTTCAATACAGATTATTAAATTGATATTGTTAAAAATTCTGGGATGTTACACTCAACTTAATGCGGGAACTATTTAGTCATATATTTAGTACGTAGCCTTCTGTGTAGGCTTTATTATCATTTATGTTGAGGATGTTATCGTATAGTGCGGAGTATTGCTCCAATCTATCAAGCTTCCTTCTTGGCCGAAGGATAGCAAGTTGAAAGTTGGAGACGTGATAAGTCTACGAGACTTAGTTTCTGTGTGAGGTTGCGAAACGCTTTTGCATTGTTGGTGCGAAGAGACCGGGATCGATTTATCTGAAAACCACTTCGGACCAACGTATATGCGATGATTGTGCAGGTTGCTTGTGATGATATTGATTTTCCGAGTTTCATAGTGGGGGACTGCTTGTTGATCGTTTGGGGTTAAAATTCCATTATACATCCAGTAGTAGTGGTCTCTTTATTATGAAATGTCCAATGCGAGGACTATTCGCTACTAATCCTAGGGATTTCCCGACAGGATGTGGTAAGAAAGACCTTCGGTTTGTCCTGTTCCTGGACAACTTGTATGGATGTTTGTTTGACATTGCATTTCTATAAACTACGTACATTGCTTTTTACAAACGTACATCAGTGGTGGCGAAGAAGGCAGCTTCTCTTAGCTTGACACCCTCCTTGAGACGTATGAGCTTAAGGGTTGTATTTTTACGGAAGGCAATTAGTAGTCAACGGAAATGGCCGTGTAACATTCAAAGTGATGTGATATGTGATTGTGAAAGGTAATCGTTACCTCGTCAGGCCTCATCAACCGGAAATGACCAAAACAGGGTTAGATGCAGCATGGCTAAGTGGGTCATTCCCTAGTAGGATATGGTCATCGTCTTCTAGATATATTTTTGCACGCTATGACGTCGTGTATCTGATTATTGTGGTTTGTATGCTAGAGGGCCCTCGGTAAAGGTTGGTAATGACCGAAGGATGACATATTCGGTACCATATAGTTATAGAGGTGGGCCGATCTTGTGTTGGTAGAGAAACTTTGTGATGGTTTCTCGGTACATTCTTCTAGAGATGTACTGCAGGAAGGTAGTCCCTTCACCTGGTCAATTTGTATGGAAATCCAAACTCCACTACGTTCCTTCCATTTTATTTGTAGAGCCTAGTAAGCTGAAATCTAATAATGTAACAATTTTGGCTATTTTGAATACTATTTGTATACTAGACACTAGTATAAAATCACATGAGTTTGAAATGTTTTAGTTATCATAAGGTAAAAACATGTCCGTGTTTATGTGTAGACTTGTCTTACGAGATACTTTTGTTTTGATAAAGAAAAAGTTTTAGTAATTTAATAAATTTAGTTGAGTGTGTTTCTCACGCTGGTTTACGAGACTGATCCGTGCGTTCTTCCCTTTCAATGCTCGGGTCAGACTGAGTATATTTACAGGTCTAGATTTGATGCCTTTGGAGCTTCAGCACGAGAGCTGGAGATCTTCATTTTCGTATATACGTATCTGTTTTGATTATTGATTATCCACTGTGCTTAGTTGTTTAAATTATCGGCATTTGTAAGGACAGGTTATTATAACCGTTCAGGCTGATAACTATTGATTGATTGTTGAACTCTGATTGATGTGTATATGTATATAGTTTCTATTTTGTAAAGATCATTGATATGATATTATATATTTTTCGCTGCGATGTGAGATTCTGTATTGTTCTGTTTGGTTCTATCTTCTCTCTTTACTCTCTTCTCTTCTTCTCTCTTCTTTTCTTTCTCTTGACTTTCCGTCAGTTTGTGCTTTTTGGGTCGTACATGTGTGGATTATTGTCGATTCAAAGTGTACGGATTTGCGGGTCGTCACAACCATACTTCTGTTTGGCCCTTGTTCCCTCTCTTTTATTTCCTATTTGGAACTTGTGATTACTCCAAGCAGAGTAGTCTGTGTGATAGGTTGATTTTCACAACGAGCTAGCTGGAGAGTTGGACTTTTTGGATTATAGAGATGTGCTTATATTTATGTAAGCCCATGTACGACTATATGTACCAGATGTTCTATTTATGTAAGAGATTACACATTGTATTGATGTATCTATTCAGTGATCCAATTGTATGGAGTGTATGTAGAGATTTATCCAGATTGTGGCCTTTTCAGTTTTATATAGTCAGTTGATATATCATCAGTTCACTGATTATGCCTCCATGTGATTTTATATATACTTGTCAAATTATACGCTGTTGTTTTCCCGCTGCGAATTGTGCAAAGGCCATTAAAAATTTACAGTTTAATCAAGTTTAAATTTATATGGTCTTTTGCATTTTGCAGTATTAAAATATATGTATCGATCAACATATATTTAGGGTACCGAAAAAGGCGGGTCGTTACAAAAAGGCCCACTTTATTCTAATTAGGATCAATAGGACTATAGCACCTTTAGCGCAAATTTATATCTAGGAAGTTGTACGAGTGCATGGCATTCAGTTAGCAATGTTAGTGATAGGGACCCCTAATTCACTAACGAGTTTGGAGGAGTTTGTAGTCAGCTTTAGGAATGACATTGAATCTTAGCACCGCTTACCATCCACAAAAAAATGGTCAGATGGAAAAGGTGAATAGGGTTTTGGAGGATTTGTTGATAGATTACATCGGGGATTTCAGAGAACAATGGGAGTAGCTATGGATAAATTATGAAATTTTAGAACCTTGTTATACACTTCATATTTAGATATCTAAATTATTTAAATATTTATGTCCAAGATTTAATACGATTAAATATGATTTTATAACCTTGTTAAATACTTTTTAATCAATAATTAATGTTAGAAAGCTTATTTTTGAAATGTGTTTACAAAAAATACGCTTTGGATAAATACTAAAAATATGAGCGGAAAACGTTTTGAAGAAAAATCAACTTTTTTTTTCAATACAAGTTGTGTAACTATATTGCAACTTGAATAGTTATCATATGTAAACATATGATACGAATTAAACACATCTTCTTCCTAAGCCCGCATATTTATCGATTTTATATTTAAATATTTTATTTAAATATTTTATCATTCGTCGGATTTTGGTCTGAAAAGCTACTTTTTGCAAACAGTCGAATTGGGACTCGAGACCACCCCCATTGAGTTCAAAATGACGTTTGCGACCTTTTTGAGTATAAGCTTTGATATGTTTGGAGAAAGTTGATTTTTGCTGCTTTTTACTTAGGGCTTTGGTTTGGGCTGAGCCCATTAACCCCACTTAACTCAGTTCCAACCCTCTCCTCTTCATTCACTTCTTTTCTATTTTCCTAATACTCAAGCTTTTATGTTAATGGAGAGTGGAAGTGAAAATTAAAACTCCAAGCCCTAGTTCCTCTTGCTAGCTCAAGTTCTTGCTCCAAATTCAAAGAGAACCCATTAGTAAGCATCTCCTTCTTCTTCTCCAAACATTTCTCCTTCCAATTTCAGAAAATTCCTAAACCTAATTTAGGAATTGTTTCTCTTTTAAGCTTAGATTCAAGCTTCTTGTGTTGAGATTGAAGTGTGGTTGATCTTCCTTCGTCTTCAAGCTTCTCATTCATTGTTTTCGGATCCAAAGGTGAGATTTTTATCTCACATCTATGCTTATATTTATCTTCGAATGTCAGGTATGAATTCCTAACACTTATTCGTGTGCAATTGCTTTTGATTTGGATTGCTTTTTGAGAATATTCCAATTTTAGTGTTTGAAAGCCAAAATCCTTAAAAATCATAGCTTTGAGGTTCAAATGTGTTTTTGGTGATGCATCGAGGAGCCAATAGGGCCGGGTAGCCGTTAGGCATAATTTCCTAGCGTCCGTGCTTGTTCGGTTGCGAATTGGATAGTTGGGCATCAAATTGCAGAGCATCATGTTCGGCCGACCGACCCCCCTGGTCCGGTCGACCGACCTGCTAGTAAGAGTGCAGTTGCACTCTCTGTTACTGGTTCGGCCGACCGACCCCCCTGGTTCGGTCGACCGACTTGATGCCCGAGAATTTTTCAACCTATGGTTCGGTCGACCGACTCAGGGAGTCCGGTCGACCGACCTTCTACTATTTGGCAGATTAGCCTATATTGCTAATCCGTTTGAATATCCAACTTTAATCGATTCGTGTTGTCTCCCTTTTGTTGTTGTCATTTATTATCGACTTTGATGACCTTTTCTTTGGGAATTTTAGATATATCCACTTTGATGGATTTGATATCGATTTCTTTAGATTTTATTCACGTCTTCGAATGTGAATTTTTATGCCCGATTGTTTCTACAATCTTCTTTGTGATTTGTCACTTTAAAAATATAAAGGTTTCCTATACTAGTAGTAAATATCAAAACTCTTTCTTAAAATGATTTCAACACTATTTTATTACAAAGCTCGTTTTCTCAAACCGACTTCTAATCTATTAGTATATACAAACCTTTACCTCACTCGTATGAGAAATCTAATTAAACGACTTAGTAAAACAAGTGGTATGAAACACTTGCGTTTACTTCGTCGGTTAATTCTTGGACTTGTTCGATTGAATCTCTTGTGACAATTTTCTAGTGGAGATCTACAATTTGTTCGTAAATATTTAAGTTAAGCTAGTGGTTATGGGACATGAAGCTAAGCTCATATATTTACTAGCTTATTGTAATTGACACTTCTCTTTGATCATGACGATCATCTTTATGGTTTAGACTAGCAATATGCGATGTCTCTTTGTTTATGTGGAGGACTGTTCCTCATTTTATTGAGCTTCGTCTCATTTCTCACATGGGTCGTACCTTTTTTAGGTGCGTCAATGTTTTATTATGCATGGGGTGTACCTTTCTAGGTGCATCGATGTTTGTTTATACATGGGTCGTACCTTTCTAGGTGCGTCGATGTTTATTTATGCATGGGGTGTACCTTTCTAGGTCCATCGATGTTTATTTACTTCGTGGAGCAATCGGCTCAATAAGTCGGAACATGGGGCGTATCTTTCTAGGTGCGTCGATGTTCGTCTATGCATGGGGCGTATCATTCTAGGTGCGTCGATGTTCGACTTAGCATGGGGTGTATCTTTTTAGGTGCATCGGTGTTAGACATTACATGGGGTGTATCTTTCTAGGTGCATCGATGTTTATTTAGGCATGGGATGTATCTTTCTAGGTGCATCGATGTTTATTTATGCATGGGGCGTATCTTTCTAGGTGCGTCGATGCTAGAGCATGGGGCATATCTTTCTAGGCGTGTCGATGTTCGACTGTACATGGGGCGTGTCTTTCTAGGTGCGTCGATGTCCAGTTTGTGGGATTGGCCATCCTTTTTATTGTGATTTGGTTCATCGGATGTCCCGCTGTACGACGTCGTTGTTCCTTTTTATTGTGATTTTTGGATTTCGTGTGTTGATTTCTGGAATTTATGTTTCACCAACTTTTACAATGGGCATTGATATTTATGTCATTTATTGTGGCTTGGTGAATGAAATTAGGAGTATGGCATTCCTTTTTATCTTGAGTAGATTGTTGTGATATTGATTAATCTCTTGTTGATTTTCAATTACTTATATATCACAGCTTTGCATTGTGATTATTATATGTTTATGTCATATCTCTTATTATATATCACTTCACCTGATATTTATAGCTAGACTGATCCGTTTATTATTTTCTTCTTAAATAATACTCGGGTCAGACTGAGATTTTACAGGTGCTTCTGCTTGACCCCTTATCGGACTATCATCCCGACTTTTGGCTAACTACTTAGATTAGTAGTTTTTGTTGTACACATTTGAGATACAGACTCTATGATGTATACTTATTCTTTTGTCTAGCACTTGTATCTATTCTTTTTGATATTGTGGATCTTGTTTGACCACTACTCTGATATACACTTCCATGTGTTAGTTATATATTCATATCTTCTTCCGCCTTGTGATATGAATTATCTGTGACTGATTTATGTTATGTTTATTTCTATATTTGTTTCCGAAGATATTATAGCCACTGTGTAGTAGCTTTGAGTTTGTGTCGGCATGTCGGATTTCCACTTGAAAAGAATTGCATGCTATACTATCTGACATATCGATGCTCGCACAAAGCAATTACACGGATGGCCGCTCCTCAACAGCCTTATTCTCCGTGCTAGTTGACAGCATTCACCGTAATGTTCTTGGCTAGCGTGGGTATAGAGGTGGGGCGTCACAGCTTGGTATCAGAGCCAAACTTCGGAACAATATAGAATAATTTAGCAAGGATCATCGTCCTAAGTCCATCTTAGGAGTCGTGCTTTAGGATTTAATTCGGGTCTTCGTACCGATTCATCCTATTTTCTTTATGATTCCTTGTTTTATCTATCAAGAATTGCTTGATATTTATCTTGAGAATAACTTTTTCCTCTTCTTTCTTTCTTTCTTAAAGAAGAGAAATGGTTAGAACTGGCCGTCCCAGCGCCGGTCAATCTAGTGCTACTCCCCAGGATGGAGTATTTATGTCCGCACAACAACTTCTAGATCTTGTTAAGAACGCTCAAGCAGCCGGTCCCAATCAAGAGCCTACTCATCCTAGATCCGGTTTTGCACGCTTGTGCAGAGACTACACCGATTTGGGTGGAAGGCCATTCAAAGGATCCGAGAGTGTTATTGAAATTCAAGCTTGGCTCAAATCATGCTATCGCATCTTTTCTCGCATGAACCTTATTGACCTTCATCGAGTCCAAGTGGCTTCTAGTATGCTCCAAGAAAGAGCATTAGATTGGTATGAGCTTTTAATTTTTGAAATCGTTGAAGCGGATCTCACTTGGGAGCAATTTCGGGAAAGATTCGAATTGAAATTCGTGCCGGAGGCCGAAAAAGTAACTTTGGCCCGGCGTTTAATTGACCTTGTTCAAGGTGAATCTTCTGTGACAGACTATGTCGCATCTTTCGAATCTCTTTCCAAATACGGGGTTGAATACATCAACACCCCATTGAAGAAAAATCAGAGATTTGTCTATGGCTTGAATAAGAATCTTAAGAAGCCATTACTTCTGAAACTTGAGGTTTCATTTGATCAGCTTATTGATATCGCTCTTCGTCTTAAAGAGGCCGATAGAGAAAGTGATGTCGAGGTTGGGAGTGCCAAACCGAACTCCAACAACACCAAGAAGAGGCATTTCAAGAGCCTTAATCCCAATAAGAGAGTGAAGCAAACTACTTTTGTAGCAAAGACTCCAATCCCTAATCGTGGAGGATGCTACAATTGTAATTCTATGGAACACTATGCGAATATGTGTCCAAAACCCCATTCTTGTCGCTATTGCAAGAAACCGGGTCATCTTTTATCTGCGTGTCCCAAACTTTTGAACAAGGACCTGAGAAAGCTAAATATTGTGCAAGCCCCTAGCAATTCTTCTCTTGGTCAAGGTATTTTTCACTCAATCCTTGATTACATTTATTTCGTGATCTTCTTATTTGAGTTCTTTTTGATATGGGTTTCATCTCACTATTTTATATCAAAAGAACTTGTCGATTCTTTTTCTTTAAAACTATTTTTGGGCTTGATGAGTTCTTTGAGAGTTGTGAATCCGGATGGTAGGTCCGCAACACTCACTTTGCTTTTTATTGATGTCGAAATTATTCTATGAGATTTTTCTTTCCGAGCCGATATTTTTACTTAGGCTTCGGAATTGATTTTTTTGAAAGGATCGGCTTAATCATTGTGAAGCCCATATCCTATTTTCGAGTGGACTATTCATCTTCGACATTTTCAATCTGTTAAGCAGATTTCTATTTTTCCTTTATGATTTTGATTCCAACTTGATGGCATCATTTTATTCCTTAAGCCCACTTATAAGGAAAGTGTTATTTCTCTCATTCATGTAGTTTGAGAAATTTTCCGGTATTTTTGAGTTTGTCTTAGGATTATCACCTAAGAAATCTTTTGTGTGGTGTTAAGGTCTTTCTAGTTCGACCTTGCCACCGATTTTCGTTTGCTACGAGTTGCGGAAATTAGCATTCCACTTACGCACTCCGCATTCGCTATGATTCCTATGAATGAATTATTATGTCATTCAAATTGTCAGCTTATTTCATCCATTTTATAAATCGAATATTCTACGAATATTTCGATGAGACTAATTCTTGTATTTACTGATTTTGGATGAAAATAGTAATTTAAAATTTTGCAAATCTTTTTCATAAGATTTATTTATAAGTAAAACTGGATTTTGTTCTTGAAACGAACAAAGAATATTCTTAAAACTTTTTAAGAGATTTATCTATCCTATAAAAGATGATTTTGTGATTGTATTGCCCGTTGAGTGCTTTAAGAATTTTGGTCGATGCGCTTGATCAACGTTATCGATAGGAATTTCCTAAATGCTTTGATGTGACAATCAGAGACGATGTGTTGACTTGTAAAACGTAAAATTTTTCTAGAAAGATAATTACATAAAGATAAGTGTAATTTTGAAAGTTTTAACTTTATGGGAAAGAAGATTTTTTAAAAGAAATTCTTTCTTTTCAAAACTCTTATTCTTGTGATTCCTGAAGGGGAACCAAGACTTTGCTATTTGTACCGATACTAGTCGTATTGGTTTGGATGCCGTTCTCTTGCAAAGGAGAACGTGCTGTCACTTGTGCGTCTAAATCATTATAGCCTATCGAGACTAGATATACCACTCATGATCTAGTGCTCGCGGTTATTGTTCCTACTTTTAGAGTCTTGCGTCATCATTTTTAGGGGAGGAATTTGTTCTCCATCTCGATCGTAAATCCTTGGAATATTTATTTTCTCATAAGGAACTTCATGTCGACTCGAGTTCCTAGCATCTTGTGATCTTGATATTCTTTTTATTCCCGGAAGGGAAATCGTGTTGCCAATGTGCTTTGTCGTAGGCAACAAGTGGTTGATTCTTTGATGATGTCTTAAGGGAATTATCTTTTTATCAAGTTCATCGAACGTTTTGATATACTTCGTTTTATTGAGCTTTATCTCATTCCTTTTATGGACTAGTGTCCGATGTTCTTTTATGGTGTTTGGTTCATTGGACATACCGTTTTTTTGCTACGTCGGTGTTCCAAATTATTCGAGTTTCTAGTTTCTCGGGCGTACCGTTTCTGTACTACGCAGTTGCACTGGCTCAATTTTCTTCTATTCTTGACGTTTTCCACGTCTTTTATCTGCGGAAATGCCTTAGGGATTCCGAATTTTTATTCTTGAGCCCGGTGTTATTGAGGGGATTGAAGTTTCACCAAATTTGACTTTTGAGCAACATTCTATTCGCATCATTGCTTCGGAGGTTGAGCGCCTTCGATATAAAGATATTCTTTTTGATAAAAGTTCAATGGTTCTCAAATCCTAAGGATTTCTCTTGATAAATCTTGAGAATTCATCGAACGAAAACTTTCGGATTTACTCCTTCGTGCTCTTTATGGTGAACTTCTTATTTCAATTTTCTTTTGTGTTGATATGCTTCCATGGTTGTTACTTCTTATTTTCCTCTTAAGTATTGCGAGGACGCAATTTCTTTAAGGAGGGGAGTCTGTAACAACCCGCATATTTATCGATTTTATATTTAAATATTTTATCGTTCGTCGGATTTTGGTCCGAAAAGTTACTTTTTGCAAACAGTCGAATTGGGACTCGAGACCACCCCCATTGAGTTCAAAATGACGTTTGCGACCTTTTTGAGTATAAGCTTCGATATGTTTGGAGAAAGTTGATTTTTGCTACTTTTTACTTAGGGCTTTGGTTTGGGCTGAGCCCATTAACCCCACTTAACTCAGTTCCAACCCTCTCCTCTTCATTCACTTCTTTTTTATTTTCCTAATACTCAAGCTTTTATGTTAATGGAGAGTGGAAGTGGAAATTAAAACTCCAAGCCCTAGTTCCTCTTGCTAGCTCAAGTTCTTGCTCCAAATTCAAAGAGAACCCATTAGTAAGCATCTCCTTCTTCTTCTCCAAACATTTCTCCTTCTAATTTCAGAAAATTCCTAAACCTAATTTAGGAATTGTTTCTCTTTTAAGCTTAGATTCAAGCTTCTTGTGTTGAGATTGAAGTGTGGTTGATCTTCCTTCGTCTTCAAGCTTCTCATTCATTGTTTTCGGATTCAAAGGTGAGATTTTTATCTCACATCTATGCTTATATTTATCTTCGAATGTTAGGTATGAATTCCTAACACTTATTCGTGTGCAATTGCTTTTGATTTGGATTGCTTTTTGAGAATATTCCAATTTTAGTGTTTGAAAGCCAAAATCCTTAAAAATCATAGCTTTGAGGTTCAAATGTGTTTTTGGTGATGCATCGAGGAGCCAATAGGGCTGGGTAGCTGTTAGGCATAATTCCCTAGCGTCCGTGCTTGTTCGGTTACGAATTGGAGGAGGTTGCATATCAATAGTTGGGAATCAAATTGCAGAGCATCAGGTTCGGCCGACCGACCCCCCTGGTCCGGTCGACCGACCTGCTAGTAAGAGTGCAGTTTCACTCTCTGTTACTGGTTCGGCCGACCGACCCCCCTGGTTCGGTCGACCGACCTGATGCCCGAGAATTTTTCAACCTATGGTTCGGTCGACCGCCTCAGGGAGTCCGGTCGACCGACCTGCTACTATTTGGCAGATTAGCCTATATTGCTAATCCGTTTGAATATCCAACTTTAATCGATTCGTGTTGTCTCCCTTTTGTTGTTGTCATTTATTATCGACTTTGATGACCTTTTCTTTGGGAATTTTAGATATATCCACTTTGATGGATTTGATATTGATTTCTTTGGATTTTATTCACGTCTTCGAATGTGAATTTTTATGCCCGATTGTTTCTACAATCTTCTTTGTGATTTGTCACTTTAAAAATATAAAGGTTTCCTATACTAGCAGTAAATATCAAAACTCTTTCTTCAAATGATTTCAACACTATTTTATTACAAAGCTCGTTTTCTCAAACCGACTTCTAATCTATTAGTATATACAAACCTTTACCTCACTCGTATGAGAAATCTAATTAAACGACTTAGTAAAACAAGTGGTATGAAACGCTTGCGTTTACTTCGTCGGTTAATTCTTGGACTTGTTCGATGGAATCTCTTGTGACAATTTTCTAGTGGAGATCTACAATTTGTTCGTAAATATTTAAGTTAAGCTAGTGGTTATGGGACATGAAGCTAAGCTCATATATTTACTAGCTTATTGTAATTGACACTTCTCTTTGATCATGACGATCATCTTTGTGGTTTAGACTAGCAATATGCGATGTCTCTTTGTTTATGTGGAGGACTGTTCCTCATTTTATTGAGCTTCGTCTCATTTCTCACATGGGTCGTACCTTTTTTAGGTGCGTCAATGTTTTATTATGCATGGGGTGTACCTTTCTAGGTGCATCGATGTTTGTTTATACATGGGTCGCACCTTTCTAGGTGCGTCGATGTTTATTTATGCATGGGGTGTACCTTTTCTAGGTGCATCGATGTTTATTTACTTCGTGGAGCAATCGGCTCAATAAGTCGGGACATGGGGCGTATCTTTCTAGGTGCGTCGATGTTCGTCTATGCATGAGGCGTATCTTTCTAGGTGCGTCGATGTTCGACTTAGCATGGGGTGTATCTTTCTAGGTGCATCGGTGTTAGACATTACATGGGGTGTATCTTTCTAGGTGCATCGATGTTTATTTAGGCATGGGATGTATCTTTCTAGGTGCATCGATGTTTATTTATGCATGGGGCGTATCTTTCTAGGTGCGTCGATGCTAGAGCATGGGGCATATCTTTCTAGGTGTGTCGATGTTCGACTGTACATGGGGCGTGTCTTTCTAGGTGCGTCGATGTCCAGTTTGTGGGATTGGCCATCCTTTTTATTGTGATTTGGTTCATCGGATGTCCCGCTGTACGACGTCGTTGTTCCTTTTTATTGTGATTTCTGGATTTCGTGTGTTGATTTCTGGAATTTATGTTTCACCAACTTTTACGATGGGCATTGATATTTATGTCATTTATTGTGGCTTGGTGAATGAAATTAGGAGTATGACATTCCTTTTTATCTTGAGTAGATTATTGTGAAATTGATTAATCTCTTGTTGATTTTCAATTACTTATATATCACAGCTTTGCATTGTTATTATTATATGTTTATGTCATATCTCTTATTATATATCACTTCATCTGATATTTATAGCTAGACTGATCCGTTTATTATTTTCTTCTTAAATAATACTCGGGTCAGACTAAGATTTTACAGGTGCTTCTGCTTGACTCCTTATCGGACTATCATCCCGACTTTTGGCTAACTACTTAGATTAGTAGTTTTTGTTGTATACATTTGAGATGCAGACTTTATGATGTATACTTATTCTTTTGTCTAGCACTTGTATCTATTCTTTTTGATATTGTGGATCTTGTTTGACCACTACTCTGATATACACTTCCATGTCTTAGTTATATATTCATATCTTCTTCCGCCTTGTGATATGAATTATCTGTGACTGATTTGTGTTATGTTTATTTCTATATTTGTTTCCGAAGATATTATAGTCACTGTGTAGTAGCTTTGAGTTTGTGTCGGCATGTCGGATTTCCACTTAAAAAGAATTGCATGCTATACTATCTGACATATCGATGCTCGCACAAAGCAATTACACGGATGGTCGCTCCTCAACAGCCTTATTCTCCATGCTAGTTGACAGCAATCGCCGTAATGTTCTTGGCTAGCATGGGTATAGAGGTGGGGCGTCACAGCTCCCCAATCCTTGCTTGAAGAGTTTGTTGTTTGGAATCAATGTCACATGGAAGAAGAAGAACCACCACTGGAAGGTCTATAGGGGTAGTAGTAGCTGGAGAAGATATTAATCCCCAACAAACCAAAGTGAATGGTGCTAACTTAGGAAATCAGGCACCTGCCTCCTCCAGCCAGCATGAAGTGGTTACCGGAGATGAGTTAAATAAAATGGTTGATGAGATCAACCAAAAAATGGAGAATAGTCAAAAGGCTCTAATGGATAAGCTTAACACTCACCTAACCCTACCGTCGAATTCTGCTCCATGGACTATGCCCGAACCCGCGGCTGCTATGGAACAAGAGAATTCATCCGTTTTTGGTTTACATAGAAGAAATGAAAAACAACCATAAAAAAGAATGACAACGGGACTTAACATGAAAGAAAATGCAAGCGCTCCGTGTGTCACAAGGTAGCATATTCTGAATTTGAGTCAGGGGGCAAAGACCCCCGTAGTAGGCATAGCTATGGATCTTTCCGACCTAGAGGACGGAGAGCCAGACAATAAATTGGAGAAAGAAGCCAATGCATTTGATAATGTAACGAATACACAAAATATTCTAGTAAGACCAACCGCAAGCTAACAGGACCCTACAGGAGTGGCTTTTCCGAAGATAGGAGAGCCTAGGCCTCAACCCACTCACCAAGATCGTTTGCGAAGTCAAACACTTGGTGCAATGATTGATCATCGTCCTCGGGACCACCGAACATCATAGGTATACATACGGACAAGGTTAAACGATTAATGGAGGAGAGTAAAGATCGAAGAGATGATGAGTGGGGTTCTGCGCCAAGTAGGACTTCCTACATCAATGAAATCATGAACGAGAGAGATCCAAAAAAGTTCACAATGCCAACTATTCCATTGTATTACGGAACGAAGGACCTGAAGCCTCACTTGTACAAATATAGTTGGTATATGACGGAGTGAATTCCTCTAAAGCTGTTCGATGTGGATGCTTCCTTATCTTTCTTGAAGGGGTTATGTCAATGTGGTTCACTAGGTTTCCACCAAGATTTATCTCTACTTTTGACCAACTAGTGGCAAGGTTCCTTGATTAGTTCAGATTCCATACTGCGCAGCCAAAAGATGCCATGTCCCTATTCGGGTTGTTCCAAGGGCAAAATGAATCACTGAAGTATTTCATAAATAGGTTTAACATATTGGTGATGGAAGTAAGCAACCCCAATGAAGACATGGTTTTCATAGCATTAGTTTGTGCCATTCACTCAAAAACTGAATTCGGAAAGTGGATTAAAATGAAGCAACCTACCACCAGGAAAGGTTTCAATCGTAAAGCAAGTCAGTACTTAAGATTGGAGGAACCACAAGAATTGGAAGGGAAGTCTACTAGTGTGCAGCCGAAAAATGCCGGGTAAAGCGATGTAGCAATAAATCAAAATGCGCACACTTCTTGAACTGCTAAAGAAACCACTAGGAAAGATGAGAATACAAAAAGAAAAGGTCAGAACTTCAATAAGAAAAATGGTAAGGGAAGCAATAAAAAGATCAAAGGGTTTAGGTCCGAAGGCTACACTCCTCTGAGCGACACTCCAGAAAACATTTTTCTTGCAATTCAAGGAACTGAGAAATGCAAAAGGCCACCCAGAAAGGAGGCGACCGAGCAACAGAACCACTCGGGGAAGTTTTGCCGCTTCCACGAGACACACGGCCATAATACTAACAAATGCCGCCACTTGAAGAATCGCATTGAGGAACCAATCTAGAACAACAAACTCCAGCAGTAAGTAAGATAACCACAAAACCCCGATCTATCTGCAACTCCTCAACACCCATGAGAACGAAGGAATAAAGCAGGAACCGGCGAAGAAGGGTCAAAACGAACTAACAAGTGACTCATTATCGAAACACTATCCGAGGGCCGCATCCCGCACAAATAAGTTGGGGAAAATAGAGCAATATGCAAGTTCGTTGAAGCATGCTCCGAAGATATCATGTTTGTCTGTGGAAGACGAGACTCCAGTTAAGATGTAGTGGATCTTGAATGATGATATTATGTTTCAAAATCGAGATACCGAAGGGGTCGAAGCTTCGACTCTTGATCCGATGGTAGTGACAGTAGGATTTGGGCCTGCTGTAGTTCGAAAGGTATTGGTTGATAGCGGCGGCTCTGTTAACATTCTCTTCAAATGCACTTTCGATCAAATGAAGGATGGAAAAAAAGTGTGTCCGCATGCCAAATAAAGATTCAGGGTTTCACCGGTGAACCCAAGCAAGCAGTGGGAACAATTGACCTATGCATGGAGCTCGGAGAGGGTGAGTGTAATGACCCATATTTTAACTAATTTAAATTATTTGATTTGATGGAATTATCAAATAAAAATGGTTAAAAATAAAAATTTAATGATCTTAAATGTAAACTATTGGATATGAACTTGAATAAAATTTTGAAATAAACTTATTTTGAAGTTTTGGCGATAACCAGATTGAAATGAAATTATATGTATATAACTAGATTTATAATCAATAAATGAAGTTGAATAATAATTGTGAACTATTTAGATAGAAATAAAATGATGTTGATAACTAAAATTTATTTAAAATCTAATATTGAGAATTTGTTGAATATTGAACAATTAAACTGTTTCAATTTAATATTGTAAATTATTTGAAAAATTGAATAACTGTAAAATGAAAATAGTTGTTCTGTAATTTGAATTTGTTTTAAAAGTTAAATCTTATAAGTTCATCGGATAATATTTCAAATGATAGTGATTTATTGAATTATCCAAATTGATTACATTTATTATTGTGATTATTTGAATAATTGAATTCTGAGTTTAATATGACTGAAAATGATACTGAAAGTTGATGTAAATTTTATGTAAACAACAATGAAGATTGTTAACATTTAAAATTGGATTTAAAAGTGAATAGTTATAAAATGGGATTTTATATTATAATCGAGACGTTAAAATAGAGATCCGGGAGCACAGTCTTAGAATGCAACGAAACAAGTTCCATTGGATCCTTAATAGTGTATTATTATTGGATTTCAAATTTCGTAGTCTTTAGGGTTATCATTTGGTCGTACAAGATATGACGCATTGAAATTTATAAAGAAAATTCAATATAATAATTGGATCCAAAAAGCTATCTTCTCCATACGATCGAACTCGGAACCTTTTCCGTTGTATTCAAAATAGGGATATAACAATATAAACGCCTAGCGGCAAGCCTCGATGGGGGTTCAAGATTCCAAGTTACATAAATCGATACATTTTGAAATTAAATAAATATATTAATTGGTCAAACCAGTCTTTTCTTCTACAACCCAGATTTGACTTTACCTTTTCAAACAAGCCATTGTCGCACCCTTTTTTCTTTTAAAAACCAGAAGCACGCAACCATACAATGAAGAAAAAACACAAATTGAACTTTAAAAAAATTATTTCTTGGAAATTACTCAATGGAAAAATCCCAAACCAATTCCTAAAATCTAGTTTTTCCGTCCTCTTCGATTGGGTATATGATTTGTAGGGTCCACTGCCTTTATCTAGGGGTCGACTGTGAAAGTTTCAACTAGGGTTTGAGTTTTGGGGCGAGATAAGCATCGATGGGAAGAAGTGACATCGTTTTTTGAACTCATGGTGGAAAATAGCAGCTCGGGAGTGAGTTTTTTGGCGTGCGATCGATGATAAGGAAGGACGACGTTCGAACAGGCATGGTGGGATAACTCTAAGTCATGAAAACTTAGGGTAGGCCGAGCTCTAAGTTTGTATTATGGTTGGGTCGAGCACACGGAGAGAAGTCGAGAGGCGAAGGCGGTTTCAGGTTTCATAAACTATTGCTCCGTATCACCTAAGGAAGTGCACGACCATGCTGCCTTATTGGTGCATAGGCTTTACGTTGGGGTAGAAGGTGTGTGTGGGTTTGAGTGTTGGGTCCATAATAGAGTGGGTATTGATTGTTTTAAAAATAATTAAATTGTTTTATAAATTTAAACATCGACGAACTTAAAAAATGTATATCTCTCTCATACGAGATCCGTTTTGGGTGAGACCTTTTGTGTCGCGATCTAATGTTGGGAGCTTCACAAGAAAACTGGTTTGGAAAAATTTGGAGACAGTCGAAAATTGGGCTAAAATAAGGCATCATCCAATTTTAGTTCCAAAACGGAACTTCTAGGCGACAACAGAGAATCAAGATGAGTGTTTTATAACACTCACAAGTACTAGAATATTTTTATGGTAGTTAAATTTGAAATTTTGAAGTGATATGGATTTATTGGTCATTATTTGATAAATTTCATTATCATTGAATTAACTGTTAAAAATTAAAATTGACATTTAAATTTGAAATTGGAATTAATTGCCATTAAAATACCCGATATTAACAACTATGAAATTGCTGTGAATTATATTGATTGTTTGGATGATTGATTATGGTGGATGCTAATTGATTGATATTTGGATGTTTAGATGTTTATTTGTTTATATATATATATATATATATATATATCCTCTTATCACCCTGTATATTACTTACATTATATAAATAGTAAATTTAACTATTTCGAATAAATTAAGAAATAGGTTGAAATGATATATACCTATGACATCTGGTTTGGATTGAAATGATATATATCTATCCTTGAAATTAAATTAAAATAACGGATCACTTGGCCATAGGATAGAAAATTATAACGGACACCGATTGATTAAATTAAATAATTTTTAAAGTTTTTGATTTGAAACTTATTCAAATGATTTTGATTTTAGAAGAAATAAAAACCAAATTTATAGAAATCAAATTATTTTCGAATTTGAGTTTGAAATTTTAAAATTTAAATATTGTAAACGAAATGTTTTAAATAATTGAGTTGGGATTTTAAGCTATAATCGAATTTTTATTTAAATTTTAGAATTTGATTTGGTTTAAAGGATGGGTCTTTTATACAAATTCTGAACAGTAAAAGTATTTGAGAATTTGGATTTCAAATTGGATATCGAAGATGAACTTGATTTAAGTGTTTAAATTGATATTTTGAAAATTGAGCTCGAAATCGATGAATTGGAATTGAATTAATTGTATTTGAAAGTGGAATTGAATTAATTTGAAATCGAAGTCCAAATTGATTTGAATCGAAATTGAATCGATTAAATGGAAATTGGAATTGATTTGAATTAGGAAGTTGGAATTGGACCGGTTTGACTTTGAAAGCTATCTTCTTAAGTATACAAATTATTTTGGTTTCCAAATTATTTGGCATTTTAATACTTAAACTAGTATAAACTATTTTAACCATTTAAACTATTTTAGCCATTTAAACTATTTTAATTATTTTAATTATTTAAACTATTTTTCAAAATTTAAAACTGGTCATGGGTGAAATGTTTATTTTAAACCATGGATTTAAATATGAACGTGGTTAAATAAAGTTATAACCCAAATGTAATTTCTAAACAATTTTGGAATCGGAATTGTGATATTAAGACGAACATGATTTTGAATAGAAGTGGTGTATTATGAGTAAATGTGATGATTTCGAAATGGATTTGGTTTCGAAGCGAATATGGTATTCTGATATCAAGTATGAACTATTTTCAAAATGTAAAAGTACCAAACGGTGCGTAAAACGATGTTTGTTGTTAAAAAGACCGAGGCTGGCTATGGGCATACTCTTTGTCGATACCGGAACCACTTTAACAACTGTGTACATGGAGCGATGGTCCAAAATGAAGTGGTTGGATTTGGTGTCGTTGTTGGATTTGAAGAAAGAGGACGACGATGGATTAGCCTGGCACTTGTGCCAATTTGAAATGACTAAAACAGGAGCCATACCGACCAAGTGGGCTAGCTACGTTGAGCGGATGCACTTCTTCATATTAACATCATTTACATTATGATTGATTGGTGCGCACCTTCGGATTATGAGAGTGTTGGATGCGGTGGGCGATCATGGCTATGATGCATTACCGCCAGCCGAGAAGGGTAAACTGGTCGTATCCTACCTTAGTCATTGCCTCACATGCCTTGTCATATTTTTATTTCTAAATGAGATGTGATGACCCAGTATTTTGGCAATATTATTTTAATAAGTATTTGATCAAATTAAATAAAATAATTTTTTTTATTTTACAAAACTGATAAGATCTTGGAACATTTTTCCGTTATATATGTGTCTGTGAAGGAAATTTTGATTTAGAATTTAAAATAGATTCTTTCAAAAATATTTATAATAAAATTATCTTATTCAATTAAATTAGAGGTTCCATATTATTAATATTTTGTATTATATATATATAAATGTAGTTTATAATAATAATGTTTAAAATGATGCAAATTTATCCATATTAAATATAAATATAAAATATAAGATTTATTTTATTTTAATCATATAAGGTGTTGTTAGAATAAATCTTGATTATAAACTCTCTTTTCTAGAACAGTAAAAACAAATTATTCCTATTGAAAACAATCAAATAAATTATTCTCAAGAAGGATTTCTTTCAAAATTGGATATTATAATATCCCAAAAACGGTTTATCAAAATAACCCTTCTAATTGACAACCATTTTAAAAAGGAATTAACTGCGCTTATAGATAGCGGTGCGGACATGAATGTAATTCAAGAAGGAATAAATTCCAGCTAGGTATTTTCATAAAACCACTAATTCATTAAGCCATGCAGGTGGAGGAAAACTTGATATTAAATTTAAATTACCACATGCTTATATATGTAAAAATAAAACTTGTATTCCTACAAGCTTTTTACTAGCGAAAAATATTACTAATCAAGTCATACTTGGAACACCATTTATAGATAAAATTTATCCTATAACAAATATTGATAAGAATGGAATAACAGGTATTTATGAAAATAAAACTATTACTTTCGAATTTATAACTAAACCCTTTACAAAGGTCTTACGTGAAATAAAAGATCTCTTAACTCAAAAAACCTATCATTTAAATTATCTAATACAGAAGTTGTTTCTCTTAATATAGAAGAAAACTCCAAAATACAAAATTGCAAGAAAAAATTAAGAAGTTGTTTCTCTTAATATAGAAGAAAAACTACAAAATACAAAATTGCAAGAAAAAATTAAAATGGTTTATAACAAATTTTCTATAGAAATTTGTAATGACCATCCAAATGCCTTTTGGGATAGAAAGAAACATATTGTTAATCTTCCATATGAAGAAAATTTTGATGAAAGGAAAATTCCTACTAAAGCAAGACCGTGTCAAATGAACTTTGAATATCTGGAATTGTGTAAAAAAGAAATTGAATCATTATTACAAAAATCTTGATAAAACCATCTCAATCACCCTGGTCATGTACTGCATTCTACGTAAACAAACATAATGAACAAGAAAGAGGAGTACCCAGATTAGTAATAAACTACAAACCTCTTAATAAGGTTTTGAAATGGATTAGGCATCCAATTCCTAACCAAAAAGATTTATTAGATAGACTATATGATTCTATCATATTCTCTAAATTTGATTTAAAATCTGGCTATTGGCAGATTCAAATTTCAAAATCCGACCAATACAAAACTGCTTTCAATGTCCCAATTGGACATTATGAATGGACAGTAATGCCTTTTGGTTTGAAAAATGCACCCTCTGAATTTCAGAAAATAATGAATGACATTTTTGTTCCATATAGTGAATTTATTATAGTTTATATTGATGACATTCTAGTATTTTCAAAAGATATTGAAACCCATTTTAAACACTTAGATATTTTCAAAAAAATTATTATTCAAAACGGTTTGGTAATATCAAAACCAAAAATGTCTTTGTTTCAAACAAATGTAAGATTTTTAGGCCATAATATCGAAAAAGGAAAAATAATTCCTACAAATAGAAGTATAGAATTTGCTTCGAAGTTTTCTGATATAATAACCGATAAAACCCAGTTACAAAGGTTTTTGGGTAGTTTAAATTATATATCCTCTTATTACATTAATTTAGCAACAGATGCTGCTATCTTATATGATAGATTAAAAAAGAATCCAGGCCCATGGACAGAGCAACATACTCAAGCTTTTAATATCATAAAAGAAAAGGTAAAGAATTTGCCTTGTTTGATGCTTTCAAATCCAAATTGGGAAAAGGTAATTGAAACCGATGCATCAGATATAGGATTTGGAGGAATTTTAAAGCAAATATGTCCAAAAACAAAACAAGAATATCTTGTTATATTTCATTCAGGAAAATGGACTAATAGTCAAAAAAATTACGCAACTATAGCCAAAGAAATTCTTACTATTTTAAAATGTGTTTTAAAATTTCAAGATGATTTATACAATCAAAAATTTATTATAAAAACTGATTGTAAATCTGCTAAATATATGTTCAATAAAGGTTTTAAACATGATGTGTCAAAACAAATGTTTGCCAGATGGCAGGCTCATTTGGCGCCTTTTGATTTTGAAATCTTTTATAAAAAGGGTGAAGAAAATAGTCTTCCTGATTTTTTTAACTCCTGAATTTTTACAGGCAAATGATCCCTAGAGGAAGGGGTAATTTCCCCTACAGAGGAGGCGGCAGAGGAAATATCCTGGCCCAACACGGTAACAGAAAGCTGATAGCAAAAAGCTTAACCAACTCAGGAGGTAATAGCTCCAATGATCCTCTATACACGGAATTTTTAGGATTCAAGAAAAGGCAAGAGGCTAATAGCCAAACAACTCATAGCCAAACAGCATCCTCTTCATATGCTAGCATAACTGGCAATGAGGAAAATGAAGAGAATATAACCACATATGCGGAAAATCCTCCTAAGGAAGTCATAATTCTCTTAGAATTTAATGATCTAAAAAGAGAAAACGATCCCTGGAACTTAATGCAGAGATATCTGGATACAGCATCATTTGCTGTTACGACATATAAACAAAGAGGATATTATGAAGCAATATTAAAAGCCTCTGAAACTTGTGAAATAACACATTTTAATGCAGGAGATCCTAATGTTTATAGCTTCAGCAAAATAATTATCAAAAGGCTTATATTGCCAGAAGAATGGGGGTTATCTACCCTTAAAGAAAAGGAAATGTTTTTATCTGATAAAAAGGTAGGCACTATCAAGTATAATTATTGGGATTATGTGGATGCACTAAATAAAGTGTTTCTTTATGAAAATAACAAAAAGAAGCACTCGTGGTTCATTAAAGTATGTGCGGAAGTTTATAAACGTCCTATACCAAATTGGTTTTACGAATGGTGGACAAATTATGGACCACCTCTTGATATCCTCCCTGAAAAACTAAAAGAATTATATTCTAAATGGGTTGTTGTCTCACCCGAGCTTAATAATCTTGACCAATACCTTATGATATCAGGATCTTGTCCGATATATTTCTTTATTGAATTTTCTATCCCCTGGATATGGAAATGGAAACCCGAAATAGGTTATACCGAAAAGGAAATCCCATATTTGCAAAGATGTTTCTTTACTAAATTCTGGGATAAGTTAACCAGAATTGATAATAGCATAGGTCAACTATTTGGCCAAGAAATGATATCTGAAATAAGCAACAAATAAAGGTTTATCAGGAACAGGAAGATGTAATCCAGCATAAAGAAGCTCCAAGCACGTTCCAACATATCATCAGAAAATTAAAGATGCAAAAAGGAACAGCCACTAGAGAAGATATTCTTTATGCATATATTGCAGAAGCGAAAAAGGATCTAATAAGAAATCTTGGCAAAGAAGACACGAAATCAGACACGTTAATGGCATCTTCAAAAGCAAAGGACATAACCGGAGAAGATAATTATTCAGATCTAAATGATGAGGATTTTGCCGAAATATTTGAAAAAATTAAGAAGGAGGCCCACAATATGGGAAAAGACAAAGCAAAAATGGTGCTGAATTAAAACCTTTTAACAGGTGGCCAGAAACTTTAATAATTGAAGACAGGTGGCCATATTCTTTAAAAGATAAGAGACAGGTAACCTACTCTAGCTAATACTTTAATAAAGTAACAAGATGCTTTTTCGGATTTGAAGCTTTTGGAATCCGAAGTTAAATCAACTTTAATTATAAGTTGATGTCCAGCCTCAGCTATATAAAGGGAGGCATTTCATTTGAAGAAGGCAGACTCAATTCCATCCATCCTCTTCTCTACTTTAAGCGTTCTGCCATTAATAAATAGTGTGTAATAAATAGTGTGTAATAAATAAGTGTGTAATGAAGAAGAAGGCCGATTCTTCTGGTTTATATTTGTAAGCTGTATTCTGTAAGTTTTTATTTTTGTATAATATAAGCCTGAATGGCAGGCTAGTTTAATTTTGTGTTGAATTACTTCTATCATATATGTATGTTCTCATGCGCTCGTAATTTTAAGGAATACATGCTAAATTAAAAATACTGAAAATGGGTTATGAATAGCATCAGGAAACAGTAATTACTAATTAACTATAGTCATGTACTTATGCCCGTTTTAGCCATCATAAGGCGTTTTAAGGGCTTTCTTTTACAAGATTTGTTAATAAGTACTAATTGTTAGACAGATGCTTAACTTGTAAAAATCCCCAGTATATTTTTGTATTTTAAGTTTAATATGTAAGATCCTGAAAACACTGTAGCAAAATTCGTACTGTAGTAATATAGTAAAACATGCTGTCTTAGTGTATTATGAATTTTTCCAGGCACTTTAAGGCTGAATTTTGCCAGCGTTTTTGTTTTGGTATCAGAGCCATGGTATGTACATATAGTTTTAGAGTAATTCGACACATATTCAATAAAATGAATATGATTAGGAAAAAGGATACTGTTAAAAACAGTATTAAACAAGAATATGATATTCCCTAAAATTTGGACTTACTAACTAAATGGACAATTCCTAAATTGAACCTAAGGTAATATACCAATTAGGTACTTTTGAAAGACTCGGCTTAAAACAAGTAGTTAAAACTACAGAAGAGTCAATTTCTCTAGACAATGACGAAATGATAATTAAACTATTAAATGAAAAAGATTTACAGCCTTATAGGCACACACATAAATTTATTCATATAGGTTTAATACAAATTACATTTAAACCTTTAACTCTGGAAGGACTACCAGAAAGTTTTATAGCTGCTTTAAGAGATGGTAGAAATTTAGATTGGAAAAAAATCATTAATGGGATTAATACGGTCAAGTCTGGCGCATGGTCCAGTCTATTTTAATGTTTATCCAAATTTACAACTTTCTTTATCTGATGTTAATATTTTAGAAGCCATTAATTTAAACGTTAAGACCCATGGATATAATTATATCCCAGGATCTGAAGTAATGTGTATTTGTTATAGAATTTATTATAAACCTTTATATACCCTCAATCCTCAGTGTAAATTGGTTGATAAACCTTTAAATGAAACTATTTTAATAGAAACGAATTTTAGTCAATCTAATATAACTACAAGAAGAGCAATAAAATGGGAAGAAATTCCTCTTCCAGAAAATTGGAAAATAGAAAAAGCTATTCCTTCACAACCAATGACAAATAATAATATTACTAATATTATACAAACCCCTGAAGGAATTATTCAAATACAAATGGATAATAATCTTTCTAGACCCAGTTCTAGTAATTCATATTTATCAAGAGCAAAATCTTTTCACTCTCATATTTCACCTTTTGATTATACTTTTGAATCTCCATCAAGAATGTCCACATCCCAAATTAGAGAAACTGAAAGAAAATCGTTTAATGATGAGTCTTTAAAAGATAATACTGTAGAAAAATTAAATATAAACAGAAATAATATTGTAAAAGGTATTTACAACAACCAAGAAGCGGATATAACCGAATCAGAAATGAATTTCTCTATTTAATGAATAATATAACTAAAATTGACTTTAGCCCTGGCTCTCAGGCCAGACAAAGAATTAAATTAGAATTTAATCTTCCAAAATGGGAACCATTTAGAAAATGGTTTTTTGAAAACTTTTCGATAGAAGAACAGAAATATTTTCAAGAAGAATTTTATAAATTCACAACTGAAAGGAATATAATGCTTCCCTTTATTCCTTGGTTTACAGCAAATTGTATTGAACAATATATTTCTGTAATAGAAAGAGATTATAGACTATCGAATGAGAATCTATTAAAAGCGGTCTATCCTCCCCAACAGTCTTTTCAAATAGAGAAAAATGGGAAGTACTTAAGTTTTAATGCATTTTCTAAAATACTAGAAAATGACACATTACAAATTAATGTAAGACAAATAAACCAAATATTTGAACAACAAAATTATGCAAATTTGTATTCAGCCGTTATTGGTGAACAAATTACTTCATTACATAACAAAATAGAAAAAATATTTTCTGCTATTAATAATATAAAACCCACTGTTTCAATTACAACTAAAGAAATAAGTGAAGTAATCGCAACTTCAAGTCTTCAACCTCCTCCTGAAATTAAAGGATTTAAATTAAAAACAGAATCAGAATTAGAGAAGGTTTTCAAATTAAAATCCGAATATGATTTAGAAAGATTTCTAAAAGAGAGAATGGATAATCTCAGATTAAATACTCTTGAAGAAGAATCTTCTCAACAAAATAATAACTATCATACAGTTCAAGATGAGGTAAATAAACTTGAAAAATATGCATATAAACCTTCACAAAAATTATTTTACTACAGGAGACCTTCTCCTATGGATACTTTACCTGAAGAACCAGATTTTACTACTAATAATAGTTACAATGGAAAAAGTATATATGAATGGAATATTGACACATTCAGTGAAAAACAAATATTTAATGTAGCCCATCGAATGCTAATGTATAGCACGGTTTGCAAAAATAATGGTAATAATGACGTTACTGTGGCTAGAATGATAGTCGCTGGTTTCACTAGCCAGCTAAAAGGATGGTGGGATAATTATCTTCCCACGTCTCATAAAAATGAGATCTACAACACAGTAAAACAAGAAGATGGACAAATGGTCCAAAATGGTGTACATACTTTAATAGTCACTATTCTAGAACATTTTACTGGAAGAGTATCAGATAATAATGAAAGTGTTCGTACACTTTTACAAAATTTAAGGTGTAAAACATTAACCGATTTTAGATGGTACAAAGATACGTTTTTAAATAGAGTAATGGAATTACCAGAGAGTAATAGCTCTCATTGGAAATCAAAATTTATTGATGGACTCCCTTCCTTATTTGCTGAAAGGGTAAGAAAGTCTTTAAGGAAAGATAAAATAAATATTCCTTACGAAAGTTATACTTATGGTAAGCTTATTGGAACATGCATCCAAGAAGGCTTATCATTGTGTAATGAAATAAAATTGAATCAACAAATAAAACGACAAAATTTAACTGAAAGAAGTCAACTAGGACAATTTTATAGTCAATTTGGGATGGATGTTCCAAACATTAAAAAATCCCACAGAAAAGATAATAAACCCAAAGAATTTTTTAGAAAAAAGAAGAAATTTTATTCTCATAACAAGATGGAACGAAAAGCCCAAAGAAAAGAGGAAAGATTAAATAAAAAGAAAAATAAAATTATTCACTGTTATAGATGTGGAAAAGTTGGATATTATACAAACAGATGTAAACTAAAAAAGAAAATTGATAATTTACAAATTGATAATAAACTAAAAGAAACATTATCAAAACTTTTGCTAGACTCTAGCTCTGAAAGTGATTCAGAAATAGAATCTGAAAATGATTCAGATTATTCAGTTACTACTGAAAAACTTAAAGTTCTTGACGAAGAATCATCACAATCTGATGAATGCTGTGAGCCTTGTGGACAGGGAAAACCCGGTCTAAACCCAATAATAGAAAAAGAAGACGAAAAAGATGAACTTTATAAAATCCTCTCACAATTTCAAGATTTAAATATAAGTGTATTAAGTAATAATAATATTATAGAATTCTTGAAATTGGTTAAAGACACGGAGTTAAGATCAAAAATGATAGATCAAATGGAAGATATTCCAGAAACAAGCAAAAATAATGAATCATAAACAGAGACATTTCAAAATATTGGAAATTCTAAAAATCCATATTCTATGAATGAAGTTCATAAACTTTTGGAAGAAAGACAAAGAATAGAATATCCTACTACTGTGGAAGACTTTAATATTGAAATCCAAAATCTTAAAAAAGAAATCCAAATAATAACAATTAAATTAGAGGTTCCATATTATTAATATTTGGTATTATATATATATAAATGTAGTTTATAATAATAATGTTTAAAATAATGCAAATTTATCCATATTAAATATAAATATAAAATATATAGATGCAAATACAGGTTATAAGTCAAATACTTGAAGATTTAACTCTAAATAAAAATAGAATTAAGAAATTATTCTAACAACACCTTATACGATTAAAATAAAATAAATCTTATAAATATTACACATAAGTATAAAACAAATTTATGGTTATAAATATAAGTATATAAACATAAGAAACTATAATATTAATATAAGTATAAAACAAACAGGTGAATGAAGTACTTGATAGTTTAAGCTTAGAATAGAAGTAGACATACAAAATAAATAAATAATAGTTTTGTAAACCATGAAATCAGACATAGTATAAGTAGTACCTGACATATATATATATATATATATATATCTGTGTGTGTGTGTGTGTGTGTGTGTTAGCTAAATGAAAATAAAACAAAAATCTGCAAACAAAATATCTTTGTACTAATGCATATCAGCAAAGTGTAAGTAATCCCTGACATAAAAAGATATATGCATTGTTCAAGCTAGAAGGGATAATAAAAACAAAATCTTTTTACAAAAATCTTTGTACAAAATATAAATGTCAGCAAACATATAATAAGTTTGTAAACATATTTGAAGACAATCTCATTTAATGCTTTCATCTCAGCACCCTAAACATTTATTCAGCCGAAACACAAGTATTATCTCACTTTACAGTACGTTAACATAAAATAAAATATGCTTAAAACAAGTTAAGGCTTGTATTAGAAGTTGACATCCCTGTCCAAGGCTGTATATTTGTAAGGAAGCTTCAACATTAAATGCAATCAATTCAAGCTCAAACCAGGTCATTTCGAAGTGTACATGAATCTGTTCAATTCCTATAAAATGTTGGCTGGTCAAAGAAGGAGGCTACAAAGAAGGGAAAAAAAAAATCTGACCATTTGTACCAGTAATACAAAGCCTGTATATTTGTTATATATATCAATTTTTCTTACTCCATTTTGTTCATCCAAACTGAGCAAATCAGAAGTATTATCCAAACTTAAAACAACCACTAAACAACTCAACTCAAGTTTACAATTCAACATAAATAAGCAAGGAGATTTAAGAAGGTCAGGCTGTTAGCTTTTCAAAACCAGACAATTGCCCTCTGTTCAACTGTTAACAGGTGAGTAAACTACATTCTTTAAATATTAATATGATGCATAGTCTTTTGGGTGATATGTGAATATAGATTTGCATGAATAAATTCATATGTTAATGAATATTAAGTTGAAGAATATGTGCATATCTGCTTATATTTAAATATATATGCCTCTGTTGATTATACAGCAGTTTTTTTTCAAGCTCTGCTCAAACATATTAACAGTGAGTAAACTAACTATTTTTTAAAAAAAAAATTTAAGTTGAGTAATTAGTTGAAGTAGTCTTGTGTTTACTATATATAGTAAGTATGTTGTTCTAAGATGTTATCTGGAAGCTTAAATCTGTGATGTTCTTCAGTTTTTCTTTTTTAAAAAAAAATCCTGAGCAAAGAAACAAACTTATATATCATTATATATAACTTCTTAAGTTCTGAATTTATAACCAAATAGGTTGTTTTAAAACTTAAGTTATAACCTGGAAGTGAATTCAAGCAAGACAGTAAATTTTAGAAACTATTTATACAAGTTTTTAAGAAAGAAAGGAATCAAAAGCTAAAAGTAGAATTAATTTGAAGATTTGATCTTATATCTTGATGTAACATACAAAGTTAGGATTTTTCAAATAGAAACGAGGATTTTTAGATCATTATTGAAGGTACAGTTTGAATCTAAATAAAAGTTACATCTTTGTCAACATCTGTTGATTTGATTTATTTTAATTGTTGAAATTTCTTATGATGCGAGTTTGAAGATGTATTAATATAGGAAAAATGCTAAAGAAAATTTCTAATGCAAGGATTAGTTGGTTGAGTCGAAAGTAGGGTTTGTTTCGAGTTATATTTTGCGTTCTGTAAAATGTAATTTTCGTCGCCGTGATTTGATCGAGTTTCTCACGGTTTTGGGAGGTGGTAGGGAAGAGAAGGGCCGTGATGTGGACGGAGTTTCATCCCCTCTAGCGGTCGGTGATGGAAGAACGTGGATTTTTTCCGAAGGAAGTTCGAGTTCTTAGTTCAAGTTTCAGGCAAATTTTCGATTTCGAATTTTTTTCGAAATACTGGGTTTTGATTTCGAGTCGAGGGTCGAATTGGGGTTTGTAGGAGGCGATGATAGTTGCCGGAGGGTCGGCGAACCACCGTGCACATGCACGGTGGCGTGAATGTCAGCAACTTCCAATTGGCGGTTGACGCGAGTTATTACTCGAGGGAATTGTGGGATTGCTTCGGGTACCTGGCGCGTGAGTGGGTTTGTATGCTGCTGTTTATAATTAAACTTAACAAAACAAAAATATAAAAGAAAAAGAGGGGAAGAAGAAGTATACGAGAGAATAAGAAAGAGGACTCGGGAATGTGGGTGAGGAACTTGAAGTACTACTCGAGCAAAGCCGAGGAAGTCTCGTGTTTGTCTAACTGAGGTATTGCATTATAAAGATGAAGTTAACTAGAAATGTTTCAACAGATTTTAGGCACTGTAAACTTAACAAAGGTTTAATAGTAAGTTAAGATTTTAATTCAAGTTCTAAATTATTTTAGTTAATGCTTAACGATGTTTTTTTAGCTCTTAATTAATATTTTAATTAAGTAATTACTTTAAGTTAAGCGTAAAGATTTTTAACATTTAAGATTTGTAGTTAATAATAATTTGATTTTCAAAGTTTAAGAAGAGTTCTTTTAGATTGTTAGTTAAGATGACTAATTATTCAATTAATTATTTTAGAAAGTAATTAAGAATAATTAAATTATAATTGTAATTAGAGTTTGGATTAATTAACGATTAATTGATAAATAAATTTGTAAGTAACTACTTAAAGTTAATTAACGAATGATTAGTAGTTAAGTAATTAAGTTATTTAATTAACTAATGACTAATGATTAATCAATTGGTGATTAAGGAATACTTAATTTGTAATTAAGTTGTGTTAATCAATAACTAAGGTTTATTAACTAATGGTTAAAAGACTAATTAATCTGCAATTAAGATTTATTAATTGGGTTTAAGGGTAATAAAGGGACCGATTACCCGCTTGAAATTAATTTGTAAATTAATTAAAGGTAATCTCTTGGAGATTAATTAAATATAAATTCTTGAAGAGATTTAGTGAAGTAATTCATAATTACAGGGTGTAATAAATTAAAATGAATTACTTAATGGGAAGTAATTAAAGGGTAATTACTAGCAGAAGTAATTAAGGATAAATTACTTGGTGTAACTAATCAAAAATGATTAATAATTAAGAAAGGGGTTAATTACTTAAGTAAGAAATTACGGAGGGGTATTTACTGTTCATGAGCAATTGGGGTTAATTAATGGATGCAATTAATTAAGGATAATCATTCATGGAATGTGGTTAAGTATAATTACTAAATGTAAGTAATTAGGTAATGATGATAATCTTAATGTAATTAAAGATGAATGATTATGGGATGGTAAATCAATTTGGTTGTAATTAATTAATAAGCAGGACTTAAAGGTAATTGATTTCATTCAATTATTGTTAATTATATTTATTCGAGATGGTGTGATTTATTATCTTGCTTATGTATGATAAGTGATTGTTTATATACCCTAAATGGATTGATACCCCTGATATGAAATGGTTCGTGATATGATGTGGTTGGATGGGCAATTGATAATGTGGTTATTTATCAATGATGAATTGCTGAGTAAAGGTGACATCTTTTATTTAAAATTGGATTGCATTTCACTTGAATAAAATGTGCTAAGATAAATGGAATTCGAAGAGACCGGAGTCGGGTATTCGTTAATACCCGAAACCACTTCGATTCTTTACAAATTGATACGTAGAATTAATAGGTTGTAATAAAATCTTTTAAGTGAATTGGACCAGATAATCTAAGTTCTGGCACTTAGAAATTGATGTGTGAAATAAGTGATGTCTATAGCAACTTGTGAAGCTGTAGATTGATATACGTACCCTGGGTTTATATGAGCTGTATACTTTTGTACTACATGTTTGATGGGTTTACTCACGCTGGTTTCCATCTTGACCCGGGTGTTACTTTGGTGTAATGCTCAGGTCAGACCGAGTATTACAGATTTTCAGGTAGGTACGTTCTGGAGCTCAGAAGGCGAGTTGGATGGCAGGAGCGTATAGAGTATTTTCGTTGTATTTATATTATTGTTACCCTGAGATATGATAATCGTAAATATTCAGTGACTGTATATAATATGAAATTCTTATGTATTAGAATGTAACCGACAGTTATAATATTATCTTATAGACTGCTATTATTTATTATTATATATTATCCGCTGCGAATGTGAGATGTTGGTGTTTCTGTTCTTCTTCTTCTTCTTCTTCTTCTTCTATCTCTTCTTCTTTTTCATAACTATCTGGAATTTTCGGCTTCGAAAATTTTGGGTCGTTACATTTGGTAACAGAGCAGAAGGTTAAGCTAGAACCTTGGCTCTGGTGGGGACTACTCATTGAATAGAGTCCGTAGTACTCTAGAATGAGTTGAGTGTGTGTGTGTGTATATATATATATATATATATATGAGAGCGTACTTGTTATTTGCTTATAAAGATTTTTAATGATTTTACATAAAAATATATTTTGATATATATAGCAACATTTCCTTCTAATGAATATTTAGGTGACTGGTTGTTAAATTATTGGAATTAAGTTAAGAAGTAATATAAAATACGACCAAATTGAAACTTAAAACCAAAGTTGAAGAATAAACTTATATAACGAAATGGAATTTGAAATATAGATTGTGAATGTAATTTATAAATTGAAATAAACTTCATAAATGAATGAGATTATAATTTGAAATAGAATTCCAGAGAATACTTGAAAATAAAGTAAGATGAAAATGCCAGAGTAATGTTTAAATAAGAATTGGATGGATTGGGAATTTGGAATTTTTTGGAAAATTTAAAATTCCTTTGGATTTGGAAGTGGTTTCCAAAGGTTTTGGGAAAATAATAGTATTATTTCTAAAAAATATTTTTGTGTTGAATTTGAAATCTAGGAGATTTGAAATTAAAAATATTTGGAAATGTTTTTTTTAAAGAGATAAAAGCATTGAACTCTTTCGGTCACTGGGAAATAACGTCGGTGATGACTGCAGCATTATCGATGTCTATTTTCGAGTTTCTAGAAGAAAAATTGCTACCAAATTGTTTTACATTGGAATTGTTTGTGAACTGGGTTTGGTTTTGAAATTCAAAAGGGGTAATTGAATTTGCCAAAGAATTTTGGATATAGTTGAATTCTAAGGTGATATTGAAATTTTGGAAATTTGTTTAAACTCTGGAATCTTGATTAAATATTTTATGGAATAATTAAAAAAAAATATTGGCTAAATGAAATGTATAATTTCGAGTTAAAAGAAAAATGTGAATGTAATTGATTATAAATAGAAATTGTACAATTGACATTGTAATTAAAGTTGTACACGTTTAAAGATCAAACGGAATTTGATTTGAAGTTGGAAGGAAATTGAGAATCAATCCAACTTGAATTGGGAATAAATCAAGTTCAATGGAATTTGGAGTTATTTGAATTGGAATTGGGTCAATTTCAATAGGAATTTAAGTTGAATTGTTGGGGAAGTGAACAGTTGACTCTTGACTATTTTCAATATAAATTGTTTTAATATAAACTTATTTTTCTAGGCTACTTAATATATACAACTTTCCTTCCTTAAAGCCAAATTATTTTCTACCTAGTTTGCAATTATTTTTGGAATTTATTTAACTATTTTTCAACTATTTTCTAAACTAATTACTATTTTTCAACTATTTCACAAACTAATTTCTATTTTACAACTATTTTGCAATTAGTTGAAATGTCTGAAACTATTTAGCTATCTTTCAACTATTTTACAGTTAGTTACCTATTTTATAGCTATTTTGCAAACTAATATTTATTTTTCAACTACTTATCTATTTTTTTTTAAAAAAATTTCAAACTATTTTCTAAACATAAACTGGTCGGAGTTCAAACTGTTATTGATTTAATACCCAATTGAGATAAGAATTGAAGTGATAATCCAAATAGGGATTAATGTAAAGGTGGATAAGTACATGGAAAAGAAATTGAATTGGCTAATGAGCAAGAAAGTTAAATACGTTGGATGTACGTATATATTTTTTTCTATTCGCATAGTGATTTGATTCAGATTCGAGCATAAAATTTCGAGATAATTTATTGATCCGAGTTGGGATTTTTCGCTCGATTTTTGACGGCGAACCTGAATATGGATTGTTGATTGTTTCTGGATATTCTCTATCATAGTTATGACTATGCAAGGAGAATGACGGTTTCTGATCAAGGAAACAGATCTGTGTCCGCACTAGGAAGTCGGGTGGACGATACTAGTTCGGAAGTGAAATTGTGTGATCGAGTGAGCGATCAGATTGGTATAGCGTACGGATGATATGTGTACATCGTACGGATTTGAATGGAATTAATATCGGAAATTTGTGAATAAGAAATGTGAAATGGTTCTTTTGAAATGAAAGAATATTTTGAGAAGTATACAATGAATAAAGGTGGAAATTGGATATTTCTATGGCTTTTGGAAGTGTTTGAAGTATAAAAGGAGTTTTATACAAGTTTGAAAAGATCCAAAGTTTTAAAAATTATATATATATATATATATATATATGTATAGGATCTTATGAGGATTTTGGAAAAGGTTTTGAGAACCTTTGGATTTGGAAAGGCTTTTGAGTTTTGGGTAAAATCAATATGAGAATTTAGAAAGCCTAGTTTGAGAATCATCGATTTTGGAATAATCGATTTTGTGTAAATGAGCTTTATATGAGATCATGCTAGGTGTATGATTTGAATATATTATATGTGTAAAGTATAAAATGTTTTGATGATGACTCTGGGGAAAAAGGCGCTCCCTTGGAATGAACTTATCAGGAGTGCCACCGGGTGGTGCTGCCTTGAGCCCCAAGGGGGCGGGTTCTAAAGTTGATCCTGTGAGGAGTCCGGACAAAACTAGTTCCTGGGGATTATGAGTAGTGTATACCATAGCGGAAGTCGTGTGTGCCGCTGAGAGGCAACAGTCCGCGTTTGATTTTTATATCGATAGACTGCGACCTATGGTATAATATAGCGGAAGTCGTGTGTGCCGCTGAGAGCCAACAGTCTGCGTTTGATTTTATATCGGCAGACTGCGACCCATGTAGGAGTGGAGATGTTTCATTTCGACAGCGAAAATCAAAGGCCGTTGAGAGCCTGCAGTTACATGGACTTTTGCTGTGATGGCAACGTAACCCTGGATGTAACTGTAATCTGTTGTGTGGGATCCATGGCGTAATCGAGAGGCCGTGGAGAGCCTGCAGTTACATGGACTTTTGCTGCGATGACAACGTAACCCTGGAATGTAACTGTGACCATGGATGGGGGTGATCATTTCCAAAGCATTCTCACCACAGATATTTCCTCTATTTTCAAAAAAAAAAACTGTTTCTATATTTTCAATAAAATTATTTTTCAAAAGTATTTTTCATTGGATGTTGAAAACGAGTTTACCAAGTACTTATAGATTTTCAGTCGTACGCCTGATCAACGTATGACCGAATTTCTATGAGAACGAGGATGGACTTGTCAAGACATCGGGTTATAAAAGTATTTTTATAAAAACTAATTTAGAAATATTATATATATTTTTAAAGTAGTTTAAGAATGATCAAAGAAAATTTATCTGATTTTAAGCATTTTAAATAGATCTGGCTTCGTTTCTTTTCGAGGACGAAAAGATTCAAAGGGGGGAGGAATGTGATGACACGGTATTTTGGCAATATTATTTTAATAAGTATTTAATCAAATTAAATAAAATACAATTTTTTTTTACAAAACTGATAAGATCTTGGAACATTTTTCCGTTATATATGTGTTTGTGAATGAAATTTTGATTTAGAATTTAAAATAGATTCTTTCAAAAATATTTATGATAAAATTATCTTATTCAATTAAATTAGAGGTTCCATATTATTAATATTTGGTATTATATATATATAAATGTAGTTTATAATAATAATGTTTAAAATAATGCAAAGTTATCCATATTAAATATAAATATAAAATATATAGATGCAAATACAGGTTATAAGTCAAATACTTGAAGATTTAACTCTAAATAAAAATAGAATTAAGAAATTATTCTAACAACACCTTATATGATTAAAATAAAATAAATCTCATAAATATTACACATAAGTATAAAACAAATTTATGGTTATAAATATAAGTATATAAACATAAGAAACTATAATATTAATATAAGTATAAAACAAACAGGTGAATGAAGTACTTGATAGTTTAAGCTTAGAATAGAAGTAGACATACAAAATAAATAAATAATAGTTTTGTAAACCATGAAATCAGACATAGTATAAGTAGTACATGACATATATATGTGTGTGTGTGTGTGTGTGTGTGTGTGTGTGTGTTAGCTAAATGAAAATAAAACAAAAATCTGTAAACAAAATATCTTTGTACAAATGCATATCAGCAAAGTGTAAGTAATCCCTGACATAAAAAGATATATGCATTGTTCAAGCTAGAAGGGATAATAAAAACAAAATATTTTTACAAAAATCTTTGTACAAAATATAAATGTCAACAAACATATAATAAGTTTGTAAACATATTTGAAGACAATCTCATTTAATGCTTTCATCTCAGCACCCTAAGCATTTATTCAGCCGAAACACAAGTATTATCTCACTTTACAGTACGTTAACATAAAATAAAATATGCTTAAAACAAGTTAAGGCTTGTATTAGAAGCTGACATCCCTGTTCAAGGCTGTATATTTGTAAGGAAGCTTCAACATTAAATGCAATCAATTCAAGCTCAAACCAGGTCATTTCGAAGTGTATATGAATCTGTTCAATTCCTGTAAAATGTTGGCGGGTCAAAGAAGGAGGCTACAAAGAAGAAGAAAAAAAAATCTAACCATTTGTACCAGTAATACAAAGCCTGTATATTTGTTATATATATCAATTTTTCTTACTCCATTTTGTTCAACCAAACTGAGCAAATCAGAAGTATTATCCAAACTTAAAACAACCACTAAACAACTCAACTCAAATTTACAATTCAACATAAATAAGCAAGGAGATTTAAGAAGGTCAGGCTGTTAGCTTTTCAAAACCAGACAATTGCCCTCTATTCAACTGTTAACATGTGAGTAAACTACATTCTTTAAATATTAATCTGATGCATAATCTTTTGGGTGATATGTGAATATAGATTTGCATGAATAAATTCATATGTTAATGAATATTAAGTGGAAGAATATGTGCATATCTGCTTATATTTAAACATATATGCCTCTGTTGATTATACAGCAGTTTTTTTTCAAGCTCTGCTCAAACATATTAACAGTGAGTAAACTAACTATTTTTTAAAAAAAATTTAAGTTGAGTAATTAGTTGAAGTAATCTTTGGTTTACTATATATAGTAAGTATGTTGTTCTAAGATGTTATCTGGAAGCTTAAATCTGTGATGTTCTTCAGTTTTTCTTTTTTTTTTAAAAAATCCTGAGCAAAGAAACAAACTTATATATCTTTATATATAACTTCTTAAGTTCTGAATTTATAACCAAATAGGTTGTTTTAAAACTTAAGTTATAACCTGGAAGTGAATTCAAGCAAGACAGTAAATTTTAGAAACTATTTATACAGGTTTTTAAGTAAGAAAGAAATCAAAAGCTAAAATTAGAATGTTTTAATTTGAAGATTTGATCTTATATCTTGATGTAACATACAAAGTTAGGATTTTTCAAATAGGAACGAGGATTTTTAGATCATTATTGAAGGTACGGTTTGAATCTAAATAAAAGTTACATCTTTGTCAACATCTGTTGATTTGATTTATTTTAATTGTTGAAATTTCTTATGATGCGAGTTTGAAGATGTATTAATAGAGGAAAAACGCTAAAGAAAATTTCTAATGCAAGGATTAGTTGGTTGATTCGAAAGTAGGGTTTGGTTCGAGTTATATTTTGCGTTCTGTAAAATGTAATTTTCATCGCCGTGATTTGATCGAGTTTCTCACGGTTCTGGGAGGTGGTAGGGAAGAGAAGGGCCATGATGTGGACGGAGTTTCATCCCCTCTAGCGGTCGGTGATGGAAGAACATGGAGTTTTTCTGAAGGAAGTTCGAGTTATTAGTTCAAGTTTCAGGAAAATTTTCGATTTCGAATTTTTTTCGAAATACTGGGTTTTGATTTCGAGTCGAGGGTCGAATTGGGGTTTGTAGGAGGCGATGATAGTTGCCGGAGGGTCGGCGAACCACCGTGCACATGCACGGTGGCGTGAATGTCAGCAACTTCCAATTGGCGGTTGACGCGAGTTATTACTCGAGGGAATTGCGGGATTGCTTCGGGTGCCTGGCGCGTGAGTGGGTTTGTATGCTGCTGTTTATAATTAAATTAACAAAACAAAAATATAAAATAAAAAGAGGGGAAGAAGAAGTATACGAGAGAATAAGAGAGAGGACTCGAGAATATGGGTGAGGAACTCGAAGTAGTACTCGAGCAAAGCCGGGGAAGTCTCGGGTTTGTCTAACCGAGGTATTGCATTATAAAGATGAAGTTAACTGGAATTGTTTCAACAGATTTTAGGCACTGTAAACTTAACAAAGGTTTAATAGTAAGTTAAGATTTTAATTCAAGTTTCAAACTATTTTAATTAATGCTTAACGATGTTTTTTTAGCTCTTAATTAATATTTTAATTAAGTAATTACTTTAAGTTAAGCGTAAAGATTTTTAACATTTAAGATTTGTAGTTAATAATAATTTGATTTTCAAAGTTTAAGAAGAGTTCTTTTAGATTGTTAGTTAAGATGACTAATTATTCAATTAATTATTTTAGAAAGTAATTAAGAATAATTAAATTATAATTGTAGTTAGAGTTTGGATTAATTAATGATTAATTGATAAATAAATTTGTAAGTAACTACTTAAAGTTAATTAACGAATGATTAGTAGTTAAGTAATTAAGTTATTTAATTAACTATGACTAATGATTAATCAATTGGTAATTAAGGAATACTTAATTTGTAATTAAGTTGTGTTAATCAATAACTAAGGTTTATTAATTAATGGTTAAAAGACTAATTAATCTGCAGTTAAGATTTATTAATTGGGTTTAAGGGTAATAAAGGGACGGATTACCCGCTTGAAATTAATTTGTAAATTAATTAAAGGCAATCTCTTGGAGATTAATTAAATATAAATTCTTGAAGAGATTTAGTGAAGTAATTCATAATTACAGGGTGTAATAAATTAAAATGAATTACTTAATGGGAAGTAATTAAAGGGTAATTACTTAGCAGAAGTAATTAAGGATAAATCACTTGGTGTAACTAGTCAAAAAGGATTAATAATTAAGAAAGGGGTTAATTACTTCAGTAAGAAATTAAAGAGGGGTAATTACTGTTCATGAGCAATTGGGGTTAATTAATGGATGCAATTAATTAAGGATAATCATTCATGGAATGTGGTTAAGTATAATTACTAAATGCAAGTAATTAGATAATGATGATTATCTTAATGTAATTAAAGATGAATGATTATGGGATGGTAAATCAATTTGGTTGTAATTAATTAATAAGCTGGACTTAAAGGTAATTGATTTAATTCAATTATTGTTAATTATATTTATTCGAGATGGTGTGATTTATTATCTTGCTTATGTATGATAAGTGATTGTTTATATACCCTACATGGATTGATACCCCTGATATGAAATGGTTCATGATATGATGTGGTTGGATGGGCAATTGATAATGTGGTTATTTACCAATGATGAATTGCTGAGTAAAGGTGACACCTTTTACTTAAAATTGGATTGCATTTCACTTGAATAACATGTGTTAAGATAAATGGAATTCGAAGAGACCAGAGTCGGGTATTAGTTAATACCCGAAACCACTTCGATTCTTTACAAATTGATACGTAGAATTAATAGGTTGTAATAAAATGATTTAAGTGAATTGGACCAGATAATCTAAGTTCTGGCACTTAGAAATTGATGTGTGAAATAAGTGATGTCTATAGCAACTTGTGAAAGCAACTTGTGAAGCTGTAGATTGATATACATACCCCGGGTTTATATGAGTTGTATACTTTTGTACTACATGTTTGATGGGTTTACTCACGCTGGTTTCCAGCCTGACCCGGGTGTTACTTTGGTGTAATGCTCGGGTCAGACCGAGTATTACAGATTTTCAGGTAGGTACGTTCTCGAGCTCAGGAGACGAGTTGGATGGCGGGAGCGTATAGAGTATTTTCGCTGTATTTATATTATTGTTACCGTGAGATATGATAATTGTAAATATTCAGTGGCTGTATATGATATGAAATTCTTATGTATTAAAATGTAACTGACAGTTATAATATTCTCTTATAGACTGCTATTATTTATTATTATATATTATCCGCTGCGAATGTGAGATGTTGGTGTTTCTGTTCTTCTTATTCTTCTTCTTCTATCTCTTCTTCTTTTTCATAACTATCTGGAATTTTCGGCTTCGAAAATTTCGGGTCGTTACACGAGACCCATACTATTTTGGTTTAGTGTTGTCATATCACTGCGCATCCCTGTCCACCGACCTTTTAGCTAGTGTTTTATGTGCAAACTGTATGACAATGCTTAAAAATGCATTAAGGGGGATTAATGTAAAGCCTTAACGCTATTTCAATATTACGCTATTTCAATATTTATTTTACTAATTAGACATTATATATGTCGCGTATTCTACTATATGTGAATATTTTGTTAGATCCTTAAGAGATGGAAAATCCCGTAACATCTTTTGAGTTATTGCACGCACGTTATACACTGGATAAGAGATGTGTATACCTGTAAGCATCCTTGACTCCGTTACACTCATGTTATATGCGATATCGATTTGACTTACATAAGGGTATTTTAGTTCCAACCAGAGTGTTTTATCTTTTCATTACGCTCAGGCCAGTCCTTAGTTTTTCATCTTATTGTAGACTTATTCTGAAGGATGAAGATGAAGATTTGGTATACTACTACTATTATTATCCCTGCATCATGTTGTCTGCTGCATTATTTATTTATCCCTGATGTTTACATAACTCTGATAAATGTTATATAGATTATAATCAAAGTATTGTATAAACAGCTTCATGAACTGTTTATTTGATTATATATTTTATCGTTTCGCTGTGAGATTCTGTTTATTTTCCTCTTCCTTTCCCTTATTTTCTTATTTTACCCCATTTACTACATATGTTCTGGATTGTTTAAGTCGGACATGTCTGGATTATTGTCGATTTAAACCTTCCGAAATATGGCTTGTTACAGTTGGTATCAGAGCTTTCATTTAGCGATAACCTTAGCTTTGTGGGGGTTGAACTCATTAGAGATAGGGTAGTTATACCCTAGAACGAGTCTGTTTGACTGTATATATGAGAGCGCGTATTTGTTAGTGAATATGAAATGTTTTATATCGTGTTGGCTTATTGATTGAGTGTTTATGAATTCTGATCGGTACGGGAAGTACAACCGTATCGATAGGAGTTTTTAAACTCTTAAACAACGTAAACTGACACGGTATTGTTTTGAAATTGGGTAAATAAAATAATATTACCCTGTTTATATTTTTTATATAAAGAAATAATTTTTCAAAAATTATTAGGGTATATATTGAATAAATTAGTTTTTAGAAATGATAATATTGATCATTATCATTTATTGTTTGAATAGTCAATATTCCTAAACTTTCAACTGTTATATAATTATAAGAAAATGAAATTGTATAAGTGTGATTTATAAAATATAATTGCAAGTAAAATGAATATATAATTTGGAATTTGAGAAATTTAAAGTCCGGTGTTTTTGAAAATGTTTTAAGGTTGGGAAAGTAATATTAGTATTGTTTAAAAGTGTGTACAAATGCAAATTGTTTTCAAATAAATTTTTAAAAGGAGTGATATTGTACTCCCCTCTTCTGTCATTGGAAAATAATTTTGATGATGACTGTGAAACATCATTGACGTTCATTTTTGAGTCTCGAAATGGGGGAGGTTTCTAAGAAGCTTTGCTTCGAAATTGATTTGATGAATGGATTTTGGTTAAACACAAAAGATTTGATTTGATATGTAAAAGAGATAAGTAAATACACTAATTTCAAATGATTTGAACTGTACCCAGTGTTTAAATTTTTAAGTCCTATTAATTAATAATCTTCAAATTATTTGAACAAAATGATATATTTGAATAAGCAAAACTTATAAAATAAGAGGATTAAGAAATTCTAAGCTAAATGTTGTAAGAAACTTTAGAGTTGAAGTGTGCAACTCTTAAATTGAGAGTAAATAAAATTTAAACAAGTTGAAAAAGTGAACATTCTAATTTAGTAAAAATGAGCTAGTTAGTTTGTGTAATAATAAATTGCATTCTAATAGCATATAGTAAGAACTGCCAACTATTAAAAGTTAAAATATGACTTGGATATATAATGGGATGTTATACAAGTAAACGAACTTAAAAGTAATTAGAATGTATATAAATGGAAATTTAGTTATAACAATAAGTGCTATATAGTCAATTGGTATATTACGAAATGATTAATGACTAAATGGAATAAGTAAGTGAACTTAAGAAAGTAGACAAATGAATCAAATAATATCTTTGTAAATTGGTTGTAGAATAAAATATAAATTTGCACAGAAATTGTGAAATTGAATTTGTAACTTTAGAGATAACTATAAACTCAGATAAGGTCATGTATAAAAATTCAAATTTTAATAGAATTATTATAAACCAAAGTGATGATTAATAAAATATTTCACAAATAAATCGGTTATTGAAGGAAATTACGAAAATGAATATTATTCAGTTGATACAAATGAATTAAATAATTGAATGGAAATTAAGTAAACGCAAACAAAGGAATTAGGTCTAGCTAAGAATCAATAGAAATAAATATGTAAGTTCCATAAAGATTTGATCCGGATTCGAGCATAGAATTTCGAGATAATTTATATCGATCCGAGTTGGAATTTTTCACTCGATTCTTGACGGTGTACACTAGATATGGATTTTTGATTTGATTCTGCAATTCTGTATAATAGTATATAACTATGCCAGGAGAATAACGGTTTCTGATCAAGGAACCAGATCCGAGTCCGCATAGAAAGTCATGTGAATGATACAAACTCGAAAGTGAAATTGTGTGATCGAGCGAGCGATCAGATTTGATATTGCGTACGTATAATATATGTACAATGTACAGGCTTAAGCAAAGCAAATATTGGAAATTTAAATGCAAAATAAAAAATGATTTTAAATTATATTATCGGATATCATTGTTAAATAAGATGCAGGTACGTAAGATCAAGAAAAATATGGATTGCCCGACAAAAAAGTACATGTTTATTTGTCATTTGATTTGATAGTTTTATGGTGGAGCCAATTGGTTTTTTTCTTTTATTGGTTTGGGGCATATAATGGCATTTTATAGCTGTTCCGATCTAGCCACGCAAAGGAGACTTTGCCAAAAAAATTCGTAAATTCGGGTGTTAGAAATTTTTTGAAGTTTTAAAATTTTTATAACTTGTTTTGATAACTAACATGTATTTTCCGTAAGCCGATCAGAGTAGTGTAGTAGAAAATATATTAATCGTAGTAAAAATTTTCTAATGGATTTTATTATTTTATAAGTTGATAATTTTGAATAAAATATACCAAATGTTAAATTCTTTACCTAAAGTCTTTTCGAGGACGAAAAGTTTTGAGTGGGGGAGATTGTAACATCCCGTATTTTAGCTATTTTAAATTATTAGATTTAATGAAACTATCAAATCAAAATGGTTAAAAATAAAAATATATTAAAAGTAAACAATTGGATATGAACTTGAATAAATTTGGAAATAAAATTATTTTGAAGTTTTGGCGACAACAAGATTGAAATGAAATTATATATATAACTGGCTTTATAATCAGTAATTGAAGTTGAATTGTGACGCCCCACCTCTATACCCACGCTAGCCAAGAACAATACAGTGAATGCTGTCAACTAGCACGGAGAATAAGGCTGTTGAGGAGCGACCATCTGTATAATTGCTTTGCGCGAGCATCAATATGTCAGATAGTATAGCATGCAATTCTTTTCAAGTGGAAACCCGACATGCCGACACAAACTCAAAGCTACTACACAGTGGCTATAATATCTTCGGAAACGAATATAGAAGTAAACATAACATAAATCAGCCACAGACAATTCATATCACAAAGGCGGAAATAGATGAGAATTATAAGTGTTAAGAATTCATACCTAACAATAGATGAGAATTATAAGCATAGATGTGAGATTCAAAATCTCACCTTTGCACTAAAATTTATGAAGATGAAGCTTGAAAGCAAAGGGGAATCAACCACTCTTCAAATCCAACTCAAGAAGATTGATTCTCAACTCAAAAGAAGAACATTCCTAAATTTAGGTTCAGCAAATTTCAGAAACCAAAGAGAGAATGAGTTAGAGAAGAAGAAGGAGATACCTACCAATGGGTTCTCTTGAGTTTGGAGCTAGAAATTGATTTGCAATTGGAAACTAGGGTTTAGGATTTCCTAATTCTTTTTCTCTTCCACCATTGTTGAAAGCTTGAAAAGTTAGGAATTAGAAATGAAGAGTTGGAGTGGGTTGGGACTGAGTTAGTAAGTGGGTTCAGCCCAAACCAAAACCCTAAATGAAAAAGTGGCAAAAATCAACTTTCTCCAAACATATCGAAGCTTATACTCAAAAAGTCACAAACGGCATTTTGAACTCAATGGGGGTGGTCTCGAGTCCCAATTCGACTGTTTGCACAAAGTAGCTTTTCGGACCAAAATCCGATGAACGGTAAAATATTTAAATATAAAATCGATAAATATGCGGGTTGTTACAGACTCCCCTCCTTAAAGAAATTGCGTCCTCGCAATACTTAAGAAGAAAATAAGAAGTAACAACCATCGAAGCATATCAACACAAAAGAAAATTTGAAATAGGAAGTTCACCGTAAGGAGCATGAAAGAGTAAGCCAGAACGGGATCGCTCGATGAATTCTCTGGATTCCCAAGAGCAATCCTTAGGATTTGAGAACCATTGAACTATCACAAGAAGAACATCTTTATTCCGAAGGCGCTCAACCTCCGAAGTAATAATGCGAATGGAATGTTGCTCATAAGTCAAACTTGGTGAAACTTCAATTTCCACAATATCACCAGGCTCAAAAATAAAAACCGGAAACATAAAAGCATTTCCGTATATAAAAGACGTGGAGAACGTCAAGAATAGTAGAAAATTGAGCCAGTGTAAAGGTGTAGTACAAAAACGATACGCCCAATGAACCGCTAAATCGAAACAATGATGTAGTATAATAATGGTACATCCATTGATCCAGATAAGAGGGAACATCGATGTAGTATAATAACAGTACATCCGACGAACCGAACACCATAAAAGAACATCAGACGCGAGTCCATAAAAAGAAATGAGATGAAACTCAATAAAACGAAGTACATCAAAACATTCGATGAACTTGACAATGAGATAATTCCATTCAGACATCATCAAAGAATCAACACTTGTTGCCTACGACAAAACGTATTGGCAACATGATTTCCCTTCCAGGAATAAAAAGAATATCAAGATCATAAGATGCCAGGAACTCGAGTCAACATGGAGTTCCATATGAGAAAATAATTATTTCAAAGATTTATGATGGGGATAGAGAACAAATTTCTCGTCCAAAAATGATGATGCCAAATTTTTAAAAGTAAAACAATAGCCGCGAGCACTAGATCATGAGTGGCATATCTAGTCTCGATAAGCTATAATGATTTAGAAGCACAAGAGATAGCACGTTCTCCTTTGCAAGAGAACGGCATCCAAACCAATACGACTAGTATCGGTACAAATAGCAAAGTCTTGGTTCCCCTCCAGGAATCACAAGAATAAAAGTATCGAAAAGAAAGAATTTCTTTTACTAAGAATATTCTTTGTTCGTTTTAAGAACAAAAATCCAGTTATACTTATAAATAAATCTTATGAAAAAGATTTGCAAAATTTTAAATTATTATTTTCATCCAAAATCAGTAAATACAAGAATAGTCTCATCGAAATATTCATAGAATATTCGATTTATAAAATGGATGAAATAAGCTGGACAATTTGAATGACATAATAAGTCATTCATAAGAATCATAACGAGTGCGGAATGCGGTAAGTGGAATGCTAATTTCCGCAACTCAAACGAAAACCAGTGGCAAGGTCAAACTGAAAAGACCTTAGCACCACACAAAAGATATTGCTTAGGTGATAATCCTAAGACAAACTCAAAAATACCGGAAAGTTTAACAAATAATCTAGATAAGAGAAATAACACTTTTCTCATCTTGAGGGTTTAAAGAATAAAATGATGCCATCAAGTTGGAATCAAAATCGTAAAGGAAAAATAGAAATCTGCTTAACAGATTGAAAATGTCGAAGATGATTAGTCCACTCGAAAAATAGGATATGGGCTTCACAATGATTAAGCCGATCCTTTCAAAAAATCAATTCCGAAGCCTAAGTAAAAATATCGGCTCAGAAAGAAAAGTCTCATAAAATAATTTCGACATCAATAGAAAGCAAATTGAGTGTTGCGGATCCACTAATCCGGATTCACAATCCTCAAAGAAGTCATCAAGCCCAAAATATTCAAAGAAAAAGAATCGACAAGTTCTTTTGATATAAAATAGTGAGATGGCACCCATATCAAAAAGAACTAAAATAAGAAGATCACGAAATAAATGTAATCAAGGATTAAATGAGAAATACCTTGACCACGAGAAGTGTTACCAGGAGCTTGCACTACATTGAGCTCTCCCTCCTTCTTATTTCGAAGTACGGGACATGCAGTAATATGGTGACCCGAATTTTTGCAATAGCGACAAAAGAGGGGTCTCGGGCACTCCCTTGCATGGTGGTCTGTGGAACCACAATTGTAGCATCGTCCACGACTAGAGGTAGGAACTTTTGCTACCAGAGTTTTTTGCTTTCCTTTCTTATTAGAATCTGGGCCTTTGAATTTGATAGGCCTCTTCAAGTTATTGTCGAAGTTTTGTTGGGCACGCACAACTTCAACATCACCTTCATTATCGGCCTCTTCGAGACGAAGAGCGATATCAATAAGCTGATCAAATGAAACCTCAAGTTTCAGAAGTAATGGCTTCTTAAGATTCTTATTCAAGCCATAGACAAATCTCTGATTTTTCTTCAATGGGGTGTTGATGTATTCAACCTCGTACTTAGAAAGAGATTCGAAAGATGCGACATAGTCTGTCACAGAAGATTCACCTTGAACAAGGTCAATAAAACGCCGGGCCAAAGTTACTTTTTCGGCCTCCGGCACAAATTTCAATTCGAATCTTTCCCGGAATTGCTCCCAAGTGAGATTCGCTTCAACGATTTCAGAAATTAAAAGCTCATACCAATCCAATGCTCTTTCTTGGAGCATGCTAGAAGCCACTTGGACTCGATGAAGGTCAATAAGGTTCATGCGAGAAAAGATGGGATCGCATGATTTGAGCCAAGCTTGAATTTCAATAACACTCTCGGATCCCTTGAATGGCCTTCCACCCAAATCAGTGTAGTCTCTGCACAAGCATGCAAAACCGGATCTAGGATGAGTAGGCTCTGGAATGGGACCGGCTGCTTGAGCGTTCTTAACAAGATCTAGAAGTTGTTGTGCGGACATAAATACTCCATCCTGGGGAGTAGCACTAGATTGACCGGCGCTGGGACGGCCAGGTCTAACCATTTCTCTTCTTTAAGAAAGAAAGAAAGAAGAGGAAAAAGTTATTCTCAAAATAAATATCAATCAAACTTGATTGATAAAACAAGGAATCATAAAGAAAATAGGATGAATCGGTACGAAGACACGAATTAAATCCTAAAGCACGACTCCAAAGATGGACTTAGGACGATGATCCTTGTTATAATATTCCATATTGTTCCGAAGTTTGGCTTTGATACCAAGCTGTGACGCCCCACCTCTATACCCACGCTAGCCAAGAACATTACGTTGAATGCTGTCAAGTAGCACGGAGAATAAGGCTGTTGAGGAGCGACCATCTGTATAATTGCTTTGCGCAAGCATCGATATGTCAGATAGTATAGCATGCAATTCTTTTCAAGTGGAAACCCGACATGCTGACACAAACTCAAAGCTACTACACAGTGGCTATAATATCTTCGGAAATGAATATAGAAGTAGACATAACATAAATCAGTCACAGACAATTCATATCACAAAGGCGGAAATAGATATGAATATAACACATGAAAGCGTACATCAGAGTAGTGGTCAACAAGATCCACAATATCAAAAAGAACATTGATACAAGTGCTAGACAAAAGAATAAGTATACATCATAGAGTCTGTATCTCAAATGTATACAACAAAAACTACTAAACTAAAGTAGTTAGCCAAAAGTCGGGATGATAGTCCGATAAGGAGTCAAGCAGAAGCACCTGTAAAATCTCAGTCTGACCCGAGTATTATTTAAGAAGAAAATAATAAATGGATCAGTCTAGCTATAAATATCAGATGATGTGATATATAATAAGAGATATGACATAAACATATAATAATCACAATGCCAAGCTATGATAAATAAGTAATTGAAAATCAACAAGAGATTAATCAATATCACAATAATCTACTCAAGATAAAAAGGAATGTCATACTCCTAATTTCATTCACCAAACCACAATAAATGACATATATATCAATGCCTATCGTAAAAGTTGGTGAAACATAAATTCCAGAAATCAACACACGAAATCCAGAAATCACAATAAAAAGGATGGCCAATCCCCAAAAAAAACTGGACATCGATGCACCTAGAAAGACACGCCCTATGTACAGTCGAACAACGACGCACCTAGAAAGATACGCCCCATGCTCTAGCATCGACGCACCTAGAAAGATACGCCCCATGCACAAATAAACATCGATGCACCTAGAAAGATACACCCCATGTAATGTCGAACATCGACGCACCTAGAAAGATACGCCCCATGCTCTGGCATCGACGCACCTAGAAAGATACGCCCCATGCACAAATAAACATCGATGCACCTAGAAAGATACACCCCATGTAATGTCGAACATCGACGCACCTAGAAAGATACGCCCCATGCTCTAGCATCGACGCACCTAGAAAGATACGCCCCATGCACAAATAAACATCGATGCATCTAGAAAGATACACCCCATGTAATGTCTAACATCGATGCACCTAGAAAGATACACCCCATGGAAAGTCGAACATCGACGCACCTAGAAAGATACGCCCCATGCATAGACGAACATCGACGCACCTAGAAAGATACGCCCCATGTCCCGACTTATTGAGCCGATTGCTACTCGAAGTAAAGAAACATCGATGCACCTAGAAAGGTACACCCCATGTATAAAATGAGACGAAACTCAATTAAATGAGGAACAGTCCTCCTCATAGACAAAGAGACATCGCACATTGCTAGTCTAAACCACAAAGATGATCGTCATGATCAAAGAGAAGTGTCAATTATAATAAGCTAGTAAATATATGAGCTTAGCTTCATGTCCCATAACCACTAGCTTAACTTAAATATTTACGAACAAATTGTAGATCTCCACTAGAAAATTGTCACAAGAGATTCAGTCGAACAAGTCCAAGAATTAACCGACGAAGTAAACGCAAGCGTTTCATACCACTCGTTTTACTAAGCCGTTTAATTAGATTTCTCATACGAGTGAGGTAAAGGCTTGTATATACTAATAGATTGGAAAACGGTTTTATAAACAAATTTGGTATTAAAATAGTATTGAAATCGTTTGAGGAAAGAGTTTTGATATTTACTACTAGTATAGAAAACCTTTATATTTTTAAAGTGACAAATCACAAAGAAGATTGTACGAACAATCAATCACTAAGATTCACATTCAAAAACATGAATAAAATCCAAAGAAATCGATATAAAATCCATCAAAGTGGATATATCTAAAATTCCCAAAGAAAAGGTCATCAAAGTCGATAATAAATGACAACAACAAAAGGGAGACAACATGAATCGATTAAAGTTGGATATTCAAACGAATTAGCAATATAAGCTAATCTGGCAAATAGTAGCAGGTCGGTCGACCGGACTCCCTAGGTCGGTCGACCGAACCATAGGTTGAAAACTTCTCGGGCATTAGGTCGGTCGACCAAAACAGGGGGGTCGGTCGGCCGAACCAGAAACAGAGGCACTTATACAAGCATGTCGATCGACCGGGCCAGAGGGTCGGTCGGCCGAACCTGTTTCCATCCTCTTCCCTGCCTATTACAAATGAGGTTCAATCTTGACCAAATTGCATTCGCACGAGCAACGGCGCTAAGGGTTTATGCCAATCGACTACCCGGCCCTATAAGCTCCTCGATGCATCACCAAAAACATGTTCAAACATCAAAGTTAGGATTTTTTTTAACGAATTGAACTCAAAACACTAAAAATTAGAATATTCACAAAAGCAATCCAAATCAAAATCAAATGAACATGAATAAGTGTTAGGAATTCATACCTAACAATAGATGAGAATTATAAGCATAGATGTGAGATTAAAAATCTCACCTTTGCACTAAAATTTATGAAGATGAAGCTTGAAAGCAAAGGGGAATCAACCACTCTTCAAATCCAACTCAAGAAGCTTGATTCTCAACTCAAAAGAAGAACATTCCTAAATTTAGGTTTAGCAAATTTCAGAAACCAAAGAGAGAATGAGTTGGAGAAGAAGAAGGAGATACCTACCAATGGGTTCTCTTGAGTTTGGAGCTAGAAATTGATTTGCAAATGGAAACTAGGGTTTAGGATTTCCTAATTCTTTTTCTCTTCCACCATTGTTGAAAGCTTGAAGAGTTAGGAATTAGAAATGAAGTAATGAAGAGTTGGAGTGGGTTGGGACTGAGTTAGTAAGTGGGTTCAGCCCAAACCAAAACCCTAAATGAAAAAGTGGCAAAAATCAACTTTCTCCAAACATATCGAAGCTTATACTCAAAAAGGTCGCAAACGACATTTTGAACTCAATGGGGGTGGTCTCGAGTCCCAATTCGACTGTTTGCACAAAGTAGCTTTTCGGACCAAAATCCGATGAACGGTAAAATATTTAAATAAAATATTTAAATATAAAATCGATAAATATGCGGGTTGTTACATGAATAATGATTGTGAAATATTTTGATAGAAATGAAATGATGTTGATACTAAAATTTATTTAAAATCTAATATTGAGAATTTGTTGAATATTGAACAATTAAATTATTTCAATTTAATATTGGAAATTATTTGAATAATTGAACCCTGTAAAATGAAAATAATTGTTCTATAATTTGAATTTGTTTTGAAATTTTAATCTTATAAGTTCATTAGCTAATATTTTAAAAGATAGTGATTTATTGAATTATCCAAATTGATTTCATTTATTATTGTGATTATTTGAATAATTGAATTTTGAGTTTAATATGACTGAAAATGATACCGGAGGTTGATGTAAATTTTATGTAAATAACAATGAAGATTGTTGACATTCAAAATTGGATTTAAAAGTGAATAGTTAGAAATTTGGAATTTTATTATATAATCAAGACATTAAAATAGAGATCCGGGACATAGTCTTAGAATTCAAGGAAACTAATTCCATTGTATCCGTAAAAGTTTATTATTATCGGATTTCAATTTTTGTAGTGTTTGGAGTTATCGTTTGGTCATATGAGATATGAGTGCATTGAAATTTATATCGAAAATTTAATATAATAATTGGATCTAAAAAGCTATCTTCTCCATACGATCGAATTAGGACTCGAAACCTTTTTCATTGTATTTAAGATAGGGATATAACATTATAAACGTCTAGTGGCATGCCTCGATAAGGGTTCAAGATTTAAAGTTACATAAATCGATACATTTTGAAATTAAATTAATATATTAATTGGTCAAACTAGTCTTTTCTTCTGCAACCCAGATTTGACTTTAGCTTTTCAAACACGCTAACGTCTCACCCTTTATTCTTTTAAAAACCAGAAGCACGCAACCACACAATGAAAAAAAAACATAAATTGAACTTTAAAAATTTATTTCTTGCAAATTACTCAATGGAAAAATCCCAAACCAATTCCTAAGATCTAGTTTTTCCATCCTCTTCAATTAGGTATATGATTTGTAGGGTGCGATGACTTTATCGGGGGTCGAATGTGGCAGGTTCACTGGGGTTTGGGTTTTGGGGCGAGATAAGCATCGATGGGAAGAAGCCACATCGTTTTTTGAACTCGTAGTGAAAAATAGCAGCTCAGGAGTGAGTTTTGTGTCGTGCGATCGATGAAGAGTGAGGGCGATGTTTGTACGGGAATGGTAGGATAGGTCCAGGTCACGAAAACTTAATGGAGGCCGAGCTTTAAGGTTGTGTTATGGTTGGGTCGAGCACGTGGAGAGAAGTCGAGCAGCGAAGGCGGTTTTAAGTTTCTTGAACTATTGCTCCATATCACCTAAGGAAGTGCATGGTCGTGGTTTCTTGTTCGTGCACAGGCTTTATGTTGGGAAAGAAAGTATGTGTGGGTTTGTGGGCTGGGTCTATAATAGAATGGGTATAGATTGTTTTAAAAATAATCAAATTGTTTTATAAATTTAAATATCGACGAAATTATAAAATGCATTCTCTCTTATATAAGATCCATTTTGGGCGAGACTTTTTGCATTGCGATCGTGATGTCAGAAGCTTCTCAAGGAAACTGGTTTGGACAAATTTGGAGATAGTCGAAAATTGGGCTAAAATAAGGCGTCGTCTAGTTTTAGTTCCAAAACGGAACGTCTAGGCGACAACAGAAAATCATGGTGAGTATTTTATAACACTCATAAGTACTAGAATATTTTTATGGTGGTTAAATTTGAAATTTTGAAGTGATATGGATTTATTGGTTGTTGTTTATAAATTTAATTATCATTGAATTAACTGTTAAAAATTAAAAATGACAGTTAATTTTGTAACTGGAATTAATTGCCATTAAAATGCCCGATATTAATAGCTATGAAATTCCTGTGAATTATATTGATTATTTGGATGATTGATTGTGATGGATTCCAATTGATTGATATTTGAATGTTTGGATGTATATTTATTTATATATATCCTCTCATCACCCTGTATATTATTTACAGTTTATGAACTATAAATTTAACCATTTCGTATAAATTAAGAAATATGTTGAAATGATATATACCTATGACATCGTGATATGGATTAAAATGATATATATCCACCATGAAATTAAATTGAAATAACGGATCCTTGGTCATAGGATAGAAAATTATATACGGACACGGGATTAGTTAAATTAAATGATTTTAAAACTTCTGATTTGAAACTTATTTAAATGATTTTGATTTTAAAAGAAATAAAAACCAAATTTATAGAAATTAAATTATTTCGAATTTGAGCTTCGAATGTTAAAATTTAAATTTGGTAAATGAAATGTTTTAAATAATTGAGTTGGGTTTTTTAAGTTATGATTGAATTTTTTATTTTAATTTCACAATTTGATTTGATTTAAAGAATGGGTCTTTTATTCAAGTTTTGAATTTTCCTCAGTAAAAGTATTTGAGAATTTGGATTTCAAATTGGAAATCGAAGATTAATTTGATTTAAGTGTTTGAATCGAATTTTTAAAAATCGAGCTCGAAATCGATGAATTGGAATTGAATTAATTGGATTTGACAGTGGAATTGAATTAATTTGAAATCAAAGTCCAAATTGATTTGAATCAAAATCGAAATTGAATCGATTGAATGTGTATTAGAATTGGTTTGAATTAGGAAGTAGAAATTGGACCTATTTGACTTTGAATGCTGTCTTCTTAAGTATACAAATTATTTTGGTTTCCAAATTATTTGGCTATATAAACCATTTTAATACTTAAACTGTCTTATATTAAACTATTTTAACCATTTAAACTATGTTAACTCTTTTAACCATTTAAACTATTTTAATTATTTTAATTATTTAAACTATTTTAAACCATTCAAACTATTTTTCAAAATTTAAAACTGGTCATGGGTTATTTTAAATCATGGATTTAAATACGAACGGGGTTAAATGAAGTTATAACCCAAATGTAAATTTTAAACAATTTTGAAATCGGAATTGCGATATTAAAATGAACATGATTTTGAATTGAAGTGTTATATTCTGAGTAAATGTGATGATTTCAAAATGGATTTTGTTTCGAAGCGAATATGATATCTTGATATCAAGTATGAACTATTTTCGAAATGTAAAAGTACCAACTGGTGTGTAAAAAGATGTTTGATTGCTAAAGAGACCGAGGCCGGATATGGGCCTACTCTCCGTCGATACCGAACCACTTTAACAACTGTATACATGGAGCGATGATCCAAAATGAAGTGCTTGGATTTGACGTCGTTTGCTGAATTTGAAGAATGAGAACAATGATAGATTAGCCTAGCATTTGTGCCAATTTGAATTGACTTAAACAAGAGCCGTACCGGCCAAGTGGGCTAGCTACCCCGAGCGGACACACTTCTTCGTATTGCCATCATTTGCATTATGATTGATTGGTGAGTACCCTCGGGATTATGAGAGTGTTGGACACGATGGACGATCATGGCTATGATGCGTTACCACCAGTCGGGAAGAGTAAAGTGGTAGTATACTACCTTGGACATTGCCTCATGTGCTTTGTTATACTTTTATCCCTAAACGAGACCCATACAAATTTGGTCTAGCGTTGTCGTATCACGGTGCATCCCTATCCATCGACCGTTTAACTGGTGTTTTATATGCAAACTGTACGATAATGCTTTAAAACGCGTTAAGGAGGATTAATGTAAAGCCTTAATGCTTTTTTAATACTTATTCTACTGATATAGACATTATATATATAGCATATTCTCCACATATAAATATTTTGATGGATCCTTAAGAGATGGAACATCCCGTAACATCTCTTGAGTTATTGCATGCACGTTCTACATTGGATAGGAGATGTGAAAACCCATAAGCATCTCTGAGGCCGTTACACTCATGTTATGTGCGACATCGATTTGACTTACATAAGGTTATTTTAGTCGTGACTCAAGTGTTTCGTCTTTTATTATGCTCGGGTCAGTCCTGAGTTTTTCAGCTTATTGAAGATTTATTCTAGAGAATGAAGACGAAGATTTGGTATACTACTACTATTATTATACCTGCATCATGCTATCTGCTGCATTATTTATTTACCCCTGATGTACACATAGCTCTGATAAATGTTGTATAGATTATAATCAATGTATTGTATAAACAGCTTCATGGGCTGTTTATTTGATTATTATATTTTATCGTTCCGCTGCAAGATTCTGTGTTTGTTTTCCTCTTCCTTTTCCTTATTTTCTTATTTAATACCATTGATAATCTATGTTTCGGATTGCTTAAGTCGGACATGTGTGGATTATTGTCGATTTAAACCATTCGAAATATGGGTTGTTACAGTGACCGAAGGGTCACCCTCATTCAGACCTTTATGATAGTAGATGAAATGTCAACGTGCAATGACTTCTTGGGACGGGCGGCATTAGCTGACTTCAGAGTAGCATCGGCCCAATGGCGCCTTACAATGAAGTTCCCTACGTAACACGGAGTCGGAATTGCAAAAGGAGACCAAAGCGTCGCCTGAGAATGCTACATTGTAGAATTGCATGAGTCGAGAAGAAGGGAAAAAGGAAAGAATGTGGGAAAACCCTCAACATCCATGAACCCTTCGAATAGAAACTATAGAACCACCCTAGCTTGGGTACCATAGCCGATTCGATAAGGCTTTGGATGCTAGAATGAAGAGCTCAGGCGAGGATCGAGCGGCAGCTGTTGAATTGATGATTTCTATCCCAGTCTGTAAAGATGACTCGACATGGGTCCAAAAAATTGGGTTGCACCTTGGAAACAAGATGCGATCAGAACTAACCAAATTCATCCATGCCAATTTGGATGTATTTTCTTGGACACACTACGATATATGTGGGGTATCACCTGACATTGCCTGCCACACTCTTAATATTGACCCCAACTTCACCCCAATAAGAAAAAAAGGCATAGCTTGGGCCCGGAACGATCTAAGGCATTGAGAGAAGAAGTAGATAAACTTATGGCTAACAGCTTCATTCAAGATGCAACCTACCCTGAATGGGTGTCGAACCCAGTCCTAGTCAAGAAGTCCAATGGAAAATGGCGAACTTGTATTAGTTTCTCGGACCTCAACAAGGCTTGTCCGAAGGACAGCTTCCCTCTCCCCAGGATCAACTGTTAGATGAAACGGCGAGACATGAACTGCTGTCATTTATGAATGCATACTCAGGCTATAACCAGATCCTGACGCATGAACCAGACCAAGAGAACACTAGCTTCATCACCTATTTAGGACAGTATTACTACCAAGTAATGCCATTCGGTTTGAAAAATGTAGGGGCTATGTACCAAGGCTAGTGAACACAATGTTCAAATGCCAGATTGGGGAGACCGTGGAAGTTTACGTGGATGATATGTTAGCCAAATCTCGAGTGGCTGCTAACTATCTCGATAATCTCGCTGAAATGTTTGAAATACTCCAAAAATATGGAATGAAACTTAACCCACTCAAGTGCCACTTCGGAGTAGCCTTGGGAAAATTCTTGGGATTCATAGTGAGTGCCCCGAGGCATTGAAGCAAACCCAGAACAAATAATGACATTACGAGATGTCCAAGCCCCTAGAAACAAGAGAGAGCTTCAAAGCTTGATCGGAAAGCACTAAGTCGGTTCTTCTTCAAAACTACAAACAAGTGCATACCCTTCTTCGACGCACTGAAGAAAGGAAAGAAAAACTTTGAGTGGAGCGAATCTTGTCAAATAGCTTTCGAGGAATTTCTACGACACATGGAAACTCCCTCGATCTTATCAAAACTGGTGGATAGAAAGGACCTATTCATCTACTTAGCAATTTCCTCGCACGCACTGAGCACATCTCTCGTGCGAGAAGAAGAGAGAATCCAATGACCTGTTACTACATTAGAAAACAATTCAATGAGCTGAGAAGAATTACCCAAAGATGGAAAAGCTAGTGTGTTGCCTTTTGATCGCATCTCGGAAATTAAGACCATACTTCTAGGCCCATCCAATCAAAGTATTGACTGACCAACCCCTAAAGCAAATTTTATACCGACCAGAAACTTCCGAAAGACTACTAAAGTGGAACATAGAGCGGAGTCAACACGTCATCCAATACCATCTGAGGAAGGCAATCAATGGGCAAGCATTCGCTGGCTTCATTGCTGAATTTACCACAAGAGACAATGGAGCGGAAGTTCAGTCAAAAAAAGATGCACAATGGAAGTTCTTTGCCGACAACGCATCAAACAACTTCTGTTCAGGTGCGGGGATAGTACTCGAAACCCCCAAAGGAAAGCCACTAGCTATGCTTTGCACTTGGATTTCTCGACTATGAATAATGAAGCGGAATACGAAGCACTGATCGCAGGATTGGAGGTTGTGAAGGAACTCAAACTAAAGTCTATCCACATATATAGCGACTCCCAGCTGGTCGTATGTCAAGTGGAGAGTACCAGGAGCATGGAGAAAATCTCACCCCATACCTGTCTAAAGTACAAGAGCTGTGAAGTGATATCGAGCACTACACCATAACACACATCCCACGAGAGCAAAATAGTAAGGTAGACTATTTGGCCAAGTTGACAAGCTTTGGAGAAGCCTATTCATTGGGATTGGTTCCAATTGAAATGCTAACTAACCCAAGCATAGACGAAATGGACGTGGACCAGATTCAAGAGACTACCATCGAGCCAGAGACATGGATGACTCTGATAAAGGACTATCTGCTAGCAGGAACCCTACCAACTGATCGAAATTAGCAGAAGAAGCTCTTCTGCAAAGTGCCAAGGTTCATGATGCAGAATGGAATACTCTATCAAATGGTATTCCCCACCCCCCTCTTAGGTGTGTGACCGATGATGAAGTGCGTCAAATCCTGAAGGAAGTACATGAAGGCGAATGCGGAGACCACACTGGGTAGCATACACTGGCAAAAAAAGTCCTTCGATATGGATATTTTTGGCTAACAATAAATCGCGACGCTGCAAATCATGCCAGAAGATGCGACCATTGTCAGCGATTCAACAAAACTAAGAGAACTCCTTCAACAGAACTAACACAAATGGCCAACCCATGGCTATTCACGATATGGGTACTGATCTGATTAGTGTCCTTCCAATAGCTAAAGAAGGTGCCAAATATGCTATAGTTGCCATAGATTATATCACAAGATGGGATGAAGCGGAATTGCTTTCCACTATAACCTTAAAGAAAGTTATTACATTTTTCACTAAAAACATCATTTGCAGATTCGAAAGTGCCGAGTTTAAAGACTTCCGTAGGCGCTTCTGAATCGAAAAAAGCTTTTCTATAGTGGCTCATCCATAAGAAAATGGGCAAGTGGAAGCAATAAACAAGTTACCAAATCCGACATCAAAAAGCGATTAACAAAAGCAAAAGCAAATTCAGTTGATTAACTTCCACTCACACTATAGGCATATAGGACAACACACAAAACAGCAATTATCCACTCTACGTTCGCATTAGCATATGTTTGGAAGTAATGATTCCCGTTGAATTAGAAGTCCCCTCTTAACGAAGGCAAAATTTTAATCAAGCACAAAACAAGCAACTCCCACTCGAATCGCTAGACATGGTCGATGAAAAAAGAGAAGAAGCATAATTGAGAACGGCTGCGCACCAAAGAAGGGTGGCACGGTACTTCAACTCCAAAGTTCATAGTCAGACCTTCGAAGATGGAGATCTTGTGCTCAAGCGAGTTTACCCTGTACTAGGAGCCTTCAGACCAAACTAGGATGGACCATATGTCGTTAATCAAAAGCTTGACGACCGGACTTTCAAGTTGATAACCATCGATGGAGTCGTAGTCCTTAGAGCCTAGAATAGCGAATCGCTCCACCATTATTTCATCTAAAAAACTATTTTATGCATTTTCTATTTCTTCAGCAAATAAGCCATCCCGAAAACCGGTGGCATTGTAAATAGGCAAAGAATCTTCCATGCTTTCCTTAATAAAGTTTGCTTCTTGAACCAACTAAACTATGTTCATAATAATCACCTGTAGGGTTGACAGAAGCAAATCGACCCGAATCGATTCTTGCCCCCGGGCAATTAAACTGCTTCGGCAGCAGCGAGAGGGCTAAGCAAAATAAAAAAATCATCACGTTGTCCGAAGATAGGCAACGTCAAGGAGCCCTAAAGTAAAAATTCCGCGTGTTACCCGAAGGTAGGCGACACCATGGAACCCTAAAACTAAAAGTCCTTGTGTTGCCCGAAGATAGGAAATATCAAAGAGCCTCAAAATAACAACTCCTCGTGCTACCCGAAGATAGGCAACTCCAAGGAGTATCGAAATAAAAACTCCTCATGTTGCTTGAAGATAGGCAACGCCGAGGAGCCTTAAAGTAAAAAACTCCTAGTGTTGCTCGAAGAAAGGCAACATCAAGGAACCCCAAAACTGAAAATCCTCGTGTTACCCAATGATAGGCAACATCGAAGAGCCTCAAAATAACAAATCCTCGTGCTGCCTAAAGATAGGCAACCCCAAGGAGTACCAAAATGACAACTCCCCATGTTTTTCGAAGACAGGCAACACCGAGGAAAAATAAAAGGCATGCATCTCATGAGCCGTGCACCAAAATCCTAACTTCTCGCATTGCCCGAAGATAGGCAACGTCAAGGAGCATGAGAAACTACACACATACAGTTGGGAATGGTAAGTGCAACCTATACAAAATTGGTGCTAGAAGGAAGGCACTTAATGATCAACAACATGGATCCATGCGCATATTTCATATTCACCTAACTGTCGAAAAATTCCAAGTAGAAATGAGATCGCTTGCTAAAATCGCAATATCTCCAAAAATTAGAACCAAGTTGTAGCTTAGTTAAATTTTCAATAAAAATTATTTAGACCACAAGTTATCACCTATCTGAAAGTTATTTGAAGTGAACAACCCTACGAACTGGAAGGCATACACTTGTACTTAGGCAGAACCATACAAATACAACGAGTTCATAGGCTTTGTCACTCCAAACCTCAAGTTCAAAAATTCAACTTTTCAACTTCCAAACAAATATTCCAAACAATAACTTTTATGTTTTAGATAATTTTCTAGAGTTTTACGAATTTCCAAACAAAAAACTCTCTAAGTGCTGTTAATCTCTAAGTTCCATCACTTCAATGAAGGACTTTGGCTATAATCACAGAACCAGCAAAGTATGAAATGAAACAAGCACAAGTACACAAAGCATATATGAATAGATTGGTAAAAATAAAGTCAAATATCGTTGTATTTCTTGTGAATTTCTATATATAGGATCAAAATATGGAGGCCATGTCCACACAGGAGCGGCCAACAAAGAAAAAATCATGCTCTACAATTAGGATATAAAGTGCAGACTCTGCACCTAAATAAAACAACTCAAAAAGAAAAACAATCAATCTTCTTGCGCGTTGTTAGCCAAAATCAAGTCCATCCTCATGACAGCCACTTGGTGCATCTTGCCATTGCTTCCCTTCTCGCCTTTGGTTTGCAGCTTCTGCTTCTTTTCGGGAGAGGTGTCGCTGCCAATAATGTCAACATGCACTTCGGTGGCAATCTCCCCCTCCTCCTTTGAATGTTTTTTAGTAGAGCTTCCCTTTCCTTTGCGTTTTTGTGACTTCCAGAAGCTCTTTGAAGCCTTGAATGCCTCCACCTTTTCCTTCTTGGCGGCGACCAAATCATGCTGAATCTTCTACGGCTGCTCCGTCTATGTCACCTGCTCAGCCTCAACGGTAGTTGTATAACCTTTTAGAGATGCTGAAGGGTCATCCAAGCTATAGAGCACCGCAATCTTCTTGGCCCTTGGCCCCTATTGTGAGCTAGATATGGATGTGGGAACTGGAGCAGGAACGGATACAATCTCAGAGGATGTGAAGATGGCAGCATGAACAAGCACCGAAGTAGCTGGCGCATCAATAGGAAGAGTGGATGGACCTGTAAGATAAAAAAAGAAAGCATTAAACTCCTTTTGCTGCTATGGTATAAGATGAAGGTTCTCGAAGTTAGGAGAAGCATGGACGTTTCCTGCACCAGAGGAAGGATCACGAATGGCAACCTCGAACTCATCGCCTTCACCTTCTTTGAAGGACTCCACCAAATGAGGAACAACATCGAGCCCCGTCCTTGTTGGTCAGTCGTGGAGTTGCTTTGATGGTTCACCTCCGCTGGGGGAAGAAGGCCTGGTAAGCAAGTCAGTAGCAGACATCAAGGGATCATCGGTGGCCTCCCTCTCACGTCCTACTTGGAGGATCTCGTGACCCTTAAGCAACGCTGCCTTGGATTCATCGTTAAGATATGCATCTTGAAGTTTTTGATCTGAGTAAGCATCGCCGCTGTCGACGAAATGGAAGAAGATTTCCTCCCAAACGAGGGAAAGAGTGCATGGAAATTTCGAGCCAAGGTAGCTGAGGCTTCCTTGATGCAGCAAATAATTGACGTAGAAGTTCAGAATTGTCGCATCCAGCTTCTCCATTTTCGAACCATATGTGTGCTAGAGGTCCAAGTAATTTGCTTTCACTATAGCCTTCTTAGTCACAACGATAGTCTTGTTGGCATTAAGCTGCATGACTTGAGCCTATAATTTTGCGATGACCTCAGCTTGATCGACAGTTGTTTTATTGTGCCCCTCGACAATCAGATCATGATTAGCGATTGTGTTCAATTGAGCTTCGATAACAGAGTTGCAAGCAATCACTTCCTCTTTCAACTTCACCTCCTTCGCATGTTTCTTTTTGATTTCGTCTCTCCAAATGATCTCGACCTTCTCATGCACCTTCTTCGGCTCTTTTGTCAGACTGGCGGTTCTTTTATTCTCCTGGAACATCGTTTCCTTCTCCTCCTCTAACTGTCTAATTCTAGCATCCCAATCAGCCAACGCCCTTTCAAAATCAAATTTCTCGATTTCAAAGGAAAGGATCTCTTGATAATTATTCATGTTCGTGTCCGCTAGTTGTTTGTAAAGTTTCTCCCATTTCTCGGCCTACTTAAGGTCACTTTGGATAGCTTGGAGATGCGGCACGTATGAATCCCTGTGAACATGATGAATGTCCATGTTGAACTTGACTCCTCTTAGGAACCAACATAAAAAGGCCACCTCAAGCGTACGAGTGCCCATAGGAAGAGTGTAAACCGGCCTCTAGTGGGGATGAGATGTGCCAGTAGCAGCGGTAACAACAGAGGAAGATATAACATTTGTTGGAGGCAGAATCGGGGCAGAAGAAATAGGAACCTCTTGACCCATCGAAGTATGCTTCAAAGTGGGTTCGAAAGGAGGAGAATAGTAGTCAAACTTTTATTTCTTCGATGCCTCATCTCTTTCCTCATGAAGCTGTCCTTTCTCATATCCTCCTCTGTACGAACAAGCCTTATCTCTCTCCTCTTGGCGGTTGGTTTCAGCCTCGAGCTCTTTCCTTTGCCTATACCCATCTTCTGTTTCTCAGAATTGATGGTGGCTAAAGGAGCGCTTTGGGTACCGTTGTTAGTCGGTATAATCTTCGATGTCGTCGTAGAAGCCTCGCCCTCTTGTCATACCTCGAATAAAATGTACATGAAAGATTTCTGAAACAAAACATAAATTAAGCAAATATATGAGGGAATGAAAGATTAGAAATAAGTGTAATCCTAGTGTGACGTGTCGTGCATTTCGAATATGGGCCTAAAGCGTCGTCACAAACCGAAGCGAACAGCTGTCGAAGGAGGGATTAGGCTAGCTTCGGTTGTTATAAGAAAAATTGGGCTAATTGATGGAGCAATATCTCCTAAAAAAGACGGTGTCATGTCGAATTTGAAATCCCCTTTCATAAGTGCATCGAAGTCGAAGAATACATCACTAAAATCTCCAAAATCTGCACCGGCATTTTGTTTAGGGAATCTTGGCATCTACCAGTTTTCAAGGCGTTGCCCTTACCACTTGTGTCAAAAAAGGGCAAATTCGAAAGGACGGGACTCATCCCCATAGTCTTGTTGCAAGACTCTGAGTCATCGCCTTCAGATTTCGACGAAAAGTAATCATTGGCAGTAGTTTCACAGCTGCTACTTTCAAATTCCCCCTCTTCTTCCTCATATTCCACCATGGGTTTGCCTCCTCTTGGATTGGAGACATTCTGGTTGAGCCACTTAGGCTAGCCACAGCGATTTCTTCCTCCTCTAGCACCCATTATGTGGTCTTCCGAATGGGCTAACTATCTCCTGCCCTTCATCAGAATCATGTGAAGAAGAAGTCGATCTTGCACAAACTATGACTCGACCAAAAGAAGGAGCTACTCTCTAAGCAACGGACCTGCTTGGAGCCAGCAGCCCTTACTGCCCCTAGCTCTCATCGGTAAGTAAGAGTCTAACACGTCGCCCCTCGGCATCGATAGCCTTCAAAGTTCGGCAAATCATGTTAAGCGCTGCATCTCTATTCGGCCTTGGAATAACTTCAAAGGACATGCAATTAGTTAGAAACCCTATTACAACACTTCAAAGTCCAAAAAATGGAAGAGAAAAGCTTACGTCCTGTTGTCCATCGACGATTGAACCCTCAGGGCATCTAACAAAGAAGTACAATGTCTCAAACTTTGATAGATTGCGTTGCAATCTCAAGTCGATATTTCGGTTTCGCTGGCTCCGATTATGATCAGGGAGGGGCAGTCATCTCTCCTCTTGAATGCTAGAAATACCACAAATTATTGAAATTTAGGGCACGACCGAATGTTCACATAAAAGGGAAATGCAAGCAAGTAAGTATAGCGTAACCATTTGGATGAAGCTAAGATGGGGCAATTCCCAAATTCGAAAGCATTTCACGCATAAAATCATTGAAGGGAGGCATGGCTCCATTTAAACACATATATCTATGGCAAGCGGTGTACCCCAAGGAAGGCATTTGAGCAAACTCGTCATTCGCAGCCAAATGCACAACTTCTTCAGGCATTCCATGCTGCATACATATATTGTGATGAGCATTGGTGGAAATCACTGACGGTGCTCTTTCAGGAGGATTAAGCTAGACTCAGAAGTTAGGAGGCATGCGCTCCATGATGGGCCCAACCGAAACTAATTGACCGTACTGGACCTGCGAGGTAGATAATGATTGAGCTTTGAAGAGTGCCTGGCTTTGCGTGCTTGACTTACGACGTGTAGAAGGCTGCTTCATTCTATATAACAGAACCTGGGTCCGAAAATGGTCAGATAACTCTATCTGAAATTGATAATTTCCCTCGATCGCTCTTGAATTCCAAATAAATGTTAACTTGTAATCGACACATCGGACTTTAAGTGCGAACTGGGGCAGGTGTGCAAGTGAGGTGCGCTGTCTATATGGGTTAAACTCAGTGCTCGATGCACTACAAATGCCCTATCCTATGTAGATAGTTCGCTCATAGTAAAGAAAGAGAAGGACTTCCCGTGTCAGTTTGTATTTCATTTTTTGTTTACTTCTTGTACACTTACCCGTTATCGATCAATGGTCGATAATGGATCCGTCTTCGAAGTGACGTGAGAAACTCTTCATATTACAGGAGCACCTAATGTGGAATAACAAAGCAGGATAAGCCCAAGTTCTCTAGAAGAATTGGGATAGAATGACGCGAGTAGCGTTTGCGAAACCGTAGGCAAGTCAATTTTGATCTAATGGACGAAGATAGAAAAACATGTCAAGCCTTGGACCAAAGCCCGAATGTCATTCTAAGAGACAACTCAAGACTCAATTTACTATCTTCTTCCATTATACCACAATCAACTCGAACTTCTTGTAATCAGCGTCGCAAGCAAAGACCGGACATCAATCATTATACTAACATAACAATTGACGAATCAATCAAGCGAACCCACCTCAAATTGATTTAAAGGCATAAGAAGAAACACGAATCAAACTCAGCAAAGCAATTTAATGGATCATTGGTGAGCTAACTTCAGGTAGGCAATAAGATAAGGCTGGCTACAGTTCCACAGCAAATAGGGTGTGCGAGCTGATTTCGAGTTAAGGCTTGAAATCTAGAACCGAAATCACTATGGAAGGTATCAGTTGGTGATGAATCAAGTGTTGAATATGCGCTTATATGATTTTTGTTTGATGATAATAAACATATATATATATATATATTCATTTAAATGTATTTGTTAATGTACTATTTTATTTTTCGTAGATTAAATAAATATTTGTTGAATAGAATAAACCACACAGAATTTGAATTCAAACGGAAATTTTATTCAAACAAATATTTATTACAATTTTGAATAGTACAAATTCAAGTTCTCACTATACATATACAATTTTGATTCTAGTTACATCACAATTCAATTTACATAAATTCCTCACTACATATCACTCACACTCGTAGTTTATCTTCAACTTCATTCCAGTTAGAATCTAGCATCCGAGCAATCTGCAAAAATATCCACTAACGCAGTAAAATTGAAAAAGAAATATTTTTGCAATATAAAATAAAATATGGATATTGAAAATATTATTTGCCTCAGTTATTTGGGTTGTTCGTCATCATTTGAATTCATCATACACGAACAATGTGACGTGCACAGTGTATCAATGCACATGCCACAAGGCCGTGCACACCGATATACACTTGTTTTCTTATCAGGGACAGGTAATCATGAGTGGCTGCAATACACACGTGTACATTTATACACGTGTGCACTGCCTCGCCAACTCATGTGCGCAGCCAACAAGACTCAATTCACTTATGCAGACTCGACCACAATAATACCAGAGATAGTCTCATAAGACAGTGACAATGAGTATACAAGTGCAGACACAAGTAGTGATACAACAGTAAAAAGAAACAACTCCAGACCAAATGCAAGACCAGAGTACAATAGAACATCAACTAGGCACATGAAGATCAATCAACCAAAATGGATGCAAAGACCAGTGGTGCAAGTGCAGACCAAAAAGACTCAACAAAGGCTACAAACAAGTAGCAGTGTGCAGAATGAAGCAACTGTGAAACTGAACAGTTACACTAATGTGTCAGAGAAAGAAAGATCACAACGTAGCATCAATAATGCATGAAACATATATACAAGCAACTGAAGGCAACATGACCAAAAGATCAGAGACAAAATAATGCACAACTCAAATGAACACAGTGAAATGCACAAAGGCATAGCAACTGCCACAAGACCACAATGCAATGTACATGAATACAACTACAGGTACAAGGCCAGAATGAACAATGAATGCAACAACCAAATGAAGTTAGCAACTTCAAACTGCTCATATACACAAGTGAATTCACCAAAATAGTAATGTTCAGTGATGAACACAGATGAAGCCGAAAATGATCAATGAAACAGAATTCATCACAATGAACCAGCAATATGAAAAAGGGCAGTGGACAGTACAAGGTAAAGACATATGTAATGTAACTTACATGTACGCCGTGACATCAAGGCCAGAAGTTCAAGTGAGTGCACCAAAGATATGACATCACAGCAAACATGACAGCAAACAAATGCAAGTGACTCAAGCAACATGTCCAGTTACAACAAAGACCAAGTGGACAGTGAAAAGTATTCAATAATATAAAGCAATGCTTTGTGTACAACATACATATGAACCAAGTTAATATGTACAACTACAAGCGTGTAGACGCAAATGCTATCAAGACTCAGTACAACAATGCAAACATGAATTGAATGCAACTACAGGAAATTAACAAGGAAGACTACAACATCAAGTCGAGTCAACAACCAGAATATATGAAACAAAGAGCTCGAGCACAAGATATGGAAACTCAACAATACAAAAACTGCAACAAACACAAGTAAATGAGACAGTAGTATGCAAGTTCAACAATAGGCAAGTGAAACCGAAGTGCTACAGGAAAATCAAGTGGTATCAGAGCAAGGTATTTTTCTTTAACTCTAGAGTCATGAATCCACCAAATAATGCTTTCTCTGAGGGGAAATCTATTGCTAGGCCACCCATGTTTAATGGGAATGATTATGCTTATTGGAAAGTTAGGATGGGTATTTATCTTAGTTCTCTTGATTATGATGTTTGGGACATTATTGAAACTGGTTATAAATCTCCCACTATAACTGTTGGTGATACTGAGATTCCTAAACCTAAGGATAGGTGGGATGCCAACGATAAGAAATTTAAAACTACAAATGCTAAAGCCATGAATACTTTGATCTGTACTCTTGATAAGACTAAATTTAATAGAATTTCTCGTTGTAAAACTGCACAGGAAATTTGGCATACTTTGGAGGTGACACATGAAGGAACTTCTCAAGTCAAGGAGTCTCGTCTAGCACTATTCAGCAATGAATACGAGAACTTTGTGATGAACAAAGGCGAGAGCATAAAGGACATGTTTGGACGCTTTTCAACTTTGGTGTACAATGCTAGAGCGCTTGGGAAGGTATTCACCGAGGTAGAGCTTGTGAGGAAGGTGCTACGAGTCTTACCGATGCGCTTTGAGGCAAAAGTCACGGCAATACAAGAATCGAAAGATTTGAGTAAACTAAGCATGGAGGAGTTGATCGGCAACTTGATGACATATGAGCTTGAGCTAAAAGCAAAGGAGGAACGCAACAACTCCGAATCAAAGAAGAAGACGATTGCCTTAAAGAGCAAAGAAGAGAGCGATGAAGAAGAAGAAGATCCAATTGAAGAGCTTGCAATGGCTGTCAATAATCTTAGAAAATTGTCAAGATTCAGGCTACACAAGAAGAAAACAAGTGGTAATAGGTCAAAAGATTCTGACAATTCCGATAATTAATTGACGTGCTTTAACTGCAAGAAGCCTGGCCATTTCAAACAAAAATGCACACTTCTCAAAAACAACAAAGGAAAGAAAAAGAAAAAGAAGGTCTTTGTAGCAACTTGGGATGATGAAGAAAAAGAGGAAGTTTCGAATAATAGCTCAAAGGAGGCTAACTTGTGTCTTATGGCAAAATCAGATTCAGAAGAAAGCTCAGAGGAATCTAGTGAGGTAGGTGACTATTCTTATAAAGAACTTGTTTTTATGTGTTGTGATCTTACTAAAATAGTTGATACTCTTGAATCTAAAATTGAAAAACTGAAATCTAATAGGAGAAAACTTGTTCATGAAAATTTTAGGTTAGAAACTGAACGTGAAAATATTCAAAACCTAGATTGTAAAAAATGTAAGATTTTAGATTCAGAATTATCAAGACTTAAGAATAGCTTTGAGAATCTTGAAAAAGAAAACTTGAGTCTTAAGGGAACCATTAACACTAGGAAAAAGGATTTTACAATATAGATGCACCTCACTTGTAACTGAAAACACAACACTAAAAACCAAAGTCCAAAATCTTGAGAAATCTCTGAATAACTTTTCAAGAGGAGAAAAATCATTCAACATGTTATTGGGAAATCAAATTTTTGCTAACAAAAGAAAAGGACTAGGCTTTGGGAAAACACAAGTTGATGATAATGCAAAAGGTAAGAGTGTCTTTGCTAGATATGAAATAATTGGACATCGTGTTCAAAATTGTAGTCATAGGAACAAGAACACAAAATTTATATAAGTTTGGGCTCCTAAGAATTCTACAAATGTCTATTGGAACAAGAATAAAAGGACTAAACATGTTTGGGTTCCAAAGGGATTGTTTATTCATAATGCTTCAGCCACTAACAATCATGGACCTATAAAAACAAATAGGTCACAAAAATCTTTCATCGTGTAGGTATGGTGGCAGGCTAAGGAACAACAACAGTGGTCTCTGGATTTTGGCTGTTCCAGAAACACAACGGGCAACAAAGCAAAGTTCCTTAGCCTAGTACAAAGGTGACAGAATCACAATGGGCAACCACGAAAAATTATCGTAAAGGTAAAACAGGTGAAGGTATATTTATTTGATCGATATATTAAATGTGATAATCTGCACCGTATTCTGAATGAAATCAGCCAATATTGAGATGTTGTAAAGATGATGATTTTGATTCTGACTTGTTCAACATAGTTGGTCAATTATATTCTCTAGATTCTTGGATTTACTTCATATATATTAGTTTGGATTAAAAATAGTGTTTTGTTGGATGATAATATTTTTGGTTATAATACGGCTAACTCTATATTCACGGTTTTCTGATTATTTACACAGCTTCAATCCAAATTCAGGAGAATGCCATTGAAAATGCGGTTTGAGTTTTTATGCACACTTCATGGTCTGGTCTATCAAATTTAATTAGTGATGTTTTGAAGTGAAAGAGAAATTCAGATGCAGATCATACTGGTAATCTAGTTGACAGAAAAATTACTAGTTGAACGTGATTTTTGTGACATTTAGTAACTGCATCGTTTTTCAAAGAAAATATCTGCATATTTTTCATTTCAAATAATTTTCAAATAGCAGAAAATTTTCTCATATAACCCCTTCGAGAAAATCATTTTTTGACCCTATTTTCAGATTAGTCATTTTGAAAAAAGAAATTATTTGATTTTAAATGACAAATTTTGACTAATCCGGCTCCCTACTAATTATCAAAAAGATAAATAGTGATTGAAAAGGTGATAAGTGTTGATATTTAACATACATTACTCAAGACAGTATATTTGGAAAATTTCTTTAGAAATTCAAACAAGAGTTATAAAACTTTTTGTTGGGTAAAGATTCCATAACCATTTCTATATCTATCATATTTCTATCGACCACCGCTCATCAAAAATTCAATATAGTTTGTCGATATGTGGTACTTTAAACTGGAATCATTCATTTTTAATTTTATAAAACAAAATAAAATCCAAAGTATTCACTCTCATTTAAAAGTTCTCACGGTTATGCATGAGTGAATTACTTGGAATTTGTTATGTGCTTCCATGCTCATTTAAAAGTCCTTACGGTTATGCATGTACGGAATGCATATCAAAATTGATTTATTAAATAAACAAGTTGATTCTAATCCCATTTAAAAGTCCTCACGGTTATGCGTGATTAGAAGATACTTGAATTCATTTTTAAAATTAAATTGGAATACTACTAATCTCATTTAAAAGTCCTAACGGTTATGCATGATTAGTAGATATTCAAATTCCTGATATAAGTGTACCACAAACAGATACAACTGTATGGTTTTATATGATGACATCATTTCCATTACTTCTAAAAGTGGAATATGCGCCTAACAAGGGTAGTTATGATTTTTGTTTGATTTTTTTATTGAAATTTAATATTTATATTCAATTGAGTTTTAATGTTGAGTTAATATCGATCATTTTATCTCTATTTTCTCTAACACTGTTATTTTTTGCTGATAACAAAAGGGGGAGAGAAAAGTTAAGATTTTGTCAAATAAAATCAAGCAAAGGTCAAATAATTTTCCATTTGAATCTAGGCTCATTTGTATATTTCTATTTGTATGCATATATGTAGGGGGAGCATCATGTAGAGAGGAAGCATTTAAATAGGGGGAGCAATTAGAGTATATCAATGATCAAATACATTTAACACAGTCAAAATATTAAATATATGTTTGTTATCATCAAAAGGGGGAGATTGTTGAATATGCGCTTATATGATTTTTGTTTGATGATAATAAACATATATATATATATATATTCATTTAAATGTATTTGTTAATGTACTATTTTATTTTTCATAGATTAAATAAATATTTGTTGAATAGAATAAACCACACAGAATTTGAATTCAAACAGAAATTTTATTCAAACAAATATTTATTACAATTTTGAATAGTACAAATTCAAGTTCTCCCTATACATATACAATTTTGGTTCTAATTACATCACAATTCAATTTACATAAATTCCTCACTACATATCACTCACACTCGTAGTTTATCTTCAACTTCATTCCAGTTAGAATCCAGCATCGGAGAAATCTGCAAAAATATCCACTAACGTAGTAAAATTGAAAAAGAAATATTTTTGCAATATAAAATAAAATATGGATATTGAAAATATTATTTGCCTCAGTTATTTGGGTTGTTCGTCATCATTGGAATTCATCATACACGAACAATGTGACATGCACAGTGTATCACTGCACATGCCACAAGGCCGTGCACACCAATATACACTTGTTTTCTTATCAGGGACAGGTAATCATGAGTGGCTGCAATACACACGTGTACATTTATACACGTGTGCACTGCCTCGCCAACTCGTGTGTGCAGTCAACAAGACTCAATTCACTTATGCAGACTCGACCACAAGAATACCAGAGACAGTCTCATAAGACAGTGACAATGAGTATACAAGTGCAGACACAAGTAGTGAGACAACAGTAAAAAGAAACAACTTCAGACCAAATGCAAGACCAAAGTACAACAGAACATCAACTAGGCACATGAAGATCAATCAACCAGAATGGATGCAAAGACCAGTGGTGCAAGTGCAGACCACAAAGACTCAACAAAGGCTACAGACAAGTAGCAGTGTGCAGAATGAAGCAACTGTGAAACTGAACAGCTACACTAATGTGCCAGAGAAAGAAAGATCACAACGTAGCATCAATAATGCATGAAACATATATACAAGCAACTGAAGGCAACATGACCAAAAGATCAGAGACAAAACAATGCACAACTCAAATGAACACAGTGAAATACACAATGGCATAGCAACTGCCACAAGACCACAATGCAATGTACATGAATACAACTACAGGTACAAGGCCAGAATGACCAATGAATGCAACAACCAAATGAAGTCAGCAACTTCAAACTGCTCATATACACAAGTGAATTCACCAAAACAGTAATGTTCAATGATGAACACAGATGAAGCCGAAAATGATCAATGAAACAGAATTCATCACAATGAACCAGCAATATGAAAAAGGGCAGTGGACAGTACAAGGTAAAGACATATGTAATGTAACTTACATGTACGCCATGACATCAAGGCCAGAAGTTCAAGTGAGTGCACCAAAGATATGACATCACAGCAAACAAGACAGCAAACAAATGCAAGTGACTCAAGCAACATGTCCAGTTACAACAAAGACCAAGTGCACAGTGAAAAGTATTCAATAATATAAAGCAATGCTTTGTGTACAACATACATATGAACCAAGTTAATATGTACAACTACAAGCGTGTAGACGCAAATGCTATCAAGACTCAGTACAACAATGCAAACATGAAGTGAATGCAACTACAGGAACTCAACAAGGAAGACTACAGCATCAAGTCGAGTTAACAACCAGAATATATGAAACAAAGAGCCCGAGCACAAGATATGGAAACTCAACAATTCAAAAACTGCAACAAACACAAGTAAATGAGAGAGCAGTATGCAAGTGCAACAATAGGCAAGTGAAAACGAAGTGCTACAGGAAAATCAAGTGGTCTGCAGAGATATCAAATTGAAGCTCAAAGACGTCAACATGTACGACCTTGACATATGATCAGTGGCAAGCATATAAATTGGCAAGTGCAACAGCAAATCAATAATAAAGCAAACCACTTACTCACATACACCAGTGACACAAGTGATACAAGACAGAGTGCAAACAATCAATACATTGCATATACAACAGGGAGCATCAATGAACAAAATCCATGGAAGCCGAAGTCATGAAATAGGAAATACAAAATCAAAGCCGTGTTTCAAATCAAAGTCAACAGTGCAGAGATGACCAAGTCAAAGTTCAAGTGCGTATCTTTGAAAAAGTCAAAAATCAAATTCAAATAAAACAAGAAAGTTTCTACCGCATCGATCAAGGAAAGATCGAACGCTTCGGAATCAAAGCCGTGCGCATCAAGTCGCAAAAATATCACAAAGCGAGAAATAGGCAAGTGACGATTTCATATATATGCAAACCCCAAAGAATTCATCATTGGCAAGCGATCAGAAAATCGAACTCAAGCAATCAATTGAGAAACCAAAAAGTACGAACAACGTACCAAGAAATTTTCTCAGACGATCGCCAGAGAAGCAAAGATCATCAACCAGAGATAAATCAGATCGCAAGTTCCAAAAGCCCTAATTTGGTTCAAAGGACGAAAGCCCAAATTGAATTGCAAGAGGAACGGTCACCATAAAGGAACGAAGGAACTCAAAGTGGTTCGGGCTGAATTATCAAAAGCCCTAATTTTAGATGCAAAGAGAATCAAAGCCGCCATTTTCTTCACGAGCCAGAGAAAAGAGAACGGGATAGAGAAATAAAAGGGGGCCGGTGTTTTTTTTATTATAAGGGGTTTTATTTTCAATTAGGGTTTTAGTTTTAAAATTGTTTTTAAGTTTGTTTTTAAATTTGAATTCTCTTTTAAGGTTCAAATCTTGGTAAATCACCACCTAGGTTTTAGGTAGTGTCAGATTGTCTAGTTAGAATTAGTTCAGTGAGTAGGGTGTGCGAGTTTGCAAAACTCTATAGGCGGTAGCAGGGTGTGCGAGTCTGTTAGAGTGTTTGTAAGCGGGAGACTGTTTAATTCTAATAGAAATCTGGGAATGCAGCAGTAGGCAGGGGTTGCCGAAGCTGGGTAAATTTTGTGTGTGATTTACTTTTCAGCATATTTATTTCTATGTAGTTTGTTTTTGCGTTTAATTCGAGAAAATTTGCTATAACCCTATTCACCCCTCCTCTAGGGTTAATCTAGATCCTACATCAAGGCATTGGAAGATGGTTGAATCGCTCGAAGGTTGGATTTCTCGGAGGAGAATCGCTCAAGAATAGGATCATTAGCAGCTAGGTCGTGCAGAGGCGTAGAGTCGGCTCAAATCAAAATGATTAAGATATGGTCAGTTTGAATATAAGTAAGCAGGCTGATGCTAAAAAATTTCGTTAAGTAATAGGGTCGTCGGTGACCCGACCCATTATGGATCGCCAACGACCTGACCTAACCTTATGGCAAAATTGCTAAGTACAAGGGTCGACCCACCATGACTCACCAGCAATCCACTAATGTGACGATTTTTTAAACAGTAATTAGGTTGCTAGCGACCCTACCCATATGGATTGCACGCGACCAAAAAATATGCATATATGTATTTAAAGGAAGGAAGAATGCTTCATCTATTCATCCCAAGCTTGATCGATTATAATTGTTCGTCACTCCAAGGCATGCAAGAAGGCCACAAGCAAAAATGTGATATATTGAGACATGTAATAATAGTCAAAACCAAAGAAATATGGCCGATGACATTGGGCTAACATATTCGAAGAGCTCTAATTCCATCACTTAGAAATCAACAAATGAATATTGAAAACGATAACTTCCAGAGCACGCCTTGTTTACAACGAAGATGTATTCTGGGGGGCAAATGTTATCCGGGGTTTTAACCTAGCAGAAACCAATAAAGAACAGGATAGTCTTGCAAGAATAGGATGGTTCAGGATAACCATAAAAATCAAGATAAGGGATCGATAAGGGATAAGCGATATGACTAAGATAGCGACAAAGATCAACAGAGCCGAGAGATCCGTATTCCTATAATCCTGTTAGTAGTTGAACATAAGCAGCTAGTGAGTTACCGTCAAAACATAAGAGCAACATTAAAAGGCTGTGGAAACATCTCCAGGTCCAGACTTCAGAAAATCCTAAGTGCATAGCTCAATGGTGACTCATGCCTCTGCACAACAAACCAAGTCTATGGGTTGCCAGCAACCTATGGTATAGGCTCGTTTTGCGAGCCAAAATCCCTTTAGGTCGCTTGTAACCTGGCTGATAGAGGATGCTGACAAGCCTGGCCCGGAAACTCTCTAACCTCTACAAATAGCATGCCACCTGCAACATAAAGAGGATCTTCTCTGGACTAGTTGCTGAAGCTCTGCTGAAATTATTCTTCACTCTCTACCTCCACACAACTATCTCAAAAGGAATACACTGTGATTCTCCAGTGGATTTCAAATCTGGAGATTCAATCTAGCTAGAATACAATCAAAGCCTTGTAATCAAACAACTCTTGTAACATCAATCAGTAATAAAGTGGATGTAGGCTTTTTTAATAGTCGAACCGCTATAAAAATTCTTTATCTTTTGCCTTTTACTGCTTTTTCTTTATATCTATTATCTATGATATGCTTTGTCAAGACAGGGATGGTGCTTTCAAATCCAAACTAGGGTATTGGTCCATTTTTTGGGTCAGCAATATGGTTTGAATTTGGAATCATATATGTATATAAAAGAGAATGACACAAGATATTGAATTAATACGGAATTGTCCGTATAGAAATAGTTGTTATAAGTGCACTTTGAATCCCTTCAACTATAACTTATAAAAATGGAAATTTAATGACATATCTTAATAATAACTTGTTTGGTTATTATTAACACTTTTATAAGTGTTTAGAAAAGAAAAGAATATGCTTTGGAAATTTATACAAGAAGTAAACTGAAGTAGCAAAATAATGAAGTAAAAAGCTCGCTATAACAATTCTTTTCATTTAGCAAAATTATGATATTTTTCTACAAACTTTTTTGGAGGTTTCTTTTTATATTTAAGGAATAAATAATATATTATTCTTATTGAAATTTGTTTGAAGCCTAATTTATTTGATAACTAGTTGAACGAAATGCAAAAATTTATAGAGAAACAGTCACTATAAGTGTGGTTCGGTAAAATACTCTATTTTTGGGAAATTCTCGAAAATAATTGGAGTTATTCTTTATGATTTTTCTTTATGGTTTTCAATAACCAAAACTATACTAACAAATGTAAAAAGAATGGATTAAAAATTGTTTGTTAAGATGTTGAAATCTTGGCGCAAAGTTGTAGCAAATTCACTTTAAACGACAACCTAGAACTTTTGGTAGCACTTGTGAAGTGCTATCTTTGCTTCTAAAACACTTTTGAGCTGTTTCAAATATTTTTGTAGCATTTGCAGAAATGCTGTCTTTGCTATTGAGACTATAAATTGTTTAAAAATAATATTTATATTTTATATTTTTCTTTAATCTTTCTAGAATTATTTTCTAACTTATAACAGAATGTTATAAAAGTGGTTTCAAGTTTAGTTATATTTTTAAAAATTAACTATTAATTTCTAAACTAAGTAGCTTTTAAAATTAAAACTTGGTTTTCTATTTATTTCAAAATTCCTTATTTTTACATAATGTTCTATGTAAATAATTATCATATATTTTAAGTAGTTTTAAAAGTATTTTAACATGTTAAAAGTATTTTAAAGATATTCCTATATATAAGTTTTAAATATTAAATTAAGTATTTTATCAATATAATAAAGGGAGTTTGGAATTTAGCACTCAAGTTAGAATAAATGGTTTTGTGGAATTACTTAAAATGTATTGCCTCAATTTGTTTGCGCCAAAATTGGTCACAAACCCCAAATATCGTGAAAGCACCAGTGTATGAATACAAATCAGCAATATTCAAACACAAATCACAGATCTCAGCAAACAACAAACAACAATTCAGAAATTATAAACAAGAACACACGATTTATAGTGGTTCGGCTATCTCCGGCCTACGTCCACTTCAAAGGTTTTAACTTTTATTGATATTCTTTTCTGGTTACAAGTGATTGCAGCAGTTACAGTAATTGTATTTCGGCTATATCAGCTATGGAAGGGAGCAGAATTGATTCCGGCAGAGTCTGGACGTTTAATGGCAAAAAGATCCCTTTTATGTTGGTTCTGGGGCTCTATTTATAGGCATAGGAGGCTCAGATCTCCCTCAAATCTCGGGAGACTTTTTCTGGCACGTTAGTGGGCCCATGCGACCAACCTTAGGAAGTTTCGAGTCCATCTGTGATCGATACGAAGTCATTTCGTATCGATCAAGATGATGTCCAATTGAGCTGAAATTTGGTGGAGACATTCTTCATCATGCATGCTAGCTTCTATGAAAATTTCATGGCATTTGGATCAGTAGATCTCGAGTTATCGTGGATTCGAAATGATGATCTTCGTGTGGCTGTCTGGTTCGAACCCATGGCTTCGGATCGATGCCTTCGACTCCAACAGCTCACGTGGTTCTATGATGAGGTGGCGCGCGTCCTTCGAGTCGATCCAGTCTTCTTTCCGGGTTGAACGCATCAATTCCTTAGACTCGCCTAATTTGCTTCGAGGACCGACACGTCATCTAAGCTTGTTGACTCGGTGGATTCGAAGTGATCGTCATCCATGGATTCGAACAACTGATGGATGCGAAGTGAAGTCACTGATGGATTCGAAGAGCGGTTGTTTGATGGATTTGAACTACTGCTCGCTGATGGATGTGAACTAGATGGAGTCGAACTGAGGCATGGGGATGGGTACGAACTTGATCGATGCGAACGAGATCGGTTCGATGTGGCTAACTCCTGATGGATTCGAACCTGATGGATTCGAATGGAGCGAGACGATGTCATGCTGATGGATTCGAACCTGATGGATTCGAATGGACCATCACCTCGACCTCTTCATGGATATGAACAACATGCTCTTTCCTTAGATTGAATCGATCGTAACTTGCACATACTAGCTCGGATTGACTTGAGATTTGAAACTCTGGCTTCTATAGCTTTGCTCATCATGTCCTGTCAATTGTGGCACGATCCGGACTCGGACAAAATTCATCGATATCCATGGCGAACCTACATCGTATAATCGATATTTGTGACTAGTAGTCATTGAGTTTCTGTTAACTTTTGGGTGTCTCGACTTTGCCAAAAGGTGGGATAACACTTTGCCCCCTAAAACATGCCTTTTTGTAAAAGGTATGTTTTGAACGGTCTAAATTGAGTGTAGTAAATTCACGTTTTATTTGTAGCTGCAGTATTATCAATCAAGTTTATGGCTGTTCGAAGCCAAATTGTTTTCAATTTCTTTCAGTGGAAATCAAGAATGAAGTTTTTTAATCTCTCTGGAGTATCGTTGGCCATTCTGGACCCATGACAAGCCCATTCCAGACTTGGCGATTGAGTAGAAAGATCCCATTGCACTCCGGCACCAACTAGGGTACGTAGCGATGTCTTGGTTGTTCTAAACCGATCATAGCCTCTTCGGGATCTTGCTGGATCCCATCCTATCACTCTACGGTGAATATCACTCTCGGTGAAGGGGAAACAGCGCTTAAGTCAGTTGATCCTGTCGCTCTCCGGCGAAGCAACTCACTTCTTGCACTCCGGTTCAGTGAATCTGAACATTAAGCGATGTCTTGGTCACTCTAGACCGATCATAGCCTCTCCAGGCTCTTGCTGGATCCCGTCCTGTCACTTTCCGGTGAAGGAGAAACAGCGCTTAAGTGAGTTGCTCCTGTCGCTCTCCGGCGAAGCAACTCACTTCTTGCACTCCGGACCCTGCCTCTCCGGGTAGGGTCATAAAGCGATCATTTTTATATCGGTATTTAATGTTCATCCTTTAACTCTCCGGTCAAAGGTTTATTTCAAGAAATTCAAATTTATTTATTAAATTCAGGCCCTAGATGTTCAATCTCAAACATAAGGAAAAAGCTAAACATTGCCTCTCTGGGCATATCGGTTTATCTTCATCTCAGAGCATGCCCAGGGATATCTCCGGTTCCCGTACATGAGTAAGTGGAGTAACCGTTTATTCTGAAAACAAATCTAAATGAAATCATTCGAGAAGTCCGAATCCTGGACTCGGCCCTTGCCATCTTTAATCAGTGGATGACGAGTCGTGATCCCGATCCAGGATCGTTCCTGTTAGGTGGAGGCGGTAGTTTTTCAGGCCTTACCGCCGCTGTCCGTTTTCTGACATATTTTGGCAATCTACCACTCCTGGCATGTTCTTCCACCTCATCTTTCAAATGGCGGCATTCATCTGTAGTGTGCCCATCCAGCTCATGGAATAGGCAATATTTACCAGTTCTGCGCTCCCGCTCCATGGGATCCCTTCTGGGTGGCTTTCGATAGGGGAGTTGCCCCCGAGTTTCAGTGTAAATTCATTCCAGGCATGCAGTCAGATCTGTGTATTGCCTGAATCTCGGTTCTCGGAATTTCTTCCGCTTATCAGGTCCATCATATCTGTCATCCTGTTACCTCTTTCCTTTGTCCGCTCCGGGCTGTTCCCTGGCAGTTCCTTCGCCCTACGCAGCATTTGTTTCTTGCCTCTCGACTCGTGATTCTTCTAGTCGGATGAACTTTTCAGCTTTATGATAGAACTCTCCGAGATCTTGCAGTGGATCTTTAGTCAGAGAATCTTTGAATTTGGTGCCTTCCCCAACTCCTGCCACCGCCGCCATCAAAATCATTGATGGATCTGGGCGATCTACAGAAGTCACCGTTGCATTGAATCTCAGTAGAAAATCTTTTATGGACTCTCCGATCCTTTGCTTTATCGAAGCTAAGGTCATCACACTCTTGGGTCGCGTCACATGGACCCTAAACTGTCTCATGAAGCAATCTACAAGCTCGCTCCATGTTCTAATTGATCCAGTCTCTAGCTGCCTGAACCAAAGCGCAGCCAAATCTGACAAGTATAGAGGGAAGCATCGTGCCATCACTTCATCGGATGCCCCCAGAACTTCCATGTGCCTAATGTATCTGGTAATGTGCATGGTCGGGTCTGACCTCCCATCATAAGGATCTAGCATTGGTAGTTTGAATTTTGGAGGGTTCCTTGCGTTTCGGATGTTTGGAGTGAACGGACTCTGACTGACTTCTTCCAACCCTCCGCCAGACAATCCTCCTCTCACGATTCGTCGCATTAGACCAATCATTCTCTCGTCTCCGTCCAGGGGTTGACCCCTTGTCCTCCTGCCCCCCGAGCCTTGAAGGGAATTCTGGTACATACTCTTCGGGTGGCTCGTTAGCATAAGCATTGGCTCCAGCTTGTTGAGCTCCGTCTATTGGTCTTCCAGTATCGGACCCTGAGGGTCTGCTCCCAAGTCCTCGTTGATCACCTTCAACTCCTGCATTCTGGTCTTGAACCTGACCTTCATTAGCTTCTGTAATCCTGATTCCTTGTCCCGCACTTGCGGTTGTTGTAGTTGGTCCAAGGTTTTGCACATTCGCCGCCCTCATTTGTTCGAGGAAATTCTGCAGCATCTCCTGTTGAGTCTTCATCATGCTTTCGCGTAATGAATTAGCCATAGCTTCCATCTCAGCTCTAGTGATATACATCGAAGCCTGTCCCTCTCCAGCTCCAGAGGATGCTTCTTGGCTTCCTCCTTGTTGGCTCCGATCAGCTCTTTGTCTTGTTTGTCGAGTCATTGTCTCTGAATCGGGATTCTTCAAACACTTAAATCTGAATTTCGAATCTGATGTAGAGGGTGCTAGTCCTTCTCAGTGAAAGCACCAAAGTGTTTGCGCCAAAATTGGACACAAACCCTAAATATCGTGAAAGCATCAGTGTATGAATACAAATAAGCAATATTCAAACACAAATCACAGATCTCAGCAAACAACAAACAACAATTCAGAAATCATAAACAAGAACACACGATTTATAGTGGTTCGGCTATCTCCGGCCTACGTCCACTTCAAAGGTTTTAACTTTTATTGATATTCTTTTCTGGTTACAAGTGATTGCAGCAGTTACAGTAATTGTATTTCGGCTATATCATCTATGGAAGGAAACAGAATTGATTCCGATAGAGTCTGGACATTTAATGGACAAAAGATCCTTTTTATGTTGGTTCTGGGGATCTATTTATAGGAGTAGGAGGCTCAAATCTCGCTAAAATCTCGGGAGACTTTTTCTGGCATGTTAGTGGTCCCACGCGACCAACCTCAGGAAGTTTTGAGTCCATCTGTGATCGATACAAAGTCATTTCGTATCGATCAAGATGATGTCCAATTGAGCTGAAATTTGGTGGAGATATTCTTCATCATGCATGCTAGCTTCTGTGAAAATTTCATGGCATTTGGATCAGTAGATCTCCAGTTATCATGGATTCGAAATGATGATCTTCGTGTGGCTGTCTGGTTCGAACCCATGGCTTCGAATCGATGCCTTCGACTCCAACAGCTCACGTGGTTCTGTGATGAGGTGGCGTGCGTCCTTCGAGTCGATCCGGTCTTCTCTCCGGGTTGAACGCATCAATTCTTTAGATCTCGCCTAATTTGCATCGAGAACCGACACGTCATCTAAGCTTGTTGACTCGGTGGATTCGAAGTGATCGTCATCCATGGATTCCAACAACTGATGGATGCGAAGTGAAGTCACTGATGGATTCGAAGAGCGGTTGTTTGATGGATTCGAACTACTACTCGCTGATGGATGCGAACTAGATGGAGTCGAACTGAGGCGTGGGGATGGGTACGAACTTGATCGATGTGAACGAGATCTGTTTGATGTGGCTAACTCCTGATGGATTCGAACCTGATGGATTCGAATGGAGCGAGACGATGTCATGCTGATGGATTCGAACCTGATGGATTCGAATGGACCATCACCTCGACCTCTTCATGGATACGAACAGCATGCTCTTTCCTTAGATTGAATCGATCGTAACTTGCACATACAAGCTCGAATTGACTTGAGATTTGAAACGCTGGCTTATACAGCTTTGATCATCATGTCCCGTCAATTGTGGCCCGATCCGGACTCGGACAAAATTCATCGATATCCATGGCGAACCAACAGCGTATAATCGATATTTGTGACTAGTAATCATTGAGTTTCTGTTAACTTTTGGATATCTCGACTTTGCCAAAAGGCGGGATAACACAATTAATAAGTATGAATATGCTTTGATCTTTAAATAAATGTTTAAAGTTATTAATGGATACAAAATAGTCTTGGGTTGTTGTAAACAGTGTTTTTAGCAACACTAGTTTTCAACCCTTATCATTAATTATATTTAGGAATATAATTAGGCATTTACTAATGGAAATTTAGTAGAAAAATACAAGCAAATGGTTTTCGGTTTGTTGTGACAAATGTTTTGAGCAACATTTGTCTTTAAACCTTAAATGTAAATAAACCTTTGAAAGGAGAATTTTAAAGATAATGATTAAATGGATTGGTTTTTGGTTTGTACTAAAAAATGTTTTAGCAACATTTATTTTTAAATTCTTGAATTATATTTTGGAAGAAATATTTTAAAACCTTTAATAATGGAATTTTAAAGATATTAACAAGTATTGAAATCATTTATAAAGAGATAGATAATGTTATATGTTTAATTTATAAAAGAAAAGGTGTTTATAATAATAATGTTTTGGTAGTAACTATTTTAATCTCTTTAATTATATTTCGAGTAAGTAAAACTTGTTATGTAATTTCTGAATATACTTTACCATTGGAATAAGTATATGAATATTTTTTAGTATTAAAATAATAATTGGATAGTTAAATTTATAAAGACAAGTATATATCTTTTATGAAGGGAAATCCAATATATTTATACAAGTATATAAAGGAAGTTTAATTAATAAAAGATTATTAATTAATAAAGGAGGTCTTGATTTATAAATGAAGTCTTATTAAATAAAAAGATGTTTCGCTAACAAAATAAGGGTTTTGATTAATAAATGATAGATTAATTATAAAGGGATTAAAAGTCGTTTATGTGACTTGATAATACTTGGATGATAAGTAACAACTATGTAATTACCTTAGTTTGATTGCTTATGTACTAATACGCTTAACACCAAAAGTTGAACATGTAAGCTTCTCTATTTGAGAGTCAAGAATAATGTTTAGGTAGGAATGGAGCAATATAGCTCTAACCTATCGGCATTCTTCCAGGTCGAGGAATAGTTAAGCAAAAAGGTTGGAAACATGTAAAGTGTGGAATCTTGATTCCTATAGGCAATAGTTCAAAACTTGATAGTCGATTAGTCGACTACCAATCTTGACCAAATTTAACTTAGGAAGTATACAAAATGCTTCATGGATTCATACCAAAAAGAACCCCAGGGAGGAGTGTTGGTAAGAAACGCCTCTAGCTTTTGATTACTTCTAAAAGAACCGAAATTATTTAACCGAAAATTCATCGACTATTTTTGAATAGTCAGGGATCGGTAAGTGTTTTACTTACCGAATACCACTTCAAAACTATTATACGGCTCTATGATTTGGAAGTGTAATGATGGAAACCATGTGTGGTTCCGAAATCTGTTGAGATGATGGAATCCATTGCGATTTATTGTTTGATCGAGTTTTGTCGAAAACTCGTCTGTAGATGCCAAACATAGCCTCAACATCAAAAAATGACTAAAGACAGAGTACAATAAATGATCCCAGGTTCAGTTAACCGAAAGAGGGGGTATATCAACTCCATTATCCAGGGTATGCTTATCGATTTGTTATGCACGGGGAATTGATGATACTCGGTTCACGTGTTAGGGCATGGGCTAGTTGTGTTTACCGTATGGTATATTTTATCTAGAGATATACAACACTTGGAATTCTTACCCTTGTCATAGGTGATCAGTCTCAGTATAGCTTACGAATATACTACGGAGGTCTCCATGGAAAATCCATTTACATGAACGTCCCGCAGCGGTTTTGTTTGCATACCTGAATTTGCTATCAATTGTAATCAATTTAACCATTTCAGCTATGTTATATTTATATTAAACTCCCTAGACATTATTATAATATCACAGATTTTTTATATATATGTTTTGGTTATCATAAGGTAAAAACCTATCCGTTTTTATTTATGGTGTGGTCTTAAGAGATACCTTTATTAATAAATGTCTTATAACAATAAATCTTGAGTTTTCTCACGCTGGGTTACTAGACTGATCTGGGTGTTCTTCTTCTTATAATGCTCGAGTTAGTCCCGTGTATATTTCTAGATTTCATTGACGATCATTGGAGCTCTTGGAGAAAGGAGCAGGATGGTTACCTACCATAGATTTTATTTCCACTGCATTGCTTTATTTATTTTTATATCGGAAATTATGAGAACAAGTTGTTACAACTATCCAGGCCGATGATCGATTAGTTTACTTTGATTATTGTATCTATACAGTTTTCTTTTGTAAAAGTATCATTTTGATATGTTATCATTCTATTGTGAGATTCTGATATTGTGTTCTCTTTTTTTGTTTTTCTTTTCTTTTCTTCTTTTATTTTTACCTTAAGGTTCTGATGTTCCTGCACTTGGGTGCTCAGTATGTGAATACCATGGATGTATTAGTGTCAACATTTGGGGGTCGAAAAGGCATTTCGTTACATCATGGTATTACAACTGCAGGTTAAGCGAGAACCTTGGCTTTGGTCGGGTATAACTCATTAAGAGATAGGGTAATGGAATGCCTTATTATGAGTTTGAGTATATTACACATACAAAAGCGTATTCGTTAGTGCTATAACAATGTTTTGTATTCTGTTAATTGGTTTATTGAGTCGTTTATGAATTTTGGTCGGAACATGGAATGCCTTGGTATTAGTAGGGATTTCTAAAAACAGAACAAACCGACACAATATTGTTTTCAAAATTGCTAAATGAAATCATTTTTTCCAGGATTATATTTTATGTAAAAGAAAAAATTTCAAATAGTTAAAATAGTAATTTATAATGCATTTGTTTGTTAGGAAACAATAATATCCAATTATTATCATTTATTGTTTGATTATTATGCTTAGCCAGTTTATGAGCATTAACTATTGCATATTGAGTTATTAGTAATTTACCTTTTCACAATATAGGCTTGGTAGATAATAATTATAGGAATACTGAAAACAAACACCTTGTAAATTAAGTTTCACAATTTAACTATAAGGTGTTTGATGAAAATGCAGGGTAGAAAAGGTTAACTTTAATAAAAGTTGTCATTTAAAGATATAAACACTTATGAAATGAATTCATTTTAGAAACTAGATTTATACGAACATGATTTATATAAAAATGGTTTATATAAATATGATTTATATAAATATGGTTAGTGTAAGTATGAATTATAAAGGATTTAAATTGAGAATTTGAGAAATTAAATTTTGATGTTTTTGAAAATGTTTTCCAAGAGTTTGGAAGAGTAATAATAGTATTATTTGAAAAGGACTAATATTTTTAAAAGGATTTTAAGATTTGTTTGAGTTCGAGGTTACTCTCGGCATCAACAACTCGATTTGGAAAACAAAATATTTTATGTTAGCTAGTTCGAGTGGTTCGAAAGTATCTAAAAATTGACAGGAGATGTGTTCGGTTGGTAAGAATTTCTCCTAAGTATTACCTTTCTTAGTAAAGGGGATATATGATACTATTTGGTAGAACCTAATTCCTTGTACCATTTTATTATTACTCGATGAATATTTTCTAGGGATTTTTAAGGAAATATTTTGCGATTAGATTTTAAAAAAATGATTTTGTTTTAATCCTAAAAAGTATGATTTGATATCTAAATATGTATGCATATATTATTATTTCAAATAACTTGAAATAAAACCCAAAGTTTAAATTCTTAAGTTTTCATTATAGATATATATATGGTTGCATGTATCCTTTGCATAAGGTTGTTCGGTTGTGCATCTTATTATGATATGTTATTAGTTTTCAATTCTTGAAATAAAATAAAATTTTCAACAATTCTGGATAGTTAGAAACTTTTGATATAATATAATTGAAGCTAAGTATTTTTGTGAAGGTACAAAGTAAAATTTTATAACTCTTAATTTGAAAAGATAGAAAATTAAAATAAGTTTAAATGTTTTGAGCATCTTTGTTAAGAACATTCGATGTTATTAGGCCAACTAACACACATCTTTACATTAGGGATGTCTAAGGAAAGTAGACTCGAGTTTTGAGTTTGGATACCAGAATCTTACTCTACCTAGCTACTTGCCTAGCCTGATGGATAAAGAAGTCTAGAAGTTTGATTCGATTATAAGATCCCAATTTATATTGGGACTTCGTCAAAATTTTAGGAAGCAAAATTGTAAAAGAATGTTTCGTATATACTCTTAGGATATAACGAGGTATTATATGAATAGTGGACTTAAGTCTTAAAATGTTTTAAAACGAAATTATGTTTCAGGAAATGTTTTTAAATAAAGTTGTGTTGTTATAATAATGTTTGTAAACTTAGTCAACATTTTATGAAATGTTTTATAAATAATTTGAATAGTAAAGGAGAATAATATTTGGGTAAATGAATATGAAATTAAGATAATAAATTTTTTTATAAATAAAATTGTGACCTTTTGAAATGATTATATAATTGAGTGATATCTTATATAAGTAAAGATAAATCTTTACTTAATGTTTATAAGCTTAAATATATGTTTTATGAAATGTTGCATAAATAATTTTAGTATTATGTAAGAAATAATTTTGTAATAAATTGCTATAATTGAAGAAACCAATTGGAATAAATATGTAAGTTATATGTAGATCATTTTATTCACATAACTGTTTTGATCCAAATTCGAATACATGATTTCAAGGTGGTATACATAGATCCGAACAAGGATTTTTCACTAGATTCTTGACGGTGGACACTTGATACGAAATATTGATATGATTCCTAAGTTTTCTATTGTAGTTATCTTTGTGAAAGGAGAACAGAGGTGTCCAATCATGGAACCTAATTGGAGTCCGCACTAAAGAAGTCAAGTGCAATGTACTAGTTCAAAAGTGAAATTTATGTGATCGAGCAAGTGGTCAGATCGATACTGTGTATAAATGATATATGTATATCATACGAATTTAAGTATAATTACAGACTACGTTTGTTAGGCTAGAGGAAAGTTTGAGGAAAAGACTCTTTGAATTGTTTGAAGAAGTATAAATAATCGATTAAGCATTAACCTGAGGCTATTGAGCAAATGGTATACTTGGTAGTTTATTTATCATCCTTGGATGATGAGAAGGTTTTAACCTAGGCAATATTGATTATAATACTAGTTAGTAATAATGTATGGTTGTTTCTTTGATTGCTTGTGTCGGAATTTTGAGGACTAAATATTTTGAAGGGAAAATGCAACAACCCATAATTTCAAACACTTCGTATTTAAATATTTGAATTATTTAAATATTTGTGTTCAAGATTTAACATGATCAAATATGATTTTATAACCTTGTTAAACACTTTTTAACAAATAACTAACGCTAGAAAAATTATTTTTGAAACATGTTTACAAAAATATACACTTCGGATAAATACTGAAAATGTGACCAGAAAACGTTTTGGAAAAAAATTAGTTTTTTATTTAACACAAGTTGTGTAAATATATTGCAACTTGAATAGTTATCATGTGTAAACATATGATATGAATTAAACACATCTTTTTCCAAATCTAAAGGTTAACTAAACTTAGTTTGAATTAGTAAAGTAAATGGAAACATTAAGGACCCCTAAATTAAGGTTTGATTTAAGGGTATGGTGTGTAAGAGGTAAGGTTTGTGTGAGGGCATAGCTTTGCATGCTTGGAGTCCTTTTGCTTCATGGCTAAGGAAGGGGTTTTGCACACTTTTCCTCTCATTTTATAACACTATAAATACACATGCATACACCACTTCATTTTCACAAACAATTCGCTTCTAAGCCATGTCTTCACTTCTTCCTCTTCATGTGTAATTTCTCTTCCTCTCTTCTCTCTTAGGCCGTGAACATATATTCAGGCGAAATAGCCTTAGGCCATGAGCTAGGAGGGGGGAGGTAGCTTAGGTCATGCACTATGGTGGAAGAAGTGATGGACGTAGGCTATGGTGGAGGAGGAGCTATGGCCGTGTGCTATAGGAAGAGGGGTGATGGCTTTGGCGATGTTTTGGTTGAGTAGAAAATGATAGTGAACTGTAGTTATATATGGATGTTGGTAGGAAGAGATATGGATTGATAAAAGTAAGTTAATCTCACTTAGTTCGAAGCAAATAAATTTGCTAATTCCTAGTTAAAGTTATTTGTTGAATTACTTGCTATTATAATAATAGTAGACATTAACTACTTAAAGTTAGAACCGTGGATTATATGCTTATTAAGAAAATAAAATTGCTAAAGCATTTGCCTTTAAACCATTGAGAAGTATAGTTTAAAATAAGTGTGTTCGAGTGCTTAAAATGGGTATGTAAATTTGAGTATAGGTTAATACATGTTTAGTAGTGATATGGTTTGAATTTGGAATCATATATATGTATAAAAGAGAATGGAACAAGGCATTGAATTGAATATGGAATTGTTCGTATAGAAATAGTCGTTATAAGCGCACTTTAAATCCCTTGAACTATAACTTATAGAAATGTAAATTTAATGACATATCGTAATAATAAATTGTTTGGCTATTATTTACACTTCTATAAATGTTTAGAAAAGCAAAGAATATGTTCAGAAAGTTATAGAAGAAGTAAATCAAAGTAACAAAATATTGAAGTTAAAAAGTCGTTATAACGATTCTTTTTATTTTGCGAAATAATGATATTTTTCTATAAACTCCTTTAGAGGCTTCTTTTTATATTTAAGGGTTAAATAATATATTATTCTTATTGGGAAAATTTAGAGGCTTAATTCATTTGATAGCTAGTTAAATGAAATGCAAAAGGTTATAGAGAAATAGTCGCTAGAAATGTAGTTCGGTAAAATACTTTGTTTTCGAAAAATTCTCTAAAATAATTAGAAGTTATTCTTTATGATTTTTCATCATGATTTTCAAGAACCCAAAGTATACTAACTAATGTAAAAAGAATGGATTAAAAATCATCTGTTAAGACATCGAAATCTAGGCCCAAAGTTGTAACAAATTCACCTTAAATGACAGCTCATGACTTTCGGTAGCATTTCTGCAGTGCGTCTTTGCTTCTTGAAACACTTTTGTCCAGTTGCGAATTATTTTAACAGCACTCACGGAAATGATATCTTTGCTGTTGGAAACTATAAATTGTCTAAAAATGATAATTTAATTTTATATTTTTCTCCATCTTTTTACGATTGTTTTCTAACTTAATAACAGAGAGTTTTAAAATTGGTTTCAAATTTAAATATATTTCTAAAAATTAACCATGAATTTCTAAACTAAGTAGGTTTTAAAATTAAAACTTATTTTTCTATTTATTTCAAAATTCCTTATTTTTACCATATATTTCAAGTAGTTTTAAAAGTATTTTAACATGTAACTAAATATTTTAAAGATATTTATATATATATAAGTTTTAAATATTAAATTTAGTATAACACTCAAGTTAAAATAAATGGTTTTGTAGAATTACTTAAAAATGTATTTCCTCAATTAATAAGTGTGAATATGCTTTGAACTTTAAACAATGTTTAGTGTTATTAATGGATAAGTAAATAGTTTTAGGTTGTTGCAAACGGTGTTTTTGGCAACACTTGTTTTTAACCCTTATTATTAATTGTACTTGGGAATATAATTAGATATTTACTAATCGATATTTAGTAGAAAAATACAACTAAACGATTTTGGGTTTATTGTTATTGATGTTTTAAGCAACACTTAAACTTAAAAACAAATTAAACCTTTAAAAGGAGAGTTTTAAAGATAATGATTAAATTGAGTGGTTTTTTAGTAAAGCTAAGCGGGGTTAACTGGGCCCATACTAGTTTATTGTAGAAATAATAAAATATGAGTGCACCGTAACAGGCTACGATACGAGAGAGTAGATAAAAGAAAATACAATAAAGGGAACAAAACAAAAATTTAGATTGCAACAAGCAATCTAAATCCAAATGCCAAATGCCAAATGTTCTACTGTCAAAACAGTAAGCGTTATATATTTTGCCTTCTTTATAGCTTGCTTCAATTCATTCCATATTTGCACTTCACTCTTACTTTTGGCATTGAAAATCCTTTCATTTCTTTTCCTCCATACAACCCTAATAAATGTTTTAAGAACCAATAGCAACAAGATGCCTGAGTCATCTTTCCATCTGGTAGCCTTATATATGTTATACCATTCAATATTGCTAACTCTGGAAATATTATCCCTACCAAACAGATGCACTAATTTTTGCCAGAGGTTAAATATGAAGCTGCAGTTAAAACACAAACAAACATTTGATTCATACCCATTAAGGCAGAAGGCATAAGCATACCTAGATTAAATAATTTGTCTTTTGAGTTGGGAGCATTTCTAAGAAATTTCCGAAGGAGCAAGTTATCATTCTCTTTACAATATGGATTCCAGACTTTATTATTCCAAGGAAACTGGATGTTCTCATGACACCTATTCATGTTATTATATACAAGAGACATAGAGCGATTCTGAAAATCAGTAGACCATACCACCATGTTAGTTTGCAAATGGGATAGTGTTGCCCCATAATTTCAAACCACAACCGCCTGATAGTCTGGTTGTTGGAATATGGCAGAGTTATCGTACCATTATTGATGAAGTCACTAGCCATGGCATCAATAGGAATGCCAAACTGAATTTTTTGGTTAAAAGTTAAGTTAGAACAGTTTCAAGAATTAAACCATGCCTGATCAATGGGTCATGCCAGAAGCTCACCTGCCCATCTTGACAAGCAAGCAATCTTATTTAAGGCAAATAACTATCTCTGAGTTTAAGAATGGACCTCCATGTCCAGCTACAACCTTGTGCTATGTCCATGGTCTAGAACCTTTTACCTTTGAGATTGTTCTTTAAAGTTTAGTTAAGCCATATGTTATTCGTTTTAAATCAAGAGGTTATTGACATGTGAGCTACAAGCTACCTTGTTTAGGTTACTTAGACTGAGAATACTAAGCCCACCAAACTTTTTCTTCTATTCAGTTTTATAGAAACTGATTGGCCACAACTTGGTAGAAGAAACACATCCAGTCTATAAAAAATTGCAAATGGCTTTACGTATCATATGAATAAGCTTCTTTGGGAAGATGAATGTCCTACACCAATATATTGTATATAAGATTAACACAGATTTGAGTAGAGTTAATCCACCAGCTTGAGAAAATAATTCGTTGGACCAACCATTCATAACAGAAGTATCTTTTCATATAATCTTATACACTGGCTAGTGGATATTTTAGAAGAGACCAGAGGTATAACAAGATAAGAAGAAGTGCCATTAGCAGTTGGAAGGCTAGATAATATTCTAATTGTGTTAGCATGTTGTGGATAGGAACCAATAATTAAGATACTGGATTTATCACAATTGATAGCTAGCCCAGAAAATTTATGAAAGGTATCAAGGGTATTGAAAATTGTATTTATGGATACTTCATTAGGTTTGGTATAAACGTTTAAATCGTCAACAAACGTTAAAGAGGAGATCAATGGGTCATGACATTTAGGATGCACACTGATATTCTTGGTAACGACAACTTTAGCAATTAACCTGGTTAACACTTCCATGACCATTATAAACAGACAGGTAGACATTGGATCTCCCTATCTGATACCTTGATTGCGAATGTAATATCCCATAGAAGTTCCATTATAGCATAAGGAGAAATGAACTTTTAAAAGGAAAGCTTATATCCATGAGGCAAAGTGAGCTAGAAAATTCATTCCAGAGAGAACCTTAGTGATGATAGTCCACTACAAAGTGTCATAAGCCTTCCTAATATCCAATTTGCATAGCTCTTGGTGACACTCCATAATTTTTATAATGCTTAAGAAGCTCATGGGTTAATAGAACATTATCAAGGATGCTTCTTTGAGGTAAGAAGATGCTTAATTCTCAGAGATTAGAGAAGGTAGTACAATTTTTAGTCTGAATGCAATAATTTTGCTTTACGCTTTTAGATTATGTTGCAGCAAGCTATTGGCTTGAAGTCAGCAACACTAACACGATGATCATAATTGGGAATTAAGGCTAAATTGGTGGCATTAACTCCAAAATGAAATCTAGATTGAGTAAAGAAACAAAGCATGGCTTTGCAATGATCATGATGGATTATTTCCCAATAGGATGTGAAAAATTAGGCATTGAAACCATCAGGCACCCCACATGAGTCTTTGTTCATACTAAAGATGCTTGCTTTGATTTCTTCCTTCGTAACTTCAGAAGATAGATAGGTCACCTATTATGAAGACAAAGAAGGCATTCCAATGTCATAAATTAAAGATAGTTCAATAACAAATCTATTAAAGTTTCCAAGCATATTATTAAAGTAGTCAAGGAAGCCTTTTTCAATCATTTTTAGGCTAACAGCAGGAGAACCCTGTTGGTCATTGATGTTGTGGATATGTGACTTGGCTTGTTTGATCTTTAAGATATCATAATAATAACTGGTATTTCTATCACCAAGAACATTGCAATGAAACTGACCCGACCTTCGAAAATCGGCACTGAATACATCACCCGTATTCGAATGTCGTAGATACAAATGTCGAATCTGGTTCGCTGAAGCTTATAACACATTAAGTACAACACAATGGAAGAAAATGAATATCATTGATACACAATAGTTGATCCACAATAAATGATACAACATCAGATACAATTGAGATATCAATACATATATCAAAGATAGACAAAAGCGGAGGACAAAGCGACAGTAGCAGAGATATAATGTTCTCAATGCCAAACTCCAAAACTCCAAGCCACAAGCTTGAACCACCATCACGATGCATTAGGCAAGGTCAGTCCGGAAAGTTAAAGAGAAGCACAAAGCGATAGCCGAAATCCAAAGTCTCGTGAGATATCAAATCTACACCTATTATTTGATTATCTTAAAATCCCAACTCTAGACTACCCGTGTGGAAAATTGTTGGCACCTAGAATTTAGGAAGGGAACAATAAACTACAGGTAAGTTACGGGACTGGTATCAGCAAACAAAAACAGTTTATCTTTGACAAAAGCAAAATAAGAGATTTTAAAAGAAATCCGCAATGCTTTTTGGAAAATGAAACTACCATAAGGTCTCCCGCCACACACACAATGCAAGCACACAATTGGAGAAGATTTCTCCTTATGATAGTCAAACGTGCTTGATACGTAAAATCCTTTTGATATTATTATTAGTGCATAATGTAGAAAAATCTTTCGAAAGTATAATATTAATCTTAGCCAGCATACAATTCGAAAGTATAATATTAATCTTAGCCAACATACAACCATTATTGTATGCCTACTATAGCTACGATCTAAACAGTGGTGACCACCATAAGTAAATGGCAGGTTATACAACTAAAACCGTACATAGCGCGTATTGGATGAATGGATTTCCAACAAATGGTCAGGCTAAGGAACTTCCCACACCGAATGGAACGCCTTTGGAGGGACGCCCTCGAGAACCTAACCGGATCTCTGCCAACATAAGGCCGTGTTACCCCTGTCCGAAAGTAAATACTGACATGAGTATGCCATCCCCCAGTCGTTACCAACCTTTATCCGAGGTACCTCTACACCAACAATCACAAAGCAATAAGTTTGCAGCAACCAAAAAGTTAAGTATCTGGGCTTCATATCATGATACCACTTATAATCCAGAAGGAAATGGACATACCCTCTGGGGGTGCTACCCCCAAACAACCTTGCTGCAACGATTCTTGTTTCGACCATTACCGGGCTGTGATGCTCGACGAAGTCTCGTCCACAAAGCTAGGCTTTACACAAAAGCCATGCTTCGATCAACAAATGATCGGTAGCACTTCGAATGCCACATTACCAAATTAGGAATATATCACTAGTAACCATCAACTACACAAACCTCTGAGCTCATACGTCTCAGAGAAGGGTGTTAAGCTAAGAGAATAAATTCTCCACCACCAAACAGAAATGTATTTGATAGAAACCCGTTTTACATCTCAAAGTGTAATGTTAGACACACATCCATACAAGCATCTTCTGGGTTTGAACAGAACCGAAGGCACTTCCAAAGAAGCCCTTGCAATTCGGGCATCCTCAATCCCGATCGGACTCCCCATCACATATGGAGATCTGAATACCGAAGCAACTCAGTGCAGAGTCATTCGACATGTTATCCTATCATTTTCGAAGACACCCAATATTCACCACCGTCTTCATATGGTTTTCATTTCATCGTATCACTATTCGGAATGGGTTATATGATAGAAAGTCCTCTCCCGGCTAAACCGAATAGTAAGCGCAATATTTTAAAAACATATGGATATTGGGATCTCAGTTAAGTCACAACATATTACCCAAAACTTTTCTTTCAAATGGTTTAAACAGATTACCATTTTCAAATCTTTAAACAAAAAGATTTACTCCACAAAGTTCACCAATCCTTCACAAAGATTCATTCACAATATTTAAACAAAAGATCTATCTTTGAGATCCTCTTTTGTTTGAAAACAAAGTTCACCAAATATTTCACAAAGATTCTTTCATGGCTTTCGAAACAATTCCATTTCAAATATTTTATACAAAAGATACACCTTTAAGATCCTCTTAAATTTCAAAACAAGGTTCAATCATCTTTCACCAAGATTCATTCACGGCTTTCAAAACAATTTCCTTTTCAGATTGGATTAACTCATCCAATCATTAAATCAAAGACTCAATCCATAGCTTTCAAAACCATATCCAAAGATTTATCCATAACTTTCAAAACAATTCTTATTTCAAATCTTTTGTATAAAAGATACACCATTTGAATCCTCTTTAATTTCAAAATAAGGTTCAACCATCTTTCGTAAAGATTCATTCATAGCTTTCAAAACTGTTTCAATTTCATTTCAAACTTGAAATCTTTCAACACAAATTAGAAATCCATTCTTTATATTAAAGCTATTATTATTTGAAAACAAATAGTTTTTTTTTCAGGAAAATCCGATTACATTTGCACGAGTTAAAGCCCTTTAAGTATAAAACTTGTGTTAAATTCAGATTCCCAAAACAATACTTTTAAAATGGTTTAAAACTCATATCAACACATTTATAACTTGTATAACCTTTTTGAACCATATTTTCCAAACAAAGAATTCAATTTCAAATCTTGAATTTAAATTCAAATCAAACTATTTAAATTTCAAAACTTTATCCAGTTATTCAAAATATCTTTTATCTTAGAAAACTCCCTTTCAAAAGCTTTTTCTATTTAATCCAATTCCATTTCCAAAACTATTTTGGATTCAATATTCAACTTTAAAACCATTTCAAAAATCCGTGACTTAACCAGTTTCCTCGTGCAATCCATATTTGTGTGTGTATGGTGTAGTCCAGGGGTTTTACACAATAGTGCAACATCATCAATCATCATAGATTCAAGCACATTAATATCGATAAGCGATATAATCTATAATGCTTATCTTCCATTCAAAGATTCGCAGATAAATAATATACATTCATCACAGATAAATAAATTACATTCATCACAGCTCGAATCAAAATAATTCATATCACAAAGCATCACACATGAGGGATATCAAACAGTTCAACATTCAATAGAATCCAAACATCCATAATTAAGATTAATAAATTATCCGATTAATTTAAATCAGATTAATCACTAATCCAGGGTAATTAATATTAATTAATTACAAACCATTTTAATTAATTATTCTTTAATCATTTATTAATTTAATCTTAATAAATAAATAAATAAATCTTTAATTATCAAATTATTAACCTTTAATTATTTAATTATCCTTTGATTAATTACCTTTAATGAATTAATAAATAAATAAATTAACCCTTAATTAATTACCATTAGTTTAATTATCCTTAATTAATTATCCTTAATTATAATAAGTGATTATCCCTGATCGCTTATATTAATAAATCATAAATGAATTATAATCACTTGATTAATCAATTGATTAATTATTCTTTATTTATTATTATTGAGTAATTATCCTTTAAATTAATCACTTAGCTAATTACCTAAATTAATGATATTAAGTAATTAACCTTTAATAATAAATTATGACCTTTATTAACTTAAGGTAAACTATCTATCTTAATCAACTAGTTAGTTCATGATTTAGTAAATTGCCTTTCACTAATCACATTTATTAATTTTTCATTAAGTGATCACACTTAATTAATTTCATTAAGTATTTATTCTTAATTAACTATTTAATTACATCCTTTAAATCTAATTAAATTAAAATAGAATCTTGAAATTGTCAACATATAAAATCATTTAAGGTCTTCTTGATTAATTTAAGGAAAAATACACTTCCTTCATCATTTCTTAATTACCGCATTTTATTTTATTTGAAACACCTAATAATTTCAAAAAATAAAACAATTCCAAAACATTTAACTTAAAAAAATAATTTAAACTTTGAAACTCGTTTCTTCAATTTTCTTTTACCATTCATTTGCATTAAAACCTGGACACATATTTTTTTCTTTTAAATTTCTAAAACCTGTTACGTTTCAAAACAACCCGAGCCAGAGAAGAAAAATACTCGAGCTAAATCATCATCTTCCCGAGATCGACTTCAAGCAAATCACCTTCCTCCTGAGCTCGTACACATAACAACAATCATCATACTTCACCAGCTAACTCGTGCACGTGCACGGCTAGGCAATTGACTTCCGATCATGGCCGATCCTTCTCGTGTGTCGACGATCACCTTTACATCCATCATAAACACCCAGAATGTCCAATTCCCTAAAGAATTAGAATCGAGCATTTCAACTCAAATCTGGAACAAAACCTTCCGACGAAAATTGCCTCGCCAACGACGATCTGACCACTATCATCCATGCCGACCACAACTATAGACTAGTCTCGACCTATAGCCTCTAACCCCCTGGACCAATTGTCTGTTGATCACCATCGACGACGAAATCCCTTTTCAAACCTCGTCGACCTAAAACCCTACCAAACCACCATGTCGTCGCTATAGTCCACTATAAATTCAACCACCAATTTTCCTATATTCGCCACCATCCAAACCTCCTCTGACCTTAATCCGGAGGCTCGATTTCTCTTTGATCGATGGGGATTGACATTTTTCACGATTCCGTTCAACTCGCCAATTTTCCTCGGATACTTACCTAAAAATTCTAATTCCACCTTTAAAAATCATTATTTTTGAAAGTATTTTTGATGATATAATTGAATTTAGAAAACATGATTCTCGAATCTTTGGTATGCTCTATGTTTATCTGTATTTCTTAGTTTTTCAGGAAATACTTTAATCATTTAGGCTTGAAATTATTATTAAAAAAACATCTTGTAAATTCAATCATTTTCCATTTGTATATCTAAGTTTATAAATGACGGATTTGAGGAGATCTTTATTTTTCTATATTTGTGTAACAACCCGCGATTTTAGAGATTACTGTTAATATTAAATTATAATACCAAGCTGTGACGCCCCACCCTGAGACCCACATTAACAAAGAGAATTACTGGGCAATTCTATCTGCTAATGCGGAGAATAGGGCTGGTTAGGAGCGACCATCTATAATCTTGTCTTAAACATCTACTACATACGTCGATAAATGATCTATTTTTTTTCTATTCCAAGTGGATCGACATATCCAATAAATGCTTAATGCAAAACTATAGGTGGCTAACGGATCTATCAGAACAAAATACAAAAACAAAATGCATATCATATCACAGAACAGTAATCACATATATAAATACATATAAACAGATACATCCCAGTATGATACAAAGTGATACACAAAAGTGGTACAGAGACCACACTATATACTTCCAATCAAATACATATCAGAGTCAAGCAGAAAGAATTGTAAACTACACAAGAGTGCTAGGCTTATATCCAAGCAGATGCATCAAAGCTAAGTCCCATAACTGACAACCAACCTGAAATAACTCGGTCTGACCCGAGTACAAAATACACGGGTCAGTCTAGCAAAAACAATCAGTTAATGAGGATAGACGATAATATAAAGCATAAGACACATGGTGATAATTCTTTTCGAATGAGAAAAGGCAACAGAAAGGATACAACCCATGACTTAAGTGAACTAATGTCACTTAAGTATACAAAGACCTCAAAAGAGGTAAATATAATAATAATACTCAAATAATATAAACATTCGCCTCATATCATCAGCGACATTCCAAAGTGTCTACATGGTTTCCAAGAACCATATCTCCTCAAAAGGAGAAACATCAATACAAACTCTCGCCAAAATGGCAAATATAAAACATTCTAAAATAGGATGATCTAAAATTCAAATATAAAGGAAACTCCAAATTCAGTTATACCTCATCTCATTGGTATAAAGGTATATAAATCTCAATCTCAACTCGCCAAAATGGCAAAACCCAGAATATCCTATACAATCATGAAATCATTCAAACTCACAACTCAAGGAACTCGATAAGAGTTCAAAACATCATAAATGAAATCACCATATATATAACGTCTTATATAGCACTAGGCTATCGATGTAATAAAATATCTTAAAATGGTGAAATAACAATAAAATAACAAAAACTCAGAAAACCCGGATTGGCCAAATCCCCGATTGCAATGCCGAAGCAATGCTGCACGTGTAAACTCAAACGGTCGAAGCCTCAGACAAGGTCGCTAACACCTCCCAAAGCAGTTCGTCCTCATGACAAGGTCGCTGACATCTCTCCAAGCCATTTTGTCAGCCCCAACAAGGTCGCTAACACCTCCCTAAGCAGTTCGTCCTCATGACAAGGTCGCTGACACCTCTCCAAGCTATTTTCTCAGTCCTAACAAGGTCGTTAACACCTCCCTAAGAAGTTCGTTCTCATGACAAGGCCGCTAACACCTCTCAAAGCAGTTCTGTTAGGTAAACATCGTGAATGTGTCACAAACTCACGGATAGGAATTCGAAAAGTGTTAACGCGTATCCCATACCACTCGTTCGCACTTAGCGGTTTACTAGCCGCTAGTCAATGCCACACTAGGAACACCATAAAACTCAAAAAAATCATATCTCACCTCATCTCATTGGCAAGTGGTAAAGAGACACCATACTCGTCTCATCTCATCGACAAATATTAAATGGCATCTTAACTTGTCTCATCTCATCGACAAATGAAAACATCGTGATGGTTCCTCATATACCATAAATCTCAAAATATGAAATCATATACTCAAGGTTTGCCTTATATCATGGGCAAGCAAATAAAACATCGTGATGGTTTTCATCGACCATACTCCTACATAGGAGATCTCAAACCATAATACTTGCCAAATATTGACCATCTTAAATAATTCCAATAAATAGGAATTATAAAACTCAAAATACGCAATAAAATGGCAGAACATCTCAGAATTAATAATCTCAAATATTAACAGTAATCTCTAAAATCCCGGGTTGTTACAATTTGTTTCTAGCCTGTACATATGAATAGACACACACATATATATATGCTTATATATAGTATTCTATATATATACACACATACGACACAATTCATAGTCATAAAAACATATTTCACCACTTATATCAAATTTTTTGTCACATGCAAACTAGAATAACATATGGGTTTAAAGGCTTGCTAACTTGGAGTTTGACAATGCAGAGAGGAACAGAGAACCTAAACTTGTTATTAAACTGGAATACTTTCTTTCTGATCTGGAAATGATGATTTGTGCTAAAGCTTTGAATTTCTTTGATTGTTTAACTGCTTCAGGTTTGAATTCTTGCTTTATATTTGAGTTGAACTTGCATTTGATTTTAGTTTGATCTTAGATAGCATATTTTTGCCTGATCCGCTTTGCTATTGAAAATCTGGAATTGCTTGATCAGTAACTTGCTTGCTTTAGAATTGTTTCAGGATTTTGATCCTTTCTTTGTTTTCAGGTTTGAATTTGAAGAGGTTGTGGTTGTTTTGTTTTTCTCTGATTACAACTTACAGGTTTTTCAAACTGAGGTGGTTCAATTTTATTTTTAATTTCTTTTGATTTTTCTTTTGAATGGTGGAAGAAGAAATTCAGAAATGAAGATAAAAAAAACTGGAAATGGCTTTCTTCTCTTATCATTATATTTAAAATTAAATCTTAAAAAAAAACCAAAGATGCCACTCGTTTTTACTTGTGAACACTTGTAATAATCTTTTATCCTCATACTACACTTGTTATTTACTTGCATTACCGTTTTACAAATGTTAAAAATCAAAAAATTTACGCTTAAGTCATTCTTTAAATAATTTTATAAATTTTTGTTTTAAACCCCCTATCTCATTTAATTTTTAATTTGTATTTTAAACCCTTAAGTGTTCATATTTTATATCTTAACATATGTAAATGTTTTACATTTTAAATTCATGAATATACAAACTATATTTATTTATTTCAAAAGAAAATGTATATGTTTCATTTCAACTTTTAAATAGCTTTTGTAAATTTATTTATCTATTTCAAAATATAACTTTCAAATCATCATATTATAAATATAGGATAATTTTTTTTCTATTATTAAAATATAGAGTTTTACATTCAAATAACTTTTGAAAATTTACTATACTAAACTCAAATAAAATTTTCAAAATACATATATTTATATTTATTATAATAAAAATACAAGTTTCTATAATTTCCAAAATATAAAGTTTTAAATCCAATTTATTTTAAAAAAATTATATTTGAGTTTCAAATCCAATATGTTATTCAAAACATTTATTTCTGAATTTCCAATTAGAAATTCTATTTAAAAAACATATTTACATTCATTTATATTAATAAACAAGCAAATATCTATTTAATTTGGTAAATACCAAAATTTAGATTCAAAAATTAAATTAATTACCAATTAAAGTTGATTTAAAAACAGGAATGTTACAGATTCCCCCTTAAGAAAATTTCGTCCTCGAAATTTTCAAGGGAGACAACAAAGGATGTGTACAAAGATAGAGAATCGACTCATTAATCCAGCTTATTATCTATTCTGTATTTGGCTTACCAAATCAGAATATCACCAATAATAATGAGAACAAACACATTCAACATTACATAGGATACTCGGGTCATCAGGTCTATGAAATATGCAGCGACATTGGTCAGTTCGAAGGGATAACTAACCATTTGTAGAATATATCTGGACCTAAAAAAATAGACAAATAGATTCAATCTTCCACAATTCTCAAACACTAGGTATGGATTCCAAACTCGAATCGGAATATCCTAAAGTTTACATCGGCTTGTCTCTTTTCGGACTTTGATTCCCATAAGAAATTACAATAGAATTTCAAATTTGGTTTTAATCGAAATCGTTTTATCGATACAAATCTTCATATTTTATTAACCAATTTATTTCAAATAATATCTCAAATTCATTGAGGCTAAAAACGGGAATATTGATAAGAAACCGATGAAGATACGAAGTAAGGATTTTCTACAAAAAAATTCATAGGGACACCATACCAAAGCTTCTCCCTGGAGCTACCACGAAGCAATCAAAGAATTTGAAATCGAATGATGACCAAAAGAGATTGATAGAGAAAAGATTGTTTCCTTGTTGTTGCAAGGTATCGACCATTTGTAGTCGTACTCCCCTGTCCCCTACCTCGTCCTCTTCTTGCACTCATACTTATTATCAGTGGATAGTAAGAGAATTCACTGAGGCCTATAGACGGATATCTTAGGGATATACTCATTCTAGGGTATTTGTAACCCTATCTCTAATGAGTTACCTAATGTGTTATACTCCTAACCTATAGTTTAACCTTCAGCTCTGATACCACTGTAACGACCCTGACTCGACCTTTGAAAATCAGCACTGAATATATTACTCGTATTTGAATGCCGTAGATCCAAACGTCGAATCTGGTTCGTCGGAGCTTATAACACATTAAGTACAAAAACACAGTGGAAAAAAATGAATATCATTGATACACAATAGTTGATCGACAACAAATGATACAACATCAGATAAAATTGAGATATCAATACATATATCAGAGATAGACAAAAGCGGAAGACAAAACGAAAGCAGCGGAGATATAAAGTTCTCAATACCAAACTCCCAAACTCCAAGCCACAAGCTCGAACCACCATCACGATGCATTAAGTAAGGTCAGTCCGGAATGTTGAAGAGAAGCATAAAGCGATAGCCGAAATCCAAAGACTCGCGAAATATCAAATCTACACCTACTATTTGATTATATGAAAAGCCCAACTCTAACCCGTGTGGAAAATTATGGGCACCCAGAATTTAGGAAGGGAACAATAAACTCCAGGTTAGTCATGGGACTGGTATGAGCAAACAAAAACAGTTTACCTTTAACAAAATCAAAACAAAAGATTTTAAAAAAAATCCGCAATGCTTTTTGGAAAATGAAACTACCATAAGGCCTCCCACCACACACAAAATGCAAGCGCACAATTGGAGGAGATTTCTCCTTATGATAATCAAACATGCTTGATACGTAAAATCCTTTTGATATTAATATTAGTGCATAGTGCAGAAAAATCTTTCAAAAGTATAATATTAATCTTAGCCAGCATACAACCATTATTGTATGCCTACTATAGCTACCATCTAAACATTGGTGACCACCATAAGTAAATGGCAGGTTATACAACTAAAACCGTACATGGCACGTACTGGATGATTGGATTTCCAATAAATGGTCAGGCAAAGGAACTTCCCACACCGAATGGGACGCCTTTGGAGGGATGCCACCGAGAACCTAACCGGATCTCTGCCAACACAAAGCTGGGTTACCCCTCCCCAGAAGTAACTACTTACATGGGTATGTCATCCCTCGGTCGTTACCAACCTTTATCCGAGGTACCTCTACACCAACAATCATAAAGCAATAAGTTTGCAGCAACCACAAAGTTAAGTATTTGGGCTCCATACCATGATACCACTTATAATATAAAAGGAAATGGCATACCATCATGGGGCGCTACCTTCAAATAACCTTGCTGCAACGATTCCTGTTTTGACCATTACCGAGTTGTGAGGCTCGACGAAGTCTCGTCCACAAAGCTACGCTTTACACAAAAGCCATGCTTTGATCAACAAATGATCAGCAATACTTCGTATGCCATATTACCAAATTTGGAATATAACACTAGTAACCATCAACTACATAACCTCTGAGCTCGTACGTCTCAGAGAAGGATGTTAAGCTTAGAGAATAAATTCTCCACCACCAAACAGAAATGTATTTGCTAGAAACTAGTTTTACATCTCAAAGTGTAATGTCAGACACATATCCATACAAGTCTGTTCCGGTTTCGAAAAGAACCGAAGGCATTTCTAAAGAAGCCATTGCAATCCGGGCATCCACAATCCCGATCGGACTCCCCATCGCATGTAGAGATCTCTATACCGGAGCAACTCTGTGCAAAGTCATTCGACAGGTTATCCTATCATTATCGAAGACACCTTGGTCTTCACCACCGTCTTTATATGCTTTCAATTTCGTCGTATCAGTATTCGGAATGGGTTATGTGACACAAAGTCCTCCCCCGGCAAAACCGAATAGTGAGCGCAATATTTTAAAAACATATGGATATTGGGATCTCAGTTAAGTCATAACTTATTACCCAAAACTTTTCTTTCAAATGGTTTAAACAAATTACCATTTTCAATTCTTTAAACAAAAAGATTTACTCCACAAAGTTCACCAGTCGTTCACAAAGATTCATTCACAATATTTAAACAAAATATCTATCTTTGAGATCCTCTTTTGTTTGAAAACAAAGTTCACCAAATATTTCAGAAAGATTCTTTCATAGCTTTCGAAATAATTCCATTTCAAATCTTTTACACAAAAGATACACATTTAAGATCCTCTTAAATTTCAAAACAAGGTTCAATCATCTTTCACAAAGATTCATTCACGGCTTTCAAAACAATTTCCTTTTAAAATTGGATTAACTCATCCAATCCTTAAATTAAAGACTCAATTCATAGCTTTCAAAACCATTTCTAAAGATTTATTCCTAACTTTCAAAACAATTCTCATTTCAAATCTTTTATATAAAAGATACACCATTTGAATCCTCTTTAATTTCAAAACAAGGTTCAACCATCTTTCACAAAGATTCATTCATAGCTTTCAAAATTATTTCAATTTCATTTCAAATTTGAAATCTTTCAACATAAATTGGAAATCCTTTCTTTATATGAAAGCTATTATTATTTGAAAACAAATAGTTTTCATTTCGAAAAAATCTGATTACATTTGCACGATTTAAAGCCCTTTAAGTATAAAACTTGGATTAAATTCAAATTCTCAAAGCAATACTTTTAAAATGATTTAAAGCCCATATAAATACATTTATAACTTGTATAACCTTTTTAAACCATATTTTCCAAACAAAGAATTCAATTTCAAATCTTGAATTTAAATTCAAATCAAACTATTTAAATTTCAAAACTTTATCCAGTTATTCAAAATATCTTTTATCTTTGAAAACTCCCTTTCAAAAGCTTTTTCTATTTAACCCAATTCCATTTCCAAAACTATTTTGGATTCAATATTCAACTTTAAAACCATTTCAAAAATTTGTGACTTAACCAGTTTCCTCATGCAATCCATATTTGTGTGTGTATGGCGTAGTCCAAGGGCTTTACACAATAGTGCAACATCATCAATCATTACAGATTCAAGCACATCAATATCGATAAGCGGTATAATCTATAATGCTTATCTTCCATTCAAAGATTCATAGATAAATAATATACATTCATCACAGATAAATAAATTACATTCACCACAGCTCAAATCAAAATAATTCATATCACAAAGCATCACACATCAGGGATATCAAACAATTCAACACTCAATAGAATCCAAACATCCATAATTAAGAATAATAAATTATCCGATTAATTTAAATCAGATTAATCACTAATCCTGGGTAATTAATATCAATTAATTACAAACCATTTTGATTAATTATTCTTTAATCATTTGTTAATTAGTCTTAATAAATAAATAAATTAATCTTTAATAATTAAATAATCAACCTTTAATTATTTAATTATCCTTTGATTAATTACCTTTAATGAATTAATTAACCCTTAGTTAATTACCATTAATTCAATTATCCTTAATTAATTATCCTTAATTATAATAAGTGATTACCCCTAATCGCTTATATTAATAAATCACAAATGAATTATAATCACTTGATTAATCAATTAATTAATTATTCTTTATTTATTATTATTGAGTATTATCTTTTAAATTAATCACATTAGCTAATTACCTAAATTAATGATATTAAGTAATTAACCTTTAATATTAAATTAAGACCTTCATTAACTTAAGATAAACTATCTGTCTTAATCAACTACTTAGTTCATAATTAAGTAAATTGCCTTTCACTAATCATATTCATTAATTTTTAATTAAGTGATTACACTTAATTAATTTCATTAAATATTTATTCTTAATTAACTACTTAATTACATCCTTTAAATCTCATTAAATTAAAATAAAAACTTGAAATTATCAACATACAAAATCATTTAAGGTCTTCTTGACTAATTTAAGGAAAAATACACTTCCTTTGTCACTTCTTAATTACCCCATTTTATTTTATTTAAAACACCTAATAATTTCAAAAACTAAAACAATTCCAAAACATTTAAATTTAAAAAAAAATAAACTTTGAAACTTGTTTCTTCATTTTTCTTTTACCATTCATTTGTATTAAAACCTGGTTCATGTTTTCTGTTGAAATTTGAAAACTTGGATACATATTTTTTCTTTTAAATTTCTAAAACCTGTTATGTTTCAAAACAACCCAAGCCATAGGAGAAGAATACTCGAGTCAAATCATCGTCTTCCCGAGATCGACTTCGAGCAAATCACCTTCCTCATGAGCTCGTACACACAACAACAATCATCAGACTTCACCAGCTAACTCGTCACGTGTACGGCCAAGCAATCGACTTCCAATCATTGCTGATCCTTCTCGCACGTCGACGATCACCTTTGCATCCATCAAAAACACCCAGAATGTCCAATTCCCCAAAGAATTAGAATCGAGCATTCCAACTCAAATTTGGAACAAAACCTTTCGATGAAAATTTCCTCGCCAATGACGACCTGACCACTATCATCCATGTCGACCACAACTGTAGACTCGTCTCGACCTACATCCTCTATCCCCCTGGACCGATCACCTATTGATCACCATCAACGATGAAATCCCTCATCCAACCTCGTCGACCTTAAACCCTACCAAACCACCATGTCGTCGCCATAGTCCACTATAAATTCGACCACCAATATTCCTGTATTCATCACCATCCAAACCTCCTCTGACCTTAATCCCGAGGCTCGATTTCTCTTCGATCGACGAGGGTTGACATTTTTCACGATTCCGTTCAACTCGCCAATTTTCCTCTAATACTTACTTAAAATTTTTGAATCCACCTTTAAAAATCATTATTTTTGAAAGTTTTTTTGACGATATAATTGAATTTAGAAAACATGATTCTCGAATCTTTGGTATGCTCTATATTCATTTGTATTCCTTAGTTTTTCAAGAAATGCTTTAATCATTTAGGCTTGAAATTATTTTTAAAACAAACGTCTTGTTAATTCAAGCATTTTCCATTTGTATATCTAAGCTTATAATGAAGGATTTGAGGAGATTTTGATTTTTCTATATTTGTTTCAAGCCTGTACATAGGAAAAGATACATATATATATGCTTATATATAGTCATATATATATATATATATATATAAACATACAACACAATTCATAGTCATAAAAACATATTTCACAACTTATATCAAATTTTTTATCACATGCAAACCAAAATAACATATGGGTTTAAAGGCTTGCTCACCTGGAGTTTGACAAAGCAGAGAGCAACAGAGAACCTGAACTTGTTATTAAACTGGAATGCTTTGTTTTTGATCTGGAAATGATGATTTGTGCTAAAGCTTTGAATTTTTTTGATTTTTTAACTGCTTAATGTTTGAATTCTTGCTTTATATTTGAGTTGAACTTGCATTTGATTTAAGATCCCAGATAGCATATTTTTGCCTGATTTGCTTTGGTATTTGAAAATCTGGAATTGCTAGAATACTAACTTTCTTTCTTTAGAATTGTTTCAGGCTTTTGATCCTTTCTTTGTTTTCAGGTTTGAATTTGAAGAGGTTGTGGTTGTTTTGTTTTTCTCTGATTACAACTTATAGGTTTTTCAAACTGAGGTGGTTTGATTTTATTTTTGATTTCTTTTGATTTTTCTTTTGAATGATGGAAGAAGAAATTCAGAAATGAAGATAAAAAATTGGAAATGGCTTTCTTCTCTTATCATTATATTTAAAATTAAATCTTAAAAGAAAACCAAAGACGCCACTTGTTTTTATTTGTGAACACTTGTAATAATCTTTTATCCTCATACCACACTTGTTATTTACTTGCATTATCATTTTGCAAATGTTAAAAATCACAAAATTTATGTTTAAATCCTTCTTTAAATAATTTTATAAAGTTTTGATTTAAACGCCTATCTCATTTAATTTGTAATTTGTATTTTAAACCCTTAAGTATTCATATTTTATATCTTAACATATGTAGATGTTTTACATTTTAAATTCATGAATATACAAGCTATATTTATTTATTTCAAAAGAAAATGTATATACTTGATTTTAACTTTTTAAATAGCTTTTGTAAATTTATTAATATCTATTTCAAAATATATATTTCAAATCATCATATTATAAATATAAAATAATTTTTTTTTCTATTATTAAAATATAGAGTTTTACTTTAAGATAACTTTTAAAAATTTACTATAATAAATTCAAATAAAATTTTCAAAATACATATATTTATATTTATTATAATGAAAAAAAAAGTTTCTATAATTTCCAAAATATAAAGTTTTAAATCCAATTTATTTTGAAAACGCTTATATTTGAGTTTCAAATCCAATATGTTATTCAAAACATTTATTTTTGAATTTCCAATTAGAAATTCTGTTTAAAAATTCTATTTATATTCATTTATATTAATAAACAAGCAAATATCTATTTAATTTGGAAAATACTAAATTAATTCACAATTTAGTTTCAAAAATTAAATTAATTACCAATTAAAGTTGATTTAAAAACAGGAATGTTACAGATTCCCCCTTTAAGAAAATTTCGTCCTCGAAATTTGCAAGGGAGACAACAAAGGATGTATACAAAGATAGAGAATCGACTCATTAATCAAGCTGAATATCTATTCTGTATTTGGCTTACCAAATCACAATATCACCAATAATTATGAGAACAAACACATTCAATATTACACAGGATACTCGGGTCATCAGGTCTACGAAATATGCATGGGCATTGGTCAGTTCAAAGGGATAACTAACCATTCGTAGAATATATTTAGACCCAAAAGAACAGACAAATAGATTTAATCTTCCATAATTCTCAAACACTAGGTATGGATTCCAAACTCGGATCTGAATATCCCAAAGTTTACATCGGCTTGTCTCTTTTTGGACTTTGATTCCCACAAGAAATTACAATAGAATTTCAAATTTGGTTTTAATCAAAATCGTTTTATCGATACACATCTTCATATTTTATTAACCAATTTATTTCAAATAATATCTCAAATTCATTGAAGTTAAAACCGGGAAGGTTGATAAGAAACCGATGAAGATACGAAATAAGGATTTTCTAGAAAAAAATTCATAGGGCCACCACACCAAAGCTTCTCCCTGGAGCTGCCATAAAGCAATCAAAGAATTTGAAATCGAATGATGTTCAAAAGAGATTGATAGAGAAAAGAATGTTTCCTTGTTGTTGCAAGGTATTGACCTTTTGTGGTCGTACTCCCCTGTCCCTTACCTCGTCCTCTTCTTGCACTCATACTTATTACCAGTGGATAGTAATAGAATTTCTAAGGCTTATAACGGATATCTTAGGGATATACTCATTCTAGGGTATTCATAACCCTATCTCTAATGAGTTACCTAATGTGTTATACTCTTGAGCAAAAGTTCAACCTTCAGCACTGATACCACTGTAACGACCCTGACTCGACCTTCGAAAATCAGCACCGAATACATCACCCGTATTCGAATGCCGTAGATCCAAACGTCGAATCTGTTTCGCCGAAGCTTATAACACATTAAGTACAATAACACAACGGAAGAAAATGAATATCATTGATACAAAATAGTTGATCCACAGCAAATGATACAACATCAGATACAATTGAGATATCAATACATGTATCAAAGATAGACAAAAGCGGAAGACACAACGACAACAGCGGAGATATAATATGCTCAATGCCAAACTCCATAACTCCAAGCCACAAGCTCGAACCACCATCATGATGCATTAAGCAAGGTCAGTCTGGAATGTTGAAGAGAAGCACAAAGCGATAGCCGAAATCCAAAGAGTCGCGAGATATCAAATCTACTCCTACTATTTGACTATCTGAAAAGCCCAACTCTAGACTATCCGTGTGGAAAATTATGGGCACCCAGAATTTAGGAAGGTGGCAATATATTCCAGGTCAGTCATGGGACTGGTATGAGAAAACAAAAACTATTAATCTTTAACAAAAGCAAAACAAAATATTTTAAAAGAAATCCACAATGCTTTTTGGAAAATGAAACTACCATAAGGCCTCCCGCCACACACATAATACAAGCGCACAATGGGAGGAGATTTCTCCTTATGATAGTCAAACATGCTTGATACATAAAATTCTTTTGATATTCTTATTAGTGCATAGTGAAGAAAAATCTTTCGAAAGTATAATATTAATCTTAGCCAGCATACAACCATTATTGTATGCCTACTGTAGCTACCATCTAAACAGTGGTGACCACCATAAGTAAATGGCAGGTTATACAACTAAAACCGTACAAGGCGCGTATTGGATGATTGGATTTCCAACAAATGGTCAGGCTAAGGAACTTCCCACACCGAATGGAATGCCTCTGGAGGGACGCCCCCAAGAACCTAACTGGATCTTTGCCAGCATAAGGCCGAGTTACCCCTGCCCGGAAGTAACTATTGACACGAGTATGTCATCCTCCGGTCGTAACAAACCTTTATCCGAGGTGCCTCTACACTAACAATCACAAAGCAATAAGTTTGCAGCAACCACAAAGTTAAGTATCTACCATGATACCACTTATAATCGAGAAGGAAATGGCATACCCTCAAGGGGCGCTACCCCCAAATAACCTTGCTGCAATGATTCCTGTTTCGACCATTATCGGGTTGTGAGGCTCGACTAAGTTTCATCCATAAAGCTACGCTTTAAACAAAAGCCATGCTTAGATCAACAAATGATCAGCAGCACTTTGTATGCCACATTACCAAATTGGGAATATATCACTAGTAACCATCAACTACATAACCTTTGAGCTCGTACGTCTCAGAGAAGGGTGTTAAGCTAAAAGAATAAATTCTCCACCATCAAACAGAAATGTAGTTGATAGAAACCAGTTTTACATCTCAAAATGTAATGTCAGAAACACATCCATACAAGTCTGTTCTGGGTTCGAACAGAACCGAAGGCACTTCAAAAGAAGCCCTTACAATCCGTGCATCCACAATCCCGATCGAACTCCCCATCACATATAGAGATCTTTATACCGAAGCGACTCAGTGCAGAGTCATTTCAACAGGTTATCCTATCGTTCTCGAAGACACCCGGTCTTCACCACCGTCTTCATATGCTTTCCATTTCGTTGTAGTAGTATTCGAAATGGGTTATATGACACAAAGTCCTCTTCCGACTAAACCGAATAGTGAGCGCAATATTTTAAAAACATATGGATATTGGGATCTTTGTTAAGTCACAACTTATTATCCAAAAAAATTCTTTCAAATGGTTTAAACAGGTTATCTTTTTCAAATCCTTAAACAAAAAGATTTACTCCACAAAGTTCACCAATCCTTCACCAAGATTCATTTACAATATTTAAACAAAAGATCTATCTTTAAGATCCTCTTTTGTTTTAAAACAAAGTTCACCAAATATTTCACAAAGATTATTTCGTAACTTTTGAAACAATTCCATTTCAAATCTTTTATACAAAAGATACACCTTTAAGATCCTCTTAAATTTCAAAACAAGGTTTAATCATCTTTCATAAAGATTCATACACGGCTTTCAAAACAATTTCCTTTTCAAATTGGAATAACTCATCCAATCATTAAATTAAAGACTCAATTCATAGCTTTCAAAACCATTTCTAAAGATTTATTCATAACTTTCAAAACAATTCTCATTTCAAATTTTTTATATAAAAGATACACCATTTGAATCCCCTTTATTTTCAAAACAAGGTTCAACCGTCTTTCACAAAGATTCATTCATAGCTTTCAAAACTATTTCAATTTCATTTCAAACTTGGAATCTTTCAACACAAATTGGAAATCCTTTCTTTATATAAAAGCTATTATTATTTGAAAAAAATTCGTTTTCGTTTCGAAAAAATCCGATTACATTTGCACGAGTTAAAACCCTTTAAGTATAAAACTTGGGTTAAATTCAGATTCCTGAAACAATACTTTTAAAATGGTTTAAATAAACAATTCAACATTCAATAGAATCCAAACATCCATAATTAAGATTAATAAATAATCTGATGATTAATCACTAATCCAGGGTAATTAATTATATTAATTACAAACCATTTTGATTAATTATTCTTTAATCATTTATTAATGAGTCTTAATAAATAAATAAATTAATATTTAATTATTAAACAATTAACCTTTAATTATTTAATTATCCTTTGATTAATTACCTTTAATGAATTAATAAATAAATTAATTAACTCTTAATTAATTACCGTTAATTTCATTATCCTTAATTAATTATCCTTAATTATAATAAGTGATTATCCCTAACCGCTTATATTAATAAATCATAAATGAATTATAATCACTTGATTAATCAGTTGATTAATTATTCTTTATTTATTATTATTGAGTAATTATCCTTTAAATTAATCACTTAGCTAATTACCTAAATTAATGATATTAAGTAATTAAACTTTAATAATAAATTAGACCTTTACTAACTTAAGATAAACTATCTATCTTAATCAACTACTTAGGTCATAATTAAGTAAATTGCCTTTCACTAATCACATTTTTCATTAAGTGATTACACTTAATTAATTTCATTAAGTACTTATTCTTAATTAACTACTTAATTACATCCTTTAAATTTCATTAAATTAAAATAAAAACTTGAAATTATCAACATACAAAATCATTTAAGGTCTTCTTGATTAATTTAAGGAAAATTACACTTCCTTCATCACTTCTTAATTACCCCATTTTATTTTATTTGAAACACCTAATAATTTCAAAAACTAAAACAATTCCAAGACATTTTAAAAAAAATTAAACTTTGAAACTTGTTTCTTCATTTTTCTTTTACCATTCATTTGCATCATTAAAACCTGGTTTATGTTTTCTGTTGAAATTTGAAAACCTGGGCACTTATTTTTTCTTTTAAATTTCTAAAACCTATTTTGTTTCAGAACAACCCGAGCCATAGTAGAAAAATACTCACACCAAATCATCGTCTTCCAGAAATCGACTTCGAGCAAATCACCTTCCTCCTGAGCTCGTACACAGCGCAACAGTCATCAGACTTCACCAGCTAACTCGTGCACGTGCACAGCCAGGCAATCGACTTTCGGTCATCGCCGTTCCTTCTCGCGCATCAAAGATCTCCTTTACATCCATCACAAACACCCAGAATGTCCAATTCCCCAGAGAATTAGAATCGAGCATTTCAACTCAAATCTGAAACAAAACCTTCTGACGGAAATTGCCTCGCCAACGATGACCTGACCACTATCATCCATGCCGACCACAATTGTAGACTCGTCTCAACCTACAGCCTCTATCCCCCTCGGATCGATTGCCCACTGATCACCATCGACGACGAAATCCCTCCTCAAACCTCGTCGACCGAAAACCCTACCAAACCACCATGTTGCCGCTATAGTCCACTATAAATTCAACCACCAATTTTCCTGTATTCGCTACCATCCAAACCATCTCTGACCTTAATCCCGAGGCTTGATTTCTCTTTGATCGATGGGGATTGACATTTTTCACGATTCCGTTCAACTCACCAATTTTCCTCGAATAGTTACTTAAAAGTTCTGATTCCACCTTTAAAAATCATTATTTTCGAAAGTGTTTTTGATGATATAGTTGAATTTAGAAAACATGATTCTCGAATCTTTGGTATGCTCTATACTCATCTATATTTCTTATTTTTCAGGAAACACTTTAATCATTTAGGCTTGAAATTATTTTTAAAACAAATATCTTGTTAATTCAAGCATTTTCCATTTGTATATCTAAGCTTATAAATGAAGGATTTGAGGAGATCTTTATTTTTCTATATTTGTTTCTAGCCTGTTCATAGGAACAGACACATATATATATGCTTATATACAGTCATATATATATATATATATATATATATATAAACATACAACACAATACATAGTCACAAAAACATGTTTCACAACTTATATCAAATTTTTTATCACATGCAAACCAGAATAACATATGGGTTTAAAGGCTTGCTCACCTGGAGTTTGACAAAGCAGAGAGGAACAGAGAACCTGAACTTGTTATTAAACTGGAATGCTTTGTTTATGATCTGGAAATAATGATTTATGCTAAAGTTTTTAATTCGTTTGATTTTTTAACTGCCACAGGTTTGAATTCTTGCTTTATATTTGAGTTGAACTTGCATTTGATTTAAGTTTGATCCTAGATAGCATATTTTTGCCTGATCTGCTTTTCTATTTGAAAATCTGGAATTGCTTGATCAATAACTTGCTTGCTTCAGAATTGTTTCAGGCTTTTGATCCTTTCATTGTTTTCAGGTTTGAATTTGATGAGGTTGTAGTTGTTTTGTTTTTCTCCGATTACAACTACAGGTTCTTCAAACTGAGGTGGTTTGATTTTATTTTTGATTTCTTTTGATTTTTCTTTTGAATGGTGGAAGAAATTTTTTTCAGAAATGAAGATAAAAAAACTGGAAATGGCTTTCTTGTCTTATCGTTATATTTAAAATTAAATCTTAAAAGAAAACCAAAGATGCCACTTGTTTTTTATTTGTGAACACTTGTAATAATCTTTTATCCTCATATTACACTTGTTATTTACTTGCACTATCATTTTACAAATGTTAATAATCACAAAATTTATGTTTAAGTCCTTCTTTAAATAATTTTATAAAGTTTTGTTTTAAACCCTATCTCATTTAATTTGTAATTTGTATTTTAAACCTTTAAGTATTCATATTTTATATCTTAACAGATGTAAATGCTTTACGTTTTAAATTCATGTATATACAAACTGTATTTATTTATTTCAAAAGAAAATGTATATATTTGATTTTAACTTTTTAAATAGCTTTTGTAAATTTATTTATATCTATTTCAAAATATAACTTTCAAATCATCATATTATAAATACAAAACAATTTTTTTCTATTATTAAAATATAGAGTTTTACTTTCAAATAACTTTTGAAAATTTACTATACTGAATTCAAATAAAATTTTCAAAATACATATATTTATATTTATCATAATAAAAAAACAAGTTTCTATAATTTCCAAAATATAATGTTTTTAATCCAATTTATTTTAAGAATACTTATATTTGAGTTTCAAATCCAATATGTTATACAAAACATTTATTTCTGAATTTCCAATTAGAAATTCTATTTAAAAATCATATTTATATTCATTTATATTAATAAACAAGCAAATATCTATTTAATTTGGAAAATACCAAATTAACTCATATTTTGGTTTCAAAAATTAAATTAATTGTCAATTAAAGTTGATTTAAAAACAGGAATGTTACAAATATTCCAATTGAATCTCAACTTTTGCCTTCTCATGTCCTCCTCGCTGCTGGGAGCTCTTCTATATTGATCATAAAGATCAAACTCAAGCTTAGCAAACACAGTGTCACCTGGACTTTCCATGGATTGGAGTGGGCTTTTGCTAGTTTAGATCCCAGAGTTTTTGACAATAAATCACCATTACCATATTGAGCTTAGCCCGACCTCTAAGAGATGATTTGACCTTCTTTAGCTTCTACTATAAAATGAACATAGGAGTGCCAAAAAAAATTAGATGTCCAATCAAGTTTAACAATGCAAAAAAAAACTGGATCAAGGATCCAAGCATTAAAAAATTTAAATGTGGCTTTTCTTTCCATAGCAACCACATCAAGGTTAAGGATTTGAGGAGAATGATCTGAGAGAAGAGGGAGGGAAACATAAGAAGAGATGTTTGGCCAGGTGGTGAAGGAAGCAAAGTTGCAAAATGAATGCTCAATAATGCTATATATTCTATTACCAGATCAACTCATGTTATTCCAAGAATATCTGGTACCACAGTAAGATAATTGAATCAAGTTGGAATTATTGATGGCAGAATTCACAGGGGAGATATCTTTGAGGATTACAAGATTACCACCAATTTTGTCTTCAGAGCAGAGAGGACTATTGAATTCACCAATGACTAACCAAGGCTGGGTTCTTGAACAAAATGAGGGAGATAGTCATGAAGAAGTTGTCTGTTTGAAGCTAGTTGTCAACATATATGATGGTAAGATACATGGAGGTTGAACTTGGAATATGAAGGAGGTTTGAGTGAAAAAATTGTCTATGAGAGAGGATAGGGGAGACCGTGTAGATGTTGGGGGTTTGAAATAAAGAATTGCAAATAGAACTATGATTTTATTAAGCAATGGTCACTTGATCAAATACAATGAAAAGTACACAACACTTGTTATTTAAATATAATGTAATGGGCCTAATACATGAAAGCCCAAAAATGCTTATGATCTCTGTGATGTTCCTTTGGCAGATCTGGACTCTTCATTCATATCTACAGTTGTTATACATTGGAGATGATGATATGGATTACCAAGTGTGCTTTCTCCATTCAGTCGAACCATGGTTTTGTTTGATTCATTATACGCCGCCTCAAACCAAACTAGGGTTTTATTTCTTTTTCAATTTTCATGTCGGCCGAGAAAACTTTGAGCTCATCTCGAAATCGATTAAAATTTCTCGCCGATAAAGCTTTCGTTAAGAAGTCAGCTCTTTGATAGTAGGAAGGAACATGATTGATGGCAAGTTTCCCACTTCCTGTTCTTTCTCGAACTAAGTGGAGATCTATCTCTATATGCTTCGTTCGAGCATGTTGGACCGGGTTCATGGATAATGATATGGCGCTGAGGTTGTCGCACCAAATAGTGGGTTTCTGAGTTGATTGGAACCCTAATTCTCGAATTAGGGTTTCAATCCAAATGATCTCAGCAGCAGTGCTTGCGATGCATCTATATTCGGCTTCAGTGCTGCTTCTAGAGATGGTGGACTGTTTCTTCGTGCACCAAGAGATCGGATTTTGCCCTAGATAGATGCAGAATCCAAAAATGGATTTCCTGTCCTCGACATCGTTTGCCCAGTCAGCATCACTGTAAGCACGTATGTTAATGTCCCTTTGAGATATCTGAGGATGCGCTTCACGGCACACCAATGCTCACTTAATGGATTTTGCATGTATTGGCATACCTTATTTACACTAAAACATATGTCTGGTCTAGTGATTGTGGCATATTGGAGTGCCCCAACAATACTTCGATACTGTTTAATATTTTCTATGGGTTCACCTTGGTTTTTAGATAGCTTCTTGTGATTGGTCATTGGGGTTGGCAGAGGTTTGGCCTTGTCCATGTTGGCTCTGACAAGAATATCACTGATGTATTGTTTTTGCGATAGGATGATCTCACTGTCTGATTTTCTTTGAATGTTTATTCCCAGAATTTTTTTTAATTCACCCATGTCTTTAATGGCAAAGTGCTTGTCAAGTAATTTTATGACTTGATTGATTTCCTGTTGATCATCCCCTGTGATAAGTATGTCATCCACGTATACCAGAATATATATGCTCATATGCTCTCTTTCCTTAAGTAGAGTGAGTTGTCTGACTTTGTGGCACTAAAACCCAATTGTGTAAGAGTATTTTTCAATTTGTCATGCCATGCCCTGGATGCTTGTTTTAGTCCATATATGGCCTTATGTAGCTTACATACGAGACCTTTGTCTGCATTTGAACTATACCCTTCTGGTTGTTGCATGTAAACCTCCTCACATAGCTCACCATTCAAAAAGGCATTATGTACATCAAATTGCTTTATTCTCCAGTTTTTGTAAAGTGCTAGAGTCAACATGATCCTTATGGTTGTGGGTTTGATTACTGGGGAAAAAGTCTCAGTGAAATCAAAACCATATTGCTGAGAGTATCCTTTTGCAACTAATCTGGTTTTATTCTTGATAATATTCCCATCAGCATCTCTTTTGATTTTGTAAGTCCACCTACATCCTACAATATTTTTATGTTTTGGAGGTTTGACAAGAGTCCATGTTTTGTTTTTGACTAGAGCATTGAATTCTTCATCCATGGCTTTTTTCCATTCTTTATGCTTGATTGCCTGATCATATGAAACTGGTTCTACTTTATTTACCTGTGTTGTATATGTCTTGGGTTTGAAAATCCCACTTTTAGATCTTGTGATCATGGGATGTCCTATTCTTGTATGCTGGTCATGAGTACCCTCTAATTGATTATCATTGCCTGCTATTGCATTATCTTCCTGATTATTGTCGGATGCACTGCCACCCTGATGACTGTTGTTTAGCAAACCAGTATACTGTTCATCATTTGATTGAATTGGTAGGTTGCTGGTGGTCTCAGTGATATGTTCAGAGTTGTATCTTAATGTAGTAGTGAGTATGGGTGCAGCTTTATCATTGTGTCTTTGCACTTGCTGACTATCTCTTGTTTGAGAGAGTTCTGGAATGTGTATAACATGAGTTTTCTCATTGTTGATTTCCTTGTCTTGTTTTTCCTTATCTGCAAATGGAAAAGCAAATTCATTAAAAACAACATGTCTTGAAATATAGATTTTGCCATTACTGTCCATGCACTTATATCCTTTTTGGTTCTGTGCATATACCAAAAAAGTGCATGACTGGATCTGAGGCTTAACTTGTGCTTGTTGTATGGTCTAGTGTAGGGAAAACACAAGCACCCAAAAGTTTTTAAAAGATCATATTTTGGTTTAACACCATAAAGTTTCTCATATGGGGAAATATTATTTAACACTTTTGTTGGCATCCTATTAATGAGATATACTGCAGTATCAAAAGCTTTATTCCAGTATTTCAATGGTAATGATGCATGAGACAAGAGTGTTAAACCAGTTTCCACAATATGTCTGTGTTTTCTTTCTACTAAACCATTTTGCTCAGATGTGTGGGGGCAAGTAACTCTATGAAGTATTCCTTTTTGGCTAAAGAAAATTTTTAAACGTTTAAATTCTCCCCCACCATCAGTTTGAATTTTTTTTACACATTTGTTAACTTGCTTTTCTATGTGAGTAATGAAATGTATGACAGCATTACAAGTATCGGATTTTGCCTTGAGAAAATATACCCAAGTGTGTCTTGTGTGTGTACAAATAAGAGATAGATAATACTTGTATCCCTGTGATGAATTAAGTGGTGCTGGGCCCCACAGATCTGCAGCAATAAGCTCAAGAGGGTTTTCATATATGGTCTCAGAAATGAAAAAAGGTAATTTATGCATTTTACCCATTTGACAGTGATCACATAAATGTAAATCAGACATATTTGGAACAGAAACATCATTTTGTACTAAAATCTGTTTAACAATATTATAACTAGGATGGCCAAGTCTACAATGCCACTTATAAAATGTTTTTACATCTGCATTACACCCTGCACTAACATTACTAGACCATATTCTCTTATGAGCACCATCATTATTTGCCATATTGCTGAATTTGTACAGACCATTGTCCAGTTTACCCTGTAATAATATGTTTTTATTTAATGAGTCTCTAACCAAACAGAATTTTGGGTGAAACTCAAAATACACCTTATTTTCACTGGCAAGTTGTGAAACACTAATTAGGTTTTTCTTGATACTTGGCACTCTTAATAAATTATTTAAGTAGAGTAGCCTTGTACCTTTTAAACAGCCAGTACCAACATGTGTTATATTTGTAGCTTCACCATTTCCCATGAAAACAGATTGGTTACCTGTGTATTCCTTGCTGCCCAAGTTTAAATTCTGCAGACTGTTTGTGATATGATTAGTAGCACCAGAATCTGGAAACCAATCATCCATGCTGCAATCATTTATTTCTGCTGTCTCATTAGTGACATTGCCTTCAGTGTTCTTTATTTGAGTTTGAACCATATTGGCTTGCTTGTTGACATGGGATGACTGGCCATTATTGGTGTCTTCCTTGTATCTGAAATAACACTTGTTTGCCATATGCCCAAATTTTTCACAAATCTGACATTTTACTCTGCTGTTGTAGTTGTTCCTCCCTCTGCCTCTGCCCTTTTGAGTGTTGCCTCCTTTCTGATTGTCTTGCCTAGATTGATTAGATAAGCCTTTGTGATTCTTGTTTTTTTGATGTAGCTGCATAATTGACATTAAAATCCTCTTGCATTGATTTTCTCTGTTCAATCCTTCCTTCATGAGCAAGGAGGGCTGTATGAACGTAGTCTAGATCTGGCAGAGTTGGTTGAGTTGCTATGTATGTTATTAAAGATTCATAATCTTGATCTAATCCGTTGGTTATGACCAGAATCTGTTCACTGGTGGAGATTTGATAACCAACACCTTTTAATTTGTCACATAAGTTCTTGATCTTGGCAAGATACTCTCTCATGGGCATTCCATTCTTTCTTGCATTTTGTAGCTCTCTTCTGTAATGCATAACTCTTACTGCTGATTGTGAACTAAAAATGCGTTGAATAGCTGACCAAATTTCATAGGAATTATTACATCCCACAATTTGTGACATTAAACTTTGGCTGATTGAAGATAACAGTCATGATGATAGTAAATTGTCTTGTTTTTTATATAGTTTATACTCAGGGTTACTCACAGTCTTTCCTTCCTTGTCAGTGATCATGGCTGGTGGGATGATCTTGGTGCCTGTGACATAGTCATGTAAGTCATACCCTTTTAATGCAATCTCAACTTGATATTTCCGTAAAATATAATTATCTTCATCTAATGGAGTAGCAATGACTTGGTTTTTTGGTTTGATCAGGACCGGATCTGAATTCTGATGATCCCTTGATGGGTTTCCAGAAGTCCCTGACGTTACATCTTCTTCTTCGAGTGCCATGGTGATTCAAGAATCTTGAAATGCCGGTTTCTTGAGGACAAGAAGTGATGGTCAGGGACAGTATGAAATGGCGAGGCTAATATAGCAGCCAAGAAATAGGTTGATTGTGGGAGGTATTGCTATGATAGGTGTATATTATTGTTTTACAGTGAAACAATAATATGCATGAATGGCAGCCGAAGAGAAAAAAGAAAAATTGTGCAACCAAGAAGAGAAATGAAGATGTTTATCTGACCTCTTCTTTAGGATGGCACAAAATCGATGGGAAACTGATAGAATTGATCTCTTCACAATCAAGAGAGAAAGGTATTATCTCTCCGATGATGACACTTTTCTGAGGGGAATCAAAACTAATCAAACTATTTGAAATTCTTGATTTGGTTTTGTTTGAGGTGAATGTGCCGTTTGGCAATAATGCTTTGATACCAAAATAAAGAATTGCAAATAGAACTATGATTTTATTAAGCAATGGTCACTTGATCGAATACAATGAAAAGTACACAGCACTTGTTATTTAAATATAATGTAATGGGCCTAATACATGAAAGCCCAAAAATGCTTGTGATCTCTGTGATGTTCCTTTGGCAGATCTGGACTCTTCATTCATATCTACGGTTGTTATACATTGGAGATGATGATTTGGATTACCAAGTGTGCTTTCTCCATTCAGTCGAACCATGGTTTTGTTTGATTCATTATAGTTTGAAATTAACATTATTCTACCATAATATGACAGGAAAAGGTTGTAGTGAAGTGTCCAGTTGGGGTTAATGATTCTGGCAGCTCTGATGGTGAGCTTAAGATCCAGCTTTTTTCTAAAATGGCAAGTAATTGGAGTTTATAAATGCTAATGATGTCCTTAGCTTGATTAAGCGTAATATCTTGGTGGGCACCTTTTATATTCCACACACCTAGGTTATGTGTCATTTGATGAAACTAATGTTCAGTTGAAGGTTGCCTAGCTTGCTTTTGGTGGCAGAAGAAGGGGGGGTACCAGTTTTAGGAACAGTATTGGAGACTGGTGATATGTTTGGCTCATTCAAATTTTTGTTCCTTTTGAAATGTTTCTTATTTCTAAGATTTTTACTAATGGAAGCACAATTAACATTATTCTTGTTTGAATTTTGGCTGTTCTTGTTGCATGTCTTTATTGTTGTAGCGCTTGATTACTGATCATAGATCAAAGTGGCATCATAGTTTGGGTATCCTAGAGGAGGAGATAGATGATCACACTGGCCAAGGGATGAAGGAAGGACATTAAGGACAATGTCATTAGTCAAAGGTGAGTTGATGCAAACCATGTTACTTGGTGATGGTTCTGTCGGTGGGACTGAATTGGTAGTGTTTTTGCATGTGTACTCACTGTCTTGGATTGTTGTTTGTTGAAGTGCAACGTTTTTGGAATAGTTGGTGAATTTTGGTTATGTTGCTTTAGGGAATTATAATGATTCAATAGGCTTGCCTTATAGGCTTGCATTTGAGTTTGCTAGTTTGGATCAGTGGAGTGTTGCTATTGTAACTCATCATTGCTTTCACGTATATAGGCTGGTGCATGCATGCACATTTTAGTGCACACAGATTCAGGGCATGTACAGTCATCCCCATTTCCTACAAGTCCATCAAAAATCCCAAATGGATTTTTATCAACTTGTCGCATTAAAATTTCAAGTTTATCAGACTCTCTATTCTCCATGCAGTCTTTGACCTGCCTTATCTCTCCCTCTTTTGCTTCCTCACCGTCTTTACAGACTTTTTCCTTTGTATCATTGTTGCAGACAGCACTTTTACGAATTCCAGTGCCATTATATACATCACCTTGCTTTTTAAATGTTGATTTCCTTCTTATTACTTTTATCCACTGCTTTTTCTTACCAAGATTAATAGAAGCTCCTTCCTTACTTACATTTTTATGATTTCCCAGACTTCCATCATTTATGGTTTTTAAGGGTTTCATTTTTTCCTTCTAGTTATCAAATTGTTCACATTCTTCCATGACATGACCAAATACTTTACATCCCAAACAAATACCAGGCTTCCAGAGATAGTTCACATGCACATACTGATCATTTCCATCCAACAGTTTAACTGGAAATTTATCCACCAATTCTTGATCAGGTTTTACTTCTACCATACATTTTGCATACGTTATTCATTCAGTCCTTTATGTTGATTCATCTAAACATCGAAGGTTCCAATTCGCGAAGCTTGCCAGTTCAATCCCAGGTGTGACCAAGCATAGGTGGGGATATTGGATAATTGAATCCAAACTAGTATCGATTTTACTTTCCCATGAATGTTACCCAATTCAGGAGACCATTCTTGGATTATGAAAACTTTGTTCCTCATAATAATAGGATTAGCACATGACACTTTTGCTCTGTCTTCGGCATTGCAAAGTTGGAATAGGAAGATCACTCCATCGAACTTAACCTTTACAGATCCCTTAAGCTTCCAGAGTCTCTTTAAATGTTCCACGACATTAGTGAAGGACGGGGACTTATCCAAAAAAAGCCCACCAAGTAATCTTTCCAAACAGCTATGCCAGCATCTATCACAGCAGATGGAGGAACAATGGCTTCTCCCTTGAATACTAAATCAAGATGACCATGTGAATAACTTCGAGCATTTCGTGGTTTGGACTTAAAAAGGTTAGACCAGCCAGAAGCAGAGGAGGCAGGAGAAGCAGAAGGAGAGATCAGAGGAGGTTGAGGAAGGTCAGAGAGGTTGGGGAGGATAGGTGGTTGGGAGAGAGGGAGAGAAAGGGGAAGGGGAGGTACAGTAGGTGGAGGAGGGGATGAGATCGTTTGGTTAATGGACATGTGTGGCAGAGAAGGACAGGTAAGGTCAAGTGAACAGTTCAAAAGGTAGGGATTGGTGGGATGGTGGCTGCCATGAAAAGAAATTTTGATGAAAAAGGGATGATAAGATGAAATGGAACGGTTTTTGGTTTGTAGTATACAATGTTATAGCAACATATGTTTTCAAACCTTGAATTATATTAAGGAAATTTATTTAAAATCTTTAGTAATGGAACTTTAAAGATAATAACAAGTATGAAATCTTTTATACAGAGAGAGAAAATGTAACATCTTTAATTTATAAAAGAATAGGTGTTTATTATAATAATATTTTGGTAGCAATTGTTTTAATCTCTTTGATTATATTTTGAGTAAGTAATTTGTGAATATACTTATCATACTGGAATAAGTATATGAATAATTTTTAAGTATTAAAAGAATAAATGATTGGCTAAATTTATAAAGACAATTACATATCTTTTATAAAGAGAAATCCAATATATTTATACAGTTATATAAAGAAAGTTTTAATAAATAAAGGAGTAATAACTAATTGAGGAAGTCTTGATTTATAAAAGAAGTTTTATTAGATAAAAAGATGTTTTACTAATAAAAAAGGGTTTTAATTAATAAAGGATGAATTAATTATAAAGGGATTAAAATTCTTTTATGTGACTTGATTATACTTGGATGATAAGTAACAACTATGTACTTACCTCAGTTTGATTGTTTATGGTATGTTAGTACTAATATGCTTAACACCAAAAGTTGAATGACTAAGCTTCTCTATTTTTGAGAATCAAGACTAATATTTAGGTAGGGACAGAGCAATAGAGCTCCAACCTATCATCATTCTTCTCGGTTGAGGAATAGTTTATCAGAAAGGTCGGGAACATGTTAGGCGTGGAACCTTGATTCCTGTAAGCAAGCGTTCAAGATTCAATAGTCGATTAGTCGACTATCAATCTTGACCAAAATTAACTTACGAAATATATAAAATGCTTCATGGATTCATACTAATAAGAACCCCTGGAGAAGAGTATTGGTATGAAATGCCTCTAGCTTGCGATTACTTCAAAATGAATCAAAATTAAGTTAACCAGAAATTCATCGATTGGTTCTGAAGATTCCGGGATCGGTATACTTGCCGAATACCACTTCAAAAATATTATACGGGCATTATGATTTGGAAGTGGAAATGAAGGAAACCATGTGTGGTTTTGAAACCTATTGAGATGATGGAATCCATATAGGATTCATGGTTTGATTGAGTTTTTATTGAAAAATCATGTGAAAATGCCAAACATAGCCTCGACATCGGGAAATGACTAAAGACAAAGTAGGACGCATGATCCCAGGTTCAGCTAACCCAAAGAGGTGGTACATCAAACTCTATTGTCTAGAGTATGCTTATCGATTTGTTACACATTAGAAGTTGATGATACTCGGTTCACATGATAGGGCATGTGATAGTTGTGTTTACCTTATGGTATATTTTATCTAGAGATATACGATGCTCGAAAGGTAGTTTCTGACCTTTGTCATAGGTGATCGGTCTCAGTATAGCTTACAAGTATACTAGATAGGTCTTCATGGAAAATCCATTTATATGAACGTCCCTTAACGGTTCTTTTATATACAAGAATATGCTATAAATGAAATCAATGTAACCATTTCAGCCATGTTATATTTACATTAATCTCCTTAGACATTATTATAATACCACTAGATTTTGTATATATTGTTTTGGTTATCGTAAGGTAAAAACCATCCATTTTTTCTATGGCGTGGTCTTAAGAGATATCTTTATTTATAAATGTCTTATACACATTAAATAATTCAAATTACTTGAGTTTTCTCACACTAATTTACTAGACTGATCCCAGTGTTATTCTTCTTATAATGCTTGGGTCGGCCTTATGTATATTTTCAGATTTCATTGATGATCATTGGAGCTCTTGGAGAGAGGAGCTGGATGATTACCCACCGTAGGTTTTATTTCTGATGCATATCTTTGTTTTTTTTTTAAATCAGCAATTGTGAGGATAAGTTATTTTAACTATCTAGGCTGATGATATGTTAGTTTACGTTGATTAGTGTATGTATAAACTTTTCCTTTGTAAAAGTTTCACTTTGATATTATATGTTATCATTTCATTGTGAGATTTTGATATTGTGTTCTCTTCTTTCATGTTCCTTTTCTTTTCTTCTTTTGTTTTTTTACCATAACGTTCTGCCTTTTCGGTACTTGCGTGCTCGGCATATGAGTACCGTGGATGTATTAGTGTCGACATTTAGGGGGTTGAAAAGGCATTTCATTACATGAGTAATACACTGTCTAACATTGAAAAGCATTACGCACTCTAGTCTTGATAGGTACATTGATTTTCAGTCTCGATGCATCTTGACTAGGAACATTAAAAATAGTATATTTATTTCATTGTGATAAATTGCGCACGGTCACAACACTTTGTAACTACTATCATAAAACATACCATTTATGGATTTTTTGTTAAATATACTTTTAACTAAATTGATTAATTAATATAACCACATTATATCAAGTATATAATAGAAAGAAAATACCTTTATTTCATACAAGATTGGTCAACGAGATAGATATATGTTACAAATTACATATTTGCCCCTAGGGCATACCCCTAACTCTGTCAATCTCCCACTTGCACTTGGGGTCAATTGTGGAATCTTATTTCAACTTCTCTAATTGGTTATCTCAAAACCAATTAGGTCGGTCTCTTTGTGAAGGGGTAAGCTATTATGTTTTAATTATCTACTCTGTCAGTCAACTCTCTTCGTTGGTGACAAACTGCTTTATCATGTAGAACAATTCGGAGTATGTCTCTCGACTTCTAACAAGTTATAAGTTATGTTACAACCTATGTTACGACATTGTTATCATATAACAGTGTTACGAGATACTCAATATTTGGAATCGGCTTAGAAATAAATTTGTGCACTTATATTTTTTATATAAATTTTGTATTGTGGCGCTACTCAAGACAATGTACTTAGCCTTTTTCATTGAATTGGCCACGATCTTTCATTTGGAACATATTCAACTTAAAGATTCTTAACTTGAATTTATTATTGACATACTATACTCAATATCATATAAAATTTGAGACCGAACATTTCTTAATAAGGAGTTTTCATTTTGTAAACAATTATCTAATATTTCATAGATACACGAGGACACTCCACACAACCATTTAGTGATATCTAATAGGATTTGATATTTGCTTCATGTATAAATACATAAACAAATCACTTTATCGTAGAAAACATAATATGTATGATAAGTCCTACCGCCAATGCATAAATAATTAATCTCATATGTTCTATATTAAACAATTTAATAACGTGTCTTTGCTTATCGATTTAGGACATTCCCAATTTCTTTTGTACTTACCATAAAGACATCATTTACAAACCAAAGTTGAGTATTAAAGCTACTAAGGTTGATTTTAACACAAGTACATTGTTAATATCAATAATATGTTGTTATAGTTTAGAAATATCAATGCACCTTTTAACATTTCTTTTTTTATGAACACACGCTTTCTCTGCATTTTGACTAATAATCAAACTATTTGATATTTCTATCAATTTTTTTCTCAATTTTGATGTTTATAAAATGATACTTTCTATCATTTCTCGCATCATATCGAAACACTCACAAACTCAATATCGCTCCCATTGACTTTGAGAAATTTTTGGCTATTTTATGTAAACAGTTTACTCTAAATCATTATTCAGAATTTTCTGTTTCAATACATATGTATCAAACATAAAGTCATACTAAGTGGTAATTTTATGAATAAATCCGATTTAACTTTAGCACGTTGAATACCGAATTTATTACGTTAATTTCAACAACTGAAATTTGTAATATTATTCTTATCACCATTGCTTATTTAATTCCAACTACATTAGTCTTGCTCATAAAGACACAATCACGGCTGATGGATCACATCCCTTAGGTTATGACTAACAAAATCATATTTTGATAGCGTACTTGAAATTCTTTCGGATTTGCGCATCGTACCATTTCATAGAGTCAACACTCTTAATGGTTTAAACAATTGAGGATTATATATTATCAACGTTGATAAGAAACTCATAGTTCCTCTTCATGCGTGAGAATAATTATTAGACACTCTAATGCATTGTATTCATTTAGGTTAGTTAATTTCATTTCATCTCAAGTAATTAGTTCAATCTATGGATCATATCTAATTCTATTTTAGTACTAATAATTCCTCAAAAAAATTTCTTCACAATGAAGTTGGTATTTTGAAACAATAATTATTTCTTAGTGCAAAGAAATAGGTATTCATAAATGTTTTATTAATTTCTTTGTTTAGAAAACTGACTTGGTTTTTGTTTACAAAACTTATGTCCAAAACATAAATATGTCATGCAATGACAATCTTCTAAAAACTTTTTGGGAAGATTCATACAATATCCATTACGAAAAATTATTACGTGCAATCTTTCGACTCGCACAACCCATCAACTCCTTATCCTAGGATATGTTGGGTTTTCTTATAACCCTTAAACAATTATTACATTCAATCTTTCGACTCGCACAACCCATCAACTCCTTTGCTTAGAATATGTTGGGGTTTCTTATAACCCTCATCTTGCTTAATTTTGTAAACTGTTATTTAGATGAAACAATATTAGCTTGTGTACTACACTTAAGTACATGATCTTACAGAACGAACTCAACTTCACTCGCAATTAGTTGTACATTGTCCAACAAAGTTCGATTACTCCTTATCGATGCATCATTATGTATCACATGGAAGAGTGACTTTTGAGACTGAATCTTTATTCATATTTAGGTACGTTCGAAACTATTTCCAGTATACTCACTCATTCGATTACATCGAATCATTTCTATTAAATGTTATTTTATTTACTTTTTTGTACCATATGAGTTACCGTAGACATACTACGCATGTACCAAATAAACATGTTCATGTCTGTAATGACCCAGCATTTGACCACTCTAAATTAAAATATTCAAATTGATTTTAACTATAAAACATATAAGATTTTATGACTCAAATAATATTAGATTGGATTTGGAGATAGAAATATATAAAAAATAAGATCCGTTGCTTATATTAGTAAACGTGATAAAAGTCTAATTTTAGAAAAGTTAGTTTGAATGGTTAAATAAATTATTTTAATTATTTTAATAAGGGTTTTTATTTTAATAATAATATAAAATTTATTTTCAAGTTTTGTTTAAATAAATAAATAGTTTGACATACAGTCAAAATATGACCGTAAAACATTTTATCGAAAATCAACGTTTTGTCAAATAAAAGTTGTCACAACATTGTTGCATCTTTATTTCAATATATATGTACACACATTAAATAAGGTAAGTATTAATTAATTCACTAAACAAGATTACTTTTCCTAAACGAGTTTAGAAAAATCTTGAAATCATTAACAAAAAGCAAGCACTAAAAGAAAAAAGTGTCAAAATCAAATCTAAACAAATATCTTACTTTATTTTACTAAAGTGATTAAGAAATAAAGTAGAGTTGTGAATGGTGATTTTAAGTGTTGAAAAATGTAGTTTACTTAAAGATGAAGTAAAGGGCATTTTGTTCATTTAACATAATAATATTTTATTCCAAACTTTTTTCTGTAAATACCCAACCGCTTCTTCACTTTTTTCACACCTTTTCTTATTCATTTCCAAGCTTCCTCTCTTCATTTTCATGGATTCCCACCTTAATTAAATAATGCAAAATATCATTTTGAAAATATACTAAAACAAATATCCATCTGAACACCGCAAAACCACACCCGTAACTCTCTTTCCCCTTTCCTCTACCCATAGCTGCACCCACCATCACCCATAGTCAAGCCCACATCTTTCCCTAGCCAAGGCCATGACCATATTTCCCAATTCTAAGTCCAAGCCAAGCCATTTAGAGACATCGTGCAAGGATTCGTGAGCTAAAAATTTTAAGTAGCGAAGCTATAGCCGATCCTTCGATTGAAAACCAAAACAAAGGTGAGAACACCTAACTACTACATATATATATATATATATATATATATATATATATATGTATGTATGTATGTATATGGATGTGATGATGCGATATGATTGTATGGATGTTTGTTTATGATTTTGATCATCATCTATTGTTTACCTCGTGTAAACGTTTGAGCAAGTCACGATATCAACGTCTTTCGTTCACATGAAAAACACTTTCTGAATGAATTGATAAAGTAGTATGGAATCATTTAATACCTTTTAAAATGATTGAAATTTTTTTGGAAATGTTTCATAAACATATAAACTTGTTTTGATAAGTTTTGAATGAAACCGATAAATGAATCAAAACTAGATGCGTCGCGTAACGACAGTTCTCGATTTCGCGTCGAAGAATTCAAATGAGCATACGGAATGGAATTTAGCTTGGAATTCTTCGAGATAAAAAATTTCTAGACTTGGAATTCTTCGAGATAAAAAATTTCTAGACTATATATCCATAGTTTTGGAATGAAGAAATAAAATCAAGATTTCATCCTATAGATTTTAAAATATGTCCAAATCAAATTTCCAGAAAAAATCACGCTTTCGCGGTAAAATATAAAATTCTTGAAATGAATATTTTTAAATATTTAAAAATGTGAAATAAGTTTTATAAATTCAATAAAAAAAATTTTAAAAGATATTTTAATTGAAAAATATCGATTTTCAAATATTAGAAAAGTTGTTTTAAACCGAATCAGCTTTTAAGTGCTTTCCGCGGCAATTTTCCGCTGCCATTTCAACGACTTTAGAAATGAAGTTTTAAACTTAAAGATTCTTCTCCAAGTCTTTTATGAATGTTTTCAAATAAATAATTAAGTATTTTAAATATGATTTGGAAGTTTTATAAATAATGTAAAAAAGTTTAAATAAATGATTTACGAAAAAGCTGTCAAAAAAATCAAGTGATTTAATCTTGGCTCTAAAACCCGACGGTTATACTGGATTTTTCTATTCGTGAGATCCGTGACATGCATAAACTTAGGAAATTTACCATATCATATATTTATGGTGCCAAGTAGTGCACTGTTATGAAAATCTTCGAACTTCCTAGGGGTGATTTCCAAAACAGGATCCAGTAGGAGGAGTGCCTTCGGTTTCATTCAGTCCTAGAATGAACTTATATGGACGAATGCCTGATGTTGCATTCTAAAATCACATTAATTGATCTATATAAACGTATTTTTTCTTGGTGGCGGAGAAGAAAACTTCTCTTAGCTTAACACTCTTTCCTGAGACATACGAGCTCAGGAGTCATACGTTTATAGAAATCAGTTGTGTGATTATGGAATAGCAAAGTGGCATTCAAAGTGAAAAGATGATGTGCTATGTGAAAAGGTAATTGTTACCTCAAGCCTCACACCTAGAAATGGATGAAACATGTTAGATGCAGCAAGGCTTTGTGATTTGCAACCATTAGAGTATGATCATCTCCTTCTAGATATATTTCTACCTACTATAACATTCAGGTTTAAATTATTGTGGTGTATGCTAAGAGATGTCTCGGATGGGTCGATAACGATTAGGATGATGACATATTCAGTACTATCTAGGAAGAGGTAGACTAGTCTTGTGTTGATAGAGGACCATCAGTTGGGCCTCAGTATATTTCTGTAGAGATGTACTACTAGAAGGTAGTCGCTTCACATGGTCATTTGTATGAAAACCCATTCTCCAATAGTGCTTGCCATTTTATTTGGAGAACCCATTTTGTGGCTAGTATGCTTGAATTTAATTAGTGTAACAATTTTGGATAAGATTAATAAATTTACTTGCAAATGTTTTCAAAGAAATATCATTAAAAATAATATCGCTTATTATGATGCAATAAATATTTTGTTATCGTAAGGTAAAAATGTGTTCCATGTTTACGTGTGGCGTGATTTTATGAGATACCTTTTTGTTTTCAAATATCATATTTTGAGTTCTCACACCAGCTCCATGACTAACCCAAAGATTATTTTGTTTTCTATTTAAATTCTAGGTGCCCTTTTTTTCGGGTAGCGAAGAAGTCAAGATCGTGTTATGATTCAAATAATATTAGATAGGACCGGAGATAGAAATATACACAACAATAAGAACCGTTGCTTGTACCGGTAAAAGTAACAAAAGTCTGATTTCAGAAAAGTAAGTTTAAATGATTAAATAAATTATTTTAATAAGGGTTTTAATTTTTTATAATAATATGAAAATTTATTTTCAAGTTTTTTTACATAAATAAATAGTTTAACAAAATGTCAAAATGTGGTCATAAAACATTTGTCGAAAATCAACATTTTGTCAAATACAAGTTGTCGCAATGTTGTTTCACCTTTATTTTCGTATACACACACATTGATTTAAATAAGATAAGTATTAATTTAATTCACTAAACAAGATTACTTTTCCTAAACAAGTTTATAAAATTCTAGAAATCATTAACAAAAAAGTAAACACTAAAGGACAAAAGTCTCAAAATCAAATCTAAACAAATGTCTTACTTTATTTTACTTGACACCTAAGTGATTAAGATATAAAATAGAGATGTCAAAGGTGGTGTTTAATGTTGAAAAATGTAGTTTACTTAAAGATGAAGTAAAGGGCATTTTGATCATTTCACATAATATTGTTTTATTCCAAACTTTTTTCTATAAATACCCACCCATTTCTTCACTTTTTTCACACTTCTTCTTCTTCTTCTTTTCCAAGCTTTCTCTCGTCATTTCCATAGCTTCTCACCTTAATTAAATAATGCCAAAATTCATTTCAAAAATATACTAAAACGAATATCCATTCAAACACCGCAAAACTACACCTGAAACTTTCCTTCCCCTTTACCCTACCCACGGCCACACCTACCATCACCCACCGCCAAGCCCACATCTTCCCCTAGTCAAGGCTGCGACCACCATTCCCCACTCCAAGTCCAAACCAAGCCATTTAGAGATGAGCGTGTAATGATTCGTGAGCTAAAAACTTAAGTAGCGGAGCTATAGCCGATTCTTCGATTGAAAACCAAAACAAAGGTGAGAACTCCTGATTACTATATATATAAATGTGATTATGTGATATGATTGTATGGATGTTTATTTATGATTTTGATCATTATATATTGTTTATCTCATGTGAATGGTTGGACAGGTCACAATATACATGTCGTTAACTCACGTGGAAAACACTTTCCGAATGAACTAAAAAAGTAGTATGGAATCATTTAATACCTTGTAAAATTATTGAAAATGTATTAGAAATGTTTCACAAACATATAATTGTTTTGACAAGTTTTGAATGAAAACCGATAAATGAGTCACAACTAGGCGCGTAACGGTAGTTCGTGATTTCACGTCAAAAAATTAAAATGAGCATACGAATGGAATTTAGCTCAGAATTCTTCGAGATAAATTGCTTATGGACTATTATATCTTTAGTTTTAGGATGAAGAAAGAAAATTAAGATTTCATCTTGTAGATTTTAAAATATGTCCAAACCAAATTTCCAGAAAAATCGCGCTTTTGTAGTAAAGCGACCCGAGTATAAAATTCTTTGAGATGAATATTTTTAAATGTTTAAAATTTTTAAATAAGTTTTATAAATTCAATAAAATATTTTAAAAAATATTTGAAATGAAAAATATGGATTTTCAAATATTAGAAAAGTTGTTTTGAATCGAATCAGCTTTTTAAGTACTTTACGCAGCACTTTTTCTGCTGCCGTTTCAACAACTTTAGAAATGAAGTTTTAAACTTAACCATTCTATTCCAAATATTTTATGAATGTTTTCAAATAAATAATTAACTGTTTTAAATATGATTTTAAAGTTATATAAATTATTAAAAAATGTTTAAATAAATTATTTATGGAAAAGCTGTCAAAAAAATCAAGTGATTTAATCTTGGATTTAAAAGCCAACTAGTAGACTGGATTTTTCTATTTGTGAGATCCGGATGTGAGGTTCTTAAACTATAGAGATGTCCAGGAGCGACCATGCCTTGGCTCACCTAACCTCTTCCCTGGGCGAAGGATAGATAAGGTCGAAATGTCGAAAACGAGTCAAGTGTAAAAGTTCAAAATTTTCAAATTTAAATACTCAGAAGTTGCTTTCTAAAAATGACTTGATAACTTTAAAAAGGAAGGTTAAAATGATTCCATATTTACTAAAATATTACTTTTAATATATATATATATATCTTGTAGATAATTTGATAAAGAAAAGAATAAATCAAATAAAAACTATCTACTTATGAAACCCCATTTTTATCGATGGTTGGATTTCAAAGATTCCGGGGTCGGATTTGGGAAATTTCTATCTAAAAACCACTTCAAACCAATTTACATTCAAAGTAAAACATATTGAAGATAAGTGTATTGAAGACAAAGATATTCATGATGTAGGATGTTTGCCACAAGTCCCTCGATGTGAAATTTAACATATCAATTATTTATGGTGGCAAGTAGTGCTCCATTATGAAAATCTTCGAATTGCAAAGACTAATCGCTACTGATCCTAGGAATGATTCCTAAAACAGGACTGCGGTAAGAGGAGTGCCTTTGGTTTCATTCAGTCCCATAACAAACTTATATGAACGAATGTCCGTCGTTGCATTTTAAATTCACATTAATTGATCTCTACAAACGTATTTCTACTTGGTGGCGGAGAAGGCAACTTCTCTTAGCGTAACACCCTTTCCTAAGACGTATGAGCTCAGGAGTTATATGTTTATAGAAATTAGCTGTGTGATTATGGAGTGACAATATGGCATTCAAAGTGAAAAGAAGATGTGCTATGTGAAAAGTTAATTGTTACCTCAAGCCTTACACTCGATAATGGCCAAAACATGGTAGATGTAGCAAGGCTATGTGGTTTGCAACCATTAGGGTATGATCATCGTCTTCAAGATATATTTCTACCTGCTATAACGTTCGGGTTTAAATTATTATGGTGTATGCAAAGAGACGTCTCGGATAGGTCAGCAATGACCGAGGTGATGCCATATTCGGTACTATGTAGGAAGAGGTCGACCGGTCTTGTGTTAGTAGAGGACCATCAGTTGGGCCTCGGTATAGAGATGTACCGTCGGAAGGTAGTCACTTCACCTGGTCATTTGTATGGAAATCCATTCTCCAATAATCACCTGCCATTTTGTTTGCAGAACCCACTTTGCGACTATTATGCTGGAATTTAATCAATATAACATTTTCAACTAAGATTAATAAGTTCACTTGCAAATATTTTCAAAGAAATGTCATTAAAAATTAATATCCCTTATTTTTACGTTATAATGATTTGGTTATCATAAGGTAAAAACCTTTCTGTGTTTATATGTGGCATGGTCTTATGAGATTCCCTTTTGTTTTCAAACATCGTATTTTGAGTTCTCACACCAGTCTCATGACTGTCCCGGAGTTTATTTTGTTTTCCATGTAAACTCTGGGTGCTTATTTTTTCGGGCATCCAAATAGTCAAGATCATGTTAGGAGTATTTTGGTGGAGCATTCTAGAGGAAATTTTTTGAAGCATGGAGCTGAAGCATCTGATATAGATATCTATCTTTTATTTCCCGTTGTGTCTAGTTGTTTGTACCAACAAGTGTGGAAGCAGGCAGTTATAACTGTTCCATGCTGGGTTAGTTTATACCATAACTCTGATGTACCCTAGTGAAAGTGGTTGTATGTACTATCTATTTGTTTAATTAATCAAAAACGAGAATTTGTGTTTCCATCTTTTAATTTTACTTTACTTTACCCCTGATAATCTGCCTCCCCGGCTCTTGAATTTATGACATGTGGATACCATGGACGTCTTAGTGTTGATTTTCGAGGGTCGAGGAGATGGGTTATCACAATGTCGGTGATAACTCATCAGTGAATATTGCGAAGTACATGGAACCATTTTGGTATTAATAGATTTACGATTACATACATCTGTACTTATCAGTTCAAAGAGTTCATCAACTCTTATGATGCTCCGACTGATTAGGTTCATAGCTCTTAATTGTTAGAGATATAATTAACCAGTATCATATGATTCAAAATCATACAATAAAATTATTTTCTCAAAACTATGGCTTAGCCTATGATTCCAAAATAATGTAAATAATATTAAATACTTCTTTATTTTAAAATGCATCACTTTTATTATGAAAAAAAAACCACATTATAGTTTTATTTCGTAACAAATATTCATATTGAAACATAGCTATGCCTATTTCCCAGTCGATATCGAAAAATACTCATTATTTCATAAATAATGTTCGTTACATTTTACGAAAACAATTTTCATCATATGATGCAATCAATAAGTGCCATATGGTATGCTCCCACTATTTCCGCCATTACTAATAACGTGCTAAATTTGGTGGTCCACTATTCACTTAACAAGTTAATTTATTTCATACTGCAATTAGTTTATTATGGAAAGTTCTTCGATCAATAAACTTGTACTCAAAGAAATAAATCTCACAGAAAATAATTTTCAGTATGAAATTACATTTCATAATAGAAATCTCATTTCTAATTCCAGTGTTAAGTATCAATCACTATTATTACAATTCTCGTTTCTATTGTTTCTTTATGAAGCAGACATGACTATTCAATCTCTTAATCCCAACTATACCGTAAATCGTATCTACTCTTGTACATTCGTTATTCTTTCTAGATGGTCAAACCATTCGAAACAAAACCCTTACTACAATATCATAATGAACTCTTTACAAAATCACATTCAATTATCCTTAGCTTTTAAGGTATTAGATATATGATGTTTTACGTAAACTGATCAAACTGACATTTCAGTGACCAAGTTCATTGATTTATATTATAGTTTTGGTCTAGTGTTACATTTAACATGATACGATCCTTTTGTAGTCAATCAGATTGAATACCCGATCTTGCATTAAGGTTTATTTGGTTTTTCAGATGAACTAATTTCATTGAAATATTGTACATTACAAACTTTGATCATTTACCATATAACATTTATATCAATTGTATATGGATCAAATATCCATAGCCTTAGACTGCTTTATAGTTTGAAACTCATAGAATGCAATACATGGTCTTGACCAAATGAATGCGCAAGTGACCAAACCATGAATATATTCAGTAGTTGTAAAATTAGGCACTTGCATGGATGTTGAAACATTAACATGCAATAATATTTTTTTGGTAAGTATATGTATACTTCTATTTGTCAATTTTCAATTCATTTGTATATCTTAATTAATAAACATTTTACCAATCATATTAAATGCACAGACTTATCATTGTAGATAATTATAACATTATTTAGCATATGTTCTTACAATATTGGAAAGGTTAAACGTTACCATTTCATTTTTTAATAAGGATCCATTGGTCTTTTATGTTTCTCCAATCCTAAAGAGGAAACACAAAAGTCTTTCAACTTCACTAGTGGGTGTTAGGACTCATTTGTCTTGGTATTCTGACCTTGAGTTTGCTTAGGCTCTACAAACGATGGGTAACTCCTTATTGATTGTATCACATACAACTCTTAACCTATGTTTCCTTATCCCAATCTCATTTCAACCTTGAGTTTGCTCAAAAAATCGTAAGAGATTATTCGCTTGTATCTACCATATCGCGACGACCTAAGTATAATATATATATATATATATATATATATATATATATATTGAGTTTGCTCAATAAATACATATAGTTATCTTGCCTCATCTATTTAATATATTAATAATACTACACATAACATCCCTAGCTTGATTTTGCTCAATAACCGAGGAGTTTGCAAGTAATTTATTGATATATATATATATATATATATATATGTATATGATAGAGGAGAACATTATATTGAAGATTCATAATCTTCAATATATTATATTGGGTGATATCGACTTATGGACTAGTGTATTTCTTGTGAAATACCCCTGCGATTCAAATGTCAGACACATCGGAAATCATGGTATATGTACATTTAAGTAGGTATTTATTCCTTAAGTCTATTTGGGCTTCTTTAATGTTCCACCTTTAGTTTATACATTCATATCATACAAGTTTTATTGTTATATAAATTTTATATTTCATATTACTTATATGATAGTCTTATGTATATTATTTTGTTTAATTAAATCTTATATAATTAATGTAAGTTAATTAACTCTTCAATTAATTTTATATTAGTATTCCAATAAAATATTAGACATATCTATTATATTTATTGCGTATACTATAACCTTTATTATCTAACACATATATCTTATATATGCGTATTTTAATTTAATTAACTAACCTTTACTGAAATTTTTTTAATTAACTTATATTAATTTCAAATTTTATCTTATATACATATATACTTATGTTATCTTAAACACTTTAAAGTAACATAATATATATCAACATATATAATAAATGCATACAAGTATTAATTAATAAACTCAATTAATTAATTAGTTATGTTAATCGTATTAATAAATTTTAAATTTTGAAATTAATATTCAAATAATTTCAAACATTTTGAATTTTCATTACATTTTCAAACATTTTGAAAATTTATGTTATATTATAACTAAATATAATAAACATATTTTAAATTTAAATTTAACTTTTAAATTTAAAATCTTGTATTAATTTTCAGAACTATTTTGAAAATTAGCCCAAGGCCCAATTCAAATTAGGCCTTTTCAATTAGGGGCAACCTTTGGGCTCATTTCACCTTTTAGGCCCGGTAAGTAACGAGGTAGGGTAGGGTACTTGATTACACAATTCCAATCCTAGATATCACCTTTCAAGAAACTGTACCGAGTGCGTAAGCTTAATTTGTTAGCCTTAGCATGACTAATTTAGACTGCATAGGCAACTGGGCTTCGATATCATTGAAAGAACTAGGCTAACCCACATGGAAGAAATGGATAAATTTCAAAAAATTAACCATTTTGGATCTTTAATGGGCCTATGAAGTCTAAATTCATTTGGAACTTTTCTAAGTTTCTTTTAAGTAAAATCAATATTTTTTTTTATATTTTATTTAGCTTTAAAAATAAAGTTTCATTTTAATTTAATGTGTATGTAACTTAGAGTATTTCAAATATAACCTTATATACAAATTTTTGTATGATGTTTACTTTTCAAATTTATACAGAGGGCATATTTCATTCCTTTCTCCTAACTTATTCAAATTATCAATTAATGAGGGATCATAAATTAATTAGAGAAGGAAAATTTTCATTTCCTTCTCTTAGTTAATTAAATAATTCATTAATAAAATAATATTAATGACTAATCTAAATATGACATGAATTTTAAATATATTCATAGTAAATATTATGCCACTACAACATATAGGGAGTGTGCAGAATTAGTGGTAATTGATATGTATACATAAAATAAACAAGAACAATTTGAATGGTTATTACATAGGAATTAAAATAGAAATAAATAAGCAATGACAAGGGTGATTGGTATAGTTTTCCTTTTAGTAAACTTAATTAATGAAACATATAAATGACAATTAATAGGCATCATAATATAAGGATATAAATAGTCAAAAATTGTAACGGCCCTGACTCGACCTTCAAAAATCGGCACCGAATATGACACTCATATTCAAATGCCGTAGATCCAAACGTCGAATCTGGTTCGTCGGAGCTTATAACACCATTAAGTACAACACAACGGAAGGAAAATAATATCAATATATAACATTGATACAATGACAGATACAATGATACAATAGAATGATATAATAGATATTAATACTATCAGAGATACAAGACACAGCGGAAAAAAAATAGATAACACCAGTAGCGGATAATCACCATCTCCAAGGCACCAATCCAGAAATAGCTCGAACCAACATCACGTATCACCTAGACAAGCAAGTCCCGTCCTGATCCGAAGACTGGACAAACTCTAGATAATTTATAAACCTGACTATCTGAAAAACCCTACTCTAGACTAACCGTGTGGAAAATTGTGGGCACCCAGAGTTTAGGAAAGGAACAATAAACTCTGAGTTAGTCATGGGACTGGTATGAGTAACAAAAACATTTGGTCTTTTAAAACAAACAACAAGAGAATTTAAAATAAATCCGTAATGCTTTTTAGAAAATGAAACTACCATAAGGCCTCTCGCCACACACACAATGCAAACGCAGAATTGGAGGAGATTTCTTCTTATGATAGTCAAACATGTTTGATACGAGAAAATTTCTTTGATATAATTATTAGTGCATAGTGCAGAAAAACATTTCGAAAGTATAATATTAATCTTAGCCAACATACAACCATTACTGTATGCCTACTATAGCTACCATCTAAACAGTAGGGCGCCGCCATAAGTAAATGGCAGGTTATACAACTAAAACCATATAGGGCACGTATTGTTTCGTTTGGATTTCCAACAAATGGTCGGGCTAAGGAACTTCCCACTGCCCATGGGTACGCCTCTGGCGGGACGTCCCGAGAACTTAACCAGCTCTCTGCCAACACAAGGCTGGGTTACCTCTGTAACTAGGTAACTACTACACGAGCATGCCACCCCCGGTCCTTTGGGACCTTTATCCGAGGCGCCTCTAAACCACAAAGAAACAACCACACAGAAATGAGATTGAAGCCCACCACATAGGTAAATATCTAGGCTCCATACCATGATACCACCCTTTACTAGAAGGGAATGACACACCCTAAAGGGCGCGACCCTCATAACCTTGCCGCATCTTTCATGTTTCGACTATTTTCGGGTTGTGAGGTCCTGATGCAGTCTTGTCCACAAAGCTACACTTTATACAAAAGCCATGCTCTGATCACAAATGATCAACAAATGATCATCAACACACAACAACACTTAGCATGCCACACTACCAAATTGAGAATATATCACTGATAACCTTCAACTACATAACCTCTGAGCTCGTACGTCTCAGAGAAGGGTGTTAAGCTAAGAGAATAAATTCTTCGCCACCAACATATATGCATTTGAAAGAAATCTGCTTTATATCTCAAAGTGTAGTGTCAGGCATACAACCATACAAGTCTTTCCCGGGTTCGAACAGAACCGAAGGCACTTCGTCAGAAGCCCTTGCAAATCTGGGTATTCACAATCCCGGTCGGACTTCCCATCACTTAGGGAATCTCTATACCGTAGCTACTCGGTGCAGAGACAATCGATAGGTTATCCTATCATTCTCCCAGATATCCGGTCTTCAACACCGGTCTTCAAATGCAATCCATAGCGTCGTGTCACTATTTGGAATGGGTATGACACAAGGTCCTCTCCCGGCTAAACTGAATAATGAGCGCAATATTTAAAAACATATGGATATGAGATTTTAGTTAAGTCACAACTGATAAAATCCAAAACTTTCTTCAAATGGTTAAACAAATTACCATTTCAAATCTTTGAGCAAAAAGATTTATTTCACAAAGTTCACACAGTTTCACAAAGATCCATTCATAGATTTCCAAAACAATTTCCATTTTGATTGGATTAACTCGTTAAATCTTTGAATCAAAGATTTAACTTATAGCTTTCAAACCATTTCCATAACTCGGAAATCATTTACATTTCAAACTAGAAATCCCTTTTGCATAAATTGGAAGTTCATTTCTGATGTGAAAGCTTTTATTATTTGAAAACAAACAGTTTTCATTTCGGAAGAATCCAATTATATTTGCACAACTTAAAGCCTTTGAATTTAAATTCAGATTCCCAAATCGCTATATTTAACATGGTTTAACCCATATAAACTTGTATAACATCTTTAATCCCTAGTTTCAAATCATAGGATTCAGTTTCAAAATTTGAATTTAAATTTAATTTATTTAAATTTCAAGGCTTAATCAAGTTATTCAAAAATAAATTTTATCTTTGAAATTCCTTTCCAAAATTTTTCATATTTAACCCTATTACATTTCCAAACCATTTGGAATAAAAATTGCCTATTTAAAAATCATTTTAAAAATCTGTGACTTAATCGATTTCCTTGTGAAATCCATATTTGTGTGTGTATAGGTGTGGTCCAAGGGTTTCACACAATAGTGCAACAATATCATCATCACAGATCAAAACACAGAAATATAATTGATAAGCAGTATAAACTATAATGCTTATCATTCATTCACAGATTTACAGATAATATACAAACGTATCACAAATAAATGAATAAAATACACAGCCCAATCCACAGAACAAAATATCACAGTTCAGATAGGACAATCAATTCAAGGCATCTCGTACAATACAATCATTCATAAGTAAGGCCAAGCATTCAATAATCATTTATAAACAAGATTAATTAATTGTTTAATCATAATTAATTCAATTTATTTCCAATTAAACTATGGATTAATTATCCAATCCTGATTTATTAAGTACAAATCATTTGATATAAATTAATTTATCAAACACTTTAATTAATTAAATTATTCTTAATTAATCATATTAATTAAACTAACCTTTAAACCAATTACGTAATTAATTAACCCCTTAATTAATTATTTTAAGAAATTAACCCTTTGATTACTTACCATAAAGTAATTACACTTACACAATCTCATAAATGATTATCATTAAATTAATTAATCTAATTAATTATTAAAATTAATCACATTAATTAATCATTTAAATGATCTTAGTTAATGACCTTCATTAACTAAAAACAATTCTTTAATTACTTTCCTAATTAATCTCTAAATATAAATTAATCTAAATCATTAATTTATAGACTAAATAAATAAGTCATTCCTTAATTATCTTATTCATTAAATCATTTTAATATCTTAATTACCTCTAAGGTAATCCATTTCTATGTTAATGACTTCATTAATATTAAAGTGTTTTTAAAACATTACACTTCTAAATTTAGATTCAAATTTCACTTTGAATTTATGATTCAAAATGATTATACGTTTGAACATTAACCAAATTTAAATATCAACTCATAAACCTATATTAGAAAAGTTCTAACTAAATTACTTAAATTTTTATTTAAAATTTAAGCTTTAAAATACATTATATTTTAAACTTGCAAATTCAAGTTAAAACAATTTATTTAATTTTTCATTTAAAAATCCTTTTTATAAAAGAACTTAATCAAAATCCAATTCAAACATTAACTTAAAAACAAATTACTTTAAAAAGCTATTTGATTTAAACTTGCTGATTTAAAACTTTGGTTTAAACATACTTTTAAAACCTTGATTTAATTTATTGATTTAAAATCCTTGATTTAAAATTCCAATTCATTTAAATTCAGATTTTAAACTCGTTCAAATCTTCATTCTAGAACTTGCTTTACATCTTTAAATTAAGTGTAAGTTTAAAACTCACACTGTCAGGTTTGTAAACAAAAAAAACAAAATAACTCGAGCCTCACCATTTTACCTCGAGTCCAACCCTAACTCAACACGAGACAAATGACCCATTACTTCGAGTAAATACTCGAGACAAATATGCGTACCATCCCTACTTTCCCCTCCAACTACAACATTTCCAGATCACCCAAGGTTAATGCACGGTGCACATGCACATTGTCACCGACCAACTCCAGGCGACACGTCGAACGAGTCGACGGCCATCCACGCACCAACTCCTGACTCCCAGAAACCCCAATGTCCACTCGAAAACAAAAATCAGGTTTAAACTCAAACCTGGAAACACGAAAGCAACCCTACCTCAAACCCGTCCTTACCTCGTTCGCCACGCCCCGACCACCAGAATTCGTGAAATTCCAGCCAACTACTCGTCAACCTCTCCTCTACCATCACCCGAAGTTTCGTAGCGCTCGATCCATCCTCGAGAACAAACGAATCAAAATATGAACCCATTACAAAACTAGGTTTACAAATTATAAACGTTCGCCGCCGCCACCAAAACCATCTGCAGCCCTATCCACTATTTTTCCTCGACACTACGTTCATTCTACTACCACCCCAGAGGACCACGACCTCCCCCATCGACGAGATCACCAAAATTTTCCAAAAAAATGTAATTTAATCAAACTCGAACTGCTCTTACACCCATGATCTAAAATTGCGATTTTAGCTTTAAAATTCATGATTAAGTATGCGAATTCAAGTTGTATACCTGAATTTGTAAATTAAGAAACTTAAATTTTTACTATGTTAGAGCTTTGCTCTATTATATTGGTTTCCAGATCAATATACAAATTTATTTAACTTAACTAAACTTTTAAATCTTACTTTGTACTTAAACGAACATAATTTGTTTAAAACCTAAGTTCTATTCGTACCTAGATCAATAGAACATAAATTTTGAATAAAACTTGAGTCTGGGAACACAACAGGAAGCACACAGTATATATACACTTACATATATACATTGACAATGCCAAAAAATTCATATAACATATTTGTTTCAAAGAATAGCATGCAATCCAGATTTACTCTAAGATTTTTTTTTAATGTGAAGTTACTCACTTTGTTTTCCAGAATGAATAGAGCTTCTTTGTTGAACCAGATTTTGAAATGTTAGCTGAATCCAAATTCTTTGCTTCTCTGGCTTGTATGATTGTTTAATGTTGAGTTTTGTTTTAAATCTTTGAGATGATACTTGCTTCAGTTTTTTTTCTTAGTTTTTTTTTATGGACGAACTGAAATGAAGTTGATGATATATAGAAAAGAATTTAAGGTGATTATTTGTGTTTGTACAACAGGGTGGCACATTATTTTGTTTTGTACAAATAAAAATCAAACCAGAAATATTTTTTTCTTTGTTTGATTAAACAAGATTTCGGTTGATGGATAACATTTTGTGTGCTAAGCATTAATTATCTTTGTCTTGCTTTATAAGCTTATCTTCTTTTATTTGTTTGTACCTTAATACTTAGATATTTTCTTTTGCTTTACATTTCTAAACTTCACATATAAGATTCTACTTGCCTAGCAGCTTTTATACCTTATGTATATATAGATATAAAGTTATTTTAGTCAATGCTACAAAATTTTAACTTAAGTATAAATATGTACTTTTATACTTAAACAATTTACAATTTTATCTTTTCTTCATTTTTAAACTTAAACTATTAAATAATTAATCCACATATTATTTATTTCTATTTCTAGCTTAAAAGTTTATTTTTAACTTTAATACTTATTACCTTATTTTACATTTGCATTCCTATATACATATAGATATTTAACTTATAAAGAAATCATTTTTAAAACTTACTTATACTTTGATAAAATAACACACATATTTTATTTGACTTTGCAGAAAATCAAACCAATTTACCAATTAATTTCATGATTTTCTATTCAAAAATTAAATTAATTATTAATTTAAACACAGTCAAAATCTGGGATCGTTATAGATTCCCCACTTAGAGAAATTTCGCCCCCGAAATTTGCAGGCACGAAAACAACAAAGACAGATACACAAAGACAGAGAAACAGTTTTCCAGGTCAAACTGGATATTCATTCTGCATTTGGCTTACCAAATCAGAATATCGACAATACAAGAACAAACTCATTCGATACTACACAGGACACTCGGGTCATCAAATCTACGAAATATGCAAGGGCATTGATTAGTTCTGTAATAACCCGTATATTTGGACCATTTAAATTGACGATAATCCATACATGTTAACTTAAATATTACAAAACATGAATCATTATGGGATTATAAATACATAAATATAAACGAGGATCAATACAACATCACAGACACAGAACAGTCACAAAATAATGCAGCGGAAAATACATCGTCATAATAGCAGTTCATGAAGCTACTACATGCAGTATAACAATGTCTCAACATAAAGTGACTGAAAAGAAATACATAAATATCCAACAGACTAGGACATCAATACTGGAATATAAATAAACCGATAAAGATAAATGCTAAGCCTTCTGCATCTTCAGCCAACCTTGATCGGCAACTGGATAGCTTCAGACTGACCCGAGCATATACAAAAGAAACACTCGAGTCAGGACTCAAAATCTTATACAAGATAATCAAGTGCAGGGAATAAAGTCCATAACTCAAAGATGAATAAAAAATGTCTCTAAGGGTCCGATAAACTATCTATATATATACAATAGAATATGATATGTAGATAATGTCTAATCAGTAAAGTACGATGTTAAAATAGCGTTAAGGCGTTACCATAATTCCCCTTAACACATTTTATAATGCCATAACCTATACAGCACCGTAAACCCCACCGTAAACTAGTGGTTATCATAGGGTACCCCATAGATATAGCATAAAACAAAACGTAGTGGTCGCGAATAGGATAATCAGTATGACAAGGTACATGAGGCAATACCAATTAGGATACTAGTAGTTGCGTGATCTGGACTGATGTTAAGCATAGCCAGCAGCTACCTCAACAGCGTAAAACAACACTCCTAAATCAAGGGGTGCACCCAAATCGAATCACAAATAGATATGGTATCGAAGAAGTGTGTCCGCTAGAGGTGGCGAACCTCAATGGCCCGGCGCGGCTCCTGTTTTAGTCATGTCAGGGGTCATCCAATATCGTTCTCTTTCTTCAGTCAACGCGTTCACCATACCATCCACTTATTCTAGATCAACACTCCGCGTATAATAGTTATTAAAGTGGTTTTGGGTATCGACAGAGAGTATGTCATATCCGATCCCGGTCACTTTAATAACTACGTATTTATTACACGATGGTCGGTTAAATTAAAGTTTAAACAAATCAAAGTCCAAAAGTCAAGCTGCAAATTTTGACTTCCAAAATTTGACATTTCACGATTCAATTTATTTCAGATATTTAAATTCATATTTCCAAATGAAATTTTAGTTCAAACATTTGAGTTAACAATATAATTAGACATTCAAGCTCGATTTAATAAGATCTAAATTTCTCTTATTAAATTTAGTTCATAATCAATGAATTCAATTTAATGGTCAATTTAGTTCGAATCATTAAATCAAGTTCTATTCATTTCAATTCATATTTACATTCACTGTTATCATAAATTCGATTAAATCAATTTCATTAACTATATTCCTTCCATCAAAATAGCTTCATTTGATTTATTCACCAATTCAATTGAATTTCTAATTAAAGAAACCTAATTTCATTTATTTGGTTCCAAAATTTACACAACACAAATTCGTTATTTATGAGTTACAAATCAACTCAATTCATATTCAGTTACAATGTCCTAATTTATTTAATTCATTAAATTTACAATCATTTTAATTTAAATTGTCACTAAATTAAATCCATAAAACTTTAGTTAGTTTATATTCCTCTTAAGTCAAATTTCACTTAGTCTCCAATTTAATTCATAACAAGTTTCAAGTCTATTTAATTAAAACCGAATTTAAATCTTAATCTAATAAATCTAACAAATTTTTAAATTATTAAATTCTAAAACTTTACTTGTTTCTAAATTTCATTTCAAATATTCAACTTACTTAACTTTAAGTTTTCCTAAATCAAATTACAAATTTCTCACTTTTAAATTTGTCAATTCATTTTTAATCAATTAAATAGTTTTATTAATCCATTTCAATTAAATCCATTAATTTACTTCAATTAATCCATTAAGTTCGTTACATAATTTCAAACAAATTGTTAAGTTCATTCCTTAATTTCAAATAGATTTCAATTTCAAAATGATCTTGTTGACCAGTCGGGTTTCTTATTTTAATTAGCTATCCTAGCCAAGTTATTTAATTGGGTATTTATCATTTCAACCCAATATCATTCAATAAATAAAAGAATATCAAAGCATAGCAAAGGAAACTTGCAGTGTGATAACTGGGATGGTGTCAAAGTAAATAAACAAGCAATAGGAACCATACATAACAATTCAACAATTTATTTAAATAATCCTGAAATAATCGTATTAATTTATACTTGTTATTTATGCAAATTAATATAATTATTCCTAGAATCCACACTATCATTTCATGCAGATTGAAGATTATTACATTATGGCTTTTCACTTGGTGTCTATTTTCAAATTACTACATCAATCATACATTCAATGGTTCAAAGTGTAGTTAACCCTATTTCTACGCGTTGATTTATTTAACATTTAAAGGGGTCAAGTTCAACATATATGATCCGTTTTATATGGTTAACTATCCTATATCAAATTCAATTTCATATTAAATTTCACTTATATTAGCAACCAAATTCAACATCACATAACAAATTTAGTGTCACGACTATTTACCATAAACTAACATCAGATCACAATTTAACACGTTAAATCAAATTAACAATACATGGCATCAATTTAGAAATTTAAATATTAGCAATATCCAATTTTTTAACTTGTATAGAAATTTACAGTTTATGTGAACAATTTTAACATCAACCATTTTAACATTCAAATTAATATTAACAACATCTATCACTTGATTATCATAGCATAATAGATTTGAGTCGTGAATGAAATATTCACCTTGCGTGGTTAAAGAAGATGACGGCGAAGCACGAAAATGAATAGACTAGATAGACGACAGAAGCATGAATACGAACAAACAACTAGATGCAAATAAGGTAGATGGAAGCCTAGGCCTGAGATCCCGGATCAGCTACAACTGTCAAGCAAGCGAAATAACATATGAGATACTGTAACCCATGTTTATTTATATACTAAAATATATGTAAAATTGCACTTTACAATATATATATATATATATATATATATATAACATGAATCTTCCTTTAAAATACAAACAGCTTTTATTTTTATTTTTCAACTAAGACTGCAGCGTATAAACCTAACAAATTTTGAACTGGACTTGTAAACTAATGTATTCAGTAGCTTTATATTCAAAACTGTTTGTAAAATATATACATAGAAACCTGTTTGCATAACAAACTCTTATAACTATAAAATGAAGCATCCTGTACAAAACTTTCTCCCATTTTCTTCTAAAACCCAAAACTATATATATATATTTATATATAATGGCGGTGTAGTGGGAAGTTGGCTGCGGCCAAGGCGAGGCGTTCGGGTTTGGTGGCGGCATCGGGCGGTTGCTGGTAGGATGGGGTCGAGGGCAGTGGGACGTGGAGGCTGGTGGATGGCGGATGTGGGTTGGTTGCTGGCGATGTGGGTGGAGCAGGCGGGCGTGAGTGGAGTAGTGGAGGGCGGTTGCTAGCAATGCGGGTAGAGCAAGTGGAGTGGGTGGCGTGGCGGAGCGGGCGGCGTGGGTAGTGGCTGGCGCTGGTCGTAGGCTAGTTGGGGTCTGGGTTGGAGGCAGACATGGCCAGTGGGCGGAGGCTGGGTGGATGGTGACGGGCGAAATAGGTCGCGACGCGGTGGAGGATGGAAGGAGGCACGGTGAATGGCATGGAGGAGTTTCTGGTTTCTTACTAGAATTTAGAAAAATAAAAAAAATATGAAAGAGGAAGAAGAAAGGAAGAGCAGAGAGCACGTTCCAGAGAATTTTAGTGTGAAGTGAGCAATTAATGAAGGGAGAGGGTAGCAGATATATACAGAGATGTGTGGAGTCCCAAGGTCACAGCAATGATGTCCTCGGTAAACGTGATGGCTATTGGGTTTCCTAGAGAGGTGAATGGTCAAAGTCCCTTAGAATTCTGAGCGGGAGACAGTTGGGTACCGGTTCGGGCTGCGTAACGGACCGGTTTATAATTCGTTAAACAATTTACCAATTTCAATGCCGAGCTCCGATTGACGTAAATAAATATACCATTTTGATCAGCGCGACGAAGTGAATGCAATGGTTTGAAGATTTTGATGATTTGACACTGTTTGTGAAATTGTTAATTACTAATTTAGCTATTTGTTTGCACGGACAATTTAACTACCTGTTAAAAGCGAAATTTGATGAAACGAAATGCGCTGTCATGATCAAAATAATTTTCTTATCCAACATTATGAAAAATATTTGGATTCGGGCAATAGAAAATTTACACATAAAATTTAAACTAATATATAAATGTGACGAACGAAATTAACTGTAATATTTTTCAATGAAATTTGACGTACGCCTATGTCTATCTAGACGCATTCCAATTGTGAAGTTTGGATAGCAACGGAAGTTGTTTGTGAAGATCCGAATTTCTACACAAAATAAGCGATTTTAAAATTTTAAACTGGGTCTGAATTTCAGGGTCATTACATTCTCCCCCACTCGAAACTTTTCGTCCCCGAAAAGGAACGATGTAATGAGTAGAAGAATAGATAGAAGAGATATGACGGATATAGAATAGATTATAGAACATAATATAAAACATAGAATAGAGTTTACCTTCAACAAACAATTCTGGATTAGAATCCCGAATACTCTCCTCAGTTTCCCAAGTACAATCACAATCATCGGGACTCCGTTGACTTTGACTAGGCTAACAGATTTCCTTCTAAGCTGCTTCGTATCCCTATCAATAATACGAAGTGGTCTCCTCTCTATAGTCAAATCCGGCTCAATATCAACCTCATCTAACTGAGCAATAGGAATGGTCATGGATGGATCATGCACAACCTTTCGAAGATGTTAAACATGGAATACGTTGTGCACGCCTTCAAATTTCTCCGATAGTGTAACTCTGTAGGCTAGTGTACCAATCCTCTCAGTGATATGAATGGTCCAACAAATCTAGGAGCGAGCTTCCCTCTACGACCAAATCGAATAACATTCTTCAAAGGTGATACCTTAAGGAATACCTCATCCCCAACCTGGAATTCCAAATCTCTTCTACGCCTATCTGCATATCTCTTCTGCCTATCCTATGCGGTCTTCATCTTCCTTCTGATCTCATTAACCTTCTCGGATGCTTCTATAATCATATCTGGGCCAAGAATTAATCCATCACCAGTCTATATAAAGCTTCGAACGGTGCCATATCGATACTTGCCTGATAACTGTTATTATAAGTGAATTCAACCAAATGGAGATGGTCTTCCCAAGATCCACCGAAATCAATAAAGCAAGCTCGGAGAAGATCTTCCAAAATATGATTTACCCTCTCAGTTTAGCCATCTGTTTGCGGATGATAAGCTATGCTCAGATTCAGTTTAGTGCCCAAGACGTCTTGAAATGCCTTCCAGAATTTACTAGTGAATAAAGGATCTATATCGCATACAATACTAGATGGAACTCCATGAAGTCTAACAATCTCTTCCATATAAATCTCGGCCAAACTCGAAGCAGTACGAGTGGTCTTAACAGGAACAAAGTGAGCAGATTTGGTCAACCTATCAACAATCACCCATATACTCTTGTTACCTCTTCTGGTCCTCGGTAATCCATCAACGAAGTCCATAGAAATCTGGTCCCATTTCCAACACGGAACTCTAGGGGCTGAAATAATCCTACCGTCTTTCGGTGATCGGCCTTGACTTGCTGGCAAGTGGTGCATCTACTGACATATACAGAAATATCTCTCTTCATCCTACTCCACCAATATAAACGCTTTATATTTCAATACATCTTGGTGACACCAGGATGAAATGAAAGTGATGACTGATGGTTCTCTCTAAGCACTTCTTGTCTCGATCCATCGACATTTGGAACACAAATACGGTTGTCAATCCTCATAACTCCATTACTATCTATCTGTGCTCCCATTTTACTGTCAGCATTTCCAACTCTATCAAGAACTAACTCCTTCATGCGATAGAGCAAGGTGTCCTCATATTGCTTAGCTTTGATGTGATCCATAAGAGATGGGGAGATAACAAGCTGAAATAGGATGCCTTCTACAAGATTACAACATGACAATGCTTTGCTACGGCTCAAAGCATCAGCTACAACATTTTCTTTCCCAGGAGCATAATTGATGTCGAGATCATATGTAGCTAAGAATTCGAGCCATCAGACTTGTCTCTGGTTCAAATCCTTCTGAGAAAAAATATACCTCAAGGACTTATGATCAGTGAATAATTCAAATTTTGTTCCCAAAAGATGATGCCTCCATAGTTTCAAAGCAAATATAATTGCAAGAAGCTCAAAATCATAAGTTGCATAGTTTACTTCATGGGTCTTCAACTGACGACCAACATAAGCAACAACCTTACCATTTTGCATCAAGACAGCGCCTAAACCTTCTTGACAAGCATCGGTATAGACCGTTAATCCTTCACTCCCGTCAATTACCGCAAGAACTGAGGTTGAAGTTAGCTTACGTTTCAACTCATTAAAAGCAGACTCACACTTCTTACTCCAAATAAAATTGACATCCTTTCGAGTTAAAGCAGTAAGTGGGGCAGAAATCCAGGCAAAGTGCTCAATAAATCTGCGGTAGTAACCGGCCAAGCCGAAGAAGCTACGAATCTCTGTAGGAGTTTTGGGAGTCTCCTAATCCTGTAGATAAATTGATTCAAATCAGAAAGAGATAAGATTGTTTGAACAGAAACAACGATTAAGATAGAACTTACACTGATTATGGTGATTTTAGCTGGATCGACCGAAATCCCATTTTCAGAAACAATATGGCTAAGGAATCGTACTTCGTCTCTCCAGAAGTGGCATTTCGAGAACTTGTCCTTAAGCTGATGATTTTGAAGAGTTTCCAGAACATAAGCAAGATGTGTTTCATGCTCTTTCTCATCTTTGGAGAAGACGAGAATATCATCAATGAAGACAAGAACAAACTTGTTAAGGACATCTCGGAAGACTCGATTCATCAAGTCGACAAAATAAGCAGGTGCGTTGGTCAAACCGAATGGCATAACCAACCATTCATAGAATCCGTTCTCGGTACGGAAAGCTGTCTTATGGATACATCTTCTACTACTCTGAGTTGGTGGAACCCAGTGGCTAGATCAAGTTGTGAGAAGACTTTAGCTCCATGGAGCTAAAGTCTTAAATCGATGATGTGAGGCATCAGATAGCGATTTTTGAGAGTGCGTTTGTTAAGTTCTCTGTAATCAACACACATGCGAAGAGATCCATCTGATTTGGTGACAAATACAGCTGCGGCACCCCATTCAGAACAACTTCTCCTAATCAAACCCTTAGCAAGCAGATCATCAATTTGAGTTTTTAGTTCAGCTTTTTCCTTAGGAGCCATCCTTCTGTGAGGCAGAACTACGGGAGTAGCTCCAGGAATAAGGTCAATGCAGAAATTGATCTCCCGTTTAGGCGGTAGAGAGTTGACCTCTCCAAATACATCGAGAAATTTATGAACAATAGGAGTGGTACTAAGATCATTCGGGTGAGCATCAAGAGAGAATATGAAGCTTCCGGCATATTTCTGAGGTGATTTGCATTCAATGACAAGCGGTAGACCCTTGTCATTGACTAGAGAAACAGAACGAGCTTTGCAAGAAATAGCAGCCTCGAATTTTCTTAACCAATCAGCACCTAATAAGATGTCAAATGCTACGAAGCCAAGCACATAAAAATCCCAAGTGAATCGATATCTTCCATACAAGAGCACAACCTTTTGACAAATTCTACTGAGGTTGGCAAGTCCTCTAATAGGGTTGGAGACACATAAGGAAGTAGTAGCAAGAGTAGGTTCTAATTTGATCTTATTTCAAAGATCAATAAATATGAAGCATTAGAAGCACCAATATCGAATAATACCCTAACAGGTAAATCATGTAATGAAAAAGTACTTCGTAAGGTACCTCGATCATCATGAGCAGGTGGTGGAAGTGGTACAGGAGTGGTGATAGCAAATACTCCAGATGTTGTGCCTCTCTTCCGCAATGGGCAGTCTTTCTTGTAGTGACCAGGCTGGAGGCAGGCATGGCATAAATCACTCCTCATCTGAGAAGGTGGTGGAATAACAGCTCCGATAGATGGACAGCTATTTGCATAATGACCCTTCTTATCGCATTTGAAGCAAGTGATATTAGCAAGGTCGATTGGGATTTTCTGGGCATATCCTAATCCTATAGTCTTTTGCCAAGCTTTCTTTTGTTGATCAAAGTTCATCTTCCTCTTTCCGAGCTGGCTAGAAGAGGACTGAGTAGGAGTGGCCTTGGCAGTGGGTCCCTTAGGCTTTGCCTCATATCTAAGAGCATAGTAAACAAGCTCTGTGAAGGTGTAGTGAGTGTGGCCAGTAAGCAAGTCATAATACTCTGGTCTTGCTCCCAAAATGAACTTCTCGTTCTTTAGAAGTGGTGTATCAATCAAGCCAGGTCCGAACTTGGAGTGTTCGTTGAATTTCCTCTCATACTCAGAAAAAGTCATACTGCCTTGCTTAAGATCCATAAAAGCTCTATAAAGTTGGGTTCTCCCAGCAGCTGGCATCCATTGTGCCAAGAAAGTATCCCTAATCAAAAGATAGACTAGATGAATAACATTCCAAAGATTGAAAGAAGAATTTAGACTACGAAATCCAAACAATTTACCTAAACTGGGCCCAAGTCATGGTGTTCTCCTCGATACGCGAAGTAACAAATTCCCACCAATCTTGTGCGGCATCCTGAAGTTGCCAAGCAGCAAGCTGACGCTTCTGAGCAGTGATCTCTAGACCAGAAAATATCTTCTCTAAGCCTTTAAGTCATTATCGAGCCTCGATAATGCTCACGGATTCGGAAAACTTAATACCTCCTAGTAGTGTATACTCCTTACTAAGAGTGGTGAATTTGACTGGAGCTGGGGCGGTAGGTGCAGCCCGGGCAGGACCATTTCCTCTTCCTCCCCTACTGTTTCTGCTGGTACTCATCCTGAAATATCAAAAGAGATTTAGAACCATGGATAGAAAAGTTATAGAGCTTTAAGAAAAATACAATTAACGAATCAAAAGAAGTTGGAATTAAAAAGATCTGGATATTGAATCAATTCTCCTCATTCTATGGTATTGCTACCCTATCTCTAATAAGTTTATATAACCCCAAACTATGGCTTTTAGGGAAACCAAATCTCTGATACCAACTGTAACAACCCATGTACTTGGACCATTTAAATTGACAATAATCCACACATGTCAACTAAATAATACAAAACACGAATCATTATGGGATTATAAATACATAAATGTAAATGAGAATCAATACAACATCACAGACACAGAACAATCATAGAATAATGCAGCGGAAAATACATCGTCATAATAGCAGTTCATGTAGCTACTACATGAAGTACAACAATGTCTCAACATAAAGTGACTGAAAAGAAATACATAAATGTCCAACAGACTAGGACATCAATACTGGAATAGAAATAGACTGATAAAGATAAATGCTAAGCCTTCAGCGTCTTCAACCAACCTTGATCAGCAACTGGATAGCTTCAGACTGACTCGAGCATATACAAAAGAAACACTCGAGTCAGGACTCAAAATCTAATACAAGATAATCAAGTGCAGGGAATAAAGTCCATAACTCAAAGATGAATAAAATAACATCTCTAAGGGTCCAATAAACTATATATATACACAATAGAATAAGATATGTAGATAATGTCTAATTAGTAAAGTACGATATTAAAATAGCGTTAAGGCGTAAGCATAAATCCCTTTAACACATTTTATAATGCCATAACCTATACAACACCGTAAACCCCACCGTAAACTAGTGGTTATCAGAGGGTACCCCATAGATATAACACAAAACAAAACATAGTGATCGCGAATAGGATAATCGGTATGACAAGGTACATGAGGCGATACCAACTAGGATATTAGTAGTTGTGTGATCCGGACTGATGTTGAGCATATCCAGCAGCTACCTCAACACCGCGAAACAACACTCCTAAATCAAGTGGTGCACCCAAATCGAATCACAAAAGTAATAGATATGGTATCGAAGAAGTGTGTCCGCTAGAGGTGGCGAACCTCAATGGCCCGGCGCGGCTCCTGTATTAGTCATGTCAGGGGTCATCCAATATCGTTCTCTTTTTCAGTCAACGCGTTCACCAAACCATCGACTTCATTCTGGATTAACACTCCACGTATAACAGTTATTAAAGTGGTTTTCGGTATCGACAGAGAGTATGTCCATATCCGATCCCGGTCTCTTTAATAACTACGTATTTACTACCCGATGGTCGGTTAAATTAAAGTTTAAACAAATCAAAGTCCAAAAGTCAAGCTACAAATTTTAACTTCCAAAATTTGACATTTCACGATTCAATTTATTTCAGATATTTAAATTCATATTTCCAAATGAATTTTTAGTTCAAACATTTGAGTTAACAATATGATTAGACATTCAAGCACGATTTAATAAGATCTAAATTTCGCTTATTAAATTTAGTTCATAATCAATGAATTCAATTTAATGGTCAATTTAGTTCAAATCATTAAATCAAATTCTATTCATTTCAATTCATATTTACATTCATTGTTATCATAAATTCGATTAAATCAATTTCATTAACTAAATTCCTTTCATCAAAATAGCTTCATTTGATTTATTCACCAATTCAATTGAATTTCTATTTAAAGAAACCCAATTTCATTTATATCCATGATTTACACAACATGAATACGTTATTTATGAGTTACAAATCAACTCAATTCATATTCAGTTACAATGTCCTAATTTAATTAATTCATTAAATTTACAATCATTTTAATTTAAATTGTCACTAAATTAAATCCATAAAACTTTAGTTAGTTTATATTCCTCTTAAGTCAAATTTCACTTAGTCTCCAATTTAATTCATAACAAGTTTCAAGTCTATTTAATTAAAACCGAGTTTAAATCTTAATCTAATAAATCTAAAAGAAAATTAAATTATTAAATTCTAAAACTTTACTTGTTTCTAAATTTCATTTCAAATATTCAACTTACTTAACTTTAAGTTTTCCTAAATCAAATTACAAACTTCTCACTTTTAAATTTGTCAATTCATTTTTAATCAATTAAATAGATTTATTAATCCATTTCAATTAAATCCATTAATTTACTTCAATTAATCCATTAAGTTCGTTACTTAATTTCAAACAAATTGTTAAGTTCATTCCTTAATTTCAAATAGATTTCAATTTCAAAATGATCTTTTTGACCAGTCGGGTTTCTTATTTTAATTAGCTATCCTAGGCCAAGTTATTTAATTGGGTATTTATCATTTCAACCCAATATCATTCAATAAATAAAAGAAAATCAAAGCATAGCAAAGGAAACTTGTAGTGTGATAACTGGGATGGTGTCAAAGTAAATAAACAAGCAATAGCAACCATACATAACAATTCAACAATTTATTTAAATAATCCCGAAATAATCGTATTAATTTACACTTGTTATTTATGCAAATTAATATAATTATTCCTAGAATCCACACTACCATTTCATGCAGATTAAAGATTATTACATTATGGGTTTTCACTTTGTGTCTATTTTCAAATTACTACGTCAATCATACATTCAATGGTTCAAAGTGTAGTTAACCCTATTTCTACGCATCGATTTATTTAACATTTAAAGGGGTCAAGTACAACATATACGATCCATTTTAAATGGTTAACTATCCTATATCAAATTCAATTTCATATTAAATTTCACTTATATTAGCAACCAAATTCAACATCACATAACAAATTTAGTGTCACAACTATTTACCATAAACTAACATCAGATCACAATTTAACACGTTAAATCATATTAAACAATACATGGCGTCAATTTAGAAATTTAAATATTAGCAATATTCAATTTTTTAACTTGTATAGAAATTTACAGTTTATGTGAACAATTTTAACATCAACCATTTTAACATTCAAATTAATATTAATAACATCTACCACTTGATTATCATAGCATAATAGATTTGAGTCATGAATGAAATATTCACCTTGCGTGGTTAAAGAAGATGACGGCGAAGCACGAAAATGAATAGACTAGATAGACGACACAAGCACGAATACGAACAAACAACTAGATGCAAATAAGGTAGATGGAAGCCTAGGCCTGAGATCCCAGATCAGCTACAACTGTCAAGCATGCGAAACAACATATGAGATACTGTAACCCATGTTTATTTATATGCTAAAATATATGTAAAATCGTACTTTACAAAATATATATAACATGAATCTGCCTTTAAAATACAAACAGCTTTTATATTTTTTTTTCAACTAAGTCTGCAACGTATAAACCCAATTTTTTTTAACTGGACTTGTAAACTAATATATTGAGTAGCTTTGTATTCAAAACTGTTTGTGAAATATATACATAGGAACCTGTTTGCATAACAAACTCTTATAACTATAAAATGAAGCATCCTGTACAAAACTTTCTCCCATTTTCTTCTAAAACCCAAAACTATATATATATATATATTTATATGTAACGACAGTGTAGTGGGAAGTTGGCTGCGGCCAACGTGAGGCGTTCGGGTTTGGTGGCGGCATCGGGCGGTTGCTGGTAGGATGGGGTCGAGGGAAGTGGGACGCGGAGGTTGGCGGATGCGGATGTTGGTTGGTTGCTGGCGATGCGGGTGGAGCGGGCAGGCATGGGTGGAGCAGTGGAGGGCGGTCGCTGGCGATGCGGGTGGAGTAGGCAGAGTTGGTGGCATGGCGGAGCGGGCGGCCTGGGTAGTGGCTGGCGCTGGTCGTAGGCGGGTTGGGGTCTGGGTTGGAGGCGAACGTGGCCAGTGGGCGGAGGCTGGGCGGATGGCGATGGTGACGGGCGAAGTAGGTCGCGGCGCGGTGGAGAGTGGAAGGAGGCACGGTGAATGGCATGGAGGAGTTTCCGGTTTCTTACTGGAATTTATAAAAATAAAAAAAATATGAAAGATGAAGAAGAAAGGTAGAGCAGAGAGCACGTTCCAGAGAATTTTAGTGTGAAGTGAGCAATTAATGAAGGCAAAGGGTAGCAGATATATACAGAGATGTTTAGAGTCCCAAGGTCACAGCAATGATGTCCTCGGTAAACGTGATGGCTATTGGATTTCCTAGAGAGCTAAATGGTCAAAGTCCCTTAGAATTCTGAGCGGGAGACAATTGGGTACCGGTTCGGGCTGCGTAACGGACCGGTTTATAATCCGTTAAACAATTTACCAATTTCAATGCCGAGCTCCGATTGACGCAAATAAATATACTGTTTTGATCAGCGCGACAAGGCGAACGCAACGGTATAAAGATTTTGACGATTTGACACTGTTTATGAAATTGTTAATTACTAATTTAGCTGTTTGCTTGCGCGGACAATTTAACTATCAATTAAAAGCGAAATTTGACGAAACGAAATGCGTCGCCACGATCAGAATATTTTTCTTATGCAACATTGTGAAAAATATTTGGATTCGGGCAATAGAAAATTTACACATAAAATTTAAACTAATATATAAATCTGACGAGCGAAATTAACTTTAATATTTTTCAATGAAATTTGACGTACGCCTATGTCTATCCAGACGCATTCCAAATGTGAAGTTTGGATAGCAACGGAAGTTGTTTGTGAAGATCCGAATTTCTACACTAAATAAGAGATTTTAAAATTTTAAACTGGTTCTGAATTTCAGGGTCGTTACAAGTTCGAAGGGCAACTAACCATTCGGAGAATATATCGAACCCAAAAATAGACAGATATATGGATATAATTGCAAACTTTTAGTTTAGAACTGAAGTATACCTATTAACCATAGCAATCAAAGCAACCATTTCATCCAAACAAATAATTCTGACCTATTTGGAGTTTATGTCCCATGTAAATATACCAAATCTTCTTCCTGGATCTACCAGGAACCATCAAAGAATTGAAAAGAGATGCTAAACAAAAGACATTGATAGATGGATTTAATCTTCTACAATTTTTCAAACATTAGGTATGGATTCCAAATTCAAGTCAGAATACCCCCAAAATATATATACCAGTTTGTCCCTCTTTGGACTTCGGTCTACACAAGAAATTTTAATAGAATTTTGAATTTGGTTTTAATCGATATCATTTTTATCAATTCAATTCAAATTTAGCTTCATATTTGTTAACCAATTTATTTAGAATTTTCAATTTCAAATTTCTAATTCATTAAAGTTTAGATCGAAAAGTTGATAAAAAAATCAATGAAGATACGAAGTAAGGATTTTCTACAACGATTCGTAGGGCCACCATCCCACCGAAACTCTTCTTGTAGCTGGTACGAAGCAATCAAAAGAATTTGGAATCAAATCAAAGGAAATTGATAGAGAAAGTTGTTTCCGCTATAGCAGGACATTGACCATTTCTAGTGGTACTCCCCTGTCCCATATCTCATTCTCTTCTTGCCCTCATACTCACTATCGGTGAATAGCAAGAGAATTTACCGAGGCATTTGAATGGATATCTTAGGGATATACTTCACCCTATCTCTAATGAGTAACCTAATGTGTTATACTCCTGAGCTAAAGTTTTAACCCTCAGCTCTGATACCAAATGTAACGGCCCTGACTCGACCTTCAAAAATCGGCACCGAATACGACACTCATATTCAAATGCCGCAGATCCAAACGTCGAATCTGGTTCGTCGGAGCTTATAACACCATTAAGTACAACACAGCGGAGGGAAAAGAATATCAATATATAAGAATATCAATATATAACATTGATACGATGACAGATACAATGATACAATAGATATTAATACTATCAGAGATACAAGACACGGCGGAAAGAAAATAGATAACACCAGCAGCGGATAATCACCATCTCCAAGGCACCAATCCAGAAATAGCTCGAACCAACATCACGTGTCACCTAGACAAGCAAGTCCCGTCCTGATCCAAAGATTGGACTAACTCCAGATAATCTATAAACCTGACTATGTGAAAAACCCTACTCTAGATTGCCCGTATGGAAAATTGTTGGCACCCAGAGTTTAGGAAAGGAACAATAAACTCTGAGTCAGTCATGGGACTGGTACGAGTAACAAAAACATTTGGTCTTTTAAAACAAACAACAAGAGAATTTAAAATAAATCCGTAATGCTTTTTAGAAAATGAAACTACCATAAGTCCTCCCACCACACACACAATGCAAACGCAAAATTGGAGGAGATTTCTCCTTATGATAGTCAAACATGCTTGATACGAGAAAATTTCCTTGATATTATTATTACGACATAGTGTAGAAAAATATTTCGAAAGTATAATATTAATCTTAGCCAACATACAACCCTTATTATACGCCTACTATAGCTACCATTTAAACAGTAGGGCGCCACCATAAGTAAATGGCAGGTTATACAACTAAAACCGTACAGGGCGCATATTGTTTCGTTTGGGTTTCCAACAAATGGTCGGGCTAAGGAACTTCCCACTGTCCATGGGTACGCCTCTGGCGGGACGTCCCATTCAAATTTTATCTTATATACATATATACTTATGTTATCTTAAACACTTTAAAGTAACATAATATATATCAACATATATAATAAATGCATACAAGTATTAATTAATAAACTCAATTAATTAATTAGTTATGTTAATCGTATTAATAAATTTTAAATTTTGAAATTAATATTCAAATAATTTCAAACATTTTGAATTTTCATTATATTTTCAAACATTTTGAAAATTTATGTTATATTATAACTAAATATAATAAACATATTTTAAATTTAAGTTTAACTTTTAAATTTAAAATCTTGTCTTAATTTTCAGAACTATTTTGAAAATTAGCCCAAGGCCCAATTCAAATTAGACCTTTTCTATTAGGGGCAACCTTTAGGCTCATTTCACCTTTTAGGCCCGGTAAGTAACGAGGTAGGGTAGGGTACTTGATTACACAATTCCAATCCTAGATATCACCTTTCAAGAAACTGTACCGAATGCGTAAGCTTAATTTGTTAGCCTTAGCATGACTAATTTAGACTGCATAGGCAACTGGGCTTCGATATCATTGAAAGAACTAGGCTAACCCACATGGAAGAAATGGATAAATTTCAAAAAATTAACCATTTTGGATCTTTAATGGGCCTATGAAGTCTAAATTCATTTGGAACTTTTCTAAGTTTCTTTTAAATAAAATCAATATTTTTTTTATATTTTATTTAGCTTTAAAAATAAAGTTTCATTTTAATTTAATGTGTATGTAACTTAGAGTATTTCAAATATAACCTTATCTACAAATTTTTGTATGATGTTTACTTTTCAAATTTATACAGAGGACATATTTCATTCCTTTCTCCTAACTTATTCAAATTATCAATTAATGAGGGATCATAAATTAATTAGAGAAGGAAAATTTTCATTTCCTTCTCTTAGTTAAATTAAATAATTCATTAATAAAATAATATTAATGACTAATCTAAATATGACATGAATTTTAAATATATTCATAGTAAATATTATGCAACTACAACATATAGGGAGTGTGCAGAATTAGTGGTAATTGATATGTATACATAAAATAAACAAGAACAATTTGAATGGTTATTACATAGGAATTAAAATAGAAATAAATAAGCAATGACAAGGGTGATTGGTATAGTTTTCCTTTTAGTAAACTTAATTAATGAAACATATAAATGACAATTAATAGGCATCATTATATAAGGATATAAATAGTCAAAAATTGTAACGGCCCTGACTCGACCTTCAAAAATCGGCACCGAATACGACACTCATATTCAAATGCCGTAGATCCAAACGTCGAATCTGGTTCGTCGGAGCTTATAACATCATTAAGTGCAACACAACGGAAGGAAAAGAATATCAATATATAACATTGATGCAATGACAGATACAATGATACAATAGAATGATATAATAAATATTAATACTATCAGAGATACAAGACACAGCGGAAAGAAAATAGATAACACCAGTAGCGGATAATCACCATCTCCAAGGCACCAATCCAGAAATAGCTCGAACCAACATCACGTATCACCTAGATAAGAAAGTCCCGTCCTGATCCGAAGACTGGACAAACTCCAGATACTTTATAAACCTGACTATCTGAAAAACCCTACTCTAGACTACCCGTGTGGAAAATTGTGGGCACCCAGAGTTTAGGAAAGGAACAATAAACTCCGAGTTAGTCATGGGACTGGTATGAGTAACAAAAACATTTGGTCTTTTAAAGCAAACAACAAGAGAATTTAAAATAAATCCGTAATGCTTTTTAGAAAATGAAACTACCATAAGGCCTCCCGCCACACACACAATGCAAACGCAGAATTGGAGGAGATTTCTTCTTATGATAGTCAAACATGTTTGATACGAGAAAATTTCTTTGATATAATTATTAGTGCATAGTGCAGAAAAATATTTCGAAAGTATAATATTAATATTAGCCAACATACAACCATTACTGTATGCCTACTATAGCTACCATCTATACAGTAGGGCGCCGCCATAAGTAATGGCAGGTTATACAACTAAAACCGTATAGGGCACGTATTGTTTCGTTTGGATTTCCAACAAATGGTCGGGCTAAGGAACTTCCCACTGCCCATGGGTACGCCTCTGGCGGCACGTCCCGAGAACTTATCCAGCTCTCTGCCAACACAAGGCTGGGTTACCTCTGTAACTAGGTAACTACTACACAAGCATGCCACCCCCCGGTCCTTTGGGACCTTTATCCGAGGCGCCTCTAAACCACAAAGCAACAACCAAACAGAAATGAGATTGAAGCCCACCACATAGGTAAATATCTAGGCTCCATATCATGATACCACCCTTTACCAGAAGGGAATGACACACCCTAAAGGGCGTGACCCTCATAACCTTGCCGCATCTTTCATGTTTCGACTATTTTCGGGTTGTGAGGTCCTGATGCAGTCTTGTCCACAAAGCTACACTTTATACAAAAGCCATGCTCTGATCACAAATGATCAACAAATGATCATCAACACACAGCAGCACTTAGCATGCCACACTACCAAATTGAGAATATATCACTGATAACCTTCAACTACATAACCTCTGAGCTCGTACGTCTCAGAGAAGGGTGTTAAGCTAAGAGAATAAATTCTTCGCCACTAACAGATATGTATTTGAAAGAAATCTGCTTTATATCTCAAAGTGTAGTGTCAGACATACAACCATACAAGTCTTTCCCGGGTTCGAACAGAACCGAAGGCACTTCGTAAGAAGCCCTTGCAAATCTGGGTATTCACAATCCCGGTCGGACTTCCCATCACTTAGGGAATCTCTATACCATAGCTACTCGGTGCAGAGACAATCGATAGGTTATCCTATCGTTCTCCCAGATATCCGGTCTTCAACACCGGTCTTCAAATGTAATCCATAGCGTCGTGTCACTATTCGGAATGGGTTATATGACACAAGGTCCTCTCCCGGCTAAACTGAATAATGAGCGCAATATTTAAAAACATATGGATATGAGATTTCAGTTAAGTCACAACTGATAAAATCCAAAACTTTCTTCAAATGGTTAAACAAATTACCATTTCAAATCTTTGAGCAAAAAGATTTATTTCACAAAGTTCACACAGTTGCACAAAGATCCATTCATAGATTTCCAAAACAATTTCCATTTCGATTGAATTAACTCGTTAAATCGATGAATTAAAGATTTAACTTATAGCTTTCAAATCGTTTCCATAACTTGGAAATCATTTTCATTTCAAACTAGAAATCCCTTTTACATAAATTGGAAGTTCATTTCTTATGTGAAAGCTTTTATTATTTGAAAACAAACAGTTTTCTTTTCGAAAGAATCTAATTGTATTTACACGAGTTAAAGCCTTTGAATTTAAATTCAAATTCCCAAATCGCTAGACTTAACATGGTTTAACCCATATAAACTTGTATAAAATTTTTAATCCCTAGTTTCAAATCATAGGATTCAGTTTCAAAATTTGAATTTAAATTTAAATTATTTAAATTTCAAGGGTTAATCAAGTTATTCAAAAATAAATTTTATCTTTGAAATTCCTTTCCAAAACTTTTCATATTTAACCCGATTCCATTTCCAAACCATTTGAATTCAAATTGTCTATTTAAAAATCATTTTAAAAATCTGTGACTTAATCAATTTCCTCGTGAAATCCATATTTGTGTGTGCATAGGTGTGGTCCAAGGGTTTCACATAATAGTGCAACAACATCATCATCACAGATCAAAACAGAAATATAATTAATAAGCGGTATAAACTAAAATGCTTATCGTTCATTCACAGATAATATACAAATGTATCACAAATAAATGAATAAAATACACAGCCCAATCCACAAAACAAAATACCACAGATCAGATAGGACAATCAATTCAAGGCATCTCGTACAATACAATCATTCATAAGTAAGGTCAAGCATTCAATAATCGTTTATAAACAGGATTAATTAATTGTTTAATCATAATTAATTCAATTTATTTCCAATTAAATTAATTTCTTGTGGATTAATTATCCAATCCTGATTTATTAATTACAAATCATTTGATATAAATTAATTTATCAAACACTTTAATTAATTAAATTACTCTTAATTAATCATATTAATTAAACTAACCTTTAAACCAATTACATAATTAATTAACCCCTTAATTAATTATTTTAAGAAATTAACCCTTTGACTACTTACCATAAAGTAATTACACTTACACAATCTCATAAATGATTATTATTAAATTAATTTAATCTAATTAATTATTAAAATTAGTCACATTAATTAATCATTTAAATGATCTTAGTTAATGACCTTCATTAACTAAAAACAATTCTTTAATTACTTTCCTAATTAATCTCTAATTATAAATTAATCTAAATCATTAATTTATAAATTAAATAAATAAGTCATTCCCTAATTATCTTATTCATTAAATCATTTTAATACCTTAATTACCTCTAACGCAATCCATTTCTATGTTAATGACTTCATTAATATTAAAGTGTTTTTAAAACATTACACTTCCAAATTTAGATTCAAATTTCATTTTGAATTTAAGATTCAAAATGATTATACATTTGAACATTAACCAAATTTAAATATCAATTTATAAACCTATATAAGAAAAGTTCTAACTAAATTACATAAATTTTTATTTAAAATTTAAGCTTTAAAATACATTATATTTTAAATTTGCAAATTCAAGTTAAAATAATTTATTTAAATTTTTATTTAAAAATCCTTTTTATAAAAGAACTTAATCAAAATCCAATTCAAACATTAATTTAAAAACAAATTACTTTAAAAAGCTATTTCATTTAAACTTATTTAAAACATTCAGATTTAAAACTGATTTAAATCACAGATTTGAATTCAGGAAGCTTGAATTCATATGTAAACACTTGATTTAAACTTGGCTTTAAAATTCCGATTTAAAACTTTGGTTTAAACTTACTTTTAAAACCTTGATTTAAATTATTGATTTAAAATCCTTGATTTAAAATTCCAATTCATTTAAATTCAGATTTTAAACTAGTTCAAATCTTCATTCTAGAACTGGATTTACATCTTTAAATTCAGTGTAGTTTAAAACTCACACTGTCAGGTTTGTAAACAAAAACCTGTAGAAAAAAAAAAACAACTCAAGCCTCACCAGCTTACCTCGAGTCCATCCCTAACTCAACACGAGACAAATGACCCATTACTTTGAGCAAATACTCGAGACAAATATGCGTACCATCCCTACTTTCCCCCCCAACTACAACATTTCCAGATCACCCAAGGTTAATGAACGGTGTACGTGCACATCGTCACTGACCAACTCCATGCGATGCTGCATCGTCGAACGAGTCGACGGCCACCCACGCACCAACTCCTGACCCCCAAAAACCCCAATGTCCACTCGAAATCAAAAATTAGGTTTAAACTCAAACCTGGAAACACGAAAGCAACCCCACCTCAAACCTGTCCTTGCTTCGTTCGCCACACCCCGACCACCAGAATTTGTGAAATTCCGGCCAACTACTCGTCAACCTCCCCTCTACCATTACCCAAAGTTTCGTAGCGCTCGATCCATCCTCGAGAACAAACGAATCAAAATACGAACCCATTGCAAAACTAGGTTGACAAATTATAAACATTCGCCGCCGCCACCACAACCATCTGCAGCCCTATCCACTATTTTTCCTCAACAATACGTTCATTATGCTACCACCCCAGAGGACCACGACCTCCCCCATTGACGAGATCACCAAAATTTTCCAAAAAAATGAAATTTAATCAAACTCGAACTGCTCTTACACCCATGATCTAAAAATTGTGATTTTAGCTTTAAAATTCATGATTAAGTATGCGAATTCAAGTTGTATACCTGAATTTGTAAATTAAGAAACTTAAATTTTTACTATGTTAGAGCTTTGCTCTGTTATACTGGTTTCCAGAGCAATAAACAAATTTATTTAACTTAACTAAATTTTTAAATCTTACTTTATACTTAACATAATTTGTTTAAAACCAAAGTTCTATTAGTACCTAGACCAATAGAACATAAATTTTGAATAAAACTTGAGTCTGGAACACAATAGAAAGCACATAGTATATACACACTTACATATATACATTGATAATGCCAGAAAATTCATATAACATATTTGTTTCAAAGAATAGCATGCAATCCAGATTTACTCTAAGATTTTTTTTAATGTGAAGTTACTCACTCTGTTTTCCAGAATGAATAGAGCTTCTTTGTTGAACCAGATTTTGAAATGTTAGCTGAATCCAAATTCTTTGCTTCTCTGGTTTGTATGATTGTTTAAAGTTGAGTTTTGTTTTAAATCTTTGAGATGATACTTGCTTCACTTTTTTTTCTTAGTTTTTTTATGAACGAACTGAAATGAAGTTGATGATATATAGAAAAGAAGTTTAAGGGTGATTATTTGTGTTTGTACAACAGGGTGGCACATTATTTTGTTTTGTACAAATAAAAATCAGACTAGAGATATTTTTTTCTTTGAGATGATATTTTGTGTGCTAAGCATTAATTATCTTTGTCTTGCTTTATAAGCTTATCTTCTTTTATTTGTTTGTACCTTAATACTTAGATATTTACTTTTGCTTTACATTTCTAAACTTCACATATAAGATTCTACTTGCATAGCAGCTTTTATACCTTATGTATATAGATATAAATTTATTTTAGTCAATGTTGCAAAATTTTAACTTAAGTATAAATATATACTTTTATACTTAAACAATTTACAATTTTATCTTTCCTTCATTTTTAAACTTAAACTATTAAATACTTGACTACCTATTATTTATTTCTATTTCTAGCTTAAACATTTATTTTAACTTTAATACTTATTACCTTATTTTACATTTGCATTCCTATATACATATAGATATTTAACTTATAAAGAAATCATTTTTAAAACTTACTTATAATTTGATAAAATAACACACATATTTTATTTGACTTTGCAGAAACTCGAACCAATTTACCAATTAATTTCATGATTTTTTATTCAAAAATTAAATTAATTATTAATTTAAACATAGTTAAAATCTGGGATCGTTACAAAAATAAATGTATGTATATATAATTCTCTTGTTTTAAATTGTTATCTTGGAAAGAAAATAAATTCATACTTTGAAAATATGTAATACATATAATAGAATTTATATATACAAACATATGTATAAAATTAATTGTGTGTATATAAGATTAAAATAAGTCTTTCTAAGTAATACAAATTAGAGATTTATAGCAATAAATTTAAAAATAGATTTATTGTAAAAAAATTAATTATGTATATGTAAGATTCAATAAATAATCTCTAATTAATACAAATTATAGACTTATAATAATCAAATTAAAATTTAGATTTATTGCAAAACATCTTCCTTTTTTTTACTTTCTAAAACAATACGAACACAAAATACATACATGTAAACTTTCAAATCTAAAATTACATTATGTTTTATATGATTTAAAACATGAATCTTCAGTAAAACACCGTAATATTCATCCACAATTTTTAATTAAAATTTGTTAAAGCAAAATCTAATCAAAATAATATGAACATACAAAGTTTTAGATCTAAAGAACTATACTTTGTATTGAATGTTTACAATATAGATACATAATAAAACATTGTATTGAAATGTATAAAAAAATTATTTTAATTTAATAAAATAAGAACCCAATTGATAAATTGAACATACAAAATTTCTAACCTAAAGTTAGACTTTAAATTGAATGTTTAGAACATAGTTCCTAAAAACATTGTATTTAAACATATTCAAATATTAGATTTTATTTATTAAAATAAAAAACCAATCGTTTCATTCAAAAAAAATTCAAGCTACATAAACAATTTTCAGATTAAATGAGGTGATGATATGTACATACAAATTACGATAATTAAATTTCTCTTTCAATAAACATTACATCAAGTATCATTATCTATTAAAGAAAAACATACCTTATTACTCAAAGCCTTGAAATACATCTTGAAAATGGACTCCCCTTAGATTGTTGTTTAGAAGCCACACCTGGGTGATGATATCTCCTTAAATCTGTAAGATCTCCATTCCTTGTAGGAGATGGATGAACCACTTTTTCTTTGTTTTATTTGATGTTTTATATGGAGTTGAAAGATTTTCGGAAAATTTAGTTTATTGTTTTCTGCTATGAAAAGTTAGGAGGAACGAAAGAAATAGACTGATAAGAAAGAATGAATTGTACGTAGAAAATGAATTACAGAATATATTTTATTTAAAGGAATGAAACTTTTTCCATTCTTTAACTAAAAATTCCCTAATTAATTCCCTAGATTGTTTCTCTCTCTCCAATCCTTTCTTTACATGTATGTCATCAAATGACATAAAATTTCCACAAATCATTTCATGTAATGAAATAAAATTTCCATAAATCATGTTATCAAATAGCATAAAATTTTCATAAATCATTTCATGAAATTATCTTTAAATTACATCGATATAGTATATCAATGCGTGCAAACATACTTTTATAAATGCATTAAAATAATTACAAAAAACTTCCAAACATCTAACAAATAATAACTAATATTTCTCAAATATCAATTAGGTTAATCAATTTACAACATTTTATAATTATTAAATCATGTGGTTTTTCAGAGAATTCATCATTACGGTTGTGCGACTTATAGGTGTAAAGTCAGTCAGCGATTATCGAACTGTTCGAATATTAGCGTTCACAATTCACTTAGCGGCTAGTGGAACATTTTACCCGAATTTATCGCTTACACATCTTATGGTAAAATCCAATTTTACTAATTATAAGTGGTTCCTAATAGAGAAAATTATTTACACCAATTCTCTTCATCAAACTATATCACTTTGGATTTATGAAATTTGGTAATGGTCAAAATTCTAGTATCATCCACATTCAACTTTATGGTCCAAACACAATGTATTTGGTTCAATAATAACAACTATTATTAACTGAAGTGGTCTGGCTAGAGACTTTGGCTTTGAGGACTTCAGTTGACCGTGATACTAATCTCATATAAGTTAGGAGATGAATCATCTCTTGAATAGTGTTTCACTTCCAATGCTACCACTCGACCTAACTATAGTCGTTCGATGGACGCTGTGCTATAATTTAAGTGTAATTAAAGCAGCGCTTCCGCATTGATGATCAACGGTATTCTCAAGTCGAGAGAACTGTGTAAAATAGTCACATCGATATTCTCTGCTTGACCTTAGTATATTAACAACAAAAAACTATCAAGTGAGTCATTCCATAGTTATCCAATAACTATCGGTATGTTACCCCTTGGTGTCCCCAGCAGTCATGAGTAATACACTGCCTAACATTTGGAGAGCGTTACGTACTCTAGTCTTAATGGGTACATCGACATCCAGTCTCGATGCATCTTCGCTAGGAATATTAAACAGGGTGTATTTGTTTCATTGTGATAAATCACTCATGGTTACAACACTTTGTAACTACTATCATAAAACATATCATTTATGGATTTTTTTATTAAATATACTTTTAATTAACTTAATTGATTAATATAACCATATTATATCAAGTATATAATAGAAAAATAGCTTTATTTTGAACAAGATTGGTCAACGAGTTAGATATATGTAACAAATTACATAACTGCCCCTAGGGCATACTCCTAACTCCATCATGTATGTGGTTGTGTGTTAGGAGAGCGGAATTATGACTAAGTTATAGGGATGCAAGGTTAGTCAAAAGCATATAGAAGTCTGCCCAATTAATTTAGCTACCAAAGCCTACGAATCGTCGGACTAATGTGAGATGTCACAGTTTGAGTTATGGATAATACGTAGGCTTGGTTTTAGGTTAGGGGAATTAAGTGGTTATTGTAGGGTCTGCCTCCATTCCTACCTAAGAAGTATTAAATGATCGAGATTATCGTTTAGGTGCAGAGTAGTAAGGAATCTCGGGAGGGTTTCACTTCAGGGTTCAGGTATTAAGTGGCTATTGTAGGGTCCTCCTCTTCCCATAAAGATGTATTAAGTGGCCCCATGAGATTTTGTGCGATGTCAGTTAGGGAGGACTAGAGAGGTGTCTGCCTTGAGTTATTATTAAATTATGGGAATCTTTCTAGGATACAGGTACTAAATGGTCTGAGTCTGCATAATTCCTTTAATGATGGCCCCATGAGCTTTTGTGAGATGTCAGTTAAGGAGGACTAGAGAGGTGTCTGCCTTGAGTTAGTATTAAATTATGGGAATCTTTCTAGGATACAGGTATTAAATGGTCCGAGTCTGCCTAATTCCCTTTAATGAGGTAGCAACTGGATCAGTTACTTTCTTCCTCATTGTTAGGTTATGATTGATGGTAGTTGCAATCGACTGGAAGAGTCCTTTGGCCTACAATCGAAGGTATGTTAAGGGTTGGATTGGAAGAGCCTTTGGGCGTACAATCGGTAGTATATTTGGTAGGATATAATATAGAATGTGTAAGTCATATTACTTATCTAAATTGTAATGCATAAATATTATCATGGTAAGACTTGAGCTGTGTAGTTAAAATCTAGCTAAAGCCCTGCAAAATCCCCGCTATAGCGCATAGCACTCTTCGACCGCTATGCCATTTCAATTCCGCGCTGTTAAATAGTATATCCGCTTTAAGCCCTACTATTTTTCGCTTCACCTTCTATATTAAAGTTTTTTAGCATCACTTTAGTAAAATTTGTATATAAATGTAGATTTGACTAGTTTTCTTTTAAACCAAATAATAAATTTAGCGTAAAGACCTAATTTAAAGCATATCTTCACTAGTTCTTAATATAAGCTAGAAATCTACTATGATCACCAAATGCAGTCTGCATAAATCATAATGTTCTTCCATTTTGTTATATAAGATGAAATAATATTTTTTCCTATGTAAATGAGATGAGAATGAGAATAAATTAACTTTAGATATTAGGTTTTATATTTAATGAAGCTTTTTTCACCATTGTATTTTTCATTATATCCCCACTTCATCGCCATTATAACCTTTTGCACCTTCATTGCTATGGAACCACTAAGCTCTTTAACTGCATAGGACTTGAGATTTTAATTCACTAGACGTTGTTTTTCTTACCCTCTCTCGTTACAGCGCATAGGTTATGAGAGATGATTCTAATTTAAAAGATGAAGGTAGAGGCAAAGTCCTATGGCAATTTACCTATATTTTTACGTGTATATATATATATATATATATATATATATATATATATATTGTACCCAGGTTCATACATGTTATTATTGTTTTTGGGATATTGTATTCAGGATATTTGGTATGATATGTTGTATTTCTGAGGTTTGGATTTTATATGAAATAGATACAAATTTCTGATATTATATTTTATCATTTCCACTCTGAGACTCAGATAACACAGGTAGATAGCTTTGTATATTGTTTTTTGTATCAATCTTCCAACCAATAGCCGGCTTTGGAATGAGTCCAAGGTTTGATGGACTTTTATTGGATTGAAAATTAGGTTCGTTTTGAGGTGGGTTGTTACATATTGTGCCATAGTTGGGTAATTATTGGTGATCATTGTATTTTCAGATGTTTAACTAAAATAAATTCTTTGATTCAGAATGGAAATACTTTATTGAAATGAAATGTATGGTAGCGAGAAGATTAAATAAATATATTATAGATAAGTTGTTTACTAATTTCTAATGGTTTATGTAAATATCCAAGATTTTAACGAATTTTACTGGAATTAAAGTATGGAATTATAAAATTATTATTTATGAGTTTTTGGAGAAATTCTTAAATAATAACTAAGATTATATTTTAAGTTAATATTTAGGAATTTCATTATTTATAAGGTAGAATGAGACTTTGAATAATAATAATAATGTCATTTTAGAAAAGCTATTTGATGAATATTACTATTTATGATTAAAATAAAATGGTTCAGTTATTTGAAGAATGAAAGTACGGCAAAGGATTAAAAGGGTATATTCTCATTTAAAACGAATTATTATTGTTTTTAGGATGAATAAATAAAAGTGATTTTACAACAAACAATAATAAACAGTTTTTGTGCTTAAAGAAATAACGGATGCAAATATATTAGTTTAGTGGTTATAGAATATGTGATTGGTTGTTAGTTGGAATTATTACATATATTGGATGTTTAATGATAGTATCTCATTTTGACGAGTGTGTGATTTCACCATTATTGCTACTAGGAGATATATAGTTAATTATGGTTATTTGATGATGGATATTGTTCTACTAATATTGATTGGATGGTACACATTTTATGATATTGATGATTGCATTACTATTGTTAGGTGATTAATATACACTTGACGATTTATACTTGCGTTGATAATGTATTATTATATATATATATGAAAATTAGTAATATATGCATGTATATTTATGTTACTGTTTTCTTATTTGGTGGAATAAGGTTGTCACTAGATATTATTATTGTTTGGTAACTGTGTGCTATTATTATTATTGCCCTATAAAATAATTTACTGTGATGTATGAGTATGAATAATGTTTTCTGCTTCTATTATTACCATTGGTTGCAATAACTGCACTAGTTACAATGGTTGCATTGGTTATGATGGTTGCATTGGTTGTAATGGCCGCATGGGTGTTACGATTGTTATATACTAACTAGTATTTGGATGCAAGAGATGAGCATGAAACATAATTACGTGGGCTCAATCTCCTAAAAAGGGATACATAGGAAGTTTTTTCCTATGCAATAGCTATCAAGCCTATGGCCGTAGTGTATAGGCTTAGGTGTGGTCCAAACACAGTTGGAACCTTGTTTTCCTTTTTCATATGTATATTTGTATATTTGAAGGTTTGCAGGTGGAAGTAAAGAAGAGAACAAAGGATTTGGAAGAGGCTACATGCATAGTATGGTTATGTATATCTCTTGCATCATAATTATAAAGTTGCGGTGGTAAATTAATGGTTTAATGTATTGAGATGAATATAATCTGATGCTAAAATTTATATAATATTTAATTATTAAAATTGTATTTCTGTTTGAATTCCGCTATGAGGTTTTCACTTTTTGTTACCCTTGGTCCACTGTCCTGGATGTCTGGATTTAATTATAAGCACATTTCGGCATTGCTTATGATTGAATTTGGATGTTAAAAATTGTGAGTTGTAACATTTGGTATCATAACTTAGGTTTAGCGATTCCTCGGGCCTTGGGTAGGTTTAAACCAATTAGGGTAGTTTATTTTATGCCTTAAGTCATGTTATAACATAAACGTGAGAGCATTCGATTGAAAATTTTATATATATGCATTTGTTTGTTTAACCACTATTACCTTGCCCTTAAATGATGTTTATTTATGATGACCATCGTACGAAAGATAAACAAAGTGGGAGTGGGGTAGGATGCACACTTATAAGAAGGGTTAAATGTTAGTTATAACTCGAGTGAACGACAAACGAAGTTAAATTAATTGAAATCCAACCTTAATAAGATGGACCACTTTTACTTCTTAGTGTATAATATTTATTTAGAAAAACTATGAAATATAGATTTCTAGTTTTTAAAGATATTTTATTAAAAGGGAAAAATACCTATTTTTGACATCAAGTAATTTTTAAAATAAAGTATTTAATCTGGTTAAATAAAATATTTTTAGGAAGATATTTCTGTAAGAAAGAGTAAATATCGTGAGAATATTTAATTTAGATTAAAGTGTTTTAATTAGATATTGAAAGTTAACTTCAGCTTTCGAAGAAACATTTTTAGCGTGGGAAAATTTGTGCGTTTTTAAAACACCTTTAGGAAAGTATTTTTATAATAGTAGTATGATTTGGGAACACTTTGCTAATAAAGGGAGATTTCATCTACATGAAGATAAAGTTTTGCTGAAAGGTGTTCTATTTGAAAATATTTTATGCGACTTATATTTTGTTTATTTTGAAAAAAATCCATAATGGGAACTTCTTAGCTGCAATTGTTCTAATTAGGGTATGTCACTTGGAAAAAATAGGGTTTGTGTTAAGAATTATTTTCACCTTTGTTTTTATCTGAATACTTTGAAAAACATTCTATTGAGATACATTTTGTGAAAGAATATTTTTGGTTAATAGATATTTCAAAATATACACTGAAAAGTTTGAAGAATATCTGTTTAAAAGGATGCTTTGAGCAAGAAAGCTATTTTAATGATTGTAAAAGATTTTAAAATATTTTTGTCTTGAATACCTTATTAAGGAGTATCTAGTAAAAACCCTTATTTTAAGGAAAATAATTTTTTGTTTGAACATTCTTTACAGTGAATAATATAGGATTTAAAGGAGATTTATTTTAAGGATACCTTATAGGAAAGCTATTAAAGATATTTTATTTTAAAGGAATTATTTTCTCAAACAAAGAGTTTGAAAATAATATAGTGTAATATTTTTAATTAAGAAATATTTTATTAGTGGAGGCAATTGAAAATAATTGATGGAATTATTTTTAATTGAGAAGTATCTTTTTGGGTAAAGAATGTAAAAAATATTTATTTGAGAAACTTTTCATTATTAAGGAGTGAGTTTGATTTAAGAAGACTTTTGTTTGAAAATTGATTTTTGTTAAAAAATATTTCCAATTAAGAAGTTACTCCTTGATAGAAGATGTTTTAAAAAAGAAATTTTTTTAGGTAAAGAGATTTTGGTTGAAAAGAGACCTAACTTGAAAATTATTTTATTGAGAATGTATATTATTAGGAAATTATGTATTATAAAATACATATTTTTACATCACCTTGAGAAAAATAATTTATTAAGATGAAGATGATTTGATTTGAAAAGTAAATATTTGAAAATGTAGAATATTTAATAAGTAAGATATTTTAGTAGTGTTTATTAAATAGATAGTGTGATGACCCATATTTTATTTATCGGATGAATATAAAATATTTTTATTTAATTCATATAAGGTCGTATGTCTCTAATACTTTGAAAAATAGCTCATAGGGAGATTTCCAAGTATGGGATTTTTATCGAATTTCTATGCTGACCATTTTGACCCCGAAAAGCTTATATGGACTATAACTTTTGATAGGATCCGAGTTAGGTTCTGTAACTACTTCTATTACTTCAAGATGATGGTTTTGATAGAGTTAGGTGTATGCCTTAGGGTTAATTATGTAATTTGGTATGTATACATAACTCGTTGACCAATCTTGTTCGAAGTACAAAGTATTTTCTTCCTGTTACATACTTGATATAATGTGATTATATTAATTAATTAACTTAATTAAAAGTATATCTAATAGAAAATTTCGTAAATGGTATATTTTGTGATAGTAGTTGCAAAGTGTTGTAACAGTGAGTAATTTATCACAGCGAAATAAATATACCATTTTAAATGTTCCTAGTCAAGATGCACCGAGACTGGATATCGATGTATCCGTTGTGACTGGATTACATAACGCTCTCCAAATGTTGGGCACTGTATTACTCATGACTGCTGGACGACACCAAGGGGCTGCGTACTAATAGTTTTTGGATAAATGTGGAACAACTCACTTGATAATTTTCTGTTGGTTAATATAACTAAGCTTTTACAGAAAATATCGATGTGACTGATTTACACTGCTCTCTCGACTTAAGAATAATGTGGATCTTCAATTTGAAAGCTCCACTTTGATTATAGCCAAATAATGGCATGGCATCCATCGAGTGACTATAGTTGAGTCGATTAGAAGTATTGGAAGTGAAACACTATTCAAGAGAGGATTCTCTCCTCAGTTATATGTCGTTAGTATCATAGTCAACTCAAGTCAACTCAAAATCAAAGTCTTTGGCTAGAGCATTTCGGTTAATAATAATTGTTATTATTGAACCAAGGACTTTGTATTTGGACTATAAAGTTGAATGTGGATGAGGTTGGAATTTTGACCATTACCAAATTCCATAAGTCATACGTGATATAGTTTGACAAAGAGAATTAGTGTAAACAAATGTCGCAACCAGGTAATGCTTATTAAACAAAAATTGGATTTTTCCGAAAATGAGTAAGCGATAAATTTGACCATAATGTCATACCACCTGCTAAGTGATGTGTGAATGTTAACATTAGAATTGTTCGATGTTAATTGCTGACCAAATTTACACCCAAGAATTACATAGCCAAAATGATGAATTCCCTTAAGACCAAATGATTTATTAGTTTATAGTTGTTATAAATTAATTAAATTAATTAATATTTATGAAATATTAATTATAAAATTTGAATATGATTTGAGAAATAAATAATGTTATATATATTTATAACAACTATAAATATATTGATTGATATACAATATCGGAAAGCAATTAAATTAGATTTAATTGCATAGTATTTTGGGTAGGGCTTAGATGGGTTTAAGGCCCATCATTAGGGCTAAAAAATTTTGGTTTTGGGAAGGTCTAGCGGTGGCTAAAACATAGAGAATTGGCCTGGAGATAATGGGTTGAGATCAAGTGAGAATGGGTAAAAGATTTTCCTCGTTTCTCTATAATACAACCCTATATATATGTATCTCTAAAATAATTACTAACCTTTTTTTGGCCGCCATTACATTCTACATTGCTCGTTAAAACATAGCTCTCAATCCACTCCAAAATTCTAAAATATATTTCAAATTAAAATAATACTATTCGATAGTTAGAGGTCGGTGATTCTGTACTTGCAATCTGACGAATCTAGAACAGTAAAAGGAAGGGTGTGACACCCCACCTGTATACTCACATTAACCAAGGACACTATGGCGTAATTCCATATACTAGCACAAAGAATAAGGCTATTGAGGAGCGAACATCTGCGTAATTGCTTTGTGCGTGTACCGATATGTCAGATAGTATATCATGCATTTCATTTCAAGAGGAAATCCGACATATCAAATACAAACTCAAAGCTACTACACAGTGGCTATGTGGCCTTCGAAAACAAATATAAAATAAGCACAACACAAAATCAGTCACATATATTCACATCACTAAGGCAGAAACAGATATTAATATAACACATAGAAGTATACATCAAAATAGTGGTCATACAAGATCCACTACATCACAAAAGAATAGGTATACATTAAGGAGTCTCTATCTCGAATGTATAAAAACAAAAATTTCTGAGCTAAAGTAGTTAGCCAAAAGTCAGAAGCTAGCTCCTGCTAAGAAGTCAAGAGGAAGCATCTGAAACACCTCGGTCTGATCGAAATATTATTTGGGAAGAAAAATAATAAATGGATCAGTCTAGCTATATTTAGCATGTAAGATTAGATAGGATAAGAGATATGACAAATATATACGATAACAACAAAAATCATACAATATCTCAAGTTTTCTTAAACAACAAAAAGAATTTCATACTCTTTAGCTTATTCACCAAATCAAAAATATTGATAGAGCTTATCAATGCAAATCAAAAAAATTGGTGAAACACAAATTCTAGAAATCAAAAATTAGAAATCCAAAAAACATAAAAAGGGGGAGGCTTATCATAAATGGAAGCATGAAAACTCACCAACGCGTGTATCACAAACGGGACGCTATTCCATAGTTCGCTAACCCATAGAGCTAGTGCAACGAGTAGTACAAAGGTACGCCCGAGGAACATGAAACTCAAATAAGCCAGAACAACGACGTAGTACAATGATACGCCTAATGAACCAAACTCTATAAAACCCATAGGTTGCCAGCCTATAAAAAATGAGACGAGGCTCAATAGAACGTGCGATAGTCCCTAATGCGGACAAAGAGACATCGCATATCGCTAGTCTAAACCATAAAATGATCATCGTTGATCAATAAGAAGTGTAAATTACACTAAGCCAGTAAATAAACGAGTTTAGCTTCATGTCACATAACCATTGGCTTAAATTAAATATTTACAAATAAAATGTAGATTTCCACTCGAAATTGTCACAAGATTTCAATCGAACAAGTCTAAGAATTAACCGACGAAGTAAACTCAAGCGTTTCATACCATTTGTATTGCTAAGTCGTTTAATTGGATTTCTCATACAAATGAGGTAAAGGTTCGTATGTACTAATAGATTGGAAAACGGTTTTAAAAACTAGCTTCGAATTAAAAGTAATGTTGAAATCATTTTTGTGAAAAAATTTGAGTATTTACTATCAGCATAGAAACCTTTGTAATTTAAAGTGACAAATCACAGAAACAATTGTGAAAACAATCTATCACCAAAAATTCACATACGACGACTTGAATTAAAACCATGAAAATAGATATCGAATCCATCAAATGGATATTCCCAAAAATCTAGAAAATAAGTCATCGAAGTTGATAATAAATGATAACAACCAACCAGATTAACAAAAATCGATTAAAACGGAAACCCATATAAAAATAGGTAAGTTGGCTGAATTTAACAACGCTAAAAGTCTGGTGGTCTTCCCAGACATCTGAGCTGAAGTTCTGGAATTTTTCTTCCAGATCGCTCAAACGTTTGGGAATAACATAGGACGTCTGAGCTGTAAGTCTGGAATTTTTATTCCTTTGCTTCAGATGTCTGAGCATTTTACCTGATGTTTGAACTGAAGCTTAGGGCAAAATTTGTCTAGGCCATTAATGGCCAAATCAAGTCAGAAGCGATCGAATGAGCGATGGTGGCTAGGATTTATGCCAAGTGACTACCCAACCCTATAATCTCCTCAATACACTCCAAACAACTTGTCCAAACATCCATAGTAGGATTTTCATAGATTTTGACTTCAAAATAGAAAAATTGAAAACTTCACGAAACCAATTCAAATATAAGCATTTGAACATGAAATAAAGTTAGGAATTCATACCTAATAATAATGAAAGCTATATACATAGATGTGAGTTCAAGAAATCACCTTTAAACTCGAAAACAACAATTGAGAAGCTCTAAAACAAGAAATGATCAATTCCTCTTCATCTACACCTCTAAGATCTTCAATCTATTATCAATGCAGAGATTTCCTAAGTTAGGTTATAGGAAATTTTGAAAATTGAAGTGAGATTGAGTTGGAGAAGATGAAGAGTATGCATACCTAAGTTTCTCTTTGATTTATAATTTGAATTTGAATTTCCTAAGAGAATTAGGACTTAAGAATTTTAATTTCCTTTATTTTCCCTCATTTTTCCTTTTGCTTGAGAGTGTTAGAAAATTATGAAGGGAATGAATGAAGAGGAGTGGAGTTAGGGTATTTGGTAGAGGAGTCTGGGGTATCTTGTTGGGTTGGTGGGCTAGAACCAAACCAAAAGCCCAAATGAAAATACCAAAATTCTAATCAACTCCAAACATATCGATGTTTATACTTAAACAAGTTGTAAACGTCATTTTAAAATAAATGGAAGTGGTGTCGAGTCCATATTCGACAGTTTACAAAAAGTCACGTTTCAAACTTTAAATTCAGCTAACGATGCTATATTTAAATAAAACGTTTAAATATATAATCGTAAAATATGCGGCTTGTTACAGACTCTCCTCGTTAAAGAAATTGCATTCTCGAATACTTAAGAAGAAAATAAAGAGTAACAACCACTCTTAGGCATAATAACACAAAAGAAAAATTTGAAGCGAGAAGTTCACATTAAGGAGCATATGAGAGTATGCCCGAATATGTTCGTTCAATGAATACTCTGGATTCCCAAGAACAAACCTTAGGATTTGCAGACCATTAAACTTTCACAAGTGGAACATCTTTATTATGAAGGCGTTTAATCTTCGTTGAAATGATACAAATAGAATGTTGCTTATAAGTCAAATTAGATGAAAATTTAATTTCTTCAATAACATTGGCTCAAGAGTAGAATCTAAATCTCTAAGGCATTTTCATAGTTGAGAAACATGGAATAAGTCATGAATTGTAGAAAACTGAGCTAGTAATTAAAGGCAATAAGCCACAGGATCAATGCATTCGTTGATTGGAAATGGACCAATATATCAAGGTGCTTATTTTCCCAAACGACTGAAACGCACAACACCCTTCATAGGCGAAACACGAATAAACACCAAATCTCAAACAGAAAATTCTAGTTTCCTTCTTGGTTATCGACATAGTATTTTTGTCTACTTTGGGCTTCTCTCATCCTATGATGAATAAGGTCAGTCTTTTCTATGGAGTCGTGAATAAAATCTAGACGTAAAACCAGTTTCTCACCGGCTTCAAGCCAACACAAAGGAGATCGGCATGGCCTTCTGTAGAGTACCTCGAAAGGTGCCATACCAATACTAGATTGGAAGCTATTATTGCAAGAAAACTCAACAAGAGATATGATCTTCCCAACTTCCACCAAAATCAAGAACACATGCATGAAGAAGATCTTCAAGATTTTGATTCACACGCTCTATTTGTCCATCGGACCGAGGATGACAAGTGGTGCTAAAATTAAGCTTCGTTCCCAAAGCTTTTTGAAGACCCTCCCAAAATCCACTAGTAAATAATGGATCACGATCGCTAATAATAGAAGTAGGAACTCCATGCAATTTAACAATTTCTTTAAAATAAAGTTTGTCCAAAAGAGACACGGTTCGATTGGAACGAACGGGAATAAAATGGACGGATTTTGTTAGTCTATCTACAATCACCCGTAAACTGTCATGACCCGAACGAGAACGGGGAAGACCATCAATAAAGTCCATGTAGACTTGATCCTACTTCTAAACTGGAATGTCCAAAGGTTGCAATAACCTATCGAGCCTTTGATGCTCGGCCTTAGCTAGTTGGGAAGTCATGCAACACTTAATAAAGTTAGCAATATTATATTTCATTCCATCCCAATAATAAAGTCATTTCATGTCCGCATACATTTTACTACTAATGAGATGAATGGTAAATCAAGAAGGATGAGAATCTTCTAAAATGTCTTTACGAAGATTACTAATATTTGGCACAATAAGTCTACCAAATTTTCAAATGCCTCTGCGAGCATCAACATCAAAGTCTTTCAAACCATCAACCTTATTTTTATCCCCACAATTTCGGCTAACAAGAGCCAATTCTAGATCTTGCTTTTGAGCTTTAAGGATGCGGTCTAAAAGAGAAGTACGAGCCTCAAGGCTACATAAAACAAGAGATGAACAAAAATTGGTTTTACGATCTCGAATCTCACAAGTGGACAACGTCTCGAGATCATTCCATTCAGATATCACCATGGAAACAACTGCTTGTTGCTTATGACTAAGGGAATTGGCAACACAATTTCCCTTTTTGAGAGTATAAGGAATGTCAAGATCATAAGATGCAAGGAATTCGAGCCAACGTTGTAGACACAAATTAAGTTTAATTCGAGAAAATAAATACTTCAAAGATTTATGATCGGTGTAGAGAACAAATTTCACTCCCAAAAGGTAATGATGCCAAATTCTAAGGGCGAAAACAATGGCCGCGACCTCTAAATCACGGGTGGCATACCTAATCTCAGCAGGCCTTAAGTGCCTAGAATCATAAGCGATAACACGTTCCCTTTGCATGAGAACGGCTCCCAAACCAACACGATTAGCATCGGTATAAACAATTAAGTCTTGGTTCCCTTTGAGAATCATAAGAATAGGCGCATCGGAAAGGAGTTCTTCTAATTTTTGGAAAGCAGCTTCACATTTGTCTGACCAAAGGTACTTAACTTCCTTCTTTGTCAAACTGGTAAGAGGTACAAAAACTTAAGAAAAGTCTTTTATGAAATGACGGTAATAGCCCACCAATCCAAGAAAACTCCAGATTTCCGTCACACTCTTCGGTCTCTTCCAATATTGAATCGCTTTAATCTTTGAAGGATCCACAAAATTCTAGATTCGGAAATAATATGTCCTAAAAATTTCAAACAAGATTGCCAAAAGTGGCATTTAGATAATTTTTCTTTCAACTGATTGCTCCTATGAGTTTCCAACACAATCCGAAGATGTTTTTCATGCTCTTCCTTGGTTTTATAATAAATAAGAATATCATCTATAAAGATAAGAACAAATCGATCGAGGAACTCCTTGAAAACTTAATTCATAAGGTCAACGAAATAAGCTGGAGCATTCGTTAAACCAAATGGCATAACAAGCCATTCATAAGATCCATAACGAGTATGGAACAATGTCAAAGGAAAACTATCCACTGCAATTCGAAGCTGATGAAAACCGGTTGCTAAGTCTAAATGTGAAAAGACTCTAGCACCGCTATGTTTATCGAATAGATTATCAATCTGAGGCAAAGGATATTTATTCTTGATGGTAAGATCATTAAGCTTGCGGTAGTCAATGCAAAGCCTTAGTGTGCCATCAGATTTCTTCATAAAGATTGCTGAAGCTCCCCTAAGGAGAGGAACTAGAACGAATAAACCGTCGTGCTTCCAATTTGAATAATTGTTTATGCATCTCCTTATTTTCCTTATTGGACATACGATAAGGAGGACGAGTGATAGGTAGAGCTCCATGGATTAGATTAATTCTAAACTCAATTGCTCGCTAAGGTGGTAATCCTAAAACGGGCTCAAATATATCGAGAAATTCACAAACAACATGAATAAGGGAAATGACATCTTCCTCATCATCATTATCGTCATCATATGGATTTAGAGAATAAGGATGCCACCGAATTAGAATTTGAATCTTTGAAAACAATAGGAATCTTCTTAATAGATTAGGAATGTCGAAGATGAATAGTCCTCTCAGGACATAGGATGTGGGCTTCATAACGATTAAGCAAATCCATTCCCAAAATCATTCCAAAACCTAAGTAGCGGATAACATGCAAATCGGCTCGTAAAGCGTAATCACATAAGATAATCTCGACATCTTTACAAAATAAACCGAATGTTGCAGTTCCACCAATCGAATTCGCAATTCTTAAAGAAGTCATTAAGCCTATAACATTTAAAGACAAAGTATCAACAAGTTCGTTTGATATAAAAGAGTGAGATGCACCCTTATCAAAAAGAACTCGAATAGGATGATCACGGAACATAATAATGCCATCAAGTTTAGAATAAGAAATACCTTGACCAAGAGAAGGGTTACTATGGGCTTGCATAACATTTAACTTTCCATCTTTCTTGCTTTGAAGTTTGGGACATGAAGATATAAGATGACCTAAACTTTTGCAATAGTGACAATCAAGGGGGTTCAGACATCTATTTGCATAATGGTCCTTAAAACCGCAATTTTAGCATTCTCCACGATTAGTAGTAGGAGTCTTTGCTACCAAAGTTGCTTGCTTGCCTTTCTTGTTAGGATTAGGGCTTTGAACTTACTGTCTAGTTGCCTCTTCTTTTTGTTATTGAAGTTCTTCTTGGCACCCACAACTTCAACATCACTTTCTTTATCGGCCTCTTCAAGTCGAAGAGCGATATCTACAAGCTGATTGAAAGAAATATCTAGTTTCAGAAGTAAAGCCTTTTTGAGATTCTTATTCATCCTATAGATAAACCTCTCATTTTTCTTTAATGGGTTATTAATATGCTCGACCCTATATTTAGAGAGGGATTCAAAATAATCTATCATAGAAGTTTCACCTTGAACAAGGTCAATAAAGCATCGAGCTAAAGTTACTTTTTCAGCTTCCGGCACAAACTTTAACTCGAACATTTCTCGGAATTGCTCCTAAGTAAGATCCTCTTTGTGATTCCTCTGGATTTTGACGATATTAATTTAATAATCTTCTTATATAATCATTTATATTTGCAGATTTATCTTTTCAAAAAAAATATATGCTATCTATTTACTATTGTTTATATATATATATATGTAGATTTTGAATAAAATTATGATTTGAAATTCAAAGTAAATATCTTAAAAATCAATTAATTTAAAAACACTACATTTAAACACTAAGTGTATATACATATAGTTATTAATTATAGTAAATAGCTTAATTTTAAATAGGAACGAATAAGAGATTTTATCTTATTAAGTAAACATAAAATAAATAAAATAAAATATAAAAGAAAATGCATAAAAAAAAAATATAAAACAAAATATAAATAAATAAATAAATATAAATACATGCATTAATACATTTGTAAGCTAGGAGTGTCATGCAAATACAAGTGGCAATTGTTTTCTTTAAAAAAATTAAATATAAATAAAATGTTTTAGAGAACTGGGGCTGTATACAGTTCCAAAACTTTTTCATACATATTTCTCAGTCTCTTTTCTTTCTTTCATCTTCCAAAATAAAATCAGAGAGAAACTAAATCAAACTTCTCCAAGTTTTCAACCTAAGCAAGCAAAGATTCAAGCAATTCATATCCAAATTGCAGTTCAAAATCAACTATTAATTACAAAATCTAGCCCAGTTTTTAAAAGCTTGTTCTCTGTTCTCTGCTCAACAAAATACTGTGAGTAAACAATCTTTGTTTTATGCTTAATCTGTTTTATGTGTTGTTGCATGTGATGAATAATTAAAATAAAGTTGTAGAAATGTTGCATGGATGTATTTTGTTTGAAATTTAGTGAATTACTATGGGTATATCCCTGTGCATGTCTGTGTATATGTATATTCAATCTCTGTTCTCAAATTACAGGCTCAATCAACCTAAAGAAATTTATATCTCTTCATTTATACAATTTCTGGCTATGATCTCTAAAGGAAATATGTTTGTATGGATGTTATATTATTTGTAGAAATAGTTCTAGGTGAGTATATTAGGTATATTTCTAAAAGAAGAAATTGCAGAGAAAATAAATTCAAGATAGAAATTTGATTTTTAAGATTCCAAATTTTAATTAGATAAACTGATTCGTATTGAAAAATGATGAATTTTGGTAATCATATCATGATTTTTAAGTTTGTGGTTGTTGAGATTTCTCGAGTTGAATGGCATTAGGAATTTCGTTAATTTTTGATGATCGGAGGGAGATTGGTGTCATGCTCGATGCTGGAAGAAGCTGTTTCGATGAGGATCAGGGGAAAAATGATCTGTGGAATTCTAGACCACCGTGGTGGCCTAGCGACTGCGATCTAGGGTTTTGGAGCATGTTTTGGTCGATGATGATGTCGAGGAGATTGCTTCATCGTGGGTGCACCGAAATTGATCGAAGGTGGGGGAAACGAAGCATAGTTTCGAGACGAAGCTTTGGGTTGGTCGACGAGCTATCAGGTGGCTGTAGGCGGTGGCACGAGGTGTTTTCTTCGATCAGTTTGGGTTCCAAGAAGTGCATGATTTGCTCGATTTCGATTTCCAGTTGGTATCAATAATCTAGGTGGACGGGTCGACTGATGGGGAGATCGGCAACGTGTTGGTGGTCGAAATGTTGGTCGGAGTTGATCAAATCGAGGATGCAGGTACACAATGCACGTGTGCATGTGTTTGGTGTTGTTCGTAGAAGAAGAAGAAGAGAGGAGTCAGGAAAGTTGGGATTTTGCTCGAAGTCGAACGCAAGTTTCACGAGGGAAGAAAGGGAAGAGAAGTAGCTCGGGTTTGGCCCGGGAAGTTTTGTCTTGGGTTCGGGTTTCTTTTATTTATTTAACCAGGTTTAAAAGTAAAATTATTAACAAAGTTTTAAAAGCTAAAGAAAATGAATAAGTTTCAAAGTTTAAAAATAAAAAAAGATAAACAAGTTTCCAAAGTAAATTACTAACCAAGTTCCAAAGCAAAAGTATTAAACAAGTTTCAAAGCAAACTCCAAATTTAAAATTAAATGTTTTTAAAATTAAATGTTTTTAAAATTGCTTTGATTTAGAATAATTATATATTAGGTTAATTTTTAATTAAATCCTTAAGTGTTTTCAAGTGAAATTTAATAATTTAGTTTAGTAGGTGTTTAAGATAAATGTATTAAACTTTAATTAATATAAAGGTCTCAAATGATTTTGAATAAAATAATTTCAAGCATTTAATTTAAATAAGATTTAATTGATAAATAAGTAATTAAAATAATTTTACCAGATAAAATTAAATGATGTAATGAAGTGGGTGATTAAGGAAAATGTATTAAATTTTAATTAATTAAGGTCCTAAGTAATGTAAAGGGTAACTAATTAATTCCAATAATTATTAAAGTAATTATAAATGGTTTGTAATTAATTGATATTAATTATGCAGGATTTAAAAGTAATTAATTTATTTGTGTTAATTAAATTAATTAGAAATGTTATGACCAAGTTATCTTGCTTATGGATGATTAAATTGTATCGAATGCTTGGATTGATTAATATCTCTAGTCTGATAATTTGTGATGTTCTGTGATATGAAATGCTTTGCATTGAGCTATTGATAAATGTGATCATTTATTTGAATAGTTATCTGTGATGAATTTCTGTGTGAATATGATATTCAGAATTTAAAATAAATTATTTACTTAAACAACTTGGCTTAAAGATCGCATTAGATTCAAAGAGACCGAGATCGGATATCGGCGATATCCAGAACCACTTCGAGTAGTAATCTATAATTCTTTGTAGATTTGATTATAGAATTAAATAGGCTGGAGTGGAATAAATTAAGTAAACTGGAGTATTATAACTAAGTAACAATACTTAAATATTATATTGAGAAATAAATGTTGGTCTATAATAAGATAAGAACTCCTATTGAGGTCCGAGTTACCCTGGTTTTCAAAGAAGTTTTATAACTTAGTATTTCAACTTATATGGGTTTACTCACGCTGGTTTCTGGCCTGACTCAGGTGTTACTTTATTGTAATGCTCGGGGCAAACCGAGTATTACATATTTTCAGGTTTGTACGTTCTGGAGTTTAGGAGACGAACTGGATGGCAGGGACGTATGGAGTATATTCCACTGTGTATTAGAGTTGGTATTGACTATATTTTGGGACAAGTTGTTATAACTGTCTGAATTATTATGAATGAATTGTACTATGATATATTGTCTTTAATTGACCGTTACAGCTTTCTTTATATAAATGCTTTCTTTATATAAATGTTGTTCTTTGATATTATATTTTGATCCACTGGGATTGTGAAATTCTGTGTTGTTGTTTTCTGTTTCTTCTTCTACCTCATTTTCTTCTTTACCCTACCAATCTGAAATTTTCCGGCGTTCGATTTCTGGGCACTTCTACAGTGAACGTATTAGTGTTGAATTTTCGGGGTCGAAAATTTTGGGCCGTTACATTTGGCATAAGAGTGAAGGTTAAGCGAGAACCTTGGCTATGGTGGAGATTACTCATTAGAGGTAAGGTCAGTAGTACCCTAGAATGAGTGGAGCGTATTATATGTGAGCGTACTTGTTATTTTCTTATATATTGATTCTAAAAACGGTTTTAAAAGCAGTTTCATATAAGCCTATATTTTGATATATAAAACAATAATTTTTCTAATTATTATACATATTAAGGTAATTGGTTGTTGATTATTAAATTCGAATAAGATCATAAGAATTTAATTGGTAATATATATAACCAAATAGGAATTGGATAATATGAATTATATAAATAAGATAAGCTAGAAATGGATTCCAACTAGAAATTAAAATCCTGAAATTTGTGAAAATGTTTTCAGAATGTTGATTTATTTTCCAACAAAATATGAGATGATATATAATGAATTAGTTTCCAGATATGATAATCTTGGTTATTATCATAAATGTTTATTGTATCTTAATAAAGGGATGTTTATTTTTAAAATAAATAATGATAAAGCAAAATGGAATGTTTTAAGGAAGTAACAACTTAGGTAAGTATAGCTTATAAATTGAAAAAGATTTAAATTGTGATGTTTTAAAATCTAAGTCCATAAAATTTGGAATTGTTTCAAAGTGTTATAAGATATTATAAATAATATTATTCAGAATATTTTTGAATAAAGGGATCTTGTTTTAAACAAGAGTCTTTTGAAAATTTCAAAAGGAAATTGTTTTGAATTAAAAAAATCTAGGATGATTTAAAATTTAAGGGTGTGACTTGATATACAAATGAAATAAATATGTATATATATGGATATACATAATAAAAAAGTTGATTGGAAGTAAACATTAAGTGTTGAGTTTTGAATTTTCCATTGAAATGTGATGTAAAACCCAAAGAGAAATAAGTTTTGAACTTGTAAAGTGAGAATTAGTATTGATGGAAAATTTAAATTTAAATGGGGAATTTAAAATTGAGGAAGGTTGACTGGATTAAATAAATTGAGATTCGACTTAGGGAAGTTAAATGGCTTGAATTGAAAGGGAGTTATGTGTGATCTCAAAACGGGTTTGAGTTTTGGAAATTGGTAATGGATGCTATTGATGGTTGTTTAGATAATTTGGAAGTTTATTTACTTTGAATTAACCTGATATCATCCTGTCGTTATTAATAATCTATGAAGCTGTGAATTGGAATATTTAAATGAATTTAGAAGTAGATTGAGATAATATATATATTCAGCAATTGCTGAAATTAAATAGAACTGAACTTTATTTTGAAACCATTTAAATTATTTTGATTTTTGGAGATAATAACTGAAATTATGGAAACAGAATCACTTTGAACTTAAGATTTAAGTGTTAAAAATGAACTTGCAAACTGAAATTGTTAAGAATTGGTTGCAAAGTTAGAAGTTAAAATTGGGTTTCGAAGATTTAAATTGTTTAAAAAGATTTAAACTCTTACTTAAACCTTGAAATAAGTTAAGTAAAGATAATTTAAAATTTGGAGTTCTACTTATCAAGTCTAATATAGGTTAGGAAGTCCCACTAGAATCCAGTCTAAGAGAGTGATCGCTAAAAGTGAAGAATGGAAGGCTGGACGCGGAGAGCGAAGAGCAGCTGCACGTAAGGATCGAGAAGAAGCAATTCAAGAGTATGAGAAACAAGTTAAGGAAAGGGCTGGACCAGGGCCTTATGATAATGTCTCCTACTGTGATGTTACAATAAGGGTCATTACGCAGCTAAGTGCAGTAAAACAAGGAAGGAATTGAAGAGTATATTCCAACGGTTTCGCTTTGAGATCTTATGCTTTAAGTGTCATAAGAAAGGACATTTCCTAAACCATTGCCCTGAAGTGAGGAAGGTGAAGCGTAAACTCGTAGAATAAGTCAATGAGTCGACTATTTTCTATCATTGTAAGATGTCGGAACACATTGCTAGGAATTGTCCCAAGAGTCGAAAGAAGATTAAGATTGTGGAACATCCCATGGGAGGCGTAAGGGTTATACAAATTGATGGAAAGGTAGACACCTTTTGTGGTAAATGTTATAGGAAGGGACATCCTGTTGAAAAGTGCATGTTCGGACTTTGCCCATTGGAAGGAAGTCCCTAGAGAGGAGTCTTGTAAGAATACCAAGGCTCTGTTCTTTTCCAAACCCCTAGGTGATGGAGAAGGCGTCTAGATTTATGACTTCTGTAGGACTCTTATTTTTGAATTGTGTGGTCTATCAATGTATGAAATATTTTATGGCAGTACAATCTAATATAAAATCACTTTTTATTTATTTGAGAGTGGAATTGAAATTTGTTCAAACTGAAATTTGACTTGAACTAATTGGAATTGTAATCGAAGTTGAATAAGTTTAAAGTTCTAATGGGAATTGATTTGAATTTGGAATGAAATCAGGGTTAATTCAAATTGATTGGAAAAGGAGATTGGGAAACTGAACCAGTTTGATTCTGGAACTATTTCAAATAAATTGTTTTAAAAATAGACTATCTTTAATATATCTTTTCCAGTTATTTACTATATAACCTTTCTTAAAAAATACCCCAACTATCTTATACTTATTTTACAACTATTTTGAAAATTGATTACTATTTTACAACAATTTTACATCTGTTTTACAAACCAATTACTATTTTACAACTATTTTATAACTACTTAACTATTTACAGATATTTTACAACTAATCGCTATTTTACAACTACTTATCCATTTTAAACTTTTCATGCTATTTTCTAAACTCAAGCTGGTCAGAGTGCAAACTGCTTATAATTAAACACCAAGTAAGATAAGAATTGAAACGATAACCCAAATGGAAATTGAAGCAATTGTGAATAAGTGGATAGAAATAAAAATAAATGTGAAATAAAAGAAAATTGATTTAGCTAATAATCAACGAAGATAAATACGTAGAAAATACGTATATTATTCTATTCGCATAACGATTTGATCCAGATTCGAGCACAAAATTTTGAGATATAATATGGATCCGACTTGGGATTTTTCACTCGATTTTCGACGGCGAACCCTGGATATGGATTTTGATTGATTCTAGAAATTCTCTATCATAGTTATGGCTATGCAAGGAGAATGACGGTTTCTGATCAAGAAACCAGATCTAAGTCTGCACTAGGAAGTCGGGTGAACAATACCAGTTCGGAAGTGAAATTGTGTGATTGAGTGAGCGATCGAATTTGGTATTGCGTAGGGATGATATATGTAAATTGTACGTGCTTGAATGAGATAGATATTGGAAATTTTGAAAAGAATGTAAAATGATTTTTGAAATGGAAAAGTATATTTTGAGAAATATATGATGAATAAAAGTGGAAGTTGGATATCACTATAACTGAAACTTAATTTATTAAAGTGAGTAATGGAGCAAGTAACTTTATTATAGAAATCGAATTTGAATGTTGATTTGGCATAGGTAAAGTTATATATATTGGTTTTATATGATAAACTCTTCTTATTAAATCTATTACCAAAAGAAAAGATCTTTGGAAAATAATTTGTTCTAGTTAAAAGAATAAACTTATATATATCTATATATAGAAATGATTTTATGAAATTGGGAAAAAGGGTTTTGGAACTAACTGGTTTTGAAAAAGCTGTTGATTTTTTTAGGAAAAATCAATTTTGAGAATTTGGAAAGCCAAATTTGGAAACTATCGATTTTGAGATATCGATTTTGTATAAATGGGATTTATATGTGAGACATATAAAGAGTATGATTTGAAAGATACTACTTGTGTATAGTATAAAATGTTTTGATAATGCTGTGGGGAAAAAGGCGCTCCCATTTAGGGTGAAACTTCTAGTAAGAGATCCATAGGGTGGTTATGCCTTGGGCCTAAAGGGGGTACTAAATTTGATCCTAAGTGGATGTCCGGACAAATTGAAGTTCTCGAGGATTGTGATTGGGGTGTTGAAAATGGGTTTGCTAAGTACTTATAGATTTTCAGTCCTACGCCTGATCAACGTATGACCGAATTTCTATGAGAACAAGGATGAACTTGTTGAAACATGGAGTTATAAAAAGTATTTTTATAAAGCTAGTTTGATAATATTATGTAGATTTTAAAGTGTTTTGGAATTTTAGAAACAAAAAAAGTAAAGAGATAAGAATGTCTAAGGAATAATTTAACTGATAATTCACAGTACAATTTAAAATTATTTCCTTGTTCCTTTTTGGAGACGAAAAGATGTAAAGGGGGAGGAATGTGACGACCTAGGATTTTGGCAATATTAATTTGATAATCTTCTTATACAATCATTTATATTTGCAAACTTATCTTTTCAAAACAAATAAAATATGCTATCTATTTACTATTGTTTATATATATATGTAGATTTTGAATAAAATTATGATTTGAAATTCAAAGTAAATATCTTAAACATAAATTAATTTAAAAAATCTACATTTAAACACTAAGTGTATATATAGTTATTAATTAAAGTAAATAGCTTAATTTTAAATACGAATGAATAATAGATTTTATCTTATTAAGTAAACATAAAATAAATAAAAGAAAATGTATAAATTAATAAAAAATATTAAACATAATATAAAAACATAAATAAGTATAAATACATGCATTAAGACATTTGTAAGCTAGGAGTGTCATGCTGATACAAGTGGAAAAAATTTTCTTTTAAAAATATATATAAATAAAATGTTTTAGAGAGCTAGGGCTGTATATAGTTCAAAAACTTTTTCATATACATATTCCTCAGTCCTTTCCTTTCTTTCATCTTCCAAATTAAAACGAGAGAAAAACTAAATCAAACTTCTCCAAGTTTTCAACCTAAGCAAGCAATGACCCAAGCAATTCATATTCATGTTGCAGTTCAAAATCAACTACCAGTTTCAAAATCTAGCCCAGTTTTCAAATCTTATTCTCTGTTCTCTGCTCAACAAAATACTATGAGTAAACAATCTTTTTTTGATGCTTAATCAATTTTATATGTCGTTGCATGTGATGAATAATTAAAGTAAAGTTGTAGAAATGTTACATGGATGTATTTTGTTCAAAATTTAGTGAAATACTGTAGGAAGTTAGGGTTTTGCTCGAAGTCGAACGCAAGTTTCACGAGGGAAGAAAGGGAAGAGAAGTGGCTTGGGTTTGGCTCAAGAAGTTTTGTCTTGGGCTTGGGTTTCTTTTGTTTGTTTAACCAGGTTTAAATGCAAAAGTATTAAACAAGTTTTCAAAGCAAACTCCAAAATTAAAATTAAATGTGTTTAAAATTGCTTTGATTTAAAAGAATTATATACTAGGTTAATTTTTAATTAAATCCCTAAGTGTTTTCAAATGAAATTTAATAATGTAGTTACGTAAGTGTTTAAGATAAATGTATTAAACTTTAATTAATAAAAAGGTGTCAAGTTATTTTGAATAAAATAATTTCAAGCATTTAATTTAAATAAGATTTAGTTGATGATTAAGTAATTAAAATAATTTTACCCAGATAAAATTAAGTGATGTAATGAAGTGGATGACTAAGGAAAATGTATTAAATTTTAATTAATTAAGGTCCTAAGTAATTGTAAAAGGTAATTAATTAATTCAAATAATTAATTAAAGTAATAATAAATGGTTTGTAATTAATTGATATTACTTAAGAAGGATTTAAAAGTAATTAATTTATTTGTGTTAATTAAATTAATTAGAAATGGTGTGACCAAGTTATCTTGCTTATGGATGATCAAATTGTATTGAATGCTTGGATTGATTAATATCTCTAGTCTGATAATTTGTGATGTTCTGTGATATGAAATGTTTTGCATTGAGCTGTTGATAAATGTGATCATTTATTTGAATAGTTATCCGTGATGAATTTCTGTGTGAATATGAAATTCTGAATTTAAAATAAATTGTTTACTTAAACAACTTGGCTTAAAGATCACATTAGATTGAAAGAGACGGGGATCGGATATCAGCGATATTCGGAACCACTTCGATTAGTAATCTATAATTCTTTATAGATTTGATTATAGAATTAAATAGGCTGGAATGGAATAAATTAAGTAAACTGGACCATTGTAACTAAGTAACAGTACTTAGTTATTATATTGTGAAATAAGTGTTGGTCTATAACAAGATAAGAACTCGTATTGAGGTACGAGTTACCCTGGTTTTCAAAGAAGTTTTATAACTTAGTATTTCAAGTTATATGGGTTTGCTCATGCTAGTTTCCAGCCTGGCTCGGATGTTACTTTATCGTAATGCTCAGGTTAGACCGAGTATTACAAATATTTAGGTTAGTACGTTATGGAGTTTAGGAGACAAACTGGATGGCAGGAACGTATGGAGTATATTCCGTTGTCATATGAATGAATTGTACTCTGGTATTTTGTCTGTAAATTGATCGTTACAGCTTTCTTTGTATAAATGTTGTTCTTTGATATTATATTTTGATTCACTGCGATTATAAGATTCTGTGCTATTGTTTTCCGTTTCTTCTTCTATCTCTTTTTCTACTTTACCCTAACAATCTGAAATTTTCGGCATTCGATTGCTCGGCACTTCTACATTGAATGTATTAGTGTCAAATTTTCAGGGTCAAAAATTTCGGGTCGTTACACACTTCAATCATTTCTGAAACCAAAAGCTCATACCAATCCAATGCTCTCTCCTAGGGCATGCTAGAAGCCACTTGGACTCGATGTAGATCCACAATATTCATGCAAGAAAAGGTGCGATCGCATGTTCTAAGCCAAGCTTGGACTTCTATAATGCTTTCGAAACCCTTAAATGGCTTCCTACCCAAATTGGTGTAATCACTGCACAAGCATGCAAAATTGGATTTAGGATGAGTAGGCTCTAGAATGGGTCTGGTAGCTTGAGCATTAATTACAAGAACCAAAAGCTGTTGGGCTGACATGAATACCCATCCTGAGGAGAAGCACTAGATTGACCGGCGCTAGGATGGCCAGGTCTAACCGTTTCTCTTCTTTAAGAAAGAAATAAAGAAGAGGAAAAATGTTATTCTTAGAATGGATATCAAATAAACTTGAATTATAAAACAATGCATCATAAAAGAAAATAGGATAGAACGGGTCTTAAGACTCGAATCAAATCCTAAGGCATGATTCCTAAGAGAGACTTTGGACAATGATTCTTGCTAGATTATTCTACATTGTTCCGAAGTTTGACTCTAATACCTAGCTGTGATGCCCCACCTTTATACTCACACTAGCCAAGGACACAACTAGGTAATGTCGTCGACTAGCATGGAGAATAAGGCTATTGAGGAGCAACCATCTGTGTAATTGCATTGTGCGAGTACCTATATGTCAGATATTATATCATGCATTTCATTTCAAGAGGAAATCTGACATATCAAATACAAACTCAAAGCTACTACACAGTGGGTATGTGGCCTTCGGAAACAAATATAAAATAAGCACAGCACAAAATAAGTCATAGATATTCACAGCACTAAGCCGGAAACAGATACGAATATAACACATAGAAGTGTACATCAAAGTAGTGGTCATACAAGATCCATTACATCACCAAAGAATAGGTATACATCAAGGTGTATCTCAAAAGTATAAAAACAAAAACTACTGAGCTAAAGTAGTTAGCCAAAAGTTAGAAGCTAGTCCCTGCTAAGAAGTCAAGTGGAAGCACTGAAACACCTCAGTCTGGCCCGAGTATTATTTAAGAAGAAAAATAATAAACGGACCAGTCTAGCTATAATTATATTGTAAGATGAGATAGGATAAGAGATATGACAAATATATACGACAACAACAAAAATCATACAATATCTCAAGTTTTCTCAAACATAAAAAAAATGTCATACTTTTTAGCTTATTCAACAAATCAAAAATATTGATAGAGCTTATTAATGCAAATCACAATAATTGGTGAAATACAAATTCTAGAAATCAATAACTAGAAATCCAGAAAACATAAAAGGGTGGAGGCCTATCATAAGCGGAAGCACGAACACTCACCAACGCGTGTATAAAAACAGGACGCTATCCCATAGGTCGCCAACCCATAGAACTGATGCAACGACGTAGCACAATGGTATGCCTGAGGAATCTGAAACTCCAATAAGCTGGAACAACAACATAGTACAACGATACGCTGATGAACCGAAATCCATAAAACCCATAAGTTGCTATCCTATAAAATATAAGATGAAGCTCAATAGAATGGGGTACATTCCCCCATGTGGACAAAGAGACATCACATATCGCTAGTCTAAACCATAAAATTGTAACATCCTGGTATTTTCAACTATTCACATCCGCACATGCCTGACTTGAATTGCTCAAAATATCAGATTGTTAATATATATTTGGCAAAACTCAGCATACACAATAAATAAACAAATCACATAATCACGGACTCAGATTAATATAACAATAAGCAGTGGAAACAAATGAATAGTAGTTCATGAAGCTACTATATACATAATAGTTTTAAAACAAGATACAACAAAAGTCTCGAATACATGGAAGTATCAATACAATAGTCAAAAACAGAACCAGAAGATATCACAGGAGTCAACTGAATATCTACAAGCTAAATAGATAGATGGATCTCCAAGTGAAGCTCCAACCCCAAAGGTGAGTCTCGAATGTTGTGACACTCAGTCTGACCCGAGCGTAATGCAAAATAGAAAAACACAAAACACTCGAGTCAGGATTAACATTCTTATATCAATAAATCCAACCCAAGCGAAATATCAACTTAAATACAAGTAACTCAAAGGATGTTTGAGATAACCATCCTCTAAGGATCCGTTAAACTATCTACTATGTAGTAATATACGCTAATATAATAATGTCTATATTAAAGTAAACTAATAAAATAGTGTTAAGGCGTTACCCATAACCCCCTTAACACATTTTATAGTGCCAATGTCTATACATTACCGTAATACCTCCTAATCGGGAGGCTACCAGAGGATGCTCCATAGGTACGACACAAAACGAACTCGTAGTGGTCTCAATAGGGTAGGTGATACGGCATAACTAGGCAATGCCAGGGTAGATATACTAATTACACTTCCGGGCTGGCGGTAACGCATAGCCACAACTACCGCCCACCTCGAGTCATACTCTCAAATCAAAGGTGTGCACCAAATCAATCACAAATTAGTAGAATGACATACGAAGAAGTGTGTTCGATAGGAGGAGCTATCTCACTTAGCCAGTCGATTGCTCTTCTTTTTGCCACCATATGCCAACTCACGGGAGTCGGGTCCACGTATATACCTCACATAGGATCGTCGCCACCATCCTACTTTATTCTGGAATCTCCACCGCATACACGGTTGTTAAAGTGGTTTTCGGCATAGGCAGAGAGTATGACAACAACCGATCCCGGTCTCTTTAACAACCAAAGGTTATTATAACACCACGGTCATTTCAAAATAGTTTATACTTCAAAAACAAAATATCATTGCCATTTCAAAACCATATCAATACAATATCATTTTCATTTCAAAACCAAATATGATATAATTTCCATTTCAAATATATCTATTTCAAAAAAGCATAGCACTTCAAAGTTATTACGCTTTCGAAATTATAAAGCTTCTAAAACCATAACACTTTAGAAATCATAACTTAGAAATCATAATACTTTGGAAATCATAACACTTTGGAAATCATAATTAGAAATCATAATACTTTGGAAATCATAACACCTAGGAAATTATAATTTAGAAATCATAATACTTTGGAAATCATAACACTTTGGAAATCATAATTTAGAAATCATAATACTTTGGAAAACCATAGCACTTCCCACTTAACCGGTTTAGATATTAAAATAGTGTATAAAATAAAATAGTTTATATAAAGTAGTTATAGGTTAAAATAGTTTAAAATAAAATAGTTAGTATATAAAAATACTTTATATTAAAAATAGTTTATATTAAAAATGATTTACATTAAAATAGTTTATATTAAAATTATTTATATTAAAATATATAAATAGTTTTAAATATAATTTTAAAAATACGATATATAATAAAATAGCTTCCTCAAATTTCACAAATTGATTCAAATCAACTAGAATTCAAAAATTCAAATTTAATTCAATCGCAATTCATCAATTTCAACTTAATTCAGTTTCTCAATAAACCATTTCAAATTATATCGATTTCAAATACAGAATTTTTTTCTTTCCCCAAAACAAACCATTTCAATTTTCAATATATTTCAAAGCTTTAAATATTCAAACATTTCAAAACTAGATTTGATAATTTCATATATATATATATATATATATATATCAAATTCACTTTATTATTGTTTATTTTGAAATATTTACTTAATCATTCAAATAATATTTAAATAAAACTTCAATTTCAAATTTAAATAAAACTAAACATACCATTTCAATTTGTGTAAATTTGAAATATTCATTTAAATCAATTTTTATCAAAATCAAGTTATAAAATCATGTCTTTAAAATCCTAAATTTAATAAATTTCAATTCAAACTTATTTGAGTATAATTCTTAAATAAATTCAATTTCAAACCAATTTCTAATTCTCTTTCCAACCTAAATATTATTAAAATCATTATAAACTCTATATTTGAAAATATAAATTTTAAATAAATACTTAAACATATTATATATTAAATTAAATCAACTTTATTAAATCAATATTAATAGATCAAATCTTTTATTAAACTTATTTTAAAATAGTAAAATTGTAAATAAAATCTTAAAATTTATAATTCCAAAACTAACTTATAAATTTAAAATTTTCAAACATATAATTTAAAAAAATCAAAATTTAAAACCTTTAAAAAAATAACACACATATATATATCGTAAAATCAATACTTATTAAAACCAAAATATTCATTTCAAAACCTTGGAAATCATTTCAAAATATATATTTATGGACCAACGGTGTCTATATATTATTTTCTATTCTATGGTTATGTGATACGGAAATTTATCATTTCAATTCGCACTTTAAATGTATATGGGTACATATCATTTCAACCTGAAATTCCATATCCAATTCAATGAAAATCGCTTGGGTTTTTCATTTCAACCCATAACGATTTTCTTCTATTTTACAAATCGTTCGGGTATGTATCATTTCAACCCATAGGGAATTCTAAACTAAAAAGGCACTTGCAGAGTGATAACATATATAATAATAATATAAAAGGCATATATCAGCAAAATAAATAACAGATAATGGAGTCATATGTCACAGGTGAACATATACAGATAATAACATATATATAACAGTGTAGATAACTAATAGTATATATTTCAATTGTCGTTTCAATTGAAATCAAATTTAATAAATATAAGAACATTAATCATGAGTGATTGCTCACCTTTCGAGGCTAGAAGATTGATTTGACAAAGAAATGAGTTACAAATCTAGGCACGAATCTCAAAGCAAGGCAAGATCGAACTCGAATCGACGAACGAAATTGATAAATAGGAATCGAAGAAACAAATCAAATTAGCTTAATATAGACTGGACATAATATGTACATTATTATTATTATTTATTTCCTTAAAAAAATTCAAATTTAAATACATATGTAAAAAATGAATATGCACTTAAATTTAAGTCAAAGCATATACTTCTCAAACTAAATTTTTTTAAAATGAAGAAGATATATGCTCAAAATCTCCATATTAAACATATAATAAAAGTAGTACAGCTCTTATATAATTATATATATAATAATTATATTATTACTTATTATACTATTATTTCCCTGAAACCAATATATTTTTAAATTCCAACAGACTGTATATATATACTTATATAGACTCATATATACTACAAAACAGGTCATATCCAACTCATGTAAAATATATATAACTGTTATATCAAAACAAATATGTATACAGGTAAACTTAGTATATATTCAACACAAACTCAAGTATACCTGTTAATACATACAAACAAAAATTTACAAACAGCTTATCTAAAATTTTTGTACATAAACATATACACGTGAAGTCAGTATATAAAATATGTGTTCAAATCCAAACAAACATTTTATACATACTTTATAATAATATATATATATAAGCTAATATATATAAACTTATGTAAACCTATACATATACAACAAACACATAGCTATAAACATATATCACGAATAACTGTATACATATAATGCTTTTCAAAATACAAATATAAACGTAAATATAACATAATATAGATTATATACAAGTATATATATATGTATGTATGTATGTATGTATGTATGTACGTATGCATATGTAAGTTAATTAAGAAACGCATATGGGCTGCCTGTAAGCAAAATCCAAACATATATTTGCATGTATTTAAAATCAATTATATATAATATGATATCTCAGAGCTATATAAAGATATATCAAAATAGATGTACAACTTCCAGCTAGCTAGCATATAACAATGTATAAAATCAATATATATACTAATATATATATAATATATATATATATATATACTTACCTCATATAATTAAATATATTATAATATTCTATATATATACACAACAACTTACAGTTTACGGAGGAAAGCAACACAACAGAGTGGGAAGGCTTGAGGGAAGAGATGGTCGGTCTGAGAGGCTACGGATTGGACATGGTGAAAAGAAAAGCTGCGACCGACTGAGCAAGGTGGAAAGTCATGCAGCGGAGTAGCTGCAAAGTGGAGAAGGGTGATTAGGTTGAGGTCGAGCTAGAGGGAGAAGGGAGGAGCCTGTAGAGGGTGATCGATTGGGTTGCACAGTTGAATGAGCAAGAAGGCAAATTATTTTATTTTTTTATTTTTCTATTTTATTCATATGGATAAGAACAGGAAAGAGAGAAGAATGAGGAATGATGTGAGCCAAAGGAGAAGATGCAGGCAACAAAATGACTATAGATATATTTATTTCTCAAAGCGAAAAGGAAGAAGTGGAAGAGACCAAAAGAAATAAATGAACCAGCTAAATAAATTGTACAGGTTGGAAGGATAAAAGTTAGTAGCTGAATTCAAGGAATATATATGGTTGGTGGCTATTGATTGTCACGTTAGAAATTAAAGGCAATGGAAACCCAAAAGTTTTAAAACGGGTAATACGGTAAACCGTATCGCGGTTTCGCTGCGTACCGGACATCGAAACACATCTATGAATATATCGTAGAGATCGACACGACAAGACGATCAAAACGGTATAAAAATATCAACGGTACGATCATCGTATCAAGATAAACGGTATCGAAAATGCTACTAATTTGCCGAAAATAAGATAAATGGAGCAATAACAGTTCAAATTTGGAGAAATGAAATATGACGTCTCACTCAGAAGATGATTTACAAATTTATCATATAAAAATATTCTGTTTTGAAAAATATTTTCTTATCATCAATTATTAACTAATTTGAATTTGAATAAAATTATAAAATAAAATAAACTTCCATATTATCAGATGAAAATTTACCATTTACTATATTTAAATAGGCGTATTCCAAATATTAAATTTTTATTTCAAAATTTTATTATTTAAAATTTCATAAATTTCAGTTGATTACGTAAATAAAACCATTAAAAATTACGAGTCGTTACACTCTCCCCCACTCAAAACTTTTCGTCCCGAAAAGGAAGAAGGTGGGAGAATAGAAACAACCAAAGAAAAAATAGATTGAAATACAGAATAAAACAATTAATTTAAACCATATAAATTTCAATTTTAAATTAATATTTAACAATTGATTTTAAATTCAAGGTATTTCATTAAGTTGATTTTGTTTTAGTTTATCAATTCCCTCAAATAATATTTATTTTATTTATTCATTATCTTATTGTTCAATTTTTCCTCAATTAACATTTCTATAATCATAAATTTAAGCATAAAACATTTATTATAACCACTCAAACTTATTTAAAATTCTTTAATATCATTTTCATTGTATAATATCCAATTACATGTCCAACTTTTGAATGATTATGGTAAGTTATATTAGAATGAAATTGGGTATTGCACAAATAAATCTTATAATTCAATATTTCAAATTTAAATATTTATTCAAAAATTTTGCCTTCATTTTTTAATTGAAATCGCCATTAATATAAAATGTTAGAATTAAATTTCTGATTAACTTTAAACAATTTAAAGAACTATACACACACACACATACGCTATAGATATATATATAAAATCAAATTTATAAATATATACCTATATATGTTATAAATCAAGTTGGATTTAAAAAATTCAAATATAATTTATTTTCCAAAACAAAAGTGTAGTAAAGCTACAGAATGGTCTCTTCACTCTGAAACTCGAAAATGAATGTCGATGATGCGTGTGATATCCCAGAATTTTTGACAATATCAATTTAATAATCTATATTAAAAATTATATTGATTTGATAATTTTGTTAATAATAATTCAAATTGATTTAATAATTTTCCTTTAATAAATATTTAACTTATAGATTTAATCTTTTAAAACTAACAAATTGGTTTCTAATTATAATATAAATATATGGTTTATATTGTAAATAGATTAGCTTTGTTTTGAATTTAATAAATAAAGCATATTTTCTAATTCTAATATTTTTAGTAATTTGAAAATTTTCAAATTCTAATACATATATTAATAATTTGGAAATTTTGATTTAATTTAATATTAAGTTTTTCAAAGCTATTTAATAAATAAATATATGATTTTAAATTGTTAAGATAGATGTTTAAATGTTTAAAATGATTTTGGCTTAAGTTTTAAATTTAAATTAATTAACAAAAAGGTTTGTTTTGTTTTCTTTTTAAAATATAGCTTAATAAAATAAGTAATTTATGAGTAAAGAAATAATTTCTTTTATAAATTGTTTAAAATTAGCAATTAATTATTTTTAAACAATAATAAATATGTGTTATTATAAATAGATTTTAAAGAAAATTTAGTTGTTATTTTCATATTTTATATATTGTTAATTTTAAATTGGGGATTTTTGAATTTAATGTGAATTTGGACTTGGATTTAAAATTTAAATTTAAGATTTATATTTTAAAATATTTTGGATATAAAAATATGTGTGTAATTTGTTTTATTTTATTTTATTTCCTCTAAGGAAATTCATATATGTATATAGATAAGCATTTATAAATAATAAAGTAAGTATAAAACACTTTATTAACATTTCAAAATTTAATAAAATTACTTAAGGGACAAGTGTATGAATATTAAGACACATGATAACAAATGCTAAAGGATAAACATTCCAATTTGACAAATGTTAAAATTTTGTACAAGTGTCCTTATTTATTTTTATTTTCTTTAATTATACTAAATAACAAAATCCACTTATATAAATACATTTGCCTCTCACCTTTCTTCCTTTTTCTATCCTTCATAATTCAAAGTTAGAAACAAAAATGAGAATAACTTATACCATTTCAAAAATCAGTTTACAAACTAAAATTAAACTCTTCGTATCAAAATCTAAATTCCTGAAAATCACTTCCCTATAAATCTAAAACCTGTTCACTTGCAAATCATACTCCTCATATCAAAGACCAAATCCCTGTAAACAAATCCTCAGTTTAAACATGCAATTCATTTCCCTGAAATTCACTTCAAAATGCAATCTGGAATTGATATTACATGCAAATCTGCACATATTCAAACCTATGGCAACTGCAGTTTTAAAACAGGCCTACCTGCATTCATTCTTTCAACTTGGGTATCAAAAGCAAGTCTGCATTTCAAGTTTTAAATTCAAAACAAGTTGAATCTGGAAATACTCGGGGTTGTCCGCAATTTTTTTTGAAACAAGCAACTTAAGTTTTAAACCAAAATCAAAGGAGCAAAGACATTTAGTCTTCAGCAAATTCAAAAGCTTTTTAAATGGAGGCTCTGTCTTCTTCAGAAATAGGTGAGTAACTTTTAAAATTTGAAATTTAAAAATTGGTTGCGTGGTTGTATGCTGAGATGAATAAGTATTGCATGTGTTTATAAGTAAATGTCTGATGTGAATATTTATGCGTATGCATGCTGTGTATATGTAATATGTGCTCTGCTTTATTTCCAGTCTCAAATTTTCATTTAAAATCCCTTACCACTTAATTTAGTTTTGATAGGATCTGATTTATAAACCAATGTTGTTTGATTATCGTAGATTAAGGATTAAAATTTAATTAAATTAAAATAGAGTCTGTTTGTCTCTGGAAGTATAAGAACATCAATGCATGTTAAAATAAATCAAAATTCATACTGTATAATTTACAAATTCAGTATTGTAGATTGAATACATTAACTAAAACATGATTTTTAAATCAAGAATCATAGGTTATAATTTAGGGATGAATGTGCAGTTCTTGTTTGAACTGAATATGAACCTTTGGGGTTTTCTGGTGACTCAAGTGATTGGAGGGGCCGGAATCTTGGGAGATGATGGAGAAGTGTTAGGAGTTGATGGGAAAAATTCTGGATGATGTTGAAAATCATCGTGGAAGTTGCAGCAGTGGATTTCCTTTTAGAACCCTAGTTTTAGTTGTGTTTAGAATATTGATCATCACGGCTTGCGTTGTTGATCGAGTGCTACGAATCTTTGGGTAGTAGTAGCTTGGCCGTAGTTGAAGTCAATGCCGGAGTTTCAGAATCTACGGTGGTCGGAGTTGTGAAGGCGAGGCGATTTCAGGATTTGGGTTTGTGTAGTTCTGTAGTTCCAGGTTTGGGTGAGTCACCTCGAATTCGAATTCGAGGTTAAGAGTTCGATCTGATGTTTTGAGTAGGGTGTTTGAGTGATTGTAGATATAGGAAGATCATCGCCGATGACCGGAGATGGCCAGAGGCATTGTGCATGTGCACAGTGCACTAGGGTCTGGTGATGTTGGGTTGGTCGGAGTTTTGTACTCGAGTAAATCTCTGTTTGACTCGAAGTTGTGAGGTAGTTTACTTGGGAAATTGGGTTGTGTACTCGAAGTAAATTTGGGGTGTCTCGGGTATTTCATTGTTTACAGGTTTTAAGAAAACCTGTAATGTCTGTTTTTAAATTTTAAAAACTGAAAATTTTAAATGAAAGCTAGAGTTTAAACTAAGTTTGAAATCTAGAGTTCAAGTTTAAGATTTAATCTTAGTTTTAAAAAAAATAAAGTTTTAAACTTGAAATTGTTAAACTACTTTAAAATGGTAAGTAGTTTGAATTTTTAAAAATGAAGTTTTAAAATGTGAGTAAGTTTTAAAGTGAAGTTTAATTTAAGAAATCAAAGATTTAAATTTGTATTTCAGTTTGAAATAAAAGAAGTTTTAAAATTTGAAAGATTTAAACAACTTTGTATGTTAAGTGAAAATTTAAATTATTTGAATTTAAAAATGAATTTGGATTAAACTCTTATAAATTTATTTTATAAGACAAGCATTTCTTTGCCATGTAGTTTTAAAAAAAAAGTTTTAAAATTGTTTAAACTTTGTTTAAGTTAAATTATATTCATTTTAACACATATTTGAAATAAATTTTTAAAGTAAATTCAAAAGTAAATTGATTTCAAATAAATTTGTTAATGACAATTTAGTCCTAATTATGAAATGTTTTTATCTTAAAATTAAATTAAGATTTAATGATTTGAAATTAATTAAATTAATAAGGTAATTAAGGAATAATTAGTTAATTTAAATTAATTAACTGATTAGGGATTAATAATAATTGATTAAGGGTTAATCAATTTGTAATTAAAGATCATTAATTAAATAATTAAAGATTTTTAATTAATGATTAAAGATTTATTAATTAAGCAGGTTATAATCAAGGTTAATTAATCAAGTAATTAAGGATCGATTAAGTTACAGTTAGCACTTAATTAATTAAATAATTAGAGATTAATTAATGGATAATTAAAGATAAGTTAAATTGTAATTAACAATGGTTAATCTAAATTAATTACTTAATGGAAGTAATTAAAGAATTGTTAATGAAGGTCATTTACTTGAGATTATTTAATAATTAATTAATGTGATTAATTTTAATAATTAATTAGATTAATTAATTTAATAATAATCATTTGTGAATTGTTTAAGTGTAATCACTTAATGGAAGTAATTAAGGAATTAATTACTTAATGTAATTAATTGAGTTTAATGGGATTGTTTAAATTGATTAATTAAGTTAAATAATTTAAACACTAAATGATTTGATAATAATTACGTAATATAGCTAAATGGATTGTAATTACTTAGTAAAGTAATTAATGGTCATTACTGATTGTAATTAATAGAAGATGTTTTAAGAATGGAAGTAATTTGAGTATAATTACTTTGTAATAAATCTAGGGATTAATTAAGGATAATTAATTTATTTAATGAAGCAATTAAGGTTAGTTAATTACTGAATGTGATTAATCTGGAGTGATTAATAATTGTGGTTAATTACTTAAGGTAGTTAATTTAAATAAAGTAATTAATTAAAAATGTAATTAGGGATCATTAATACAATTAATGATGTAATTAAGGATTGATTAATTAAGATTAATTAATCAATGATAAGTGATTAAAGGTAATTAATTAATGTAATTAATTATAATTAATTAATTTATGAAGTAATTAAGGGTTAATTACTGTAAGGGGTTAAGAATAATTAATTTAAGAAATTAATTAAGGGACAATTACTTGAATGTAATTAAGGATAATTAATCAAGGGTGATTAATTAAGGTGATTAATTTGAATGCTTAATTAATTGACTTGTAATTAATTAATGGTTAAAAAGCAAGATTTATAATGATGAAGTAATTAGTTTAATTCACTTTAAATGAATTAGAGATGGAGGTAATTAATTTAATTCATTTAATTCATTTTAAATTAATTATAGATGATGTGATTAAGTAAATCTTTGCTTATGTACGAATGGATGATATTGATTTCTTTGAATGGTTTGTGATCTCAGAAATGAGATAAGTAATGCTGCGTGGTATGAATGCTTTGGTTGCATTGTGATGATAATATATATTATTTATTTTGATGATAGTATGGATTATCTGTTTATAATGATAACGTGGATCATCTGTTATAATGATAATGTTGATTATCTATTGTGTTTTGTGAATTATCTATCTGTATGTATATAGATACCGAATTGAATTATTTTAAACCTTAAAACAACTTGGCCTTAAAAGACACGTTTTGGATTTCGATGAGACCGGTATCGGGTTTCTATATTTGGATACCCGAAAACCACATCGATCCAAATTAACGATAGGTCGTGAATCTCAAGTGAAGATGAAGATTCAGAGTGCAAGGTTTATCGTCGTTAACTCTGAGGGTGATTCCAAAATGAGTGTAACGAGACAATTCCTTCGGTTTCGTTCGTACCCGGAACGAACTTGTATGGATTGAATGCTTTCAGAACATCGTCAGGTGGACGATGAGCATTCTAAGAGATGTGTTATATAAAAGTAATCGTAGCCTCAAGCCTCATAAACCGGGAATGGCTAAAACACGGGAGGTACAGCAAGGCTAAGTGGGTCATGCCCAAATAGGACGAGATTTTCCCCGTCTAAAGGTCCCTTTTTATTCGGCTGTGTGGGCAGTTGTTGAGCTCCAACTGCCAGGGTTGTCTTGTTCGGGACTGTCCAGTAAGGGATGGTTCCGGCCTTGTGTTGTAGGGGAGTTAGGGTGGCTCCTCGGTACATTGATCTAGGCCACGTACCGTGACGGGCAATACCCCAGTAGCTGCCATTGTATGGAATCCAAAATCTAATAAGTGTCCTCGGTTTTGATTGTATTAACCATTTTTGTGGGTAGTAGCTGGGATTTAATAATGTAACAATTTCGGCTATTTCATATTTACTTGAAAACCCTAGACCTATTATAATATCATTGGATTTCCTATCAAATGTTTTGGTTAGCGTAAGGTAAAAACTTTTCCATGTTTATGTGTGGGAAGTCTTACGTGATACCTTTCTTTTCAAAAGGTTTTTGAAAGTAAAGCAACCTTAACCTGTTACTCACACCAGACCCATGTCTGATCCGGAGTTTATCTTCTGTTTTCTTAAACTCTTGAGTACTCAAATTTTTACGAGTAGCTAAGGGATTAAGGTTAGCTTTGACGAATTGTGGAGGAGCAATGGAGCAGGAGGCTTCAGCGTGTAGATATATAGTGTTCCGCTATGTTGGTTTCTCTGAGTAGTTTTCTTGTATTGTATTGAGTTGTATAACTAGGCAGTTGTTTATAACTCTCTAGTATGTGATGTGTAATCTGTGTATCTCTCATAATGGTTGTAAACTATGTAATATTTATGTTATTAATATAATTTATTCGTTCCGCTGTTGAGATTCTGATGTTATTTCTTCTTTCTTCTCTTTCTTTTATCTTTTCTATCCCTTTCTTTCTTCAAGATGATGTGATTTTCTATGGTAAGAAAGTCGGGTCGTTACAATGTGGCTGCCATCATCGAAATTATTTTCCAACGACAAAAGAGGAGAGCACTGATTTAAACATTTAAAATTTCTTTGAAGCGATTTATATTCGAAAATACTTCAAATAATATACATTTTAAATATTTTAAAACCAAAGTTTGAAATCACTGAAAATTAAATTATCAAATTCTTACCTTTAAATTCATTTGAATTCCAAATCAATTTATAAACCAACTTTTATAATTTCCTTTATATCGCGTGCAAATAATCATCAGTTTACAAAATAATAAATAAATAAAACAGATATTATCATTTCTAACAACCAATTCAATTAACTTTTTAATTTCAGAAAATTTCTTATATATATATATATATAATATAATCATACAAAAAAATTTCATTTACAAAATTTGAAAACAATATTGTGTCAGTTCGCTCTCTTCATGTGTTTTGGAATTCCTATCTATGGCGTTGATCAGACAAATCGATTGAAAACCCAAATCAACATTAACAACTCAAATAACACACTATAAAACATTTCCATTTTAATTACAAATACACTTCCTCATTCAATGATACAAGAATGGGCTATAAAACAATGATAGAGATTCAAATTCAGGGAGACTCTAATCAAATAGAATTCTAACCAGAAGAGATTGGCTCGAAAGGAAGATAAGTAATTAACTACAAAATAAAAGGATGGATTCACTTATGTAAATCGCGGGCAACCTTAACCGGATCAGCCGTGACTTCAAAAATAGGATCAATGCAGAATTCTGAAACAAATCAACATTCGATCACAAAAGATAGAATTCGGGCATAGCAAGAGATAGAAACATCTAAATCGAGGATACATAAATCTTCGGTGAATCAATGCCAGATTTAAATGAGTTCCACCCCTTTACAAATAATTCTAGGAGTGGCGGGACCGCCGATTCATTATAGAGATCAACAGGAGTGGTGTTATGGGATACCCAGAATCAAAAGAACACAAATAGAGAAGACAAGGATGGGTTTCAGAACAAGTGGGAAAGTTTCAAAATTCAAAGGAAATCCAAATCAAATAGGAGGATACTCAAGCTCGAACGAAGGTGGTTATGCAATTAAATTTACTACATATGCTAAGTTTTGTCCAAAACCAGAGCTCTAATATCGAATGTAACATCTTGATATTTACGACCATTCACATCCGCACATGTCGGTCTTGAATTGATCAAAATATCATATTGTTAATTTATATTTGAAAAAACTTAGCATATATAATAAATAAACAAATCACATAATCACAGACACAGAGTAATATAACAATAAGCAGTGGAAACAAATGAATAATAGTTCATGAAGCTACTATATATATACATAACAGAGCTAAGACAAGATACAACAGAAGTCTCGAATACATGGAAGTCTCAATACAATAGTAAACCAAATCAGAAGATATCACAGGAGTCAACCGAATAACTGCAAGCTAAATAGATAGATGGATCTCCAAGCGAAGCTCTAACCCCAAAGGTGTGTCTCGAATGTTGTGACACTCAGTCTGACCCGAGCGTAAAGCAAAGCACAAAACACTCGAGTCAGGATTAACATTCTTATATCAATAAATCCAACTCAAGTGAAATGTCAACTGAAATACAAGTAACTCGAAGGATGTTTGGGATAACCATCCTCTAAGGATCCGTTACACTATCAACTATGTAGTAATATACGCTATTATAATAATGTCTATAGTAAAGTAAACTATTAAAATAGCGTTAAGGCGTTACCCATATCACCCTTAACATATTTTATACTGCCAATAGTCTATATAGTACCGTAATACCTCCTGATCAGGAGGCTACCAAAGGATAGTCCATAGGTATGACACAAAACAAACTCGTAGTGGTCTCGATAGGGTAGGTGACATGACATAATGAGGCAATGCCAAGGTAGATATACCAATTACACTTCCGGGCTGGTGGTGACACATGGCCGCAGCTACCGTCCACCTCGAGCCACACTCCCAAATCAAAGGTGCGCACCAAATCAATCACAAAGTAATATAATGACATACGAAGAAGTGTGTCCGATCGAAGGAGCTATCTCACTTGGCCCGTCGATTGCTCTTGTTTTAGCCATCTTATGCCAACTCACGGGAGTGGGTCCATGTATATACCTCATATGGGATCATCGCCACCATCCTACTTCATTTTGGAATCTCCACCATGTACACGGTTGTTAAAGTGGGTTTCGGCGTTGGCAGAGAGTATGATAATAACCGATCCCGATCTCTTTAACAATCAAATGTTATTATTACACCACAGTCAATTCAAAATAGTTTATACTTCAAAAACAAAATATCATTGCCATTTCAAAACCATATCAATACGATATCATTTTCATTTCAAAATCAAATACGATATCTTTTCCATTTCAAATATATCTATTTCCAAAAATCATAGCACTTCAAAGTTATAACACTTTCAAAATTATAAAGCTTCTAAAACTATAACACTTTAGAAATCATAACTTACAAATCATAATACTTCAGAAATCATAACACTTTGGAAATCATAATCATAATACTTTGGAAATCATAACACCTTGGAAATCATAGATTAGAAATCATAATGCTTTGGAAATCATAACACTTTGGAAATCATAATTTAGAAATGATAATACTTTGGAAAACTACAGCACTTCCCACTTAACCGGTTTAGATATTAAAATACTGTATAAAATAAAATAATTTATAAAGTAAAATATTTTATATAAAGTTAGGTTAAATAGTTTAAAATAAAATAGTTAGTACATAAAAATAGTTTATATTAAAAATTGTTTATATTAAAAATGATTTATATTAAAATAGTTATAGTAAAATAATTTATATTGAAATACATAAATAGTTTTAAATATAATTTTAAAAATACTTTATATAATAAAATAGTTTCCTCAAATTTCACAACCGATTCAAATCAAATGGAATTCCAAAATTCAAATTTAATTCAATCTCAGTTCATTAATTTCAACTCAATTCAGTTTCTCAATAAACCATTTCAAATTATATTGTAACGACCCGCACTTCAACCTTTGAAAATAGGCATCCAATACATCACTCGTATTCAAATGCCGAAGATTCAAACGTTGGAGTCCGGTTCGCTGGAGCTATAACACATTAGATGATAATAACACAGCGGAAATAGAATAATTTTATAGATACATAATATGGATACAACATTCTACAACAAGAGATCAACATCATCAGAGCCAAAATATACATACAGCAGAAAACAACATAACAGCGGAAAAGTATCATCAACAAGGGTCTTCAAGAAAGAGTGAGAGAAAGAGAGTCTAACAATACTGCATCTTCATTCCTAAGCTCCAAAGCATAAAGCTCAAAACCAAAGGCTTCCAAACCAAAGACTTCCAGATCCACATCTGCTGATAACCCAACTTAGCTTCACAACCTACTGATAACCTAACTCTAGGCTACCTGTGTGGAAAATTAGTGGCACCCAGAGTTTAGAAAGGGAACAATAAACTCCGAATCAACCCATGGGACTGGTGTGAGAAACATAAAAACGGTTATTTGTACAAAAAGAAATAAAAAGAAATCCGTTCATGCTTTTTGGAAAATGAAACTACTATAAGGTCTCTTGGCACACACTCCAATGCAATTGCACACATGGGGGAGGTTTCTCCTTACAGTAGTCAAACATTCTTGATACGCTAAAATCCTTTTGATATATCATTAGTGCATAATGTGGAAAAAAAATTCGAAAGTATAATATTAATCTTAGCCAGCATACGTACCATCATAGTACGCCTACTATAGCTATCATGTTAAATGGCAAGTTCTACAACTAAAACCGTAAAGGGCTCGTATTGTTTTGTTTGGATTTCCAATAAATGGTCAAGGCCAAGGAACTTCCTATATCTGAATGGGTATGCCTCTGAAGGGATGTCCTGAGAACCTAATCGGATCACTGCCAACACAAGGCCAGGTTACCTCTGTAACTAGGTAACTAACTGTCACGAGTATGCCATCCCCCGGTCGTAACTGACCTTTACCGAGGTGCCTCAACAACCAACAACCACATAAGTAAAATATCTGGGATCCATACCAGAATACCACTTTTTATCCAGAAGGAAATGCACATACCCTAAGGGCCGCGAACCCCATAACCTTACCGCATCCTTCCTGTTTCGACCATTTCCTGAGGTGTGAGGATCGATGAAGTCTCGTCCTACAAAGCTAAGCTTTACACAAAAGCCATGCTTCATCAACCAATGCTCAACACTTAACATGCCACATTACCAAATTGGGAATATATCACTAGTAATGATCAACTACATAACATCTGAGCTTTTACGTCTTAGAGAAGAGTGTTAAGCTAAGAGGATAAATTATCCGCCACCAAACAGAAATGTATTTGATAGAAACCAGCTTTATATCTCAAAGTATAATGTCAAACATACATCCATACATGTCCATCCTAGGTCTGAATGGAATCAAAGGCACTTCGTCCAATTAAGGAAAGAAGTCCTTGCAAATCCGGATATCCCCTAATCACGTTCAGACGCCCATTGTAACAACCCGCATATTTATCGATTTTATATTTAAATATTTTATCGTTCGTCGGATTTTGGTCCGAAAAGCTACTTTTTGCAAACAGCCGAATTAGGACTCGAGACCACCCCCATTGAGTTCAAAATGCCGTTTGCGACCTTTTTGAGTATAAACTTCGATATGTTTGGAGATAGTAGAATTTTGCTACTTTTTCTTTAGGGCTTTGGGATGGGTTTCAGCCCATTAACCCCACTTATACTCTAGCTCAGCCCTCTCCTCTCCATTCACTCATTCCCACTCCTCAAACTCAAGCTCCCACTGAAAATGGTGGAAAGAAAAGGGAATTAGAAACTCCAAGCCCTAGTTCCTCTTGCTAGCTCAAGTTCTTGCTCCAAATTCAAAGAGAACCCATTAGTAAGCTTCTCTTCTTCTTCTCCAACTCTTTCTCTCTTTGATTTCAGAAAATTTCCTAAACCTAATTTAGGGAACGTTTCTCTTTTAAGCTTAAATTCAAGCTTGTTGAGTTGGAACTGAAGAGTGCTTGTTCTTGCCATTGTTTCATAGCATCTTCTTCATTCGTTTGGGTTCAAAGGTGAGATTTTTAATCTCACATCTACGTCTATGAATTACCTTCGATTGTTAGGTATGAATTCCTAACACTCATTCATGTGCATTTGATTTTGATTTGGATTGCTTTTGTGAATACTCCAATTTTTAGTGTCTTGAGTTCAATTCGTTAAAAATCCTAACTTTGATGTTGAACATGTTTTTGGTGATGCATCGAGGAGCATATATGGCCGGGTAGTCGATTGGCATAAACCCTTAGCGTCGTTGCTCGTGCGATTGCAATTTGATCGAGAGTTGCACCTCTTTTGAAATAGGGTAGGAAGTGCAAGCATACAGGTTCGGCCGACCGAGCCCCTGGGCCGGTCGACCGACCTGTAGTCCAGGCACTTCCTGCCTCTGTTTGGAAGTGCTGGTTACAGGCTTCGGCCGACCGAGCCCCCTGGGCCGGTCGACCGACCTGGTGCCCCAAGCACTTCCAACCTCCGGTTCGGTCGACTGACTCAGGGAGTCCGGTCGACCGACCTGCTACTATTTGCCAGATTAGCCTATATTGCTAATTCGTCTGAATTTCCAACTTTAATCGATTCGTGTTGTCTCCCTTTTGTTGTTGTCATTTATTATCGACTTTGATGACTTATTTTCTTTGGGAATTCTTGGAATATCCATTTCGATGGATTCGGTATCGATTTCATTGGATTTTATTCACGTTTTCGAATGTGAATCTTAGTGATTGATTGTTCCTACAATCTTCTTTGCGATTTGTCACTTTAAAAATATAAAGGTTTTCTATACTAGTAGTAAATATCAAAACTCTTTCTTCAAATGATTTCAACACTATTTTATAACAAAGCTCGTTTTCTCAAACTGATTTCCAATCTATTAGTATATACAAACCTTTACCTCACTCGTATGAGAAATCTAATTAAACGACTTAGTAAAACGAGTGGTATGAAACGCTTGCGTTTACTTTGTCGGTTAATTCTTGGACTTGTTCGATTGAAGCTCTTGTGACAATTTTCTAGTGGAGACCTACAATTTGTTCGTAAATATTTAAGTTAAGCAAGTGGTTATGGGACATGAAGATAAGCTCATATATTTACTAGCTTACTGTAATCGACACTTCTCATTGATCATGACGATCATCTTTGTGATTTAGACTAGCAATGTGCGATGTCTCTTTGTCCATGTCAAGGACGATACTTCATTTTTTGTGGAGCTTCGGCTCACCAGGAGGAGCTTCGGCTCAAAGTCCGCAATGGGGGACTATACCCTGTCACGGGGAGCTTCGGCTCACCATGAGGAGCTTCGGCTCACCAGGAGGAGCTTCGGCTCAATGTCCGTAATGGGGGACTATACCCTGTCACGAGGAGCTTCGGCTCACCAGGAGGAGCTTCGGCTCAATGTCCGTAATGGGGGACTATACCCTGTCACGAGGAGCTTCGGCTCAATGTCCACAATGGGGGACTATACCCTGTCTGGAGGAGCTCCGGCTCATTTTTATGGGATTGGCCATCCTTTTTCTTGTGATTTATGGATTTCGTGTGTTGATTTCTGGAATTTATGTTTCACCAACTTTTACGATGGGCATTGATATATACGTCATTTATTGTGGCTTGGTGAATGAAAATAGGAGTATGACATTCCTTTTTATCTTGAGTAGATTATTGTGATATTGATTAATCTCTTGTTGATTTTCAATTACTTATTTATCACAGCTTGGCATTGTGATTATTATATGTTTATGTCATATCTCTTATTATATATCACTTCATCTGATATTTATAGCTAGACTGATCCGTTTATTATTTTCTTCTTAAATAATACTCGGGTCAGACTGAGATTTTACAGGTGCTTCCTCATGGCTTCCTATCTGGAACCATCTTCTGACTTTTGGCTACCTACTCTAGTTTGGTAGTTTTTGTTGTATACATTTGAGATACAGACTCCTTGATGTATACATATTTTTGTCCAGCACTTGTATCTATTCCTTTGTATTATTGTGGATCTTTTTTACCACTACTCTGATGTACACTTTCATGTGTAATATTCATATCTATTTCCGCCTTTGTGCTATGAATTATCTGTGACTGATTTATGTTATGTTTATTTCTATATTTGTTTCTGAAGATATTATAGCCACTGTGTAGTAGCTTTGAGTTTGTGTCGGTATGTCGGATTTCCCACTTGATAAGAAATGCATGTTATACTATCTGACATATCGATGCTCGCGCAAAGCAATTACATGGATGGTCGCTCCTCAACAGCCTTATTCTCCGTGCTAGTTGACAGCATTCACCGTAATGTTCTTGTCTAGCGTGGGTATAGAGGTGGGGCGTCACAGCTTGGTATCAGAGCCAAACTACGGAACAATATAGAATAATTTAGCAAGGATCATGTCCTAAGTCTTTCTTAGGAGTTGTGCTTTAGGATTTTATTTGGGTCTTCGTACCGATTCATCCTATTTTCTTTATGATTCCTTGTTTATCTATCAAGATTGCTTGATATTCATTTTTGGAATAACCTTTTTCTTCTTCTTTATTTCTTTCTAAAGGAAGAGAAATGGTTAGTTCTAGCAGTCCTGGCGCTGGTCAATCCAGTAGCCCTTCTCTGGATGGCGCATTCATGTCTGCCCAACAACTTTTGGATCTTGTAAAGAATCAAGAGTTTATCTGTGCTTTGAGTAAGAACCCCGAAATGGTTCTACCTTTGAAACTTGAAGTTTCTTTCAATCAGCTTATGGATGTTACTCTTCTTCATGGAGAGGTTGGTAAAGGAAGTGTTTGTGATATTGGGACTTCCAAGAAGAGGCATATTACGTTCAAGAGCCTTAACCCCAATAAGAGAGTGAAGCAAACTACTTCTGTAGCAAAGACTCCAATCCCTAATCGTGGAGGATGCTACAATTGTAATTCTAAGGACCACTATGCAAGGGAGTGCCCAAAACCTCTCTTTTGCCGTTATTGCAAAAGTTCGGGTCATCTTATATCTGCCTGCCCCATACTTCAAAGCAAGAAAAAGGTGGAACAAGAAACTTTGGTTGACAAGACTCCTACCCCAAGTCGTAAACAATGCTACAATTGTGATTCCACGGACCATTATGTAATTAAGTGCCCGAAACCCCTTTATTGTCGCTATTGCAAAGACTCGGGTCATCTTTTATCTGCATGTCCCAAACTTTTGAACAAGGACATGAGAAAGCTAAATATTGTGCAAGCCCCTAGTAACACTTCTCGTGGTCAAGGTATTTCTCATTTAATCCTTGACTACATTTATTTCGTGAACTTTCTATTTGAGTTCTTTTTGATATGGCTCACTATTTTATATCAAAAGAACTTGTCGATTCTTTTTCTTTGAATATTTTGGGCTTGTTGACTTCTTTGAGGATTGCGGATCCGGATGGTTGATCTACAACACTCAATTCACTTTTATTTGATGTCGAAATTATTATATGTGATTTATCTTTCCGAGCCGATATTTTTACTTAGGCTTCGGAATTGATTTTTGTAAGGATTGGCTTAATCGTTGTGAAGCTCATATCCTATTTTCCGTGTAGACTATTCATCTTCGACATTTTCTATCTGTTAAGCAAATTTCTATTTTTCCTTGTGATTCCGATTTCAAATTTTTGAAGGCATAATTTTATTCTTTAAACCCTCATGATGAGGAAAGTTTTATTTCTCTCATCTAAATAGTTTGTGAAATTTTCTGGTTTATTTGGACTTGTCTTAGGATTATCACCTAAGCAATATCTTGTGTGGTGATAAGGTCTTTCTAGTTCGACCTTGCCACCGATTTTCATTTGGCTACGAGTTGCTGGAGTTCAAATTCCATTTACTGCATTCCGCACTTGTTATGATTCCTATGAATGAATTATTATGTAATTCAGTTTGTCCATCTTGTTTTATCCATATTATAAATCGAGTATTCTACGAATATCTCGATGACTCCATCTTTGTATTTATTGATTTTGGATGAAAATTGAAATTTAAAATTTTGCAAATCTTTTTCATAAGATTTATTTATAAGTACAATTTGATTTGCTCTTAAACAAGCAAAGAATATTCTTAAAGGTTTTTAAGAAACATGTTTACTATATAGAAGATGATTTTGTGATCGTATTGCCCATTTAGTGCGTTAAGAATTCTGGTCGATGCGCTTGATCAACGTTATCGATAAGAATCTCCTAAACGCTTTGATGAGACAATCAGACACGATATATTGACTTGTAAAAATGTAAATTTTTGTAGAAAGATTATTACATAAAAATAAAAATGTAATTTTGAAAGTTTTAAATTTTTGGGAAAGGAGAATTATTTAAAAGAAGTTCTTTCTTTCGATACTCTTATTCTTGTGATTCCTGGAGGGGAACCAAGACTTTGTTATTTGTACCGATACTAGTCGTATTGGTTTGGATGCCATTCTCTTGCAAAGGAGAACGTGCTATCACTTGTGCTTCTAAATCATTATAGCCTATCGAGACTAGATATACCACTCATGATCTAGTGCTCGCGGTTATTGTTTCTACTTTTAGAGTTTTGCATCATCATTTTTAGGGGAGGAATTTGTTCTCCATCTCGATCATAAATCCTTGGAATATTTATTTTCTCATAAGGAACTTCATGTCAACTCGAGTTCCTGGTATCATATGATCTTGATATTCTTTTTATTCTCGGAAGGGAAATCGTGTTGCCAATGCACTTTGTCGTAGGCAACAAGTGGTTGATTCTTTGATGATGTCTGAAGGGAATTATCTCTTTATCAAGTTCATCGAACGTTTTGATGTACTTCGTTTTATTGAGTTTTATCTCATTCCTTTTATGGACTAGCGTCCGGTGTTCTTTTATGGTGTACGGTTCATCGGATGTACTATTATTATACTACATCGATGTTCCGTCTTATCTGGATCAATGGATGTACCATTATACTACATCGTTGTTCCGGTTTATCGGTTCATTGGACGTACCGTTTTTGTACTACGTCGGTGTTCCAAAATATTCGAGTTTCTAGTTTCTCGGGCATACCGTTTTTGTACTACGTCGTTGCACTGGCTCGATTTTCTGCTATTCTTGACGCTCTCCACGTCTTTTATCTACGGAAATGCTTTTATGTTTCCGGTTTTATTCTTGTGCCTGGTGATATTGTGGAAATTGGAGTTTCACCAGATTTGATTTATGAGAACATTCCATTCGCATCATTACTTCGGAGGTTGAGCGCCTTCGGAATAAAGATGTTCTTTTTGTGATAGTTCAATGGTTCTCAAATCCTAAGAATTGCTCTTGGGAATCTAGAGAATTCATTGAGCGATCCCGTTCAGGCTTACTCTTTCGTGCACTTTATGGTGAACTTCTTATTTCGATTTTCTTTTGTGTTGATATGCTTCTATGGTTGTTACTTCTTATTTTCTTCTTAAGTATTGCGAGGACGCAATTTCTTTAAGGAGGGGAGTCTGTAACAACCCGCATATTAATCGATTTTATATTTAAATATTTTATTTAAATATTTTATCGTTCGTCGGATTTTGGTCCGAAAAGCTACTTTTTGCAAACAGCCGAATTAGGACTCGAGACCACCCCCATTGAGTTCAAAATGCCGTTTGCGACCTTTTTGAGTATAAACTTCGATAGGTTTGGAGATAGTAGAATTTTGCTACTTTTTCTTTAGGGCTTTGGGATGGGTTTCAGCCCATTAACCCCACTTATACTCTAGCTCAGCCCTCACCTCTCCATTCACTCATTCCCACTCCTCAAACTCAAGCTCCAACTGAAAATGGTGGAAAGGAAAGGGAATTAGAAACTCCAAGCCCTAGTTCCTCTTGCTAGCTCATGTTCTTGCTCCAAATTCAAAGAGAACCCATTAGAAAGCTTCTCTTCTTCTTCTCCAACTCTTTCTCTCTTTGATTTCAGAAAATTTCCTAAACCTAATTTAGGGAACGTTTCTCTTTTAAGCTTAGATTCAAGCTTGTTGAGTTGGAATTGAAGAGTGCTTGTTCTTGCCATTGTTTCATAGCATCTTCTTCATTCGTTTGGGTTCAAAGGTGAGATTTTTAATCTCACATCTAAGTCTATGAATTACCTTCGATTGTTAGGTATGAATTCCTAACACTCATTCATGTGCATTTGATTTTGATTTGGATTGCTTTTGTGAATACTCCAATTTTTAGTGTCTTGAGTTCAATTCGTTAAAATCCTAACTTTGATGTTGAACATGTTTTTGGTGATGCATCGAGGAGCATATAGGGCCGGGTAGTCGATTGGCATAAACCCTTAGCGCCGTTGCTCGTGCGATTGCAATTTGATCGAGAGTTGCACCTCTTTTGAAATAGGGTAGGAAGTGCAAGCATACAGGTTCAGCCGACCGAGCCCCTGGGCCGGTCGACCGACCTGTAGTCCAGGCACTTCCTGCCTCTGTTTGGAAGTGCTGGTTACAGGCTTCGGCCGACCGAGCCCCCTGGGCCGGTCGACCGACCTGGTGCCCCGAGCACTTCCAACCTCTGGTTCGGTCGACCGACTCAGGGAGTCTGGTCGACCGACCTGCTACTATTTGCCAGATTAGCCTATATTGCTAATTCGTCTGAATTTCCAACTTTAATCGATTCGTGTTGTCTCCCTTTTATTGTTGTCATTTATTATCGACTTTGATGACTTATTTTCTTTGGGAATTCTTGGAATATCCATTTCGATGGATTCGGTATCAATTTATTGGATTTTATTCACGTTTTCGAATGTGAATCTTAGTGATTGATTGTTCCTACAATCTTCTTTGTGATTTGTCACTTTAAAAATATAAAGGTTTTCTATACTAGTAGTAAATATCAAAACTCTTTCTTCAAATGATTTCAACACTATTTTATAACAAAGCTCGTTTTCTCAAACCGATTTCCAATCTATTAGTATATACAAACCTTTACCTCACTCGTATGAGAAATCTAATTAAACGACTTAGTAAAACGAGTGGTATGAAACACTTGCGTTTACTTTGTCGGTTAATTCTTGGACTTGTTCGATTGAAGCTCTTGTGACAATTTTCTAGTGGAGACCTACAATTTGTTCGTAAATATTTAAGTTAAGCTAGTGGTTATGGGACATGAAGCTAAGCTCATATATTTACTAGCTTACTGTAATCGACACTTCTCGTTGATCATGACGATCATCTTTGTGATTTAGACTAGCAATGTGCGATGTCTCTTTGTCCATGTCAAGGACGATACTTCATTTTTTGTGGAGCTTCGGCTCACCAGGAGGAGCTTCGGCTCAAAGTCCGCAATGGGGGACTATACCCTGTCACGAGGAGCTTCGGCTCACCAGGAGGAGCTTCGGCTCAATGTCCGCAATGGGGGACTATACCCTGTCACGAGGAGCTTCGGCTCACCGGGAGGAGCTTCGGCTCAATGTCCACAATGGGGGACTATACCCTGTCAGGAGGAGTTTTGAATCACCAGGAGGAGCTTCGGCTCAATGTCCGCAATGGGGGACTATACCCTGTCTGGAGGAGCTCCGGCTCATTTTTATGGGATTGGCCATCCTTTTTCTTGTGATTTCTGGATTTCGTGTGTTGACTTCTGGAATTTATGTTTCACCAACTTTTACGACGGGCATTGATATATACGTCATTTATTGTGGCTTGGTGAATGAAATTAGGAGTATGACATTCCTTTTTATCTTGAGTAGATTATTGTGATATTGATTAATCTCTTGTTGATTTTCAATTACTTATTTATCACAGCTTGGCATTGTGATTATTATATGTTTATGTCATATCTCTTATTATATATCACTTCATCTGATATTTATAGCTAGACTGATCCGTTTATTATTTTCTTCTTAAATAATACTCGGGTCAGACTGAGATTTTACAGGTGTTTCCTCATGGCTTCCTATCTGGAACCATCTTCTGACTTTTGGCTAACTACTCTAGTTTGGTAGTTTTTGTTGTATACATTTGAGATACAGACTCCTTGATGTATACATATTTTTGTCCAGCACTTGTATCTATTCCTTTGTATTATTGTGGATCTTTTTGACCACTACTCTGATGTACACTTTTATGTGTAATATTCATATCTATTTCCGCCTTTGTGATATGAACTATCTGTGACTGATTTATGTTATGTTTATTTCTATATTTGTTTCTGAAGATATTATAGCCACTGTGTAGTAGCTTTGAGTTTGTGTCGGTATGTCGGATTTCCCTCTTGATAAGAAATGCATGTTATACTATCTGACATATCGATGCTCGCGCAAAGCAATTACATGGATGGTCGCTCCTTAACAGCCTTATTCTCCGTGCTAGTTGACTGCATTCACCGTAATGTTCTTGTCTAGCGTAGGTATAGAGGTGCGGCGTCACACCCATCACATAGGGTAATCTCTATACCGGAGCAACTCGACGCAGAGATAATCAACAGTCAATTCTTTCATTTTCGAAAATACCCAACCTTCAACCACCGTCTTTAAATGCAGTTCCATTTCGTCGTATCATTATTCGGAATGGATTTTATGAATTAATGTCCTCCCCCGGCCTTTTCGAATAATGAGCATTTATTTTAGAACATGCGAATACAAATTTCCATTTTTAATCTTTCAAACAAAAGATCCATCTTTAAGATCCGATGTGATTTTCGGATAACCATTTGGAATCCGATTTCCGATTTCATCGATATTCAAATGTCGTCTTAAAGGCAAAGTTGTTTAGGTGAACTATTTTAATTCAGTTCAGAAGTTCACATTCACACAGCAATTCATCACAGATAAATAACTTGCATTTATCACAGCTCAAACCAAAGCAATTATATCACAGAATATTACATATCAGAGATAAAAAACAATTCAAGGCATTCAATAAAATCCAATCATCCATAAGCAAGATTAATTAGTTGTTCAATTCCTAATTAATTCAATTTAATCTCCAGATAAATTAAATTAATTACTTTAATTAGTTTTAAATCCTGCTTAATTGACATTAATTAATTAAATCATTTGTGGTTATTTTAATTAATGAATGAAATTAATTAATCATCCTTAATCATCCATCTTAGTTAATTATCTTTAATTATTTACATTAATTAATTATCCCTTAATTAATCACATAAATTAATTAACCTTAAATTAATTACATTAATTAATTAACCCTTGATTAATTACATTAATTAATTATTCTTTAACCATTAATCAATTAACCTTTAATTATTAATTAACTAACCTTTAATTACTTACACTAAGTAATTATCCTTTAAGTAATTAATTATCCCTTAATTATTTACATTAATTAATTAACCTTTAATTAATTAATTATCCTTTAATTACTTATATTAAGTAATTATCCTTTAAGTAATTAATTATCCTTTAATTACTTAAATTAATTAATTACCTTTAATTAATTACATTAAGTAATTATCATTAAATTACTAATTAATGATCCTTTAATTATATATATTAATTAATTATCCTTTATTAATTTCATTAAGTAATTACCCTTTAATTACACTAATTTATTATCCTATAATTACTCAAGTTAATTAATTAAACCTTAATTACTTAAGTCCTTAATTAATCTAAGATAAACCATTATCTTAATTAATTACTTAATTAAATCATTTAAATCTTTTTAAATTAAATGCTTCAAATTAATTATACAAAATCACTTGAGACCTTTTGATTAATTAAAGTTCAATACATTTATCTTGAACACTTACTTAATTACTCGTTAAATTCATTGAAAACACTTTGGGATTGAAATCAAATAATTAACCTAATATATAATTAATTTAAATCAATTTTTTAAAAAAAATATTACTTTAAAATTTCGATCTTTGAAACTTGCTTGAAAAACTTGTTCAATACGTATATTTTGAAAACTTGATCCATAATAGCTTTGGAACTTTGTTCATTTTCTATTTGCTTTGAAAAATTGTTAAAATTTTCTTTTACTTTTAAAATTGGAAAAGAAACTTGAGTCACACCCTGTATCAACCCAAGACCAAACCCGAGCCATCCTTTCATTTTTTTTAAAAACTTGTTTTAATTTTAAATTTTTAAACCCGGAGAAAAACACACGCGAACACACCTCGATACAACACTTGAGCCAAACCAAAATTTTTCGGAGATCCCACGTGAGCTCTCTCCTTCATCTTCCATGAACAACACAGGCACATGCATATGTGCACCGAGCACCTACACCCACTCTCCGAGCGACTCCGACCAATGCCGCAACCGCCAACATGTCGCTGACCACCTCCTCTAATAGTCTGACTACTTAGAACCCTCGACGACTACCAGAATCGAAATCGAGCAAATCGATACAAACTAGAACCCAAACCTAATTGATGAAATCCCCTTGTGCTACCACCTACGATCGCCTGATAGCTCACCGATCAACCCATAGTTTCATCTTGGAACCATGCTTCAATTCCACTACCTCTGGACGAACTCGATGCGACGTCGGCGCCGCAAACGCCACTTGAACCCAGTCGACCAAAACCTGGGTTTGAATCATAAATCGAAGCCGTGCCGCCACGATGATCAGAGAGTCCTCCGATCATTTTTCCCGACATCGTCGACCTCTCAGCTTCCTCCAGCAGTGATCCCGAGCCCATCTCTTCACCGATCGCCAGAAAATGCCAAAAACTACTTTCCCGTTCAACTCGCAAGTTCTCATGATTTACTAAACTAAAAATCTTGATTTTATTTTTGAAATTCATAGTTTTTGAAATCGAATCTGATGACGTATATGAAACCAGAAATTATGACATTCAAATTTTTAATGCTTTGGGTTTTTACTGTATTTTTTCTAATTTCTGGAAATTACTCAACTAATTTTACTTACAAGTATTTTTAAAACTTAGATCTTGTTAATTCAAACACTTTATGTTTGGACACCAAAGCCTAAAAAGAATTAGGGGATAAGATTTTGATATTTTTAATATGTTTTTAAACCTATGTACTTAGAACAGAGTAAATATACCTGTACACAGACATGCATTCAACTTTCTACACACACACACACAGATATATATATATATATAGACACACACACGCACATACACATGCAGGAAATATTTACATCTATACAAACTTTTTCATAGCATACTTCAAGTATCAATCCAAACATCAAGATATATATAGTTTTAAGCTTTTTAAAAAAGATTGTTTACTCACAGTTGTTTTGAGTAAAGAAGCCTAGATAGTTGATTTTTTTAACTTTGAAACTGGAGATTGCTTTGGCTTTGATCTGTTCTGTCTCTAGTTGTTGTATCAAGATCTTGCTTGTTTTAGGTTTTAAAATTGGAAGAGATTGTTTGCTTAGTTTTTATTTTCTGTTTTTAGTTTGCTCAGGTTTGAAAATTTTTGAGAAAAAACTAAAAGATGAAGAAAATGAGAGGGTAGGAGAAGAGATATATATAACTTGTTTTTCATTTTATTCGTTAATTTAAAAATAAAAAGAGTTAATGACATTTGTAATTGCATGTTAAAATTAACTTCCACTTGTTAAATGCAATACTCAACAAATTCGATTTCATGTTATTCTAACCCAAGTTATTCAAATGAAATATACAACATTTCGTATCAGAGATAACAACTCATTCAAAGCACCCAATACCTTTCAAACTTCCATAAGCAAATCTTAATCACATACAAATTAATCCAATTGATTTTAATTGAATTTCAAACCACATTCACTTAGATTCCTTCATTCAATATTAATTAATTCCAAATCAATTAATTAATCAACCCCACATTATTCAGCTTAATTAATCATCCTGGATTAATTATCTTCCAATTACATTCAAGTAATTATCTTTAATAAATTAACACGATATTAATTCTTCTTAACCAGAATCGATGAGTAATCTTTAATTACCTCATAAACTAATTAACTAAATTAATTATATTAATCATTGATTACTTACATTAATTAACTTCTCATAAGTCACTTATTATTGATTAATTCATCTTAAATTACATCCTTAATTATATAAATTATGAATTCCAATTATATTTCCATTTATCCTAATCCAAATTAATTTCGATAATCAAACCACGATATTAATTATTCTCAAACAATCTCGACCTGCATTTAACTATCTTTCATTTACTTCATTAAATAAACTACTTACTCATTAATTAATTATCTTATTTAATCTCTTGATTTCTTCCGCAAAGTAATTATATTTCATTAATTACATTAAGCAATTACTTGTCACACCATTCAATTATTATTCTGAATTACTTACACTTAATTAATTAACTTAAAACTTAATCAATTAATTCAAACCATTCATTACTAAATTAATTAACCCAAATCATTAATTAATTAGAATTAATTAATCATCCATTTTAATTACCCCACTGATTAAATGAATCACCAATCATTAAATCCTTATTAACATTAAAATGAAAACAATTCTTATTTATGATTTAAGTTTTAAACAATTTAAACCTCGAATACTTCGAGTCAAACAACAATTAACTCAAAAACCAACCAAAACCAAAGTCACCAGGACATCAGTGCACATCAATTCAATTGAACCATTTAACCAATCATTTAAATCTAACCATTTAAATTTTAATATAACTCCAGAAGCGTGAGGTTTGCTCACCTTTTATTTTGCTGTTTGCAATCCATTCCAATTCGATTTTGTCTTCACAGTTTTGACCTTGTATAAATGTCATATAAATTGATTAACACCTGGATTTTAAATCAACAATTTATTATCATTCACTTTTTTTTTAATTTAACTTATAAATTGACTTAAATTCTTAAACTAAAAATTGCCTTAAACATATATTTTTAGTCCAAAAATTAAATCAATAAATTGAAACAGTTTAATCCAGCACATCCATCATTTCTCATTTAAATCCTTATATTTTCAAAATCTATAGTAACTTCTGTTACTTAAATATGTACATACATTATATAAATTCATATAAATTCTATAGCATTTAAAATACTATGTTTTTCTCTTCCTTGTTCACATCAATACTTCAGTTTTAAACCTTATAAAAAAACAAAACTGTTTGGAAATCACAACTTTAAACTTGCAGTTTTCAAAAACCTACCTTACTGTATACATTATTTTGTATTCTTATTTTTATTGTAAAACTGTATGTGAATATGTACATGCATATTCTATTGATAAAATAAACCGAAAACGAGTTTAGTTATACCTCGCTGCTTGCTCGAACACACCACCGATCCCCAGAAATCGAAACCCATGATGCCACCTCGAAGACGAACTGCTCGCGAATGTCACAGGCGACGAACTACCTCTACTGCCACCATCCAAATAAGCGAGCTCGGCTACCCTCAAGTCCTCGTCTCCCTCGTGTGCAACAATCACTGCTTCGCCAGTGATCTTCAGCACGCGCGCGCTTCCCTCTCACGGTCGCCGCCTCGACCCAGCTCCTCCATCATGCACGCGATTTCGAACGAGACGTCGATCCCAATAAAGTGAGACTAAGGAAGATGTATCGGCCATCAATTTGAGGAAGGCTTCGGCCATTAATCCCTAATTCGCACGCGACTTGAAAATTCGAGCGTCGCCATTTGTTCTGTTCTTCTTTTCGGTCACGACTGCCTGAAGAGAAGGAAGAGGGCTGTGTTGGATTATAGTTGTTTGAATGATTTTAGGAAGAGGAGATTTTCGATCGGCCATTTTATGTTTTAATAATTTTTTTTATAAGCATTCAATTTCGATTTCTGTTGTAGGCTTATAGAGGAAGACAAAGATAAAAATAGGGATTTGGAAATGGCTTCTTGAATACGCCTGATTATTAAATAATTAAATGTTGAAAATATCTCGCTGTATAACGCGAAATCCCTAACCCCGAATCAGACGCGCCGACAGACGTTCATAAGGTTTTCCATATTCCGGACACAATGGAATGTGTTCCGGAGGCTAATTTGATCGTATGTGCGAGTTACAAAAGAAAATGATCAAATATAAATTAAATCGATTAAAATAGTTCCTAAGCATTTTGAGCTGTCAAGGTCAAACGACAACTCTGATTGCTACGGAAACTGAAATCCGATAATAACTAACTGTTACGGATCCAATGGAATCGGTTTCGTCGAATTTCTGAGACTGTATCTCAGAAATCTATTTTTAAATATCAATTTAACGATATATTTTTAAAACTGAACAAATCAGTGTTACATTCAATTTTATAACTTTTATTATTTTCAGTATTATGAATATAGATTTTACAAGCCTTTAAATTGTTAAAATTTCTGGGTCGCCACATTCCTCCCCCCTTAAAAGGAATTCGTCCCCGAAATTACTAGTTAGGAAGAATGGTTCAAAACCCGTTAACTTTTCCAAAACTCACAATTCAACATCCTACTAACTATCCTTTATTAAAGACTCACATCACCTTAAGCAACTTCCAAAACCTTCTATAGTTTCAAACAATACCCCTGTGCTCAATCATTTGAATTTCAATTTAAAATCAAATTTTGAATTATCAAAAAAAATTCAAAATTTTCTAACTCTCTAAATTTCCGAAATTTTTTGTCAGCGTCTCCTTTGCACGGCTAGCTCGGTACAACTACAAATGCCTCTACGGGCTCCGAAATTCCAAAAGAAAACAAAAGCCAAGTGGCTACATCAAAAACCCAATCCAATTTCATCTAGAAATTTAAATACGTACCTTTTTGTTGGGCAATTCAAATTTATCTTCTAATATCAAATCCAATATCTTTTTCTCTTTATAATACCTGCATAACCTCCTTACAATAGTATCCAATCATATCCCTTTTTAAATCTTTACATACTTTCCTTACAGAAGTTTTCGTATCCATTTCTATTCAAACTAGTTTTCCCCACTTCATACTTCAATTTACTTTAAATCTTGAATGTTGAATTTTATCTTTCAAGTATATCTGATTCATATTAGTTCCATATACTAATTTACTTTAATTTCCAATTTGAAATCGTTTAGTTGTTAACCAATTTTGTTTTTCTCAAATTTTCCAAAAATTTTCTAACTCCCACAATTTTCGAAATTTTTTGGCAGAGTCTCCTTTGTATGGAGGAGCTTTTACAATTTGACAAGAGATATAAATATATATACATCGACCCACACGGTCGGAAAAAGCAAAAACAGTTCATATTTCCTATTTTTATTGCGTAGGCATACCTTATTTAGCATTTTAAGCAAGCGGCTTATTTAATTCTAGCAAATAGCGCAACCAAATCCAGCCAAACGGCCTTCAGGTACCTGTACTTGCTCAATTTAAACATATAAGCACTATATATATATATATATATATATATGAAGTTTACAACATTTCTCTTACTTAAACATCTATAACACTTCAATTCTAAAAGAAATGCATTCAAAATAACTTCCACAAGCAATTTATATGTTTCCAAGCCTAATTCAATTATTTTCCACCGATTTATATATCATTCCGTTCAATCTTATTGGTTTACAACTCAACTGCCATTCAATTAAATTTTTAATCCAAACAAGCTCATATTCAATTCAATTGATTCAAAATCAATTTTTATTTGCCTCTATTAATTTATAGAATTTTAATAACTTTTGTTTACGTCAAACGACAACTATTTTTATGCAATTTCGACTATATTCGCTTAACATAATATTTATTTTTAGTCTATAACTACTTCAAATTACTTTTCAACTCATTCTGTAATTAATTCCACTTCATTTCTAATTTATTCACCAACTATTCGTTGCATTTCATTTCATTTCCGCAATTGTTCCATTCAAAACAATTTATTAAGCTTGGCACATTCAATACTTATAAATTAATAACCATTTCCCAAATTAATTCAATCCAAGTTTTTATTGAATGGGCTTTCACCCTTATTCGAAGCCAAGCTTCCATAAATTTTAAACTTAGGTGAATTTACTTTAATTTATTCCAACATCAAACTTAAGTTTACTTCTATTTGATTCTCATTTAATCAAATTCCATTAAATTCAGTTAGCCCGTCCATTTTAATTTTAATTTTAATTCGCCTTCTCAATTTCCAAAATAATATCCAAGCACATACTTAACTCATTTATACTTCAAATTAATATGCCACCGAACTTGAGTTCAGTCTGATAATCCAATTCCAATTACCACTTTAATTTAGTTTTTATTTAATCAGACTCATCCATTTATTATTTAACTCAACTAACCCATTTTAAAGTTTTTAATTTACTTACTTAATTCGTTATCGAGTTTATTTTATTAACATAAGGCCATTCTCAATTTATTTCTATTCACTTGGGTTTTGTTTCGCAACTCAAACCATTTCTATTATAATCACTTCTCTTATATTCAATTTACTTGCAAATTTCATTAAATATTATTCAAATCACCTTTGAATTTTATTTGTAATTCAAACCATCACATTTTTCAATCCACCTCTATTTTATTTTTATTTTACAACATCTCCTCTTATTTAATTCATTATCAAATCCAAGTCGGATTCTATCTACAATTCTAATTCATTTCCAAACTCCATTATTAACTTACAATCCATTTAAATTTATCCGAGTTAAACTTTATTAATATACTCTATCGAATAATTATTTAACCAATTAGCTTTCTTCCAATCTCTAAATCAGTATTCGATTTTAATTACAAAATCACTTCATTAAAATTCTAGTTTGGATTTCTTTTTTATTTCCCCAAAATTCCAACACTTTTATTTAAAATTTTAGAAATGCTTTTAAATTAACATCATACTAATAAAATAGCTCTTTATAAAAATACTTTTTATAACTCGATGTCTCAACCAGTCCATCCTTGTTCTCACAGAAATTCAGTCATACGTTGATCAGGCGTAAGATTGAAAATCTATAAGTACTTGGTAAACTCGTTTTCAACATCCAGTGAAAATACTTGGAAACTAATTTTATTGAAAATATAGAAAACAGTTTTGGAAATAAAGGAAGTATCTTTGGTGAGAATGCTCTCGACATCATCACCCCCATCCATGGTCACAGTTACATTCCAGGGTTAAGTTGCCGTCGCAGCAAAAGTCCATGTAACTGCAGGCTCTCCGCGGCCTCTCGATTACGCCATGGATCCCACTCAACAGATCACAGTTACATCCAGGGTTACCTTGCCATCACAGCAAAAGTCCATGTAACTGTTGGCTCTCAGCGGCACACATGACTTTCGCTATGGTCTACTCAACTCATAATCCTCAGGAACTAGTTTTGTCCGGACTCCTCACAGTATCAACTTTAGAACTCCCTTGGGGCTCAAGGCAGCACCACCCGGTGGCACTCCTGAGAAGTTCATTTCAAGGGAGCGCCTTTTTCCCCAGAGCCATCATCAAATCACTTTATACTATACATATGTAGTATCTTCAAATCATACACCTAGTATGATATCATACAAAGCTCCTTTACACAAAATCGATTATCCCAAAATCGATAATTCTCAAACTAGGCTTTTCAAATTCAATATTAATTTTACCCAAAAATCAAAAGCCCTTCCAAATTCAAAGGTTCCCAAAACCTTTTTCCAAAATCCTCATAAGACCCTTTATATAGATATATAAAAATTTTAGAACTTTGGGTCATTTCAAACTTGTATAAAATCCTTTTATACTTCAAACAATTCCAAAAATCCTTTTCTTTCGGCAATAGATGTAACAAGGGGGGTTTATCTTATATAACAAAGATATATAACTTTGTTCACTCAAAATCAAATATTCAAATTTGATTACTCTTTCCAATAGCGATTTCATTCAAATTCGAATGATGTACACTTATCATCCGTACGCTATACCAATCTGATCGCCCACTCGATCACATAATTTTACTTCCGAACTAGTATTGTCCTCCCGACTTCCTAGTGCGGACTCATATCTGGTTTCTTGATTAGAAACCGTCATTCTCCTTGCATAGTCATAACCATGATAGAGAATATCCAGAACCAATCAACAATCCCTATCCAGGTTCGCCGTCGAAAATCGAGCGAAAAATCCCAACTCGTATCGATAAACTATCTCGAAATTCTGTGCTCGAATCTGGATCAAATCACTATGCGAATAAAATAATATACGCACACCCTACGTATTTATTTCCATTGATTATCAGCCAAATAAATTTCCTTTCTATTCACATTTCCTTAAATTCCCCTTCACTTATTTACAATTGCCTTAATCCCCATTTGGATTATCATTTCAATTCTTATCTCAGTTGGGTATTTAAATCAATAACAGTTTGAACTCCGACCAGTTTATATTTAGAAAATAGCTTGAAAATTTTAAAAATAGGTAAGTAGTTAAAAAATAATTATTAGTTTACAAAATAGCTATAAAATAGTTAACTAATTGTAAAATGGTCGGAAAATAGTTGAATAGTTTCAGGAATTTCAAATGATTGCAAAATAGTTGTAAAATAGAAATTAGTTTGTGAAATAGTTGAAAAATAGTAATTAGTTTATAAAACAGCTACAAAATAGTTAATAACTGCAAAAGTAGTTATAAAATAAGTATAAAGTAATTTTGGATTTAATAATAAATGTTATATATATTAAATAGCTTGGAAAAATTTATTTATATTAAAATAATTTATGCTGAAAAATAGTCCAGAGTCAAACGGTTCACATTCCCAACAATTCAATCTTAATTTCCACTTTCGTTTAAATTGACTCAATTTCAATTTGAATAACTTCAATTTTTATTGCAATTTATTTAAACCCAATTCAACTTCAATTCAATTGGTACAAATGGAATCTAAGTTTTAGTTTTAACCCATCTCGAATTATATAAATTCGAGTTGAATTCTCAAAGGTTTATTTAACTCTTTAAACCAAATTAACTTTTATTTAAAGTTTTTAAACAATTTTAAATTTCTGAGTCCAATTCTTCATTTCAAATTATCTTTACTTATATATTTCAAGATTCAAATAAGAGCTCAATACAATTTTATTTATTTTCAAAATTTAATTTATTATTCAATTTTATCTTCCACTTTGAAGCCAGTTCTTAAACAAGTTTATTTTACAATTCACTTATTCAAATTTATTTTATTTATACAATACCATTCTCAATTTAAAGATTTTCATTAACAATGGGATGATATCATCCAATTTATTTTAAAAACGTCCATCCATTTTCAATTTTTAAATCTCAAACCGTTTTGAGATTACACAAATTCCCAATTCAAATCAACCATTTAACTTTCCAAGTTAAATTCCAATTTTACTTAATCCAATCAATCTTACTCAATTTGAATTCCCACTTCAACTTCAAAATTCTTTCCCTCTTATAAGTTCAAAACTTATATCACTTTGGGTTTTTACATCACACTTCAGGGAAAAAAATCAAACTCAACCTCATAGAGTTTATTTCAAATTATCTTTGATATCATGTATATCCACACATATATACATATTTATTTCTTGGCCCTCCCAGCCATGTTTTAAAATTTTAAACCACCCTTGGTTTAAAATTCAAATCAAACTTTCAAACAACCCATTGTTTTCAACAAGTCCCAGTTATCCAAATAATACTTATTTATTATTTTTCATTACTTTGAAACAAAATTTTCAAATTCTGGGATCAGATTTAGAATTTCATTTTCAATCAATTAAATTTTAATTTGGTTGTATTTCTATTTCTACTTAATTTTAATTCCAATTCAAGATTTCAATTTGGTTGTATTACATTACCTCTTAATTTTCATTTCAATAAATTTAACAACCAATCGCTTTAATATTTATTAGAAGGAAATATTGCTTTACATATCAAAATATATTTTATATAAAATCATTTAAAATCTTTATATAAGAAAATAACAAGTACGCGCTCATACATACATATATATATATATATATATATATATATATATATATATATTCTTAACTCATTCTAGAGTACTACAGACTCTATTAAATGAGTAATCCCCACCAGAGCTAAGGTCCTCGCTTAACCTTCCAGCTCTGATACCAAATGTAACGACCCGAAATTTTCGAAGCCGAAAATTCCAGATAGTTATGAAAAAGAAGAAAGAGATAGAAGAAGAAGAACATAAAAACATCAATAACTCACATTCGCAGCGGATAAAATATAATAAATAATCATAGTTTACAAAAAGAATACTATATCTGTTGATTACATTTAATATACATCAGAGTTATACATATGTACAAACACTGAATATACACACTTTCCATATCTCAGATATACAATAATATAGTACAGCAGAGATATTCTATATGTTCTTGCCATCCCGCTCGACTCCTGAGCTCCAGAACGTCCCTACCTGAAAATCTGTAATACTCGGCCTGACCCGAGCATTACACCAAAGTAACACCCGGGTCACGTTGGAAACCAGCGTGAGTAAACTCATCCAACATGGAATACAAGCATACAACTTATATAAAACCCGGGTAACTCAGGTAAATCCACAAGGCCACACTTTTATTCTAGACATCACTTATCTCACACATAAGTTTTCTAAATACCAAGATTTAGATTTAAAATAGTCCAATTCCTTTTTAACCATTTCATTCCAACCTATAGATTTCATATATCAAATTATATGAATTCGAAATGGTTTCGAGTATTTCCCGATACCCGACCCCAGTCTCTTCAAAACTCATGTTATTCTAACCCAAGTTATTCAAATGAAATACACAACATTTCGTATCAGAGATAACAACTCATTCAAAGCACCCAATACCTTTCAAACTTCCATAAGCAAAGCTTAATCACATACAAATTAATTCAATTGATTTTAATTGAATTTCAAACCACATTCACTTAGATTCCTTCATTCAATATTAATTAATTCCAAATCAATTAATTAATCAACCCCACATTATTCAGCTTAATTAATCATCCTGGATTAATTATCTTCCAATTACATTCAAGTAATTATCTTTAATAAATTAACACGATATTAATTCTTCTTAACCAGAATCGATGAGTAATCTTTAATTACCTCATAAACTAATTAACTAAATTAATTATATTAATCATTGATTACTTACATTAATTAACTTCTCATAAGTCACTTATTATTGATTAATTCATCTTAAATTACATCCTTAATTATATAAATTATGAATTCCAATTATATTTCCATTTATCCTAATCCAAATTAATTTCGATAATCAAACCACGATATTAATTATTCTCAAACAATCTCGACCTGCATTTAACTATCTTTCATTTACTTCATTAAATAAACTACTTACTCCTTAATTAATTATCTTATTTAATCTCTTGATTTCTTCCGCAAAGTAATTATATTTCATTAATTACATTAAGCAATTATTTGTCACACCATTCACTTATTATTATGAATTACTTACACTTAATTAATTAACTTAAAACTTAATCAATTAATTCAAACCATTCATTACTAAATTAATTAACCCAAATCATTAATTAATTAGAATTAATTAATCATTCATTTTAATTACCCCACTGATTAAATGAATCACCAATCATTAAATCCTTATTAACATTAAAGTGAAAACAATTCGTATTTATGATTTAAGTTTTAAACAATTTAAACCTCGAATACTTCGAGTCAAACAACAATTAACTCAAAAACCAACCAAAACCAAAGTCACCAGGACATCAGTGCACATCAATTCAATTCAACTATTTAACCAATCATTTAAATCTAACCATTTAAATTTTAATAAAACTCCAGAAGCGTGAGGTTTACTCACCTTTTATTTTGCTGTTTGCAATCCATTCCAATTCGATTTTGTCTTCACAGTTTTGACCTTTTATAAATGTCATATAAATTAATTAACACCTGAATTTTAAATCACAATTTATTATAATTCACTTTTTTTTAATTTAACTTATAAATTGACTTAAATTCTTAAACTAAAAATTACCTTAAACATATATTTTTAGTCCAAAAATTAAATAAATAAATTGAAACAGTTTAATCCAGCACATCCATCATTTCTCATTTAAATCCTTATATTTTCAAAATCTATAGTAACTTTTGTTACTTAAATATGTACATACATTATATAACTTCATATAATTCTATAGCATTTAAAATCCTATGTTTTTCTCTTCCTTGTTCACATCAATACTTCAGTTTTAAACCTTGTAAAAAAAACTGTTTGAAAATCACAACTTTAAACTTACAGTTTTCAAAAACCTACCTTACTGTATACATTATTTTTTTTATTCTTATTTTTATTGTAAAACTGTATGTGAATATGTACATACATACTCTATTTGATGAAATAAAGTGAAAACGAGTTTAGTTATACCTCGCCGCTTGCTCGAACACACCATCGGCCCCAGAAATCGAAACCCATGATGCGACCTCGAAGACGAACTGCTCGCGAACGTCACAGGCGACGAACTACCGCTACTGCCACCATCCAAATAAGCGAGCTCGGCTACCCTTAAGTCCTGGTCTCCCTCGTGCGCAACAATCATCGCTTCGCCACTGATCTTCAGCACGCGTGCGCACACTTCCCTCTCACGGTCGCCGCCTCGACCCAGCTCCACTTCCCTCTCACGGTCGCCGCCTCGACCCAGCTCCTCCATCACACATGCCATTTCGGACGGGACGTCGATCCCAATAAAGTGGGACTAAGGAAGAAGTATCGGCCATCAATTTGAGGAAGGCTTCGACCATTAATCCCTAATTCGCACGCGACTTGAAAATTCGGGCATCACCATTTTTTTTTTATTCTTCTTTTCGGTCGCGACTGCCTGAAGAGAAGGAAGAGGGCTGGGTTGGATTATAGTTGTTTGAATGATTTTAGGAAGAGGAGATTTTCGATCGGCAATTTTATGTTTTAATAAAAAAATTTATAAGCATTCAATTTCGATTTCTGTTGTAGGCTTATAGAGGAAGACGGAGATAAAAATAGGGATTTGGAAATGGCTTCTTCAGTACGCATGATTATTAAATAATTAAATATTGAAAATATCTCGCTGTACAGCACGAAATCCCTAACCCCGAATCAGACGCACTGACAGACGTTCATAAGGTTTTCCCGCATTTCGAACACAACGGAACGTGTTCCGGAGGCTAATTTGATCGTATGTGCGAGTTACAGAAGAAAACGATCAAACATAAATTAAATCGATTAAAATAGTTCCCAAGCTTTTTGAGCTGTCAGGGTCAAACGACAACTTTGATTGCTACGGAAATTGAAATCCGATAATAACTAAGTATTACGGATCCAATGGAACCTGTTTCGTCGAATTTCCGAGACTGTATCTCGGAAAGTTATTTTTAAATATCAATTTAAACGATATGTTTTTAAAACTGAACAAATCAGTGTTACATTCAATTTTATAACTTCTATTATTTTCAGTATTATCAATATAGATTTTACAAACCTTTAAATTGTTCAAATTTCCGGGTCGTCACACTACGACTTGCATGCACAACTGGACCGGCATTGGGAACCAAGTCGATTCTAAATTCGATTTCCCTATGCGGAGGTAAAGACTTAATTTCTTCAAATACGTTAGGAAATTTTTAAACAATAGGTATGGATTCCAAACTCAGGTCGGGATACCCTAAAGTATACATTAGCTTATCCCTCTTCGGACTTGGATCCTCATAAGAAATCACAACAAAATTCCTAGGTTATGTTTTGATCGAAATCGTTCTATTGATACAATCTAATTTAGCTTCATATTTTGTTAACCAATTCATTCCAAATAAAATCTCATATTCATTAAAGTCAAGAACGAAAAGGCTGATAGGAAACTAATGATGAGAATACAAAATAGGAATTTTTCTACTACGTAAACAAAGATTCGTAAGGCCTCTTATCGTGTTCTTCACACAAATAGGTTCGTTTACAAATTCGGGTTCAAGATTTATTTCTTCTATGGTTTGTTGGGAAATAAAACTATGCGTGGCTCTAGTGTCGAATAGAACTCTAACAATTTTATCATAAATAAGAAGTAAGGTAATCTTCTTGATACATCCTGGAAATACTGGCGGAAGGTATATAACGCTGCTTAAATACTTGCTTGAATCTATCCCATGTAAACTCATCCTCTGATTCGGCCAGAGTAATGGTCTCCCACCATACCAAAGCTTCTTGCTGGAGCTCCTAGAAAGCCATAAACCTTCTTTGATCATCATCCAATTTCAATCCTTTAAAAATCCTCTCACAAGATCAAATCCAAGCTTGTACTTTTATAATAGTCTCCAAACCTTTGAATGGTTTCCTTCCAAGTCTTAATAAATGCCGATATAACTCTGTCAAATTTGGTTAGGGTTGGATGTGAATAGTTTATCCTTCCATTACTATTGTTGCAGGGTCTCGACCATTTGTAGTGGTACTCCCCCTTCCCCTACCTCATCCTCTTCTTGCAGTCATTATCATTATCAGTTAATAGTAAGAAAATTTATTTTTGGCACACGGACAAGATATCTTAGAGAATATACTCATTCTAGGGTATTTCTAACCCTATTTCTAATGAGTCACCTAATGAGTTATACTCCAAAGCTAAAGTTCTTACTCAACCTTTAGCTCTGATACCAAAAACGTGATGACCCACACTTCAACCTTTGAAAATCGGCATACAATACACCACCGTATTCAAATGCCAGAGATTCAAACGTTGGAGTCTGATTCGTTGGAGCTATAACACATTAGATGACAACAACACATTGGAAATAGAATAATTTTAGTGATACACGATATGGATACAACATTCTACAACAAGAGATCAACATCATCAGAGCCAAAATATACACAACAGCGGAAAACAACATAACAACGGAAAAGTGTCATCAACAGGGGTCTTCAAGAGAGAATAAGAGAGAGAGTCCAACAATACTACATCTTCATTCCAATGCTCCAAAGCAAAAAGCTCAAAACCATAGGCTTCCCAACCAAAGACTTCCAGATCTAATCTACTAATAACCTGACTTAGCTTCACAACCTACTGACCTGACTCTAGGCTACCCGTGTGGAAAATTAGGGGCACTCAAAGTTTAGAAAGGGAACAATAAACTTGGAGTCAGTCATGGGACTGATGTGAGAAACATAAAAACCGTTATTTGTAAAAAAGAAATAAAAAGAAATCCTTTCATGCTTTTTGGAAAATGAAACTACCATAAGGTCTCCCGGCACATACTCCAATGCAATCGCACACATGGGAAAGGTTTCTCCTTACAGTAGTCAAACATGCTTGATACGCGAAAACCCTTTTGATATTATTATTTGTGTATAGTGTGGAAAAACATTTCGAAAGTATAGTATTAATCTTAGCCAGCATACGTACCATTATAGTATGCCTACTATAGCTACCATGTTAAATGACAGGTTCTACAACTAAAACCGTAAAGGGTTCATATTGTTTCGTTTGAATTTCCAACAAATGGTTAAGGCTAAGGAACTTCCTTTATCCGAATGGGTACGCATCTGGAGGTATGTCTCGAGAACCTAACTGGATCTATGCCAACACAATGCTAGATTATCTCTGTAACTAGGTAATTAATTGTCACGAGTATGACATCCCTCAGTCGTAACCAACCATTACCGAGGCGCCTCAACAACCAACAACTACACAAGTAAATATCTAGGCTTTATACCAGAATGCCACTTTTTATCCAAAAGGAAATGCACATACCCTAAGGGTCGCGAACCCCATAACCTTGTCGCATCCTTCCTGTTTCGACCATTTCCCGAGGCGTGAGGTTCGATGATGTTTCGTCCCATAAAGCTACGCTTTACACAAAAGTGATGCTTCATCAACCAATGCTCAGCACTTAGCATGCCACATTACGAAACTGGGAATATATCACTAGTAACCATCAACTACTTAACGTTTGAGTTCGTACGTCTCAGAGAAGGGTGTTAAGCTAAGAGGATAAATTCTCCGCCATCAAATAGAAATGTATTTGATAGAAACCAGCTTTTATATCTCAAAGTGTAATTTCAAACATACATCCATACAAGTCCATCCTAGATCTGAATGGAACCGAAGACACTTCATCCAATTAAGGAAAGAAGTCCTTGCAAATCCAGATATCCCCTAATCACGTCCGGACTCCTCATCACATAGGGTAATCTCTATACCAGAGCAACTCGGTGTAGAGACAATCAACAGGGAATCCTTTCATTTTCGAAAATACCAGGATCATGTAAAATAGAAATACTTTTTCTTGGGTAAAGGAATAGATGACTCAATTTATTTCTGTATCGATCATGATATATGTAATAACTCGAGCATCTATTTCAAATGCGTGTCCCATTTTTGCGCTGAAAAGTTATGAAAAGTCTTCAACCACCGTCTACAAATGCAATTCCATTTCGTCATATCGTTATTCGGAATGGTTTTATGACTTAATGTCCTCCCCCGGCCTTTCTGAATAATGACGCTTATTTTAAAACATGTGGATACAAATTTCCATTTTTAATCTTTCAAACAAAAGATCCATCTTTAAGATCTGATGTGGTTTTTGGATAACCATTTGGAATCTGATCCCCGGTCTCATCGAAATTCAAATGCTGTCTTAAAGGCCAAGTTGTTTATGTAAACAATTTTAATTCAATTCAGAAGTTCACAGTCACACAGCATTTCATCACAGATAAATAACTTACATTTATCACAGCTCAAACCAAAGCAATTCATATCACAGAATATTACATATTAGAGATAACAAACAATTCAAGGCATTCAACATAATCCAATCATCCATAAGCAAGATTAGTTAGTTGTTCAATTCCTAATTAATTCAATTTAATCTCCAAATAAATTAAATTAATTACTTTAATTACTTTTAAATCCTGCTTAATTAACATTAATTAATTACAAATCATTTGTGATTATTTTAATTAATTAATGAAATTAATTAATCATCCTTAATCGTCCATCTTAATTAATTATCCTTAATTATATACATTAATTAATTATCCCTTAATGAATCACATAAATTAATTAACCTTAAATTAATTACATTAATTAAGCAACCCTTAATTAATTACAGTAGTTAATTATCCTTTAATCATTGATCAATTAACCTTTAATTATTAATTAATTAACCTTTAATTTTTTAATTATCCTTTAATTACTTACATTAAGTAATTATCCTTTGAGTAATTAATTATCGCTTAATTACTTCCATTAATTAAAGTAATTATCCTTTAAGTAATTAATTATCCCTTAATTACTTACAATATTTAATTAACCTTTAATTAATTGCATTAAGTAGTTATCATTAAATTACTAATTAATGATCCTTTAATTACATTAATTAATTAATTATCCTTTAATTAATTTCATTAAGTAATTATCCTATAATTACTTAAGTTAATTAATTAACCCTTAATTACTTAAGTCCTTAATTAATCTAAGATAAACCATTATCTTAATTAATTTCTTAATTAAATCATTTAAAATTTAATAAATTAAATGCTTGAAATTAATTATACAAAATCAATTGAGACCTTTTGATTAATTAAAGTTCAATACATTTATCTTAAACACTTACTTAATTACATCATTAAATTCTTTGAAAAACTTAAGTATTTAAATCAAATAATCTAATATATAATTATTGTAAATTAAAACAAATATAAAAACATCACTTTAAAATTTCGATCATTGAAACTTGCTTGAAAAACTTGTTCAATACTTATATTTTGAAAACTTGATCAATAATTGCTTTGGAACTTTGTTCATTTTCTATTTGCTTTGAAAACTTGTTAAAATTTTCTTTTACTTTTAGACTTTGAATATTGCAAAAGAAACCCGAGTCACACCCTGTATCAACCCGAGACCAAACCCGTGCCATCCCTTCATTTTTTTAAAACTTGTTTTGATTTTATATTTTTAAACCCTAAAAAAACACAGGCGAACACATCCTGATACAACACTCGAGCCAAACCAAAATTTTCCCGAGATCCCACCCGAGCTCTCTCATTCATCTTCCACGAACATCATAGGCACATGCATGTGTGCATCATGCACCCACTCTTCGATCGACTCCGACCAACACTGCGACCACCAACACATTGCCGACCACATCCCCTAACTGTCTGACCACCCAGAACCCTCGACGACAACCAGAATCAAAATTGAGCAAGTTGATACAAACTGGAACCCAAACCTGATTGATGAAATCCCCTCATGCCGCCACCTACGATCACCTGAGAGCTCGCCGATCAATCCATAGCTTCGTCTCGGAACCAAGCTTTGATTCCACCACCTTCGAACGAACTCTATGCGACGTTGACGCCGCAAACACCACTTAAACCTAGTCGACCAAAACCTGGGTTTAAACCTTAAATCGTAGCCGTGCCGCCGCCACGATGATCAGAGAGTCCTTCGATCATTTTTCCTGAGATCGTCGACCTCCCAGCTTCCTCCAGTAGTGATCCCGAGACCATCTCTTCGCCGATCGCCAAAAAATGCAAAAAACTACTTTCCTGTTCAACTTGCAAGTTCTCACGATTTACTAGACTGAAAATCTTGATTTTTTTTTAAAATTCATAGTTTTTGAAATCAAATCTGATGATGTATATGAAACCAGAAATTATGACATTCGAATTTTTACACGCTTTGGGTTTTTACTGTATTTTTCTAATTTCTAGAAAATACTCAACTAATTTTACTTACAAATATTTTTAAAACTTGGATCTTGTTAATTCAAGCACTGTTTGTTTGAACACCAAATCCTAAATAGAATTAGGAGATGAGATTGATTTTTTGAATAAGTTTTTAAACCTGTGTACTTAGAACAGAGTAAATATACCTCTACATAGACATGCATTCCATTATCTATATATATATACACATGTAGCAATATTTACATCTATACAAACATTTTCACAGCATACTTCAGGAATCAATCCAAATACCAAGATATATACAGTTTTAAGCATTTTTTAAAAAGATTGTTTACTCACAGTTGTTTTGAGCAGAGAAGCCTGGATAGTTGATATTTTTTAACTTTGAAACTGGAGATTGCTTTGCTTTTGATCTGATCTGTTACTAGTTGTTGTATTAAGATCTTGCTTGTTTCAGGTTTTAAAATTGGAAGAGATTGTTTGCTTAGCTTTTATTTTCTGTTTTTAGTTTGCTCAGGTTTGAAATTTTTTGAGAAAAAACTAAAAGATGAAGAAAATGAGAGGGTAGGAGAAGAGAGATATGTATATAACTTGTTTTTCATTTTATTCATTAATTTAAAAGTAAAAAGAGTTAATGACACTTTTAATTGCATATTAAAATTAGCTTCCACTTGTTTAATGCATGTTATAATCTTTTACACTTGTCTATTATGCATATTATTAATATTTTTGTATTATATTTTCAATTTTGTTTTTAATACATTTCTTTTTAATAATTTATGTTTATTTTTTATATCTATGTATATTTACAAACCATATTTATTCACGTATAATTTTTAAAAGAAAGTATATAAACCTTTTTATTAAATTTTATTTTTAAGATTAACCTATAATATCTTAAATTAATAAATATTTATCTATAGTTTTTTATATATATATGTATACGTTTTTACTTTATATTTTCAATTTTTATTAAACACATTTCCTTTATTTATATTCATATAACTTTAAAGAAAATGATTTAAAAATCTAATTATACATTAATAAATAAACATATGTATATATTTATATTAGTTTTTAAAATATAGAATTTAACCCTTAAATAACTTTTGAAAATTATTATTTATAACATAACTTCCAAATCACAATATATATACATATATATGTATTATAATTAGAAATCAAATTTTTATTAGTTTTAAAATCTAGAGTTTTTAAAGTCAATTTATTTTTAAGATATTTGTTTTTTGAATTTTAATCAAAATTCTATTTACAATCTATTTATATATACATAATAAAATGCATATCTAATTTGCTTTAGAAAAATTCAAATTAATTCACAAATTAATCCTAAAAATTATATTAATTACTAAATTGAATTTGGCTTAAAAATGTGATCGTTACATATATCGATTTCAAATACAGATTTTTTCTTTCCCCATAATAAAGCATTTCAATTTTCAATATATTTCAAAGCTTTAAATATTTAAACATTTCAAAACTAGATTTGATAATTTCATATATATATCAAATTCACTTTACTATTATTTATTTTGAAATATTTACTTAATCATTTAAATAACATTCAAATAAAACTTCAAATTTCAAATTTAAATAAAACTAAATATACCATTTCAATTTATGTAAATTTGAAATATTCATTTAAATACTTTTAATCAAAATCAAGTTATAAAATCATATCTTTAAATCTCAAATTTAATAAATTTCAAATCAAACTTATTTGAATATAATTCTTAAATAAATTCAATTTCAAACCAATTCTATTTCTCTTTCCAACCTGAATTTTATTAAAATCATTATAAACTCTATATTTGAAAATATAAATTTTAAATAAATACTTAAACATATTATGTATGAATTAAATAGCTTTATTAAATCAACTTTAATAATCAAATCTTATTATTAAACTTATTTTAAAATAGTAAAATTGTAAGTAAAATCTTAAAATTTATAATTCCAAAACTAACTTATAAATTTAAAATTTTCAAACATATAATTTAAAAATATCAAAATTTAAAACCTTTATAAAAATAATATTTATATATATATCTTAAAATTAATATTTATTAAAACCAAAATATTCATTTCGAAACCATGGAAATCATTTCAAAATATATATATTGACCAACGGTGTCTGTATATAATTTTCCATCCTATGGTCAAGTGATACAGATATTTATCATTTCAATCCACAATTTAAATATATACGGGTATATATCATTTCAACCCGCAATCCTAAATTCAATTCAATGAAAATCGCTTGGGTTTATCACTTCAACCCGTAACGATTTTCTCATATTCTATAGACCGTTCGGTTATGTATCATTTCAACTCATAGGGAATTCTAAACTAACAAGGAACCTACAAAGTGATAACAGAAATAATAATAATATAACAGGCATATATCATCAATATAAATAATAAATAATGGTGTCAGATGTCACAGGTGAACAGATATAGATAATAACATATATATAACAGTGTAAATAACTAACAGCGGCATATATCAATTGTCGGTTCAATTGAAATCAAATTTAATAAATATAAGAACGTTAATCGTGAGTGATTTCTCACCTTTCGAGGCTAGAGGATAGATTTGACAAAGAAATGAGTTATGAATTCAGGCATAAATCTTAAAGCAAGGCAAGATTGAACTTGAATCAACGAACGAAACTGATAAATAGGAATCGATGAAACAAATCGAATTAGCTTGATATAGACTAGACAAAATATATACATTACTATTATTATTTCTATAAAATAAAATTTTCAAATTTAAATACATATTTAGAAAGGACATATTACATTTAAATTTAAGTCAAAGCATATACTTTCTCAAACCAAAATTTTTTTAAATGAAGGAAAAACATATACTCAAAATCTCCACATTAGATATATAATAAAAGTAGTACAACTCTTATATAATTATATAATATATATAATACTTATATTATTACTTATTATATTATTATTTCCCTAAAACCAATATATTTTTAAACTCCAACAGATTGTATATATATACTTATATAGACTCATATATACTACAAAACAGGTCATATCCAACTCATGTAAAATATAACTGTTATATCAAAAAAAATACATGTAAACTTAGTATATATTCAACCCAAACTCAAGTATACTTGTTAATATATACAAATAAAAATTTACAAATAGCTTATCTAAAATTTTTGTACATAAACATATACACGTGAAGTTAGTATATAAATATATGTTCAAATCCAAACAAACATTTCATACATACTTTATAACAATATATATAAACAAATATATATAAGCCGATATATGTAAACATATGTAATCCTATACATATAAAACAAACAGATAGCTACCAATATATATCACGAATAACCGTATACATATAATGCTTTTCAAAATACAAATATAAATGCAAATATAACATAATATAGATTATATACAAGTATATATATACATATACATATACATATAGGTTATTTAAAAAACGCATATGGGCTGCCTGTAAGCAAAATCCTAACATATATACAAACATATTTGATTTTATATAATATGATATGTGAGAGCTATACAAAGATACATCAAAATAGATGTACAATTTCCAGCTTGCTAGCGTATAACAATGTATAAGATCAATATATATACTAGTATATATATATATATATATATATATAATAATATATATATATATATTTACCTCATATAACTAAATTATTATAATATAATATATATATATATATATACACACACAACTACTTACATAGGAAAGGAAAGCAACAGAGTGGGAAGGTTTGAGGGAAGAGATGGTCGGTTTGAGAGGCTACGGCTTGGACACAGTGTAGAGATAAGGTGAGGCCGGCTGAACCAGGTGGAAAGTCATGCGGTGGAGTAGCTGCGAAGTGGAGAAGGGTGATTAGGTTGAGGCCTAGCTTGAGGAAAAGGAGAGGAGCCCGTGGAGGGTGATCGGTCGGGTTGCACAGTTGAACGAGCAAGAAGGCAAATTTTTTTATTTTTTTATTTTACATATACGGCTAAGAACAGAAAATAGAGAAGAATGAGGAATGATGTAAGCCAAAGGAGAAGATGCAAGCAACAAAATGACTATAGATATATTTATTTCTTAGAGCGAAAAGGTAGAAGTGGAAGAGACCAAAAGAAATAAACAAACCAGCTAAATAAATTGTACAAGTTGGAAGGATAAAAGTTAATACTGAATTCAAGGTATATATATGGTCCGTGGCTATTGATTGTTACGTTGGAAATTGAAGGCAATGGAAACCCAATATTTTAAAACAGGTACCGATATGGTAAACTGTACCGTGGTTTTCGCCGCGTACCAGACACCAAAACACAGATATGAATATGCTACAGAGATCAGCATAAAGAAATGATCAAAATAGTATACAGATATCAGGGGCACGATCATCGTATCAAAAATCGATAATCGGTACCAAAAAATGCTGCTAATTTGCCAAAAATAAGATAAATGGAGCAATAGCAGTTCAAATTTGAAAAAATGAAATATGACGTCTCACTCAGAAGATGATGTACAAATTTATTATATAAAAATATTTAGTTCTGAAAAATATTTTATTATCATTAATTATTAACTAATTTGAATTTAAATACAATTATAAATAAAATAAACTTTCATATTATCAAATGAAAATTTACCATTTACTATATTTAAATATGCGTATCTCTTATAGTCTATTTTCTCTGACTTGTATATAAATAACACAAATAAATAAAGTGCAGCAGGTTGGGTCCAACCTATTCTTGAAATATACAACTCGCACACACTCCCTTTCCATCTCTGGCGAGGAATCAACAATTCGAATTTTCTTGCGTATTCTTGATTGATACAAGACTGCTCTGGTATCTTTATCCTCTATCTAGAGACTTGAATCAACTTCTTTTTGTTGATTCTTTACCCTCTTTTTTATGGTAAATGATCCCACTCAATCAAATGACGGGTTCCAGCTATAATCCAGAAAAGATTTGTGTATATATTTTACAAAAACATGAAATCAAAGTGGGTGATAAAGTGGCTAGAAGACATGGGAATAAAGATATCATTTCTAAAATTTTGTCTAGACAAGATATGCCTTGGTAAAATGAAATGATTGAATAATTGAATAATTGAAAAATGAGGTTATTCAGGAATACACATTGAATGCATAAGATTACGCATGGAATTTCTGGTAGTAGATCCATAATCAAAAAAGTTTTTGTGGTTGTTCCATAAGAAATGAAACAAAAGAACGGTCACATCAGGCACTAAGTTATTTTTAACATTTAATTAGATCCGAAAATTATTCAAATTAAGAATAAAAGCTCGTTGCTTTTTTTTACAGTCAATAGAATTTGATCAATCCTTTTTTCTGCCATTAAGGTGGAGAACTGAACCAAGAATTCTCTCTCTTCATCATCAATCGAATCACTGTTCACGACCCAGGATGTATTTATTTGCCTCCTCAAGATTAGTAAGAACTAGCTGACAGATAAGTTAATATTCGACATAAAATAGCTGCTAGTTTGTTTCTAAGTATTATTTTATTAATGGAAAAGAAATAAAATGTAATTATAATGAATATTAAAATTGTTTTATTATATGTCTATCTCAAGATCAAATGAATAGTAGATGGAAACAACGCTCGTAAGGAGTCCTATTGAAACCAAGAAATATAGGCCTGCCTGCCATCCACACCAGAATAGATGGAGTTTTTCGAAAAACCCAGCTAGTGGAGGAAGACCTCCTAGGGATAAGAGACATAGGGATGAAGAGAGAGCCAAAAAAGGATCTTTCGTGTATAATCCTGCATAATCTCGAATGGTATCAGTTCCGGTACGTAGACCAAATGATACAATGCGAGCAAAAGTTCCTAGATTCATGGAGATATAGAACAGCATATAAGTTATCTCCAAATAATAAATTTTTAGTTCAAAATTTTATTATTTAACATTTCAAAAAATTCAGTTAATTACGTAAAAAAAACCTTTAAAAATTACGGGTCGTTACAAAAATAATCATCATTGATCAATACGAAGTGTAAATTACATTAAGTTGGTAAATAAATGAGTTTAGCTTCATGTTCCATAACCACTGACTTAAGTTAAATATTTACAAACAAATTATAGATTTCCACTCGAAAATTATCACAAGATTTCAATTGAACAAGTCAAAGAAGTAACTGATGAAGTAAACTTAAGCGTTTCATGCAACTTCTTTTGCTAAGTCGTTTAATTGGATTTCTCATATGAATGAGGTAAAGGTTCGTATATACTAATAGATTGGAAAACGGTTTTAAAAACAAGCTTTGAATTTAAAGTGATGTTGAAATCATTTTTGTGAAAGAATTTGAGTATTTACTACTAGTGTAGAAACCTTTGTATTTTAAAGTGACAAATCATAGAAACGATTGTGAAAAAAATCTATCATCAAAAATGTAACGATCCCGGATTTTAATTGAGTTTAAATTGAAAATTTATTTAATTTCTGAATAAAAATTGTGAATTAATTGGTAATTGATATAAGTTTTTGAATTAATTGAAAATTAATTTGGACATTTTAAAATAAATATGTATATATATATAGAAATACAAGACAATCAATGTTAAGTTAAACAAATGAATAAAATAAAATATACATGGTTAAAATTCAAACAGTATGTTAATAATTATGTAAAATATAAAGTGACACGTTAACTAATTTAAAACAATAAATATACTCAACTCAAATATGTATGTAATAGCTTGTACAAGAAGATACATAATCAAGTGTGAACAAGACAAATATCATTAAACAAGCCACCACAAAATCTTCTCAACACATACAATATCATTATCAGCCGAGTAAAAAATGCAAGGCTAGAACAAGCAAAAGAAAATAAAGGACTTGAGTAATTAATGCAACATACCTCATGCATTTAATGCAAGCATCTTCAGCATGCTTATTGTACGAACAATATACTGCATACTTCTCTTTATATGCATCACCTCCTACCTCAATTCATTGATTCAAAGCTAAGAAAAATATAAAGTAAATATTATCTTAAAACTAAAACACAATTCAACAAATCAACTCAAGCCAGAGAATCAAGTGATGGTTTCAACTGGAAATTCAAGCCTGTTTCAAAGTAAAAGCAAACTCTGTTCTTTCCTGAAAAACATGTGAGTAACTTATTTTCTAAAAATTTTAGAAGTATAAATTTGTTGTTATTTAAATATCTGTGAATAGGTTATATAAATATATATGGATCCTCTGAATATTGAAAACTAGAAGTGTTTTATTCAGTCTATTGTTTGCTCATGACCTCTGTTTTGAGTTTCTCAATCCAATGTTTGATTTAAAAATCATTCGCTATTGATATACTGATTTTTTTTTAGCTTAGTGTAAGACAATATTGGTTGGTATATCCTAAACTAAAGATTTAACACGTAGTAAGTTAAAAACAGTTAGTTAACAACTTTGAAAATTTAAGAACTGTTTTAAAAATTTTAAACCCAAGTTTGACCTGAGTTTTCTAAAAAAAATTCAAATATAAATACAAGGCACTGTTATACTGAAGTCACTATTTACTGATCCATTGCTCAGCTTGAAGTCTGATTAGTTTGGATGTGAAGTTGTTCATCCTGGTTTGTTTCATTGTCTTGCATCATTAGTTGTACTTGCTGTCCCATCAACCTGTGCATTGCCTCCACGTGTTTTTTGTGCACTCTCTAATGTAGCACTCTAGTCTTGTTCAAACTTTCATGCCTTGTCCACTGATCACTTATCATATATGTCATTCACTATGCCTGTATTGATTCTTGAGTGCAGACTTGAGTCTGCTGTGCACTGTGTTGCACTTGATCATATATGTGACTATGAATACTTGTGTGCTGGTCTCCATTTTGCGTTGTTGCAGTTGCTTGAGCATTGAGGCTATAGCTTGTGTTGTTAATTAGATGAAGAGCTTTGCTTTGAGGTTTGCATACCTGAAGTATTCACTGACCCGAGTCTTGTAGTGTTGGTTATTTCCACTTGGTTTTGTTGAGCTTGTCTCCGTTGTCACCCTGATCTGGTGCCTGTAGTGTTGTTTCCATTGACTTGAGTTCGAGTTGTACTTCATGCTAGCAATTTTTTTCCTCTGCCTGTACTCAGTTTTGGGACCGACTTCGAGTCTGTTGTGATGCCGAGGTCTTTAACTTGTAAAATGTTGAGCCTGTTTGCACTGCCTGTTTTCTTCCTCTGTTGGTGTTTGGTTAAGGGTGTTGGCATAATAGTCTCGGGTAACTCAAGAATCTACTTGAAGCTTTGAAGTGTTTGGCCCGAAGTAATTTTGTTGCTAGCTGGGAAAATGTTGTATAGATTCAAACCTGACCTGTTCTTTTCCTGGAAAGCTAGAATTGAACTTAAATCTCAGATTAATGTCTAACTGAGTTTAACCAAAGACTAAAGGTGAATTCAAGTTAGTTTTGAAACCTGGTTTTTGAATAAATAAGTTTTTAATTTTAATTTGTTTTAAATAACTTAGAGGTGTTTAAAACGAATTAGGTGTTTGTTTTTTTGGATTAAAGAAGAAACCTGTTTTTGTTTGAATTGTAAAATTTAATTTAAATTTGACAAACAAAGTTTTAATCAGTTAAAAATAAATGCATGTTCAGTTTTGAAACATAAAGTTATTTAAGCATATAGGTGGATTTAAAAGAATTTGAATTTTTAAAGTAAAGTTGAAATGAAAGAAAGGAAATTAAACAAAGTAAAACCAAAAGTAAAATCTGAATTTAAAACTGGATTAAAGTCGAGATTTTGAAATTAAATAAAGTTTTATAAATTAAATATTTAAATAAGTTTAAATGTTAAAGATGTTCTTTTAATTATGTGAATCTTAAAGGAATTTGATTTCATCTCTTTGAATTGCTCTTGTACTAAAAGTGTTATCTTAACATGTAAACTTAAAGGATTAAGAATTAGTTTTAAACTTTGCTAAAAATAATTGTGGTTCATTATAAGTTTTGGAATTTAAAATGAAATTTAAAATAAATTTGAAAATATATATTATTAAACATATTTGTAAGTGAAAATTTAATCATTAATAAGAATGAGTTCCACTCTAAAGTTAATGAAAAAATTTAAGGATTTATAATTCATTAATTATTAAGTTAATTAAAATGGATAATTTATTTATTTCTTTATTTAATGATTTGAATTGATTTAATTAAGTAAATAAAGTTTTAAATTTATTTAATTAAGGTTTAAAGATTAATTAAGGAATAATTAATTTGTAAATTTAGGTTTATTAATTAAATATTAATTAATAATTAAAGTTGATTAATCAAGTGATTAAACAACAATTAATTTAAGGATAAAGTAATAAATTAATTAAGGTAATTAATTTGTAATTAATCAAAGTGATTAAGAAATAATTATTAATTTAGAAATAATAAATTAGTTATTGAAATTAATTAAGAATAATTTATAATTAACTAATTATTAATTTACCATGACTAGCAAATTTATTCATAGAAAATTTATCTGATTTAAATTAATCAGATAATTAAATTGACCCTATTTATGGATGTTTGGATTTTATTGAATGGTTGAATTGTTTGGTATCCTTGATATGTGATGCTTTGTAATATATCCTGATTTGTGTTGTGATCTGTGATGTAATTTATTATCTGCGATATATATATATATATATATATATATATATATATATATATATATATATATTTGTGATCTGTAAGATAAGCATTATAGTTTATATCGCTTATCAACTATATTTCTGTGTTTTGATCTGTGATAATTGAATGATGTTGCACTATTGTGTTAAACCCCTGTACCACACTTATACACACACAAATATGGGTTTCACGAGGAAATCGATTAAGTCACAGATTTTTGAAGTGGTTTTTAAATAGACAATTTGAATTCAATTGTTTTGGAAAGGGATTGGGTTTAAAGTGAAAAGCTTTTGAAATGGAATTTCAAAGATGAAATTTATTTTGAATAACTTGATTGAGTTTTGACATTTAAATATTTTGATTTAAATTTGAATTCAATATTTGAAATTGAATTCTATGATTTTGAAACTAGGGACTAAAGATGTTATACCCGTTTATATGGGTTAAACTAATTTAAAGGTATTGATTTGGGAATTTGAATTTAAATTCAAAGGCTTTAACTCGTGCAAATAAAATCGGATTTTTATGATATGAAAACTATTTATTTTCAAATAATAAAAGCTTTTGCATAAGTAATGAACTTCCAAATTGTGTTAAAAGGGATTTGAAGTTAAAAATGAAAATGATTTTCCAACTTGTGGAAATGGTTTGAAATCTATAAGTTAAATCTTTAATTTAAAGATTTTAAATGAATTAATCCAATTGAAATGGAATTGTCTTGAAATTCGAAAATGAATCTTTGTGAAACTGGGTGAACTTTGTGAAATAAATCTTTTTGTTTAAAAGATTTGAAATGGTAACTGGTTTAAACCATTTGAAAGAAAGTTTTGAATTATTAAGTTGTGACTTAATTGAAATCACATATCCATATGTTTTAAATATTGCGCTCACTATTCGGTTTAGCCGGGAGAGGACCTTTGTATCGTATAACCCATTTCGAATATGTGATTCGATGTTATGGATAGCATTTGAAGACCGGTGGTGAAGACTGGGTATTTGTGAGAACGATAGGATGACCTATCGATTGTCTCTGCACTGAGTTGCTCCGGTATAGAGATTCCCTAAGTGATGGGAAGTTCGATCGGGATTGTGAATATCCGGATTTCAAGGACTTCTTTGGAAGTTCCTTCGGTTCTGTTCGAACCCAGAATAGACTTGTATGGATTGTATGTCTGACATTACATTTGAGATATAAAGCAGATTTCTTTCAAATACATTTCTGTTGGTTGCGGAGGATTTATTCTCTTAGCTTAACACCCTTCTCTGAGACGTTCGAGCTCAGAGGTTATATAGTTGAAAGTTATCGGTGATATACTCCCAACTTGGTAATGTGGCATGCTGAGTGTTGTTGATCATTTGTTGATCAAAGCATGGCTTTTGTGAAAAGCGTAGCTTTGTGGATGAGATTTCGTCGAACCTCACAACCCGGTTATGGTCGAAACATGAATCGTGGGAGCAAGGTTTCAGGGATCGCGCCCCTAGGGTATGTCCATTCCTTCTGGATTATGAGTGGTGTCATGGTGTGGAGCCCAGATACTTACTTTGTGGTTGCTGCAGACTTATTGCTTTGTGGTTGTTGGTTATCGGGATCCCGGATAAAGGTTGGTTACGACCGGGGATGGAAAATCTTAGGTGATACTCCCGGGCAGGGGGTACACCGGTCTTGTGTTGGCAGAGATCCGGTTAGGATCTGGGGACGTCTTTCCAGAGGCGTTCCATTTCGGTATGGGAAGTTCCTTTGCCTGACCATTAGTTGTAAATCCAAAGAAACAATACGAGCCCTGTACGGTTTTAGTTGTATAACCTGCCATGGAATGTGGCGGTAACTTGCTATTGAACATGGTGGCTATAGTAGGCATATGATAATGGTCGTATGTTGGCTAAGATTTATATCATACTTTTGAAACGTTTTCCTACACTTTGCACTTATAGTAATAATATCAAAGAAATTTGTGTATCAAGCATGTTTGACTATCATAAGGAGAAATCTCCTCCGATTCTGCGTTTGCATTGTGTGTGTGTGCGGGAGGCCTTATGGTAGTTTCATTTTCTAAAAGCATTGCGAATCTAATTTAAAATATTTCTTCGTTTGTTTTTAGAAGATAAACTGTTTTTGTTGCTCATACCAGTCTCATGACTGACCTGGAGTTTATTGTTTCTTTCCTAAACTCTGGGTGCTCGAAATTTTTTCCACACGGGCAGTCTAGAGTTGGGTTTTTCAAATAGCTAGGTTTAGTAGATTATCTGGAGCTAGTTCAATCTTTGGATGTGGACAAGACTTGCTTGTCTTAGTGTATCGTGATGTTGGATCGAGCTGTCGCTGGAGTTCTTCCTTGAAGACTATGCTAGAGTTATGTGTTCCGCTGCCGGTGTTATCTATTTTTCCTTTCCGCTGCTATTTTATTGTATCATATCTCTGATGTATATTGATATCTATTGTATCATCTGTTGTATCAGATATTGTATCAAATGTTGTATATCAATGTATTGTTATTTTTCTTCCGATGTATTGGTTACTTAATTGTGTTGTAAGCTCCGGCGACTTGGATTTGAACGGTCGAATCTACGACATTCGAGTACGATGTAAAGTATGGATGTCGATTTTCGAACGCGAAAAATCTGGAGTGCCACATTTGGTATCAATGCTAAGGTTGAAACTTTAGCTCAGGAGTATAACACATTAAGTAACTCATTAGAGATAGGGTGAAGTATGTCCTAGAATGAGTATATCCTTAAGATATCCGTTTGAATGTCTTAGTAAATTCTCTTACTACCCACTGATAGTGAGTTATGAGTGCAAGAAGAAGATGAGATAGGGGACAGGGGAATACGACTACAAGTGGTCAATACCCTGCAACCATGGAAATAGTTTTCTCTATCAATCTCCTTCGATTCATCTTTCCAAATTCTTTTAATTGTTGCGTAACAGCTCCAGAAAGAAGTTTTGGTGTGTTGATGCTCTACGAATCGTTGTAGGAAATTTTTTACTTCGTATCTTCATCGGTTTCTTATCAATTTTTGATTTAAACCATAATGAATATGAATTGGAAATTTGGAATTGAAAATTTAAATAAATTGGAAATTTAAAAATTGAGATAAGTTGATTAATAGAATGTGAAGCTAAATTTGAATTGTATCAATAGAACGATTTCGTTTAAAACCAAATTAGAAATTCTATTGTAATTTCTTAGGTAGATCGAAGTCCAAAGAGGGACAAGTTAATATATTTTGGGATATTTCGAAATGAGTTTGGAATCCATATCTGATGTTTGGAAATTGTGGAAAATTAAATCCATTTATCTATCATTTGGATCTCGATATAATCTACGAATGGTTAGTTATCCCTTCGAACTAACCAATGCCACTGCATATTTCATAAATCCGGATAGACCGAGTATCTTGTGAGTGTTAAATAGATTCGTTCTTGTATCTATTGTTGATATTCTGATTTGGTAAGCCAAATGCAGAATAGATATTCAATTTGATTTGATGAATGTTCTTCATCTATCTTTGTTGTTTTCGTGCCTGCAAATTTCGGGGACGAAATTTCTTAAGTAGGGGAATCTGTAACGATTCCGGATTATAATTGAGTTCAAATTGAAAATTTATTTAATTTTTGAATAAAAATTATGGATTAATTGGCAATTGATATAAGATTTTGAACTGATTGAAAATTAATTTAGACATTTTAAAATAAATATGTATATATATATATAGAAATACAAGACAATCAATGTTAAGTTAAACAAATAAATAAAATAAAATATACATGGTTAAAATTCAAACAGTATGTTAATAATTATGTAAAATATAAAGTGACACATCAACTAATTTAAAACAATAAATATACTCAACTCAAATATGTATGTAATAGCTTGTACAAGAAGATACATAATCAAGTGTGAACAAGACAAATATCATTAAACAAGCCACCACAAAATCTTCTCAACACATACAATATCATTATCAGCCGAGTAAAATAATGCAAGGCTAGAACAAGCAAAAGAAAATAAAGGACTTGAGGAATTAATGCAACATATCTCATGCATTTAATGCAAGCATCTTCAGCATGCTTATTGTACGAACAATATACTGCATACTTCTCTTTATATGCATCACCTCCTACCTCAATTCATTGATTCAAAGCTAAGAAAAATATAAAGTAAATATTATCTTAAAGCTAAAACACAATTCAACAAATCAACTCAAGCCAGAGAATCAAGTGATGGTTTCAACTGGAAATTCAAGCCTGTTTCAAAATAAAAGCAAACTCTGTTCTTTCCTGAAAAACATGCGAGTAACATATTTTCTAAAATTTTTAAAGTATAAATTTGTTGTTATTTATATATCTGTGAATAGGTTATATAAATATATATGGATCTATGAATATTGAAAACTGGAAGTGTTTTATTCAGTCTATTATTTGCTCATGACCTCTGTTTTGAGTTTCTCAATCCAATATTTGATTTAAAAATCATTCTCTATTGATATACTGATTTGTTTTGAGCATAGTGTAAGACAATATTGGTTGTTTATCCTAAAATAAAGATTTAACATATAGTAAGTTAAAAATAGTTAGTTAACAACTCTGAAAATTTAAGAACTGTTTTAAAATTTTTAAACCCAGGTTTGACCTGAGTTTTCTAAAAACAAAATTCAAATATAAATACAAGGCACTGTTATACTGAAGTCACTATTTACTGATCCATTGCTTAGCTTGAAGTCTGATCAGCTTGGATGTGAAGTTGTTCATCCTGGTTTGTTTCATTGTCTTGCATCACTAGTTGTACTTGCTGTCCCATCAACCTGTGCATTGCCTCTATGTGTTGTTTGTACACTCTCTAATGTAGCACTCGAGTCTTGTTCAAACTTTCATGCCTTGTCCACTGATCACTTATCATATATGTCATTCACTGTGCCTGGATTGAGTCTTGAGTGCAGACTTGAGTCTGCTGTGCACTGTGTAGCCACTTGATCATATATGTGACTATTAATACTTGTGTAGTGGTCTCCGTTTTGCATTGTTGCAGTTTCTTGAGCATTGAGGTTGTAGCTTGTGTTTTTAATTAGATGAAGAAGCTTTGCTTTGAGGTCTGCATACCTGAAGTGTTCACTGACCTGAGTCTTTTAGTGTTGGTTATCTCCATTTGGTTTTGTTGAGCTTGTCTCCGTTGTCACCCTGATTTGGTGCATGTAGTGTTGTTGCCATTGACTTGAGTTCGACGTGTACTTCATGCTAGCAATTTTTTTCCTCTGCCTGTACTCAGTTTTGGGACTGACTTTCGAGTCTGTTGTGATGCTGAGGTATTTAACTTGTGAAATGTTGAGCATGTTTGCACTGCCTGTTTTCTTTCTCTGCTGTTGTTTGGTAAAGGGTGTTGGCATAATAGTCTCGGGTAACTCGAGAATCTACTCGAAGCTTTGAAATGTTTGGCCCGAAGTAATTTTGTTGCTAGCTGGGAAAATGTTGTATAGATTCAAACCTGACCTGTTCTTTTCCTGGAAAGCTGGAATTGAACTAAAATCTCAGATCAATGTCTAACTGAGTTTAACCAAAGATTGAAGGTGAATTCAAGTTAGTTTTGAAACTTGGTTTTTGAATAAACAAGTTTTTAATTTTAATTTTTTTTTAAACAACTTAAAGGTGTTTAAAACAAATTAGGTGTTTGTTTTTTTTTGGATTAAAGAAGAAACCTGTTTCTGTTTGAATTGTAAAATTTAATTTAAATCAGACAAACAAAGTTTTAACTAAGTTTTAATCAAAGTTAAAAATAAATGCATGTTCAGTTTTGAAACTTAAAGTTATTTAAGCATATAAGTGGATTTAAAAGAATTTGAATTTTTAAAGTAAAGTTGAAATGAAAGAAAGGAATTTAAACAAAGTAAAACCAAAAGTAAAATCTGAATTTAAAATCGGATTAAAGTCGAGATTTTGAAATTGAATATAGTTTTACAAATTAAATATTTAAATAAGTTTAAATGTTAAAGATATTCTTTTAAGTATGTGAATCTTAAAGGAAATTGATTTCAACACTTTAAATTACTCTTGTACTAAAAGTGTTATCTTAACATGTAAACATAAAGGTTTAAGAATTAGTTTTAAATTCTGTTAAAAATAAATTGTAGTTCACTATAAGTTTTGGAATTTAAAATGAAATTTGAAAATAAATTTGAAAATATATATTATTAAACATATTTGTAAGTGAAAATTTAATCATTAATAAAAATGAGTACCGCTCTAAAGTTAATGAAAAAATTTAAGGATTTATAATTCATTAATTATTACGTTAATTAAAATGGATAATTTATTTATTTAGTTAACTAATGATTTGAATTGATTTAATAAGTAAATAAAGGTTTAAGTTTATTTAATTAAGGTTTAAAGATTAATTAAGTAAGGAATAATTAATTTGTAAATTTAGGTTTATTAATTAGATATTAAATAATAATTAAAGTTGATTAATCAAGTGATTAAACAACAATTAATTTAAGGATAAAGTAATAAATTAATCAAGGTAATTAATTTGTAATTAATGAAAGTGATTAAGAAATAATTATTAATTCAGAAATAATAAATTAGTTATTGAAATTAATTAAGAATAATTTATAATTAATTGATTATTAGTTTACCATGACTAGCAAATTTATTCATAGAAAATTTATCTGATTTAAATTAATCAGATAATTAAATTGACCCTATTTATGGATGTTTGGATTTTATTGAATGGTTGAATTGTTTGATATCCCTAATATGTGATGCTTTCTGATATATCCTGATTTGAGTTTTGATTGTAGGATCTAGATTAACCCTAGAGGGGGGGTGAATAGGGTTATAGCAAATTTTCTCGATTTAAACACAGAAATAAACTGCAGAAATAAATATGCTGAAAAGTAAATCACACACAAAATTTACCCAGCTTCGGCAACCCCTGCCTACTGCTGCATTCACAGATTTCTATTAGAATTAAACAGTATCACGCTTACAACAACTCTACTAGACTCGCAGACCCTTTTGCTCCCGCTCACAAACACTCTACTAGACTCGCACACCCTGCTCCCGCCTATAGAGTTTCGCTCACTCGCAAACACTGCTCCCGCCTATAGAGCTTTGCAAACTCGCACGCTCTGCTCACTGAACTAATTCAAAATAGACAATCTGACACTACCTAACCTAGGTGGTGATTTACTAACTTTTTGGTTCGTAAAATAAAAAACAATAAATTAAAAACAATAACCCTAAAACAATATTAATAAAGCCTTATAAACAAAAACCCCCTTTTTTCTTTTTACAGGACCGGCCCACTTCCTTTCTTTGTTATCTCCAGCCCGATCCCCTTTTGTTTCGTTCGTGAGAATAATGGCGGCTTGCTTCGTTCCCTTTCGTTCCAGTTAGGGCTTCGGCTCTTTGTTGCAATTAGGGCTTTGGTTCTTTGTTGCAATTAGGGCTTTGGTTTCTTCAATTGATTTGTGATTGGTTGCCCTAGCTTGCTTGCAGTTGCTCGATCGAGTTTGATGCTTGTGAATTCGGTATGTACTGTCTCCTTTTGCTTTTCTAAATTGATACTTGAACTCGATCCATCTAAATGCCGATGATGATTAGGGTTTTAATAGGATGAATTCCTATATTTGCGTTCATATAAATTTGATTGAATTTGTCAAATTCTTTATCTCGGCCACTTGATGATGCTTGAATGATTGAGATCGATTCTGACTTTTTCATATGCGTATTTTTGTTTCTTGCATCCCACGGCTTTGATATTGACTTGTTCATATTTCTTGCTTGGTTGGTCACGGCTTTGAATTGAATTCGTGATTTGTGATATTTGACTTTGTCAATTTCGTATATTTTCGACTGTTGATTAGTTGATAATTTGAGTCTGCAATGTTATTCTTTGACTTGTCTACTGTCACTTCTTCGAGCTAAATTGTTGTTTGTGGTCAATTGCTTCGAGTTGATCTTCTAGCTGGTGCCAGTTTGCTGTGACATTGTGCATTTCATTCTGTTTGATGTTGCACTTGGTTATTTTGTTCATCTGTGTATTGCTGCAATCTTCATTGAGCTTGTATGCTTCAAGTTGCCTTGACTGGTTCATACTTGTTGAACTGGTTTTGGTTGTTGCAGTATGTTACTGCATTTGGTCTGAGTCACTTGTATCCATTTTCGAGTTGCACACTTTGATTTCACCTTGTTGAGTACCTGTAGTTGCTGTTATATCACTTCCTATTGCATTTATTTGCTTGTACTTGTGTTCTGGTCATTGCTTTGTTGTGTAGCTGCTATGCAGTTGCTATGCATCACTGTGTATCATGTAGCTTTCATCCTTTCTTTCTCTGGCACACTTGTGTACCTGTTCAGGTTCACCTTTGCTTCAAATTGCTTCATACTGCTACTTGGTTTATTGATGTATTCATGTCAGTTGTCATGTTGTTTGTGCACTTCACTGAATTTCACTGCCATACTTATACTTGCATTGCTGTTTGGTCATTTTGTACTTCTCTTATGTACACTTGCACCTGTACTTTGACACTTGCATGCATTTCTGTAGCTGGTCTTTTCTTAACTTTTTGAGCATCACTGTCTTGTTGAAGTTTTAACTGGACATTTGAGACTTGTACTTGATGTTGTTGAACTTGGTATTGTGTTGGTTACTGATTTGCCTAAGTTTGTTTACTTGGTGGCATGCATTTGTGATCTTCCTTGTTGCTTGACCTGTCTGGTCTCTATTCTTTGTTCATTAGTCATTGTTGTAGTGTTCATTGCACTGATAGTCGAGCTTGCATTTGTTACAGTATTCATCTACTGATGCATTTGGAATTTGAGTTGTCTGCTCTGTTGTCACTTGACCTTGCTGTGACATTGTGACTTGTTGTTTCTTCATTGTTGTGTTGATCACTTGATTTTTTTTACACTGGTATGCTATCATGAATTCGAATTGGACTTGCTTGATCATTGTTCTGGTCATCTTGGTGGCTTGAGCATTTGGTCTGTGTTGCATTGTTCCATGTGTCTTGTCTTTGACTGTTTGCAACTTGACACTGTTGTACACTTGCTCTTGTTGGCTGCGCATACGAGTTGGCGAGGCAGTGCACACGTGTATGAATGTACACGTGTGTATTGCAGCCACTTATGGTTACCTGTCCCTGTAATATCTATCAAGTGTATATATCGGTGTGCACGGCCTTGTGGCATATACAGTAATACACTGTGTATGTCACAAGTTGTTCGTGTATGATGAATTCAAATTTAAATGATGACGAACAACCCAAATAACTGAGGCAAATATTATTTTCAAAAAACCATATTTTATTTTTGAATTGCAAAAATATTTCTTTTTCAATTTTACTGCGTTAGTTTATATTTTTGCAGATTGCTCAGATGCTGGATTCAAACCGGAATGCAGTTGAAGACAAAATACGAGTGTGAGTGATATGTAGTGAGGTTATCACTGTAAAAATATTTGTGATGTAATCGTGATGTAATCAGAAATGTATATGTATAGTGAGAGCATGAATTTGTACTATTCAAGTTTGTAATAAATATTCGTTTGAATAAAATATTCGTTTGAATTCAAAAACTGTGTAACTTGTTCTGTTTGAATTCAAATTCAAATTCTGTGTAATTTATTTTATTCAATAGATATTTATCTAACCAAATACATACTATACAAAATATTTGTTTGAATAAAATTTCTGTTTGAATTCAAAATCTGTTTAACTTGTTTTGTTTGAATTCAAATTCAAATTCTGTGAGATTTAATTTTATTCAACAAATATTTATTTAAACTATGAAAAACAAAATAGTACATTACCAAGTACATTTATATGAATGTATATATGTTTATTATCATCAAACAAAAATCATATAGCGCAAAGCGCATATTCAACAATCTCCCCCTTTTGATGATAACAAACATATATTTAAGATTTTGAATATATTAAATGTATTTGATAATTTCATTTGCTCCCCCTATTTGAATGCTTCCTTTTTATGTGATACTCCCCCTACATATATGGCTCCCCCTACATATATGCATATAAATAAAAATATGTAAATGAGCCTATATGCAAATTGAAAGTTATTTGACCTTTGCTTGATTCTATTTGACAAAATCTTAACTTTTCTCTCCCCCTTTTGTTATCAGCAAAAGAATAACAGTGTTATAAAAATAGGGATGAAGTGATAGACATGAATCAAACATTTAACTCAATTAAATATAAATATCAAATTTCAATAAAACTCAAACAAAAGTCATAATTACCCTTGTCAAGCGCATATTCCACTTTCAGAAGTGATGGAGATAGAATCATCAAAAATTCATATAGATATGTCTATTTGTGGTATATTTATTTCTGGAAATTTGAATATCTACTAACCATGCATAACCGTTAGGACTTTTAAATGAGATTAGTAGTATTCCTATTTAATTTAAAAAATGAAATCAAGTATCTTCTAACCACGCATGACCGTGAGGACTTTTAAATGGGATTAGAATCAACTTGTCTATTAAATTAATTATTTTTAATATGCGTTCCATACATGCATAACCGTGAGGACTTTTAAATGAGCATGAAAGCACATAATCAAAAATCTAAGTAATTCACCCATGCATGAGCGTGAGGACTTTTAAATGAGAGTGAATACTTTGGATATTTATTTTTAATTGCTGAATATAAGAAATTTGAAGCACAAATAATTTCCTTCACCGATTTAAAGATATTGAAGAACAAATGATTTCCTTTGTAAACTACCACAAATTTACATATTAAATATGATCTTGATGAGTGATGTTCGATAGAAAGATGATAGAAATAGAAATGGTCATGGAATTATTATCCAACAAAAAGTTTTTATAACTCTTGTTATGAAATTCTAAAGAAATTTTTTAATTATACTTTCTCGAGTTATAATATATGATAAATATCAACACTCATCTCTTTTTCAATCACTATTTATCTTTTCGATAATCAAAGTGAGTCAGATTAGTCAAATTTGTCATTTAAAATCAAATTAAAAATTATAAAATCAATTTTTCAAAAATAATTAAGCTGTAAATATGGTCAAACATGATTTCTTGAGGGGAGTTTTATAAGAAAATTTTCTGCTATTTGAAAATTATTTCAAGTGAAAAATATGCAGATATTTACTTAAAAAAAAATACAGCAAATGAATGTTTCAAAAATAATTAATCATGTTACACTTAGTAATTTTTCTATCAACCATATTACCAGTGTAATCCGCATCTGAATTTAAATTTCACTCAATATTCACTTGTTGAATCAAACCATGAGATGTGCACCAAAAATTTCAAAACATCATTCTTTTGAATTTGAATTTAAGCCGTGTTAACACTCAAACAAATATCATGATGTTAATTTCAGAAACCAGAGGATAAACAATTATTTTCATGAGTAATCATCAGTCAATCAACATCATAATTATTTCAAAAACAATTTCTTAAAATCCTTTTTCTCATGAATTTGAAATCGTGCAAATTTACAAACAGTGATCAAAATGTCAGAACCAATATATCTACGTGTAGCATGAGTAACCAGCATTTGACCGATCAAATTTATATAAATTAGTTCAAAATTGAAAAACTGATTGGTCATCAATTAAGCACAAATTAATGCCATAAATAAGAACAAGTCAAAAAATCATATCAATTAAGTTCGAATCAGTCAACCATCATAATTACTCCAAGTAATTCTCTTTAAAGATGGTTAGTCAATATTTTAAAAAATCATCTTTTGTTCATCTCAATATTGGCTGAATTAATTCAAAATACGGTGCAGATTATCACAATTAATATATCGTTTAAAACATACCATACCTGTTTTACCTTTACGATATTTTTCGTTGTTGTCCGTTGTGATTCTGTCACGTTTGAACTAGGCTAAGGAACTTTGCTTTGTCGCCCGTTGTGTTTCTGGAACAGCCAAAATCCAGAGAACACTATTGTTGTTCCTTAGCCTGCCACCACACCTACACGATAAAAGATTTATGTGACCTATTTGTTTTTATAGGTCCATTGTTGTTAGTGGCAGAATATAAAAAATATGTTTTTGGAGACTCAAAACTATTTATACATGTTCCTTTTGGCACCCAAATTTGTTTGACTTTCAAAGATTTTATATTTGTGCCTTTTGGAACCCAAATTGGTATAGTTTTCACGTGTTTGGGTCTATACCAACAATTATTTCGATTATGTCCAAATTCTCTACAAAACGTGCTCATTAAATTGACTTGATTAAATTTTGTGTTCCTATGACTATGATTTTCAACCTGATTTCCAATTATTTCAGATCGAGCAGCACTTTTACCTTTATCATCATCTTGTGATTTTCCAAAACCTAGTCCTTTTCTATTGTTAGCAAAAATTTGATTTCCCAATAGCATGTTAAAAGATTTTTCGCCTCTTGAAAAGTTATTCAAAGATTTCTCAAGATTTTGGACTTTGGTTTTTAATGTTGTATTTTCAGCGACAAGTGAGGTGCATCGATTTATAAAGTCCTTTTTTCTAGTGTCAATGTTTTCTTTAAGACTCAAGTTTTCTTTTTCAAGATTCTCAGAGTTATTCCTAATTTTTGATAGTTCCGAATCTAAAATTTTACATTGGTTACATTCTAGGTTTTGAATATTTTCAAGTTCAGTTTTTAACCTAAAATTTTCACGAGCAAATTCTCTCCTATCAGATTTCAGTTTTTCAATTTTAGATTCAAGAGTATCCACTACCTTAGTAAGATCAGAACACATAAAAACAAGTTCTTTATAAGAAAACTCACCTGCCTCACTAGATTCGTCGGAGGTTGCTTCTGATTCTGATTTTGCCATGCAACACAAGTTAGCCTCCTCTGGGCTGCTATCCGAAGCTTCCTCTCCTTCTTCATCATCCCAAGTCGCTGCAAATACCTTCTTCGCCTTTTTCTTTTCTTTGTTGTTTTTGAGAAGTGGGCATTTTGGTTTGATGTGGCCAGGCTTGTTGCAGTTATAACATGTCAGTTCATTATCGGAATTTTCGGAATCTTTTGACCTATTGCCCTTTGTTTTCTTCTTGCGTGGCTTGAATCTAGACCATCTTCTAAGATTATTGACAGCCATTGCAAGCTCTTCAATTGGATCTTCTTCATCGCTTTCTTCTTTACTTTTTAAGGCAATCGTCTTCTTCTTTGGTTCGGAGTTGTTGCGTTCTTCCTTTGCTTTTAACTCAAGCTCATATGTCATCAAGTTGCCAATCAACTCCTCCATGCTTAGTTTGCTCAGATCTTTCGATTCTTGGATTGCTGTGACTTTTGCCTCAAAGTTCATTGGTAAAACTCGTAGTATCTTCCGCACAAGCTCTACCTCAGTGAATACCTTCCCAAGCGCTCTAGCATTGTATACCAAGGTTGAAAAACGTACAAACATATCCTTTATGCTCTCGTCTTTGTCCATTACAAAGTTTTCGTATTCATTGCTGAATAGGGCTAGCCGAGACTCCTTGACTTGAGAAGTTCCTTCGTGTGTCACCTCCAAAGTATGCCATATTTCCTGTGCTGTTGTACAATGAGAAATTCTATTAAATTCATTTTTATCAAGAGCACATATCAAAGCATTCATGGCTTTAGCATTTGTCGTTTTCAATTTCTTATCGTTTGCATCCCACCTATCCTTAGGTTTAGGAATCTCAGTACCACCAACGATTATAGTGGGAGGTTTATAGCCAGTTTCAATAATATCCCAAACATCATAATCAACGGAACTAAGATAAATACTCATCCTAACTTTCCAATAAGCATAATCGTTCCCGTTAAACATGGGTGGCCTAGCAATAGATTGCCCCTCAGAAAAAGCATTATTTTGTAGACTCATGACTCTAGAGTTAAATAAAAAAAAATTACCGGGCTCTGATACCACTTGTAGGATCTAGATTAACCCTAGAGGGGGGGGTGAATAGGGTTATAGCAAATTTTCTCGATTTAAACACAGAAATAAACTGCAGAAATAAATATGCTGAAAAGTAAATCACACACAAAATTTACCCAGCTTCGGCAACCCCTGCCTACTGCTGCATTCACAGATTTCTATTAGAATTAAACAGTATCACGCTTACAACAACTCTACTAGACTCGCAGACCCTTTTGCTCCCGCTCACAAACACTCTACTAGACTCGCACACCCTGCTCCCGCCTATAGAGTTTCGCTCACTCGCAAACACTGCTCCCGCCTAAAGAGCTTTGCAAACTCGCACGCTCTGCTCACTGAACTAATTCAAAATAGACAATCTGACACTACCTAACCTAGGTGGTGATTTACTAACTTTTTGGTTCGTAAAATAAAAAACAATAAATTAAAAACAATAACCCTAAAACAATATTAATAAAGCCTTATAAACAAAAACCCCCTTTTTTCTTTTTACAGGACCGGCCCACTTCCTTTCTTTGTTATCTCCAGCCCGATCCCCTTTTGTTTCGTTCGTGAGAATAATGGCGGCTTGCTTCGTTCCCTTTCGTTCCAGTTAGGGCTTCGGCTCTTTGTTGCAATTAGGGCTTTGGTTCTTTGTTGCAATTAGGGCTTTGGTTTCTTCAATTGATCTGTGATTGGTTGCCATAGCTTGCTTGCAGTTGCTCGATCGAGTTTGATGCTTGTGAATTCGGTATGTACTGTCTCCTTTTGCTTTTCTAAATTGATACTTGAACTCGATCCATCTAAATGCCGATGATGATTAGGGTTTTAATAGGATGAATTCCTATATTTGCGTTCATATAAATTTGATTGAATTTGTCAAATTCTTTATCTCGGCCACTTGATGATGCTTGAATGATTGAGATCGATTCTGACTTTTTCATATGCGTATTTTTGTTTCTTGCGTCCCACGGCTTTGATATTGACTTGTTCATATTTCTTGCTTGGTTGGTCACGGCTTTGAATTGAATTCGTGATTTGTGATATTTGACTTTGTCAATTTCGTATATTTTCGACTGTTGATTAGTTGATAATTTGAGTCTGCAATGTTATTCTTTGACTTGTCTACTGTCACTTCTTCGAGCTAAATTGTTGTTTGTGGTCAATTGCTTCAAGTTGATCTTCTAGCTGGTGCCAGTTTGCTGTGACATTGTGCATTTCATTCTGTTTGATGTTGCACTTGTTTATTTTGTTCATCTGTGTATTGCTGCAATCTTCATTGAGCTTGTATGCTTCAAGTTGCCTTGACTGGTTCATACTTGTTGAACTGGTTTTGGTTGTTGCAGTATGTTACTGCATTTGGTCTGAGACACTTGTATCCATTTTCGAGTTGCACACTTTGATTTCACCTTGTTGAGTACCTGTAGTTGCTGTTATATCACTTCCTATTGCATTTATTTGCTTGTACTTGTGTTCTGGTCATTGCTTTGTTGTGTAGCTGCTATGCAGTTGCTATGCATCACTGTGTATCATGTAGCTTTCATCCTTTCTTTCTCTGGCACACTTGTGTACCTGTTCAGGTTCACCTTTGCTTCAAATTGCTTCATACTGCTACTTGGTTTATTGATGTATTCATGTCAGTTGTCATGTTGTTTGTGCACTTCACTGAATTTCACTGCCATACTTATACTTGCATTGCTGTTTGGTCATTTTGTACTTCTCTTATGTACACTTGCACCTGTACTTTGACACTTGCATGCATTTCTGTAGCTGGTCTTTTCTTAACTTTAGTTGAGCATCACTGTCTTGTTGAAGTTTTAACTGGACATTTGAGACTTGTACTTGATGTTGTTGAACTTGGTATTGTGTTGGTTACTGATTTGCCTAAGTTTGTTTACTTGGTGGCATGCATTTGTGATCTGCCTTGTTGCTTGACCTGTCTGGTCTCTGTTCTTTGTTCATTGGTCATTGTTGTAGTGTTCATTGCACTGATAGTCGAGCTTGCAATTGTTTACAGTATTCATCTACTGATGCATTTGGAATTTGAGTTGTCTGCTCTGTTGTCACTTGACCTTGCTGTGACATTGTGACTTGTTGTTTCTTCATTGTTGTGTTGATCACTTGATTTTTTTTTTACACTGGTCTGCTATCATGAATTCGAATTGGACTTGCTTGATCATTGTTCTGGTCATCTTGGTGGCTTGAGCATTTGGTCTGTGTTGCATTGTTCCATGTGTCTTGTCTTTGACTGTTTGCAACTTGACACTGTTGTACACTTGCTCTTGTTGGCTGCGCATACGAGTTGGCGAGGCAGTGCACACGTGTATGAATGTACACGTGTGTATTGCAGCCACTTATGGTTACCTGTCCCTGTAATATCTATCAAGTGTATATATCGGTGTGCACGGCCTTGTGGCATATACAGTAATACACTGTGTATGTCACAAGTTGTTCGTGTATGATGAATTCAAATTTAAATGATGACGAACAACCCAAATAACTGAGGCAAATATTATTTTCAAAAAACCATATTTTATTTTTGAATTGCAAAAATATTTCTTTTTCAATTTTACTGCGTTAGTTTATATTTTTGCAGATTGCTCAGATGCTGGATTCAAACCGGAATGCAGTTGAAGACAAAATACGAGTGTGAGTGATATGTAGTGAGGTTATCACTGTAAAAATATTTGTGATGTAATCGTGATGTAATCAGAAATGTATATGTATAGTGAGAGCATGAATTTGTACTATTCAAGTTTGTAATAAATATTCGTTTGAATAAAATATTCGTTTGAATTCAAAAACTGTGTAACTTGTTCTGTTTGAATTCAAATTCAAATTCTGTGTAATTTATTTTATTCAATAGATATTTATCTAACCAAATACATACTATACAAAATATTTGTTTGAATAAAATTTCTGTTTGAATTCAAAATCTGTTTAACTTGTTTTGTTTGAATTCAAATTCAAATTCTGTGAGATTTAATTTTATTCAACAAATATTTATTTAAACTATGAAAAACAAAATAGTACATTACCAAGTACATTTATATGAATGTATATATGTTTATTATCATCAAACAAAAATCATATAGCGCAAAGCGCATATTCAACAATCTCCCCCTTTTGATGATAACAAACATGTATTTAAGATTTTGAATATATTAAATGTATTTGATAATTTCATTTGCTCCCCCTATTTGAATGCTTCCTTTTTATGTGATACTCCCCCTACATATATGGCTCCCCCTACATATATGCATATAAATAAAAATATGTAAATGAGCCTATATGCAAATTGAAAGTTATTTGACCTTTGCTTGATTCTATTTGACAAAATCTTAACTTTTCTCTCCCCCTTTTGTTATCAGCAAAAGAATAACAGTGTTATAAAAATAGGGATGAAGTGATAGACATGAATCAAACATTTAACTCAATTAAATATAAATATCAAATTTCAATAAAACTCAAACAAAAATCATAATTACCCTTGTCAAGCGCATATTCCACTTTCAGAAGTGATGGAGATAGAATCATCAAAAATTCATATAGATATGTCTATTTGTGGTATATTTATTTCTGGAAATTTGAATATCTACTAACCATGCATAACCGTTAGGACTTTTAAATGAGATTAGTAGTATTCCTATTTAATTTAAAAAATGAAATCAAGTATCTTCTAACCACGCATGACCGTGAGGACTTTTAAATGGGATTAGAATCAACTTGTCTATTAAATTAATTATTTTTAATATGCGTTCCATACATGCATAACCGTGAGGACTTTTAAATGAGCATGAAAGCACATAATAAAAAATCTAAGTAATTCACCCATGCATGAGCGTGAGGACTTTTAAATGAGAGTGAATACTTTGGATATTTATTTTTAATTGCTGAATATAAGAAATTTGAAGCACAAATAATTTCCTTCACCGATTTAAAGATATTGAAGAACAAATGATTTCCTTTGTAAACTACCACAAATTTACATATTAAATATGATCTTGATGAGTGATGTTCGATAGAAAGATGATAGAAATAGAAATGGTCATGGAATTATTATCCAACAAAAAGTTTTTATAACTCTTGTTATGAAATTCTAAAGAAATTTTTTAATTATACTTTCTCGAGTTATAATATATGATAAATATCAACACTCATCTCTTTTTCAATCACTATTTATCTTTTCGATAATCAAAGTGAGTCAGATTAGTCAAATTTGTCATTTAAAATCAAATTAAAAATTATAAAATCAATTTTTCAAAAATAATTAAGCTGTAAATATGGTCAAACATGATTTCTTGAGGGGAGTTTTATAAGAAAATTTTCTGCTATTTGAAAATTATTTCAAGTGAAAAATATGCAGATATTTACTTAAAAAAAATGCAGCAAATGAATGTTTCAAAAATAATTAATCATGTTACACTTAGTAATTTTTCTATCAACCATATTACCAGTGTAATCCGCATCTGAATTTAAATTTCACTCAATATTCACTTGTTGAATCAAACCATGAGATGTGCACCAAAAATTTCAAAACATCATTCTTTTGAATTTGAATTTAAGCCGTGTTAACACTCAAACAAATATCATGATGTTAATTTCAGAAACCAGAGGATAAACAATTATTTTCATGAGTAATCATCAGTCAATCAACATCATAATTATTTCAAAAACAATTTCTTAAAATCCTTTTTCTCATGAATTTGAAATCGTGCAAATTTACAAACAGTGATCAAAATGTCAGAACCAATATATCTACGTGTAGCATGAGTAACCAGCATTTGACCGATCAAATTTATATAAATTAGTTCAAAATTGAAAAACTGATTGGTCATCAATTAAGCACAAATTAATGCCATAAATAAGAACAAGTCAAAAAATCATATCAATTAAGTTCGAATCAGTCAACCATCATAATTACTCCAAGTAATTCTCTTTAAAGATGGTTAGTCAATATTTTAAAAAATCATCTTTTGTTCATCTCAATATTGGCTGAATTAATTCAAAATACGGTGCAGATTATCACAATTAATATATCGTTTAAAACATACCATACCTGTTTTACCTTTACGATATTTTTCGTTGTTGTCCGTTGTGATTCTGTCACGTTTGAACTAGGCTAAGGAACTTTGCTTTGTCGCCCGTTGTGTTTCTGGAACAGCCAAAATCCAGAGAACACTATTGTTGTTCCTTAGCCTGCCACCACACCTACACGATAAAAGATTTATGTGACCTATTTGTTTTTATAGGTCCATTGTTGTTAGTGGCAGAATATGAAAAATATGTTTTCGGAGACTCAAAACTATTTATACATGTTCCTTTTGGCACCCAAATTTGTTTGACTTTCAAAGATTTTATATTTGTGCCTTTTGGAACCCAAATTGGTATAGTTTTCACGTGTTTGGGTCTATACCAACAATTATTTCGATTATGTCCAAATTCTCTACAAAACGTGCTCATTAAATTGACTTGATTAAATTTTGTGTTCCTATGACTATGATTTTCAACCTGATTTCCAATTATTTCAGATCGAGCAGCACTTTTACCTTTATCATCATCTTGTGATTTTCCAAAACCTAGTCCTTTTCTATTGTTAGCAAAAATTTGATTTCCCAATAGCATGTTGAAAGATTTTTCGCCTCTTGAAAAGTTATTCAAAGATTTCTCAAGATTTTGGACTTTGGTTTTTAATGTTGTATTTTCAGCGACAAGTGAGGTGCATCGATTTATAAAGTCCTTTTTTCTAGTGTCAATGTTTTCTTTAAGACTCAAGTTTTCTTTTTCAAGATTCTCAGAGTTATTCCTAATTTTTGATAGTTCCGAATCTAAAATTTTACATTGGTTACATTCTAGGTTTTGAATATTTTCAAGTTCAGTTTTTAACCTAAAATTTTCACGAGCAAATTCTCTCCTATCAGATTTCAGTTTTTCAATTTTAGATTCAAGAGTATCCACTACCTTAGTAAGATCAGAACACATAAAAACAAGTTCTTTATAAGAAAACTCACCTGCCTCACTAGATTCGTCGGAGGTTGCTTCTGATTCTGATTTTGCCATGCAACACAAGTTAGCCTCCTCTGGGCTGCTATCCGAAGCTTCCTCTCCTTCTTCATCATCCCAAGTCGCTGCAAATACCTTCTTCGCCTTTTTCTTTTCTTTGTTGTTTTTGAGAAGTGGGCATTTTGGTTTGATGTGGCCAGGCTTGTTGCAGTTATAACATGTCAGTTCATTATCGGAATTTTCGGAATCTTTTGACCTATTGCCCTTTGTTTTCTTCTTGCGTGGCTTGAATCTAGACCATCTTCTAAGATTATTGACAGCCATTGCAAGCTCTTCAATTGGATCTTCTTCATCGCTTTCTTCTTTACTTTTTAAGGCAATCGTCTTCTTCTTTGGTTCGGAGTTGTTGCGTTCTTCCTTTGCTTTTAACTCAAGCTCATATGTCATCAAGTTGCCAATCAACTCCTCCATGCTTAGTTTGCTCAGATCTTTCGATTCTTGGATTGCTGTGACTTTTGCCTCAAAGTTCATTGGTAAAACTCGTAGTATCTTCCGCACAAGCTCTACCTCAGTGAATACCTTCCCAAGCGCTCTAGCATTGTATACCAAGGTTGAAAAACGTACAAACATATCCTTTATGCTCTCGTCTTTGTCCATTACAAAGTTTTCGTATTCATTGCTGAATAGGGCTAGCCGAGACTCCTTGACTTGAGAAGTTCCTTCGTGTGTCACCTCCAAAGTATGCCATATTTCCTGTGCTGTTGTACAATGAGAAATTCTATTAAATTCATTTTTATCAAGAGCACATATCAAAGCATTCATGGCTTTAGCATTTGTCGTTTTCAATTTCTTATCGTTTGCATCCCACCTATCCTTAGGTTTAGGAATCTCAGTACCACCAACGATTATAGTGGGAGGTTTATAGCCAGTTTCAATAATATCCCAAACATCATAATCAACGGAACTAAGATAAATACTCATCCTAACTTTCCAATAAGCATAATCGTTCCCGTTAAACATGGGTGGCCTAGCAATAGATTGCCCCTCAGAAAAAGCATTATTTTGTAGACTCATGACTCTAGAGTTAAATAAAAAAAAATTACCGGGCTCTGATACCACTTGTAGGATCTAGATTAACCCTAGAGGGGGGGGTGAATAGGGTTATAGCAAATTTTCTCGATTTAAACACAGAAATAAACTGCAGAAATAAATATGCTGAAAAGTAAATCACACACAAAATTTACCCAGCTTCGGCAACCCCTGCCTACTGCTGCATTCACAGATTTCTATTAGAATTAAACAGTATCACGCTTACAACAACTCTACTAGACTCGCAGACCCTTTTGCTCCCGCTCACAAACACTCTACTAGACTCGCACACCCTGCTCCCGCCTATAGAGTTTCGCTCACTCGCAAACACTGCTCCCGCCTAAAGAGCTTTGCAAACTCGCACGCTCTGCTCACTGAACTAATTCAAAATAGACAATCTGACACTACCTAACCTAGGTGGTGATTTACTAACTTTTTGGTTCGTAAAATAAAAAACAATAAATTAAAAACAATAACCCTAAAACAATATTAATAAAGCCTTATAAACAAAAACCCCCTTTTTTCTTTTTACAGGACCGGCCCACTTCCTTTCTTTGTTATCTCCAGCCCGATCCCCTTTTGTTTCGTTCGTGAGAATAATGGCGGCTTGCTTCGTTCCCTTTCGTTCCAGTTAGGGCTTCGGCTCTTTGTTGCAATTAGGGCTTTGGTTCTTTGTTGCAATTAGGGCTTTGGTTTCTTCAATTGATCTGTGATTGGTTGCCATAGCTTGCTTGCAGTTGCTCGATCGAGTTTGATGCTTGTGAATTCGGTATGTACTGTCTCCTTTTGCTTTTCTAAATTGATACTTGAACTCGATCCATCTAAATGCCGATGATGATTAGGGTTTTAATAGGATGAATTCCTATATTTGCGTTCATATAAATTTGATTGAATTTGTCAAATTCTTTATCTCGGCCACTTGATGATGCTTGAATGATTGAGATCGATTCTGACTTTTTCATATGCGTATTTTTGTTTCTTGCGTCCCACGGCTTTGATATTGACTTGTTCATATTTCTTGCTTGGTTGGTCACGGCTTTGAATTGAATTCGTGATTTGTGATATTTGACTTTGTCAATTTCGTATATTTTCGACTGTTGATTAGTTGATAATTTGAGTCTGCAATGTTATTCTTTGACTTGTCTACTGTCACTTCTTCGAGCTAAATTGTTGTTTGTGGTCAATTGCTTCAAGTTGATCTTCTAGCTGGTGCCAGTTTGCTGTGACATTGTGCATTTCATTCTGTTTGATGTTGCACTTGTTTATTTTGTTCATCTGTGTATTGCTGCAATCTTCATTGAGCTTGTATGCTTCAAGTTGCCTTGACTGGTTCATACTTGTTGAACTGGTTTTGGTTGTTGCAGTATGTTACTGCATTTGGTCTGAGTCACTTGTATCCATTTTCGAGTTGCACACTTTGATTTCACCTTGTTGAGTACCTGTAGTTGCTGTTATATCACTTCCTATTGCATTTATTTGCTTGTACTTGTGTTCTGGTCATTGCTTTGTTGTGTAGCTGCTATGCAGTTGCTATGCATCACTGTGTATCATGTAGCTTTCATCCTTTCTTTCTCTGGCACACTTGTGTACCTGTTCAGGTTCACCTTTGCTTCAAATTGCTTCATACTGCTACTTGGTTTATTGATGTATTCATGTCAGTTGTCATGTTGTTTGTGCACTTCACTGAATTTCACTGCCATACTTATACTTGCATTGCTGTTTGGTCATTTTGTACTTCTCTTATGTACACTTGCACCTGTACTTTGACACTTGCATGCATTTCTGTAGCTGGTCTTTTCTTAACTTTAGTTGAGCATCACTGTCTTGTTGAAGTTTTAACTGGACATTTGAGACTTGTACTTGATGTTGTTGAACTTGGTATTGTGTTGGTTACTGATTTGCCTAAGTTTGTTTACTTGGTGGCATGCATTTGTGATCTGCCTTGTTGCTTGACCTGTCTGGTCTCTGTTCTTTGTTCATTGGTCATTGTTGTAGTGTTCATTGCACTGATAGTCGAGCTTGCAATTGTTTACAGTATTCATCTACTGATGCATTTGGAATTTGAGTTGTCTGCTCTGTTGTCACTTGACCTTGCTGTGACATTGTGACTTGTTGTTTCTTCATTGTTGTGTTGATCACTTGATTTTTTTTTTACACTGGTCTGCTATCATGAATTCGAATTGGACTTGCTTGATCATTGTTCTGGTCATCTTGGTGGCTTGAGCATTTGGTCTGTGTTGCATTGTTCCATGTGTCTTGTCTTTGACTGTTTGCAACTTGACACTGTTGTACACTTGCTCTTGTTGGCTGCGCATACGAGTTGGCGAGGCAGTGCACACGTGTATGAATGTACACGTGTGTATTGCAGCCACTTATGGTTACCTGTCCCTGTAATATCTATCAAGTGTATATATCGGTGTGCACGGCCTTGTGGCATATACAGTAATACACTGTGTATGTCACAAGTTGTTCGTGTATGATGAATTCAAATTTAAATGATGACGAACAACCCAAATAACTGAGGCAAATATTATTTTCAAAAAACCATATTTTATTTTTGAATTGCAAAAATATTTCTTTTTCAATTTTACTGCGTTAGTTTATATTTTTGCAGATTGCTCAGATGCTGGATTCAAACCGGAATGCAGTTGAAGACAAAATACGAGTGTGAGTGATATGTAGTGAGGTTATCACTGTAAAAATATTTGTGATGTAATCGTGATGTAATCAGAAATGTATATGTATAGTGAGAGCATGAATTTGTACTATTCAAGTTTGTAATAAATATTCGTTTGAATAAAATATTCGTTTGAATTCAAAAACTGTGTAACTTGTTCTGTTTGAATTCAAATTCAAATTCTGTGTAATTTATTTTATTCAACAGATATTTATCTAACCAAATACATACTATACAAAATATTTGTTTGAATAAAATTTCTGTTTGAATTCAAAATCTGTTTAACTTGTTTTGTTTGAATTCAAATTCAAATTCTGTGAGATTTAATTTTATTCAACAAATATTTATTTAAACTATGAAAAACAAAATAGTACATTACCAAGTACATTTATATGAATGTATATATGTTTATTATCATCAAACAAAAATCATATAGCGCAAAGCGCATATTCAACATTGATATGTGATGTAATTTATTATCTGTGATATATATATATATATATATATATATATATATATATATCTGTGATCTGTAGGATAAGCGTTATAGTTTATATCGCTTATCAACTATATTCCTGTGTTTTGATCTGTGATAATTGAATGATGTTGCACTATTGTGTTAAACCCCTGTACCACACTTATACAACACAAATATGGGTTTCACGAGGAAATCAATTAAGTCATAGATTTTTGAAGTGATTTTTAAATAGATAATTTGAATTCAAATGTTTGGATTGGGGTTTAAAGTGAAAAGCTTTTGAAATGGAATTTCAAAGATGAAATTTATTTTGAATAACTTGATTGATTTTTGAAATTTAAATATTTTGATTTAAATTTGAATTCAATATTTGAAATTGAATTCTTTGATTTGGAAACTAGGGACTAAAGATGTTATACCCGTTTATATGAGTTAAACTAATTTAAAGGTATTGATTTGGGAATTTGAATTTAAATTCAAAGGCTTTAACTCGTTCAAATAAAATCGGATTTTTCTGAAATGAAAACTATTTATTTTCAAATAATAAAAGCTTTCGCATAAGTAATGAACTTCCAAATTGTGTTAAAAGGGATTTCAAGTTAAAAATGAAAATGATTTTCCAAGTTATGAAAACGGTTTGAAAGCTGTAAGTTAAATCTTTAATTTAAAGATTTTAAATGAATTAATCCAATTGAAATGGAATTGTTTTGAAATCCGAAAATGAATCTTTGTGAAACTGGGTGAACTTTGTGAAATAAATCTTTTTGTTTAAAAGATTTGAAATGGTAATTGGTTTAAACCATTTGAAATAAAGTTTTGAATTATTAAGTTTTGACTTAATTAAAATCCCATATCCATATGTTTTAAATATTGCACTCACTATTCGGTTTAGCCAGGAGAGGACCTTTGTGTCGTATAACCCATTCCGACTATGTGATTCGATGTTATGGGTAGCATTTGAAGACCGGTGGTGAAGACCGGGTATTTGCGAGAATGATAGGATGACCTATCGATTGTCTCTGCACCGAGTTGCTCCGGTATAGAGATTCCCTAAGTGATGGGAAGTCCGATCGGGAATGTGAATACCTGGATTTCAAAGACTTCTTTGGAATTGCCTTCGGTTCTGTTCGAACCCAGAATAGACTTGTATGGATTGTATGTCTGACATTACATTTGAGATATAAAGCAGATTTCTTTCGAATACATTTCTGTTGGTGGAAGAGGATTTATTCTCTTAGCTTAACACCCTTCTCTGAGACGTACGATCTCAGAGGTTATGTAGTGGAAAGTTATCAGTGATATACTCCCAACTTGGTAATGTGGCATGCTGAGTGTTGTTGATCATTTGTTGATCAAAGCGTGGCTTTTGTGAAAAGTGTAGCTTTGTGGACGAGATTTCGTCGAAGCTCACAACCTGGTTATGGTCGAAACAGGAATCGTGGCAGCAAGGTTTCAGGGATCGCGCCCCTAGGTATGTCCATTCCTTCTGGATTATGAGTGGTGTTATGGTATGGAGCCCAGATACTTACTTTGTGGTTGCTGCAGACTTATTGCTTCGTGGTTGTTGGTTATCGGGATCCTGGATAAAGGTTGGTTATGACCGAGGATGGAATATCTTAGGTGATACTCCCGGGCAGGGGGTACACCGGCCTTGTGTTGGCAGAGATCCGGTTAGGATCCGGGGACGTCTATCCAGAGGCGTTCCATTTCGGTATAGGAAGTTCCTTTGCCCGACCATTAGTTGGAAATCCAAAGAAACAATACGAGCCATGTACGGTTTTAGTTGTATAACCTGCCATGGAATGTGGCGGTAACCTGCTATTGAATATGGTAGCTGTAGTAGGCATACGATAATGGTCGTATGTTGGCTAAGATTTATATTATACTTTCGAAATGTTTTCCTACACTTTGCACTTATAGTAATAATATCAAAGAAATTTGCGTATCAAGCATGTTTGACTATCATAAGGAGAAATCTCCTCCGATTCTGCATTTGCATAGTGTGTGCGCGCGGGAGGCCTTATGGTAGTTCCATTTTCTAAAAGCATTGCCAATCTAATTTAAAATATTTCTTTGTTTGTTTTTAAAGATAAACTATTTTTGTTACTCATACCAGTCTCATGACTGACCTGGAGTTTATTATTTCTTTCCTAAACTCTGGGTGGTCAAATTTTTTTCCACACGGGCAGTCTAGAGCTGGGTTTTTCAAATAGTTGGGTTTAGTAGATTATCTGGAGCTAGTTCAATCTTTGGATGTGGACAAGACTTGTTTGTCTTAGTGTATCGTGATGCTGGATCGAGCTGCTGCCGGAGTTCTTCCTTGAAGACTATGTTAGAGTTATGTGTTCCGCTGCTGGTGTTATCTATTTTTCCTTTCCGTTGCTATTTTATTGTATCATATCTCTGTTGTATATTGATATCTATTGTATCATCTGTTGTATCAGATATTGTATCAAATGCTGTATATCAATGTATTGTTCTTTTTCTTCCACTGTGTTGGTTACATAATTGTGTTATAAGCTTCGGCGACTCGGATTTGTACGGTCGAATCTACGACATTCGAGTACGATGTAAAGTATGGATGTCGATTTTCGAACGCGAAAAATCTGAAGCGTCACAAAAAATTCATATACGATGACATGAATTAAAACCATGAAAATCGATATCATACCCATCAAATGGATATTCCTAAAAATCCAGAAAAGAAGTCATTAAAGTCGATAATAAATGACAACAACCAATCGGATTAACAAAAATCGATTAAAATGGAAACCCACATAAAAATAGGCAAGTATACTGAATTTAACAGCGTCGGACGTCTGATGGTTTTCCCAAACGTCTGAGCTGAAGTTCTGAAAATTTTCTTCCAGATCGCTCAAACATCTAGGAATAACATCAGACATCTGAGCTGTAAGTCTGGAATTTTTATTCCTTTGCTTCAGATGTCTGAGCATTTTACCAGACGTCTGCGCTGAAGCTCAGGGCAAATTTTGCCTCGGCCATTGATGGCCAAATCGACTCAAAAGCGATCAAATAAGCGATAATGGCTAGAGATTTACGCCAAGCGACAACCTAACCCTATAGGCTCTTCAGTACGCTCCAAACAACATGTCCAAACATACATAATAGGATTTTCATAGATTTTGACTTCAAAATACCAAAATTGGAAAATTCACCAAACCAATTCAAATCTAAAGCAATTGAACATGAAATAGATGTTTGGAATTCATACGTAACAACAATGAAAATTATAGACATAGGTGTGAGTTCAATAACTACTTTTTAACTCAAAAACAACAATTGAGAAGCTCTAAAACAAGAAAAGATCACTTCCTCTTCAACTACACCTTTAAGATCTTCAGTCTATTATCACATGCAAAGATTTCCTAAGTTAGGTTATAGGAAATTCCAAAAATTGAAGAGAGAATGGATGGAGAAGATAAAGAGGATGCTTACCTAAGCTTCTCTTTGATTTATAACTTGAATTTGATTTTCCTAAGAGAACTAAGGCTTAGGAATTCTAATTTCCTTTCTTTTCCCCCATTTTTTCTTTTGCTTGAGATTGTTAGGAAATTATGAAGGGAATGAATAAAGAGAGTGGAGTTAGGGTATTTGGTAGAGGAGTTTGGGTTATCTTGTTGGGTTAGTGGTCTAGAACCAAACCCAAAGCCCAAATGAAAATACCAAAACTCTAATCAGCTCCAAACATATCGATATTTATACTTAAACAAATTGTAAACGCGTTTTAAAATCAATGGAAGTGGTCTCAAGTCCATATCCGATTGTTTACAAAAAGTCACATTTCGAACTTTAAATTCAACCAACGATGCAATATTAAATAAAACATTTAAATATATAATGGTAAAATATGCGAGTTGTTATCAAGGAAGTCACTACTTCAACGTAGATTCAAAGGCATCATTAAATTGGTAATTTTAATTCATATTACAGTAATTAAATTATATTCTGTGATCATATGATGAGCAATTTCATATCTGTTTGAATATATTGCTAATATATGTTTAGTTAGGTGAGATTTTGTAAGTAGATGTAGTTGTCATAAATTAGTTTGGTTATGGCATAATTTGTTTGTTATACTATTTGACTTATTGATAGATAAATGTTGTTTACTATACAAAATCAATTTTTGTCATTAATAATTGTTTTATATAAATTTATAAATATAAATATATATATATATATATATATATATATTAGTGTATATTTCTCTCTCATAATAGCACGTATGCATATATAAGACATATATACGATTTAAAATTTTTAGTACACTTATTTATATATAATATGAATTTACAAATTCAAAAATTAATTATCATACGTATATTCATATTTTTAAATTAATTCATTGAATTTTTGAATTGCTAATTATATATAAAATAATTATTACATTAAAATTCAATTTTATATTTAAAAAATATAAAATCATTTTAGAGACATATAAAAAATTCAAGAATTTTTCAATAAAGTTTGTTGTTTTTATAATTAATATTATTTCGAAAAAACTAATTATGATTTATTAAAATTAATTATTTAATTGAAATTGTTTTTAAAATTTATTTTAACCTTTCATTCATGATCCTAAAATTTCTAAAATTTTAAATTTTGAATTTTTATTAATATATTATTTTATATTAAATAATTATTGTTGAAATCAATGAATTCATTTTTAAAAACAATATTTCAACTTTGAAAAATCTTAAGATTTATCCTAATTAAGCTCTATTTTATGATCCAGATTTTCAAACATTGTAAAACTCGAATTTTAATCAATGGATTATTTTATGTTAGTTATTTATGGATGAAAACATTATTTTATTCATAGTATATACAAACTAAAATACTAAAATTATTGTGTTTGGAAAACTAAGTTAATTTTGAATTATAATTAATTTTTCCCTCTCTTTCTATATATATACATATATTTATCCGTATATAAATGTTTTATGTTCATATATTATAAAATATATATTCTTTACTTACATGTGCGTGTGTGTGTTTGTAACACATATACATGCATATATTTGGACAACATTCATGATATTCAAAATGAGCTAATATGTCCATTGCGATGTAAATCCCAACATCTACATATGGGCATATTATAGCTTTCATAGATTATTATGTTACATATGCATTCACACATATATGTATATGATACATTTATGTATAAACTAAATCAAATAAAATTAATTTCATATCTTAATATATTTGAATTTAAATAAAATAAATGATTTTACGTAAATGAAATTTAGAAATGTTCTAATTCAGTTAGACTTCATGGGCCTAATAAAGATCCAATAGGATAAAAAAATTGAAATACACTCATAACTTTTGCTGCGGGCTGGTCCAGTACCAACAATGCTATCAGAGCCCAATAGCCTATGCAGTGTAAATTAGTCATATTAGAGCTAACTAATTAAGCTTGCCCACTTAGTACGATGTCTAGAAAGTTAATGTCTAGGATTGGAATTGGGTAATCAAGTACCCTGTCCTACCTGATTACCGTCCTGGCTCGAAAGGTGAAGTGAGCCCAAAGGCTGCTCCTAATAGAAAAGGCCCAACTTAATTTGGGCTTTGGGCTAAATGTTAAAGATTTTAAATTTAACAGTTAATTTCAAATAAAAAATGTTTATTATAAAAATTATAATACTATATAAGTTTTCAAAATGTTTGAAAAGAAAATGATATTTTCAAAATGTTTGAAAATATTTATATAGTAATTTCGAATTTTAAATTTATTAATAAGATTAATAAAATAAACTAATTAAATATTTTAATTAATTAGTACATATATGCATGTATTATATATGTATGTTATGTTATTTTCAGATATTTAAGATAATATAAGTATACATGTATGCATACAAGATAAATTTTGAAATTAGAAGATTGTAATAATTTTTTTAATTGAATAAATTAATTAAAGGTTGATTAATTAAATAAATACACATATATGTGATATATGTGTGTTACACTATAAAGGTTATAGTATATACTAGAAATGTTATAGTAGATATGTCCAATATAAAAGTTATATTGGAACACTAATTTAAAATTAATTAAAGAGTTAATTGATTAAAATTAATTAGATACTATTTAATTAATGATATATTATACGTAAGACTATCATATACGTAATATGAAAATATAAAAGTTATATAGCAATAGAACTTATATGATAAGTGTATAACTAAATATGGAATATTAATGAAACCCAAATAGACGAGAAATAAATACATATGTAAATGTACATATATCGTGATTTCTGATGTGTCTAACACTTGAATCGTTGGGGTATTTCATAAGAAATATATTATTCTATAAGCTGATATCACTCAATATATATTGACGATTATGAATCTTCAATATAATGTTGCTCTCTACCATATACATATTAACAAATTACTTACATACTCCTTAGTTGACCAAACTCAAGCTAGGAATGTTATGCATATATTATTAATATATTGAACAAATGAGGTAAGACAACTATATGTATTTGTTGCGCAAACTTAAGATACATATACTATACTTATGCCATCACGATATGGTAGGTATGAGTGAATAATCTCTTTCGATTTGTTGAGCAAACTCAAGGTAGAAATGAGATTAGAACAGAGAAAATTGGATTAGGAGTTGTTTATGATACAACCGATAAGGAGTTACCTATCGTTTGTAGGGCTATGATTTGTTAAGCAAATTCAGGGTCAGAATAACAAATAAATGAGCCCTAATACCCACTAGTGAAGTTGTAAGACTTTTATGTTTCATCTTAGGGTTTGGAGAAACATAAAAGACTAATGGGAGCCTTATTAGAGAAATGAAATGGTAACATTTAACCTTTCTAATATTGTAAGAACATATGCTATATAATGTTATAATTATCTATAATGACAAATTTATGCATTTAATATGATTGATAAAACGTTTGTCAATTAAAACGTATAAACAAAACGAATTGAAAGTTGAAAAATAGAAATATAATATATACTTACTAATAATTCCAGTTGCATGTTATATAATGTCTCTACACCCGTACAAATGCCTAATTTCAACTACTTATTACATTCATAAGTTGGTCACTTATAAGTTTACTTGTTTTAGACCGTGTATTGTATTTTATGAGTTTTCGAACTTTAAATACAATTCAAGAATATGGATCTTTGATCCATGTACTTTCACATTTAAATGTTATATGGTGAACAGTTATAGTTTGTGGGGTACAATATTTCGATGAAGTTAGTTCATTTGAAGTAAGCCAATAAACAGTATTTTAAGATCATGTATTTAACTTGAATGATTTCAAAAGGATCATATTGTGTTAATGTAACACAAGACCATAAACTATGAGATACATCTAAGAAATCAATCGTTGAAATGTCATCTCGATCAATTTACATAAAGTGCAACAAATTTGATGTCTTAAATTTTAAGAATAATCGAATGCATAGCTTTTCTAAAAGTTTGTTATGATATTGCAGTAAGATTTTCTTTTGAATAATTTAACCATTTGAAAGAAAAACAAATGTATAAGAATAGATGTAATTTAAGGTAAAGTTGGAATGAAGAGAACGAATAGTCACTTTTGCTTTATAGAGAAACCTTGGAAACAAGAATTGTAATAATAATTGGTATCTATTATTGAAATATGAAATATAATTTTTATTCCAAAATATATTTTCATATAGAATTGTTTTCTATAATATTTATTTCTTTGAGTTCAAGATATTTGATCGAAGAACTCTCCACTGTAAACTAGTTGCAGCATATGAAATAAGTAAACAATATTAACAATATTAAGTGAATGGTGGACCTCAAAATTTGGTACGCTATTATAGTAATGGTAGAAATAGTGGGAGCATGCCATATAACACCTAATGATTGCATCAAATTACTAGAACTATTTCCGTACAATGTACTGAACATTATTTGTGAAATAATATTTAGTTTTGGTATTGACTGAAAAATAGATATAATTATATTTCAATATGAGTATTATGAATATTGATTATGAAATAGAACTATATTATGGAATTTTTTTTCATAGTAAAAGTGATTCAATAAGAATACACATGTCTCTAATATTATTTATAGTTGTTTTGGAATTATAGACTAAGACGTAGTTTTGAGAAATAATTTTACTATATGATTATGAATCATATGATACAGGTTAATTATATCTCAAACAATTAATGGCTATGCCTCCATTCAATGGAAGCATCATAAGAGTTGATGAACTCTTTGAATTAATACATATTGACGTATGCAATCACAAGTTTATTAATACCAAAAGGGTTCCACATACTTTGTTATATTCATCAACGATTTAATTACCAACACTAACATGTGTATTAGATACACATGTAGTAAGTTTATGATAAAATTATAAATATAAAAGAAAAGTAAATAAATAACATGCAATAGAATAAAATGATTTGATTTGGTCGAATAAGTGTGTATTTTTGAAAGATTTCCAAATGTACCTAAAATTGAATATAGATTCAAACTCAAAAGTTACTCCTCCATGTGATACACAATGATGCATCGATAAGGAGTAATCAGACATTGTTGGACAATTTACGATTAATTGTGAGTGAAGTTGAGTTAGTTTCTTTCCATAAGGTAATCTGCTTAAGATCAGTACACAAGGTTGGTATTATTTCATCTAAAAAATAGTTTACAAAATAATACGAGATAAGGGTTTGTAAGAAATCCCAACATATCCCAGGCCAAGGAGTTGGCAGGTTGTGCGAGTCGAAGATTGCATGTAATAATTGTTCATGAGGGATCTTGTATGAATCTCCAAAAGGTTTTTGGAAAGTTCTATTATCAAATGGCATATTTTTGTTTTGAACATAATTTTTGTAAACTAAAACCAGTTTTATAAATAAAAAGGTTCATAAAGTGTTTATGAATCCCTATTCTATTTGCACAAAGAAACAATTATTGATTCAAGATATATCAACTTCATTGTGAAAGGATTTCTTTGAGAAATTTTGGTAGTTAAATGGAATTGGATCCGATCTATAGATAGAACTGATTATATGAGATGTAGTGAAATTAACTAACCTAAATGAACACATAACATTAGAATGTCTAATAAGTATTCTCGTACATCGAAGAGAAACTATGAGTTTCTTATTAATGTCGAGAATATACATTACCCTCGGTTGTTAAATTAAACCACTAAGGTTGTTGACTCTATACGGTATAATGCACAAATATGAAATAATTCCAAATGGTTATCAAAATATGATTTTGATGGTCGTAACCAAAGAGGTATGACCCATCGACCGAGATTGTGTATTTATTGGAAAGACTAAAGTGGTTGGAATTAAATAAGCAATGTTGATAAGAATAATATCGCAAATTTCAATTATTAAAATTAGCATAACAGATTCGGTATTCAACATGCTCAAGTTAATTCATTTACTCACAAAATTATCGCTCGATAAGACTTAGTGTTTGGTACTTATGTATTGAAATAGAAAATTCTAAATAACGATTTAGAGTAAGCCGTTTACACATATTAACCAAAAATGCCTCAAAGTCAGTGGGAGCGATATTGGGTTTGTGGGTCTTTGGATATGATCCAAGAAATGATACGAATGTATCATGTTATAAGCATCAAGATTCAATAAGTATTTTGAATGATACATCAAATAGTTTGATTTTCAATCAAAGTGCAGAGGAATCATGTGTTCATAAGAAAGAACGTTAAAATGTACATTGATATTTCTAAACTGTAAGCAAACAACACGTTGTTGATTTTAACAATATGCTTGTATTAAAATACACTTTAGTTGTTTTAATACTCAATTTCGGATTTTAAATGATGTCTTTTATGGTGAGTATAAAAGATATAGGGATTGTCCGAAAACGATATATAAGAACACCCTATTAAAAGGAGAATATGTAAGTTGGATTCCATATGCATCAGCAATAGGAATTATCATACAAGTTATGTTGTGTATGATATTGTGTTTTGTTTATGTACTTGATACATGGAGCAAATATATAATCCAAATTGATATCACTAGATGGTTGTTTGAGGTGTTCTCGCATATTTATGAAATACTAGAAATTGTTTATAGAAACAACGAGCTCATTGTGATGGAATGTTTGGACACAAACTTTTATAAGTGATATTGAGTATAAAATGTCAATGATAAAATTCAAGTTAAAATCTTTAATTTGATAATGTTTCAAAATAAAAGTGAGTGTGGTCGATTCAATGAAATGTTGAGAACATTAACTTGAATAGTGCTACAATAAACCAATGTATATAGATATAAATGCACAAATTTATAATTGGGCCAAAAGCGATTCCAAATGTTGAGAATCCCATAATATTGTTATAAGATAACAATGTCATGAAATTGGTCATGATAGAACTTAAAACTCACTAAAAGTTGAAAGACATTCTTTGAATCGTTTCACATTATAAAGGCAGTTTATCAATGTTAGAGAGAGTTAACCGACAAAGTAGATAATTAAGACATAATAGCATACCCATTCACTAAGGGACTGACCTAATTGGTTTTGAGAAAACTGATTGGAGAAGTTGGAATTAGATTCCATAATTGACCCCAAGTGCAAGTGGGAGATCGATAGAGCTAGGGGTATACCCTAGGGCAATTATGTAATTTGGTACATATATCTAACTCGTTAACCAATCTTGTTCGAAATATAAAGGTATTTTATTCCTATTATATACTTGATATAATGTGATTATATTGATTAATTAACTTAATTAAAAGTATATTTCATAGAAAAATCCGTAAATGGTATATTTTGTGAGAGTAATTACAAAATGTTGTAATCGTGAGTAATTTATCACAATGAAACAATATACCATTTTAAATGGTCCTAGTCAAGATGCACCGAGACTGGATATTGATGTATTCATTGAGACTGGAGCACGTAACGCTCTCCAAATGTTGGGCAGTGTATTACGCATGACTGCTGGAGGCACCTAGGGGTTATGTGCTAATAGTTATTGGATAACTATGAAACTACTCACTCGATAGTTTTCTGTTGTTTAGTATAACTAAGCTCAAACAGAAAAGATTGATGTGACTGACTTACACAGTTCTCTTGACTTGAGAATTCTATGGATCTTCAGTATGAAAGCTCCACTTTGGTTAAAGCCAAATCATGGCATGGCGTCCATCGAACGACTATATTTGGGTCGAGTGGAAGTATTGGAAGTGACGCACTATTTAAGAAAGGATTCGTCTCCTCGGTTATATGCGGTTAGTATCACTGTCAACTCAAGTCAACTCAAAGTCAAATCTTTAGGTGGAGTATTTTGGTTAATAATAATTGTTATTATTGAACCAACGACTTTATTTTTATAATATAATGTGGATGAGGTTGGAATTTTGACCATTACCAAATTCCATAAGTCCATAGTGATATAGTTTTAATGAAGAGAATTGGTATAAACAAATGTCACAACTGGGTAACGCTTATTAAACTATAATTGGATTTTACCAAAAATGAGTAAGCGATAAATTTGGCCATAATGTCACACCATCGTCTAAGTGACATGTAAACATTAACATTAGAATAGTTCGATATTAATCGCTGACCAAATTTACACCAAAGGGTTAGACAGCCGAAATGATGAATTCCCTTAAGACTAAGCAATTTAGTTAGTTTATAATTGTTATAAATTAATTAATAGTTATGAAATGTTAATTATAAAATTTGAATATGATTTGAGAAAGAAATATGTCGATTGATATACAATATCGACAAGCGATTTAATTTAATTTAATTGCATAGTATTTTGGCTTGGGTTTAGATAGATTTAAGGCCCATCATTAGGGCTGCAAAATTTCGGCTTTAGGAAGGTCTAGAGGTTGCTAAAATATAGGGAATTGGCTTAGAGATAATGGGTTGAGATCAAGTGAGAATGGGTAAAAAAGCTTTCCTTGTCTCTCTCTAATACAACTATATACATACATACATACATACATATATATACATACATATGTGTGTGTTTGTGTGTGTGTGTGTATCTCTAAAATGATTACTAACCATTTTTTAACCGCCATTACCTTCTACATTGCTAGTTAAAACATATCGCTCAATCCACTCCAAAATTCTAAAATATATTTCAAATTAAAGTAATTATTCGACTGTTATATAGCAGTGATTCCGGACTTGTAATCTGAAGAATCAAGAACAGTAAAAGTAAGGAAGTCCTTGCTTCAATGTGGATTCAAAGGCATCATTAAATTGGTAATTTTAATTCATATTACAGTAATTATATTTTATGATCCTATAATGAGCGATTTCATATCTGTTTAAATATATTGCTACTATATGTTTAGTTAGGTGAGATATTGTAAGTAGATGTTGTTGTTATAAATCAATTTAGTTATGTGCATAATTTGTTTGTTATACTATTTTATTTATGTATAGAAAAATGTTATTTACTGTACAAAATCAATTTTTGTCATTAATAATTATCTTATATACATATATATTAATAAATTCATATATATGTTTTAGTGTATATTTCTCACTCATAATAGCATATATAAGATATATATATATATATATATATGATTTAAAAAAATTATTACACTAATTTATATATAATATGAATCTACAAATTCGGAAGCTAATTATCATACATATGTTCATATTTCTAAATTAATATCTATTGAATTTTTAAATTATTTATTGTATATAAAATAATTATTGCATTAAAAATTAAATTTTATATTTAAAAATAATAACATATCACTTCAGAAACATACACAAAATATTTAGGAAGTTTTCAATAAATTTTATTATTTTTAATAATTACTATTATTTCGAAAAAACTATTTATGATTTATTAAAAATAATAATTTAATTGAAAAATTCTTCAAAATTTCTCATAACCTTTCATTCATGATCCTAGAATTCTAAAAAATTTAAAATTTGAATTTATAATATATATTATTTCATTAAATAATTATTGGCGAATTTAATGTATACGTTTTTAAAAATAATTTTTCAACTTTGTAAATTCTCTAGATTTTCATAAGCTCTATTTTATGATCTTAGATTTTTTAAAATTGTAAAAGTTGAATGTTCATCAATAGATTATTTTATGTTAATTATTTATGGATGAGAACGTTATTTTATTCATAACATATACAAATTAAAATACTAAAATCATTATGTTTGTAAATCTAAGTTAACTTTGAAATATAAATAATTTCTCTCTCTCTCTCTCTCTCTATATATATATATATTTAAATGTTTTATGTTCGTGTATTATATATAATATTTTTTTATGCTTATGTGTGTGTGCGTGCGTGTGTGTGTTTTTGTAACACATATACATGCACATATTTGGACAACATACATGACATACAAAATGAGCTAATATGTCTGTTGTGATGCAAACCCCAACATCTACATATGTGTATACTATTCCTTTCACGGATTATTGTATTACACATGTACTCACACATATATGTATATGATACATTTATGTATAAACTAAATCAAATAAAATTAATTTCATATCTTAATATATTTTAATTTAAATAAAATAAATGATTTTATCTAAATGAATATTAGAAATGTTCTAATTCAATTAGACTTCATAGGCCCAATAAAGATCCAATAGGATAAAAAAAATTGAAATTCGCTCATAATTTCCGCTGTGGGCAGGTCCAGTTCCAACAGGTTTTTCATACTGTAAGTAAAGTGGTCATAATAGTAAAATGGACTTACTACTTAAATGTTATGGTTGTTAAAGTTTTGGCTGCTATTGGCCAATATTAGTTGGTAATTAACTAAGCCCATACTTAGGACCACCAACAAATTTCGCGAATTATGCTAAAGAGAGGGTGTAAGGACTGACTAAATCATTTCCATCTTCCCTGAAATAGATCTAAACCTCCATTAATCCTAATTCCATCAAAAAGCCTATATTTTCTTACTAATCTTAGCATAAATCATCATAAGAGGGGTAATTAGCGAAAGAGATTGGAGATGATCATTTTTGGCTGATTTAATTTCATTCTCCTTACTATCCATTTCAGATCTAAGGAGAAAAGTTGTAGTTTTGGGTATTCGGTGAGTGGTTCTTTACCTCTCACCATCCTATGCATGTTTATGTAGTTAAAATTGATGTTTTAACATGATTTTGGTCCTAAAACATTTTCTAACTTTAATCACATTTTTATATATGTTTAAGGCCGAAATCTAAAGGGTTTAAATAGGTTTAAAATGGTTTTGCAACCCTTTATGATCATATTGACATGCTAGTGCAAATGTTAAATCTAAAATAGGATTGGTGTGGTAATCATGTTTGAACGTGTTGTATGCATTTGATGTATGTTTTTAGATCATATTGCTGTTTGGATGCTTTTTCTTTGATATGCTTTGCTAGTGCTTTTAGGTAGTTAGGATAGAGATTGTCAAATTAGGAAATTCAAAGGCAAAGAGGTCGAAATTGGATGAAACTTGGAGGAGGGGCTCTGGAGTATAGGGCAAGCATATGTTTGAAGTCGCATCAAAATTTGGTCAGCAAAAAGCTCCAGCGATGGAAAGAATTTGGTCGTTAGAAATTGTCAGAATTGGATAAAACTTAGTGGAGGTGCTATGGATCATAGGATGTTCCTATGTTTTAGGTCGCATCACAATCTGATCGGTAGAAAGCTTTGGTCACGAGTAGAATTACGGTTGACAGAAATCATGCCGATGACACTTTGTTTCATGGCTTTGCAAAGGAATGGAGTTAAGTTTTTATGATGGCAGCTCGATATGGAAAGGAGTCATGAGGATGGTTATCTACAAAGGACAGATACTTGGAAGGTCATTCCACGGATAGAATGTTTAATAGTTCTATTATGGAAAAAGATGGAGCATGGTTCCTTGTGGATAATAGATATTCTATGGAGTAAGGAAAGGGTACGAATACGCATACTAAGGGATCATTGATACTCGGAGTGTTTTCCAACATACTCTAAAGCAGGAGTATTTTAAGTGCACTCATATATACTTCGAAAGGCTTACCTAAATCGTTTGAATGGATATGTATAATCTAGACAGGGGGAAATGGTCTAGTATCAACTTCAGACTAAAGACGAGTACAAGAAAACCAGGATTTCCATTAATCTCTGGCAGGGGAAAGGTCATACGAGTTATTATATATCCAGGACACATTAAGTGATAAAAGGGATTGTTTAATGGATGCTTTGTTTGTTTTGATTGTTTCTCCCGTATTCTATCACTTTAGGGATGTCATTATAGATAAGTATTGGGGATAGTGACGCCTAGATACCCGTCATTGTACTTAGTTTATGGTACACCTTTATGATGTTCGTAGAGTAGCATATTATGTTCGTTATGTGCTATCTTTTTTGTTGCAGAACAAGTCAGGTATGGTTCGTATACCCTTGTTCCTTACTATATCAACTTGTATAATATTTTGAGATTCATTTATCGCTCATAGTAGACTATTTTCAGCCTCGAGATTTCATGTTTTTCTTCTTGTTATCTCGGGTACTCTTAAGTGAGTAGACTAGATGGCAGGTCTAGCTGTATGCAGTGGCAGTGCAATGGATGAGCAGGATGGAGCATTCTTATATTATATATGTATTACTATGCTTATCATCGTGCAATACTATAGAACCTTGACAATGTTTGCTTATTACTATAACACAATTATTCGAGTTTATCTCCATTTTGTATAAACTCTATTACTATGCTATATAAATTTATGGATTTGTGCTTTCATATTTGGTTCACTTACTTATCACCATCTCTCCTGTTTTATAACTATGATGTATAGTATATTTTATTCTATGCATTGTGAGATATACGACGGGTTTTGTGATGTTTTATTTCTTTTTAATCCTTGATGATCATCAGACATTGGTCTGGCATGGCGGCAACACTCTAATTTGTTATATTTGGTACCGATGGTGTAGGGCAGTTATTACCTTTGGTATCAGAGCTTAGGTTACACGATTAACCTTAGTTGATATGGTCTAGTAGAGATATGGAAAGAGTTATCACCCTAAACTAGATTGAGAGTATGTTAATATGCGAGAGAGTGCGTACATATTATATGGTTTTGTTTTCAACACTGTATAGTCGTATATATATATAGTATATCTATCGCATGTGTTAGAACCTCTCCTATTGGATTTTACTGACAACAACTGTACAATCATACTATACAATATCTTGACTAATATACATGATTACCAGAGAAGGAAGAACTGTTTGATGTGATTTTTTGTTTGATGATAACAAAATATATATCAATATATATATGTGTTTGCAGTTTGGACTATATACAGAAAGGAAGAAATATTCATATTGAATAATTATACTATTGCACAGAATTTATATAATTCAACCAGTATTTTTTTATTCAATATAATATTTTATTACAACACTTAAACAATACAAAGTTTTCAGCTCTCTCTCTATATATACATACACCAGTTCATACATTTTACACTACAACACTCAACACTCAGTTTTTCACTCTGTCTGCACATCTACATCTATCTGCATTATCCAGCTCCACTTCTTGTCCTGTCTCCTGTGTACTTGTATAATTAGCAACTACAACAGTAATCTGAAAACAAACAAATTTGAATTTGCAAAAATAAAAATTTGTTTGTGTCTCAGATACATGGGTTATTGTCATCATCTTTGATTGTGTAATATCTGTGCATATCAGTGTTCTTACAGATAATCGTGAGTGGCTGCAATACACACGTGTACATGTATACACGTGTGCACTGCCTCGCCAACTCGTGTGCGTTATCAACAAGAGCAATCAATACTTCAATGAATTCAACATGAAGCAGTGCAAACTCCCGAAGACACAACAGTGATGGAAACTGCACCAATGCCAATCAAAACAGAGAGTATATATATATATATATAGTGATGCATAGCAACTGCATAGCTGCTACCAAGCAAACAAAGACCAGACAACACAACATGTACAAGGATCAATGAATTGAATGAACACGACCAAACACACATGAACAGAACATCAACTGGGCAGAGACAAAACAACACAGTCAAGTCACAATGAAACTGCAGTAGACAAGTACACAACAAACCCGAATGTCACAAAGCATAAAAACATGTATGCAACATGGTGAGCAACACAAGGGCAGTACAATGCAACACAGTGAGCTACATGAACAAATGCAACAGTGTGAAGTGATGTAACAGCAATTACAGGTACTCAACAAGGTGAAGCAGTAGTAAATCAAAGTGTGCAACTCGAGAATGGATACAAGTGACTCAGACCAAATGCAGTGACATACTGCAACAAACAAATCTCGACCAAAATCAGTAACACAATGCAAATACAACAACAGAGCACAATGCACAAAAGTTACAAACAAGGTCAAACCCAAGATAGGTTCAACTCAAGGCAACTTGAAGCATACAAGGTCAGACAAACCACTGCAACAGCAAACACAGTGAAGCTACAAACATCGAGTGCAACAACAAACTCTGTGCACATGTACAGGGATGAATACAACATGATGAAGCAGTGGAAACAAACACAAGTGCAACAGTGAAGTTGAATACATGAACAAGTGTAGCATCTGATACAGTGAAAAAGCCCAAGTCAAGATGGAGCTACAATGCAACACAGTGATAATGCAACATGGAGTGTGCAAGTGAAATTCGAATTGACAAAACAGTTTCAAGTTACAACAAAGAAGTCAGTGGCAGCTCTAAAAATCAAGATCAACAGAACATGAAGCAGTCCAAATCCAAGTACAAACCCAAGAATATATGCATACTCACATACATATGTATGTGTGCACATATATATAGTAAACAGGTGAATGTGCAGTAGGGAACACAAGACAGTGGCAAGTACAAGTCAGTGCAGAAATCAAGCCGAAGTTAAAGAACAAATTCGTATCTTTTGATTAAGTCAAAGAAATCTAATTTGGAAAGAAATCTCTGCATCAAATTTCTCGAATTCATATATGGTCAGTATTAATTCAAATAGGGGCCGAGAAAACAAATATAGGAAGAAATCTTCGAATTAATTAATTCGAAGACAAATATGGTCAGCAAAAATTCGAAATTGAATCAAGAAAGGAATACTCCAAATCCAGAACAATTTCAGGAAAAATAATCAACGACGTGCAGAAATCAAATCTGACAGTAGTTATTAGGGTTTCAACCCTATAAATAAACCCCAAGAAATCATCATAGAACACAGAGAAATCGAGTTAAAAAGCAAGCAATAAAACAAGCAACAAAAGAAATAACATACCGAATCATCAACAACTCGATCATTAGAGAACGAACAAGCCGAGCAACGCAATTTCAAAAGTCAACAATTAATCATCAGAAATCGAGCACAAGCAAGAGCCGAAAGCCTCAAATTCGTATCTTTAGCTTAAAGCCCTAATTTTATCAAAGACTCAAACCCTAATCTCAAAAGCAAGGCCGACATTTTTTTTTATACAAGCAAAAGAAGGAACGAAGTGGATCAGGTTAAAAAACATTATGCCGGCTTGTTTATAAAGGGGCTTTAATTTTTAAATAAGGGTTTAAGGGGTTATTTGTTCCTTTAGTTGTTGTTTAATTTTTTCTTTAAAAATTGTTTTATTTGTCTGATCTTTTCAAAACAAAACATGGTAAATCATCACCTAGGGTTTAGGTGTTGTCAGATTGTCTAGTTAGAGTTAGTCCAGTTAGCAGGGTTTGCGAGTTTGCAAAACTCTATAGGCGGTAGCAGGGTTTGCAAGTCTATTAGAGTGTTTGTAAGTGGGAAACTGTTTAATTCTAATAGAAATCTGGGAATGCAGCAGTAGGCAGGGGTTGCCGAAGCTGGGTAAATTTTGTGTGTGATTTATTTTTCAGCATATTTATTTCTACAGTTTGTTTCTGTGTTTAATTCGGAAAAATTTGCTATAACCCTATTCACCCCCCCTCTAGGGTTAATCTAGATCCTACAAGTGGTATCGGAGCTAGGATTTTACTTTAACTCTAGAGTCATGAATCCACCAAATAATGCTTTTTCTAAGGGGCAATCTATTGCTAGGACACCCATGTTTAATGGGAATGATTATTCTTATTGGAAAGTTAGGATGAGTATTTATCTTAGTTCTGTCGATTATGATGTTTGGGATATTATTGAAACTGGCTATAAATCTCCCACTATAATCATTGGTGATATTGAGATTCCTAAACCTAAGGATAGGTGGGATGCTAACAATAAGAAACTAAAAACTACAAATGCCAAAGCAATGAACGCTTTGATCTGTGCTCTTGATAAAAATGAGTTTAATAGAATTTCTCATTGTACAACAGCACAGGAAATTTGGCACACTTTGGAGGTGACACACGAAGGAACTTCTCAAGTCAAGGAGTCACGTCTAGCTCTATTTAGCAATGAATACGAAAACTTTGTGATGGAAAAGGGCGAGAGCATAAAGGATATGTTTGGACGATTTTCAACTTTGGTGTACAATGCTAGAGCGCTTGGGAAGGTCTTCACTGAAGTAGAGCTTGTGCGGAAGATACTGCGAGTCTTACCAATGAACTTTGAGGCAAAAGTCACGGCAATACAAGAATCGAAAGATCTGAGTAAACTAAGCATGGAGGAGTTGATCGGAAACTTGATGACATATGAGCTTGAGCTAAAGGCAAAGGAGGAACGTAACAACTCCGAATCAAAAAAGAAGACAATTGCCTTGAAGATCAAAGAAGAAAGCGATGAAGAAGAAGAAGATCCAATTGAAGAGCTTGCGATGGCTGTCAATAATCTTAGAAAATGGTCAAAATTCAGGCCACGCAAGAAGAAAACAAGTGGTAATAGGTCAAAAGATTCTGACGATTCCGATAATGAATTGACATGCTTTAACTGCAAAAAGCCTGGCCACTTCAAACAAAAATGTCCACTTCTCAAAAACAACAAAGGAAAGAAAAAGAAGAAGAAGGCCTTTGCAGCAACTTGGGATGATGAAGAAGGAGAAGAAGTTTCGGATAATAGCCCAGAAGAGGCTAACTTATGCCTTATGGCAAAATCAGATTCAGAAACAAGTTCAGAGGAATCCAGTGAGGTACGTGACTATTCTTATAAAGAACTTGTTTTGATGTGTTATGATCTTACTAATACAATTGATACTCTTGAAACTAAAATTGAAAAATTGATGTCTGACAGGAGAGAACTTGTTCATGAGAATACTAGGTTAGAAACTGAACTGGAAAATATTCAAAACCTAGACTGTAAAAAATGTAAAATTTTAGATTCAGAGATATCAAGACTTAAGAATAGCTTCGACAATCTTGAAAAAGAAAACTCAAGTCTTAAGGAAACCATTGACACTAAGAAAAAGGATTTTATAAATAGATGCACCACACTTGTAACTGAAAACACAACACTAAAAACCAAAGTCCAAAATCTTGAGAAATCTCTGAATAACTTTTCAAGAGGAGAAAAATCATTTAACATGTTATTGGGAAATCAACTCTTTGCTAATAACAGAAAAGGACTAGGTTTTGGGAAAACACAGGTTGATGATTATGCAAAAGGTAAGAGTGTCTTTGTTAGAAGTGAAATTGGACATCGTGTTGAAAATTGTAGTCATAGGAACAAGAACACAAAATTTATACAAGTTTGGGTTCCTAAGAATTCTACAAACAAATTTCATGTCTATAGGAACAAAAATGAAAGGACAAAACAAGTTTGGGTTCCAAAGGGATTGTTTATTCACAATGCTTCAGTTACTAATATCATTGGACCTAAGAGTTTCTCTAGGTCATCCTCCTCTCTCTTTATGTAGGTCTGTTGGCGGGCTAAGGAGCAACAAGAATGGTTTCTAGACTCAGGTTGTTCTAGACATATGACAGGTGATAAATCTAAGTTCCTTAGCCTAGAGAATTTTAGAGGTGGAAATGTGATCATGGGAGACAATAGCAAGTGTAAGATTATTGGGAAAGGTGAAGTAAGTAACGGTACTTTTTCATTGACTAATGTTTTATACGTTGATAATTTGCATCACAATCTCATTTCTATTAGCCAACTATGTGATAAAGGTATGAATGTGGTTTTTGATAGTGATACTTGCAAGATCATTGATAAAACTTCTAATAACATAGTTTTTATGGGCAAAAGAAAAGGAAATGTTTACTCGCTATCGTTTGACAATCTAAATCTTTCCAGATGTTTGGTAGCCACTGACGAAGAGGCATCTTTATGGCATAGGAGACTTGGACATGCTAGCATGAGTCTCTTAAAAAATCTTGAAATGAAAGAATTAGTCAGAGGGTTACCACATCAGAAATTTAAAGATAACAAAGTGTGTAAAGCATGTTCCTTGGGCAAGCTTAGTCGATCATCATTTTGCCCTAAAAACATTGTTAGCACATCAAGGGTCCTCGAATTAATTCATATGGACTTATTTGGACCAAATGAAATTGCAAGCTTGAATGGAAAACGTTATTGTTATGTATTGGTTGACGATTATTCTAGATTTACATGGGTTTATTTCTTAGCCAAAAAGTCTGAATCTTTTGATTATTTTTCAAAATTTGCTAAACTTGTTCAAAATGAAAAAGGAGTTTCAATTAAAACTTTAAGAAGTGATCATGGAGGCGAATTTGAAAATTCGGAATTTGAAAACTTTTGTGAAGAAAATGGTTTAAAACATGAATTTTCTGCTCCACGAACACCTCAACAAAATGGGGTGGTTGAAAGGAAAAATCGTACATTGCAAGAATTGGCTATATCCATGTTGAGTGAGTATAAACTACCTCTAACTTTTTGGGCAGAGGCGGTGAATGCTTCGTGCTACGTAATGAATAGAGTAATGATTAGACCAATACTTGGCAAAACGTCTTATGAAGTGTGGCATGAAAGGAAACCTAACATCTCTTACTTTCGTGTTTTTGGATGCCCTTGTTTCATTCTTAACACAGGTGATCAACTTGGAAAATTTGAATCAAAGGCCGATGAGGGAATTTTCATGGGCTATTCAACCAGGAGCAAGGCTTACAGGATATACAACAAACGAACAAAGACAATTGTTGAATCAATCAATGTGAAATTTGATGAATCTGATCTGGAAAGGACGACTGAAAAAACGATTGATGATGGGGTAGATCATGAAGGCATTAAAGAAGGGACATCTAGTGAGAAAGATGAAAGTAGGACTGTTGATGCTGATAGATTGAAGTTCAAAACCAATCATCCTCCTGAATTGGTTATAGGAGATCCTACGGAAGGTATACGCACTCGCTCTTCATTTGATAAAAATTTGTGTGCGTTTTGTTGTCATAGTGGTTTTATTTCTGAAATTGAACCTGATTCTGTTGAAATGGCTCTTAATGATGAAAGTTGGATTCTAGCAATGCAAGATGAACTTAATCAATTTGAGAGAAATAAAGTTTGGAAATTAGTTCCTAGGCCAAATGACTATCCAATTGTAGGAACTAAATGGGTGTTCAAAAACAAACTTGATGAATCAGGAAATGTAATTAGAAACAAAGCTAGGTTGGTCGCAAAAGGATATAACCAAATAGAAGGCATAGATTTTGATGAAACATTTGCTCCAGTTGCTAGGTTAGAAGCCATTAGGATTTTGCTAAGCTTTGCTTGTTATAAAGGTTTCAAACTTAAACAAATGGATGTAAAAAGTGCTTTTCTAAATGGTGATTTGAAAGAAGAGGTTTTTGTTGAACAACCCCCCGGTTTTGAAAATCACGATTTTCCAAATCATGTGTATAAACTTGAAAAAGCATTATATGGTCTTAAGCAAGCTCCTAGAGCTTGGTATGACTGCCTTTGTACATATCTTTTGGAAAATGGCTTTAAAAAGGGGAGTGCTGACACGACACTGTTTCTATTACATAAAGGAAGTGATTTTTTGATTGTTCAGATTTATGTAGATGATATCATTTATGGCGCTACTAATGAACTCTTGTGCGAGAAATTTGAACAAGTCATGCAGGCTAAATTTGAGATGAGCTTGGTTGGAGAATTGAAATATTTTCTTGGATTTCAAATCAAGCAAAGCAGCGATGGCATTTTCATTTCACAATCCAAGTATGTGTTGGAACTGTTGAAGAAATTTGGAGTTGAGAACTCCAAACCATTGAGAACTCCTATGAGCCCATCAACAAAGTTGGACAAAGACGAGAAAGGAAGTGCTGTTGATCAAAAGAAATATCGAGGGATAATTGGTTCACTTCTCTATCTTACTGCTTCTAGACCTGATATTATGTTTTCTGTGTGTCTGTGTGCACGTTTTCAATCTAATCCTAAAGAATCTCATTTGAAAGCCACTAAACGAATTTTGAGATATCTTTCACACACAAACAAACTTGGGTTATGGTATCCTTCTTGTGAAAATTTTGATTTAGTTGGCTATTCTGATGCTGATTGTGCTGGTTCATTGGTTGACAGGAAAAGCACTAGTGGAACATGCTTTATGCTAGGACACTCGTTAGTTTCATGGTCAAGTTGAAAACAAGACTGTGTTGCATTATCCACCACTGAAGCAGAATATATTGCTTTAGGGAGTTGTTGTGCTCAAATTTTATGGATGATGCAAACTCTTTCTGATTTTGGTTTAGTTTATAAACAAGTTCATTAAAATGTGACAGTAAAAGTGCAATAGACTTATCAAATAATCCTGTTCATCATTCACGCACAAAACACATTGATGTGAGACACCACTTTCTTAGAACAAATTCGTATCTTTTGATCAAATATATGTATGTGTGCACATATATATAGTAAACAGGTAAATGTGCAGTAGGGAACACAAGACAGTGGCAAGTACAAGTCAGTGCAGAAATCAAGCCGAAGTTAAAGAACAAATTCGTATCTTTTGATTAAGTCAAAGAAATCTAATTTGGAAAGAAATCTCTGCATCAAATTTCTCGAATTCATATATGGTCAGTATTAATTCAAATAGGGGCCGAGAAAACAAATATAGGAAGAAATCTTCGAATTAATTAATTCGAAGACAAATATGGTCAGCAAAAATTCGAAATTGAATCAAGAAAGGAATACTCCAAATCCAGAACAATTTCAGGAAAAATAATCAACGACGTGCAGAAATCAAATCTGACAGTAGTTATTAGGGTTTCAACCCTATAAATAAACCCCAAGAAATCATCATAGAACACAGAGAAATCGAGTTAAAAAGCAAGCAATAAAACGAGCAACAAAAGAAATAACATACCGAATCATCAACAACTCGATCATTAGAGAACGAGCAAGCCGAGCAACGCAATTTCAAAAGTCAACAATTAATCATCAGAAATCGAGCACAAGCAAGAGCCGAAAGCCTCAAATTCGTATCTTTAGCTTAAAGCCCTAATTTTATCAAAGACTCAAACCCTAATCTCAAAAGCAAGGCCGACATTTTTTTTTGTACAAGCAAAAGAAGGAACGAAGTGGATCGGGTTAAAAAACATCATGCCGGCTTGTTTATAAAGGGGCTTTAATTTTTAAATAAGGGTTTAAGGGGTTATTTGTTCCTTTAGTTGTTGTTTAATTTTTTCTTTAAAAATTGTTTTATTTGTCTGATCTTTTCAAAACAAAACATGGTAATTCATCACCTAGGGTTTAGGTGTTGTCAGATTGTCTAGTTAGAGTTAGTCCAGTTAGCAGGGTTTGCGAGTTTGCAAAACTCTATAGGCGGTAGCAGGGTTTGCAAGTCTGTTAGAGTGTTTGTAAGCGGGAAACTGTTTAATTCTAATAGAAATCTGGGAATGCAGCAGTAGGCAGGGGTTGCCGAAGCTGGGTAAATTTTGTGTGTGATTTATTTTTCAGCATATTTATTTCTGCAGTTTGTTTCTGTGTTTAATTCGGAAAAATTTGCTATAACCCTATTCACCCCCCCCTTCTAGGGTTAATCTAGATCCTACAAGAACTCTAGATTTCAGATGATCAAACGAAGACTATAATAAAGAGCTACATAAAGATGGATTGAAAATAAGGTGATGTACATGTTTAATATCTTAGATCATCTTGTACAATCTTCCTTGAGTTGCATAAGCACACAAACACATATCCCGAAATTTTTCACAAAACATGCTTCACTATTCATTAAGATGATCAGGTAACCAGACGTCTAAGGACGTTCATCAAACGTCTGATGACATATATTTTATATTCAAATACCTCCATTCTTATATTAGAAATTTACAAATGAGTAGATGTCTGGTAAAAAATTTCCAGATGTCTAATCAACTGTAACTGCCATATTTCTGAAGGGACGCCTCTTTTTTTCTCCACATAGACACAACTCTTATCAATGGCTACAACTATAAATGAAAAGGGATGAATTCGATAGTTGCATCCATTGGATAAAACTATTGATAATATATATATACAATCAAGTTCCAAGATTCGAAAACTAACTTAACTAATTTCAAATCTTGCTCTTGATCTCTTTCTTACTTTCATAGCATTCTCAAAATATCTTTATGCATCACCAAATAACTTTTGGTGATAAGCATTCCTACAAATTCATGCACATGCACACTCATACTCAAGGATAGATTATAGGAATACTTGTATCAATAGTCAATATCAATGTTGTATAGAACACAAGCTTATCAATGAAACTACTTTTTTATAAGCATATTCCTTTGGATGAAGCAAGGATTATTGTTTAGTGAAATACTAAAGGGGAGCTTGGGGACTGGAAGTAGAATGGGAGGTCTGAACTAGTATACAAACTCTAGTGTGCTCGTTTTTATACTTTTTTATATTTCTATATTTAGCTCATATATTGGTTTACACTCATGTACTAATACACACGTCATATTAAATATGATCCACTAGACTTTCATTTGGTATCAGAGCACTGTTATTTCAATTTACAGTAACACGTGATTGAAAACTTTTTAACATGGTAAGTACATTTCAATAAGGTCAATCAGTGGTTCTAATTATGCTTATTGGTCAACACTAATGCGAATTTTTATGGAAGCTAATGGTTTAGAAATTTGGTAAACTACTCAAACTAGATATGAAGCATCTACCACTGACATAAGCACTTGGACTGTTGCATAAAAGAACACGATAATTAACAATGCCAAAACCATGAATGTTTTATTTTGTTCACTTGATAAAAATGAATTTTCATGAATTATACTTTGCACTACTGCATATGATATTGGTGCACTTTGCAAGTTACTCACGAAGGCATGACAAAAGTCAAATAAACAAAAATTTCTGTTTTGCTAAATCAATTTTCATCGTCTAAAATGAAAGCAAATGAATCTACTATTGACATGTGTGCTATATTTCAAACAGTATAACACCATCTCATAGCACGTGGCTTCAAATTCATTGATTTTGATCTAGTTATACGAATTTTAAATTCTTTGATCGTCGAATGGAAAGAAAGGTTTCAGCCATCAAAGAAGCTAATGATCTTTCTCAACTTAAAGTCGAAGAATTAATAGGGAATATAATGTTTTCTGAAGCAAATTTGCAGGCACGAAAGGAGCAAAATCAAGAGAGAAAAAGAATTGTAATGACCCGCTATTTCGAACCATTCGCATCCGTGCATGTCAGACTTGCAGTGCTCAAAACAATAGATTGTTAATTTATATTTGGAAAAACTCAGCATATACAGTAAATAAATCAATCACAGAATCATAGACATAGAGTAATATAACAATAAGCTATGGAATAGTTAAATAGTACTTCATGAAGCTACTATATAAACATCAAAGTTTAAACAAAATACAACATAAATATCAAATAAAAAATAGACTCAAAATAAAAAAAGTAACTGACAAGGCTGAACAGAAATAATTGAAAACAACTGAAAGCTGACTAGATATCAGATGGATTTTCAAGCAAGGCTCCAACTCCAAAGGTGAGTTTCAAATGCGTTGACACTCAGTCTGACCCGAGTATAAAGAAAAATACAAAACACTCGAGTCGGGATTAATATTCTTATATAGTAAATTCAACTCAAGTGAAATGCTAGCTGAAACACAAGTAAATTGAAGGATGTTTGGGATACTCATCCTCTAAGGATCTATGGAACTATCTACTATGTAGTAATATACACTGTTATACAATGTCTATAGTAAAGTAAACTATTGAAATAACATTAAGGCATTGCCCATATCCCCTTTAACACATTTTATTTAATGTCGTAGTCTATATAGATACTTTGAACTTCACTCGCAAGTGGACTATCGGGGAGCACTCCATAGGTACGAAACAAACCAAACTCGTAGAAGGCACGATAGGGCATGTGACAAGGCACGCAAGGCAATGCTAGGGTAGATATGCCATTTGTGGATTCGGACGGGTGGTAACGCATAGCAGCTACTACCACCCACCTTGAGACACACTCCCAAATCAAAGGTGCACCTATTCAAATCACAAAGTATTAGAATGGTATCGAATAAATGTGCCCGACCAGAGGAATGACCTCACTTGGCTGGGCGTGGCTTCTGTTTTAGCTACATCAAGCTGACTCACGAGAGTCAGGGCTGCGCTAAAACCTCATATAGAATCGTCGCCAAACCATCCTACTTCGTTCGAGGATCACCACCACGTACACAGTTGTTAAAGTGGTTTTTGGTATTGGCAGAGAGTATGAAAATATCTGATCCTGGTCTCTTTAACAACCAAATGCTTATTTCACACCGTTGTCATTTCATTTCAAATAGTTCATACTTTATATCAAAATATCATATTCATTTCAAAAACCTTATCAATTCGATATCATTATCCACTTTAAATAGTATTCATTTTCTGAATCGTAACACTTTCAAAATCATAACACTTTTTGAAATTATAACACTTTGAAATCATAACACTTTTGTAATCATAAAACTTTTGAAATCATAACACCTCTAACTTAACAGTTTAGATATTGAAATTAATATATATATATATATATATATATATATATATATTAAATAGTTGTAAAATAAAATGGTTTATATGTATTTAAAGGGATTATATAGAAATAGTTTCCAAATTAGAATTGTTTCACCCAGTTCCACAAATCAATTCAAACCCGCTTAAATTCCAAAAACTCAATTTAAATCAATCCAGTTCAACACTTTCAATTTTAAAGGTTAAAGATTCAATTTAAATTCTCAATAAACCATTTCAATTTTTATCAATTTCAAATCCAAGTTTGAACCGTCACTTCAATTCTAATAAGGTTCTAAGTTTAAATATCCAAGCATTTCAATATAAGTTTCATTTAGATTTCGACATTTAACTTTAATTTTTCAAATTGGAAAATATTCATTTAATCATTTTAATAACAACTAAATATATCTCAATTTATAAATTTAAATTAATATTAAATATTCGATCTCAATTTTATTTGAAATTGAGAATATTTAGTTAATCACTTTTTTCCAAATCAAGTTATAAATCATATCTTTCAAAATCTCTAAACTGATAGTTCAAATCAATTCTTATTTAAATTCACTTATTAACCAATTTAAATTCCAATTCAATATTTATTTATCTTCCCAACCTTTATTATTAAAGTTATAAAACCTATTTTTGAAATGTTTATATAAATTAAAATAAATACTTAAACATATTATAAACCAATTAAATTTACTTCTATCAAATTAAGTCTTTTTATTAAATGTATTTTATATTAAATATTATTCATATATCTTTAAACTAATAAAATTATAAGAAAAATCTTAAAATTATATATTTCAAAACTAACTTTTAATTTTAAAATTTCCAAATCATATAAATTTAAAAAAATATAAATTACACTTATATAAAATAACATTTGTATATTATATTTTAAAAATCTATATTTGTTAAAAACCCATATATTTCCTTTAAAATCTTGGAAATCATTTTTTTCAAAATAGACCAACAGTGTCCGTATGTAATTTTCTATCCTATAGTCAAGTGATGCGGATATTTTTCATTTCTATCCACAATAATTTAATATTTACGGGTGTATATCATTTCAACCCGCAATTCCAAAATTTCAAAATCAATAAAAATCGTTTGGGTTTATCATTTCAACCCATAACGATTTTACCTTAATCTATAATATCGTTCGAGTATGTATCATTTCAACCTAAAGGGAAGTTCTAAATTAATAGGGAACTTGCAGAGTGAGAACAAATAACATATCAAAAACATTCATATATCATTAATAAAAAATTAAATATAATATATACAACAAGATATGGTGTCATATATCATAGGTGAACAGTTGCAGATAATGGCATATCATATTTAACAATTAAATACTAACAATTCAAATTTGGAAGCATATTTCAATCGTCGTTTCAAGTGGAATCAAATTTACTAAATATAATAACGTTAATCGCGAGTGATTGCTCACCTTCTGTGGACATAGAAACAACGATAACAAGATGTAGACGGACACGGATAAGCGCAGATCGACAACAGGATAGCGAGATAAGAGATAAACTACTGCGACCCGGACAACGACAAGCAATATCTAGAATTCAATGGTAAACAAATATACGTTATATTTCCTTAAAATCAATATTCCATTAAAACACATATAAAATAAAATTTATATATTCAAAATCATTATCGTCATAAACATATATAAATAAGGTAGCCACTATGTAAAATAATTTTGAAGACACACACACACACACACACACACACACACACACACATATATATATATATATATATATATATGAACTTACTTTGTTATTATTATTATTAATTATAGACACATATATATAAAACCAGGAATCAGCAGGCACGGTAAAGTATGATATATATAATACGACTTAATATATCTATATGTTCTAAAATCCAAACATAACGTATTATACATACTTTTTCATATAATAGAACACAAATAGTATAACATATATAATACTCATTATGTGCTTTTATATAGTATATAGTAAACCTATATATATACTATAAGCATGTATACACCTTCTTTTATAACACAATAGACACTGTAAACATATATGTAATATATACCAATATATCTTTAACTAATATATAAACTAACATAGATATTATATTTTAAAATCATTATATATTATTAAAACAGGTAAATAGGAACAAGGAATAAGTTACAAAAAAATTTAGTCTCAGGGACAACAAGTTTATTTTTTATTCTGAAGGGCACTTTTTAGTGTAAACTGAAAATGATAGTTACAACTATCATTCTGTGATTTACACTAAAAAGTGTCCTTCAGCCTAAAAAGCAAACTTCTTGTCCCTGAAACTAAATTTTTCCCAAACTTTTTCTTTGAGCCTAAAAACCTCTTATTAAAAAATAAACTTGCTTTATTGTAATATATCTATACTCAGACAGATTATATATATAAATTTATATAACCTATGTATAAAAACAAATAGCTTATATACATTTTATAAAATCAAAAAAAATTCAAACAGACTGTATATAACTTATACATCACAATGCCTATATATTATGTATATAAATCTATATTGAATGTACAGATAAAAATATATATACACATGTTTCGTAAATGCCTGAGGCAAATATATATCTCAACAAATATGTACACTATTTTTGAAATATAGCTTATTCATTCAAACAGATAAATACTTCATACACACACATATATATATATATATATATATATATATATATATATATATAAGCAAACCGATGGTATATTACTTATATATATAACCTAACCGATCATATAGTTTTTATAAACTTTTATAAACTTTTTATTATAAATCAATAGACCAAATAATAATAATAATAAGCTAATATATATATATATATATATACAAAAACCATAAATCGAATTGAGAGAGGCTTTGGGTGATGGGATAATAGGTTAGGCAAGCTATTGTGTGGGCTGGAGGGAGTATAGGTGGTGCAGCGTTCGGTACTTGGTGGTGTGGAGGTCTAAGATACGGTCGAAGGTCGGAGCACTGTAGTGGTCGGAGGATGGCGGTGTGGACAAGGAAGTGGAGGGAGGAGGTTGCGGTGATGGAAAAGAGACTACGCGCATGCAAAGGGGGAAAAGGAAGGCGAAGTTGAAGGGTCTGGAGGGTGGTGTACGAAGATGTGTGTGGTGGAGAATTGAATGGGTGGTCAGAGTTGATGGGCAAGTGGTGGATGATGGTGCAAAAGATGAGCAGGCGGTCGAGTTGTGTGCTGGGGAAAAGTGTATGGAGAGTGGAAAATGCAATGGAGGAGATGGAGGTGGTGGTCACGGCGGTAAGGAGAAGGTTGCGGAGTGTGGCTGGGGTTTGGTGGGAAGAGGGGAGGAGCCGCAGTTGGTGGTCCGTTGTGTTTTGGGTGGAAGTTGATGGGCTTGGGGTTGAAAAATGAAGGTGGCAGATAGGAGGGTGGGAACGTGGATAAGCAGAAGAGGAGCGGCTCAGAGAGAGAGAAAGGAAAAACGTGCTGAGCTTCTTAAGAATTTTGCAAGCTTATAATATACATATTAAAATATATATTTTTCCATTGGAAAGCAAAATACGGTAGAGAAAAGGGAAGAGGGAGATGGGCAATGAAAATGAACGGTTGAGTCTGTTATAAATATAGGACGTGAGCAACGAAATAATGAATGAAGTTATATTTGTATAGTATATTTTTCAAAACAAACAAAGAAAAGGAAGTGACACTAACGAAAAAACATATATAATTTGAAACTTCGCCAATATTTAAAGTCAACAATTTAATTCAGAAAATAAATAAACAAATGGTTGTTTGTTCCACGATGGACAATAAAGGGACAAGAAACCAAAAATGCTCAAAAATGGATTTTTATAAATGAAGAAAGAAATTGTATAGAATTGTTTAAAAGATTTTGAATGGATAATACTTCAAGTGAACCAACTCCAATGAGCACAAGCTTACATTTAGATAAAGATGAAAATGGAAAGGATTTTGATCAAAAATTATACCAAGGTATGATAGGATTTTTATTATCCTTAACGGCTGGTAGATCGAATATAATGATGAGCATTTGTTTATGTGCAAAATTTCAAGCACAACCTATGGAGTCACATCTTTGAGTGGTTAAAAGAAATTTGCGATACTTTACCAATACCAAATATTATATCTTTTCTACCCGAAAGCCAGCTCTTTTGAATTTACATCATATAATGATGCTGATTTCGATGGATGCAAAATGGATAGAAAGACAAGTGGCACATTTCATTTTATTTGTCAATTTTTGGTTTCATGGTTCAATAAAAAGAAAAATTATGTTTCTCTCTTGACATATGAAGTCGAGTATATCTCAACGACCTTAGCTCATGCACAAGTAATTTATATGCGACAAACACTTCAAGATTTTGGAAAAATTATTACTAAATCTCCTATATATTGCGATAATACTAGTGCAATAAATTTGTCTAAAAAACAAATTAATCATTCTAGTACGAAACATATTGATATTCATCATCATTTTCTTAGGTAATGTAGAAAATGTATCATTTCTCTCAAATTTGTTAACACTGAAAATCAAACTGCCGGTATTTTTACTAAGCCATTATGTGAATCAACTTCTATAAAGCTAAGACGAGACCTTGGTATATGTTCATTTAACGAATTAATTAATCGTTATATGTCTCAAATATTTATCATAAAATTTTGAACTCTATTTTCTATATAAGATTTTAATTAAAGTTATATTTAGTTAATTTTAACAACCATAAAAACCATTAACAAATTTATTGTTAAAATATTTCTATCCATACAAAGATTTAACTATAAATAGATTATAATTCTATTTATAGAGGAACACTTGGTTGAAGAAAAATAAAACAGAAGTACTTTGTTTATAAACTTAGAAAAACTAAACACGTCTTTTGATCATGACTCCACTTACTCAACTATCAATTTTAGCTCACTGTCTTCTAAGACTACCTATGTCTCACTAACCAAAGTCACCCCTCCTTCAAATAAATCTTCCTCACTAAATATTATGCCATCACACACATATCACACCGGCTACTCTCGATAGAGAAAGAAAGCTAAAAGAGCAATTAATCTTGAATCACCATCGATCAATATGAAAGTTAATGAGATTCACCACTATTAATAGGAGAAAATTGGACTTCAAAGAGAAATGTACTATGAGCAAAGAAGACAAGGATCTCATCTTTTCTCAAACGATGTATTCTGGAAATCTGTTGTTATTCACGGACAAAAGATTATTTATACAAAAAATCTCCTTATTTACTAGAGACTCCTGCCAAAGCTTACAACATCTCCAAGAAACTTATGGAAGGCATGGCCATTATACACTCTAACTCATCTGAGTTGGTCTCTACTTAAGTCCGAGCAAACTAAAAATAAAACATGTTCATGGGGTCATATTGAGCACAAAAGCTTAGATTCATTGGAGGATAAACGATTTTCTACTTGCTCTCTCATATCAATATATATATATATATATATATATATATTAAAATAAGTACGTAAAAATAAAAATATATAGTTTTATTTGATAAAAATAATAAATAGAATTTATCCTCTTTTTAATTAAATGAATATGTAAAAATTCGATTGTGTTCAACCTGTACAGAATGTTTTATGTTTCCCATAGTTTAGACGTTTGGAATTAAACATCAGACGTCTGATCAACTGCGCACTATGTTTTAAAAAATCAATCTACAGATTATCAAACGTTTGACCCTAAAAACCAAATGTCTAAACAAAGCGAATTTCAGCCTAAATCCTTTCCGGTTGATTTTTCACTACATACAAACGTCTGTTCCTCCTACTCAGATGTCTAACCCGTTGTCTGCCTTATCTTTAGAACATCGTTTCATCAAATAACTCACCACTTATATGAAACCCCAAATCGACACAAAAATCCTACCTTCTCAAAACAAACCAAAACCATCAAAAATGGCACCAAAATCAGTGGCAAAGAAATCAAAACGAGGATAATCATCTTCTTCTGCTCAAATCCCTTTAGCAACTTAAGAAAATATATGTCTTTGGTTTCATGATAATCCTAGGGCCAGGGTTAGATTTGATAATCTGAAGAATAAAAAGATCCATGAAGGTCCATTCTACTGATTAGGAAATTTAATAGAGTATCAGATTCAAGAGCTAATAGACGCTACCGAGATTTCTTCTTTAATTGAATTTTCTCCAAATGAGGTAACAATTGATTCATTAGCTATTTATCTCTTCTATTCAAATTTATGCAATGATAATTTGTGCAAACTTCATAAAAAAGAGGGATGATTATAGACATGTGTGTTTGAAAAAATTATCAAAATTAATGTCAATCACCTCTCCATAACACTAGATTATAGAAGTGGCGGGATAAACTTGGAGAGTTTAATTAACTATATGAGTTTACCATGAACTCTATTGCCCATTAAATTTGGAAAAACACTATGACACAATGGAAAACGAGCTCTTTTCATCCTCGTGCTAGATTATTGAATATAATGTTAGTCAATACTATTTTGCCTTGACTAGGTAGTCATGGGAAAATCAATGATAATGATCACAAAGCTTTATATATTTTGGGGGGGATTAAGGTTAATTGGGCCAAGTTTGTTCCTGATGAAATCAAAAACTTCTGGGTTCGTTGTCATGCTACTATCGTTTACACTGCTTATATCATGAGACTTTTATCATTTTTTAAATTGATATCATCGCTTCAAAACGATGAAAATATATTGGTCAAATATAGCAGGAGGAATTTTTTCCTCTAATGCATTTACTCGAAACATTACCTCGTCATATCACTTTTGAACAATGGACTACTAATCATACTCAAGCCTTATCATAACCATCAGTTCCTCCTTCATCTTCTACCCAAGCCCCACTCCACTTCCTACTTCTTAACAAGAAATCAGTTATGATTCCGAGTTCGGCATATAAGACATTCAGCTTGATCCTAACGTAAATGAATCGACTGGATACTTGATAATTTGAAATCAATAAATTTTAGCCGAGAATTAAAAAACTTTGGCTGCAAAAATTAACAGCCTAGAATGCTTTTTCTCCAATTGAATGGGAAAAATGGAAAAACTTTTGGATAAAATAACTTCTTTGCTATCGAAGATTATGAAAAAAGTACGTAGACGATCTAGTTCAAGTTCTTCATCCTCTTCTCCAACAAGACCTCCTACTTCGTGCGCTCTACTAACCGAGTATGTTGGAGAGTCTTCTCCACGTAACAAAGGTAAAAACACTGCTCAGGAAATTCCCCTAAATGTTGAAGAGGAATCTTAGTCCTTCACTCCACCTCAACTACTAACACAACCACTTTACCATGACCTCTTTTAAGGCATGACTATCAATGAAAATGAAGAATTATTCACTTTAGAATGCCAATGGCTGGGAGAATATCAATTCGACCCTTCCGCATATTGTGAATACTATGAGAACTATGAGAACTATGGTTGGCTTTCCTACAATCAACATCTACAATTTATGCATCTTTATATCTTGTTTTAGTTATTCTACTATGTTAGTATTTTTTCCAAAGACTTTATGTGTGTTATGTTCTATCAATCACTCTTGTGTTAGTTATTTTGTTATGTTAGAATTTTTAAGTTTGAACAAGTTATTAGTTAACATTTGATCACTACATATGTTATACTATGTTTTTAGACTTCTCTCTGTTTCGTACGTCTTCCGTGTTACCTCATACTCTTTATGATAATGATAAAGGGCAAGAAAATATGCACATATATAGAGGGAGATATCAAATTAAGGGAAGCATTATTTAATATTCATTTTCAACAGATTGTATAGTTGTCATCATCCAAAAAGGGGAGTATGTTAGAACCTCTCCTATTAGATCTTAGTGACAACTATACAATCATACTATATAATATCTTGACTAATATATAGGATTATCAAAGAAGGAAGAACTCTAGATTTCGGATGATCAATTGAAGACTGGAGTAAAGAGCAACATCAAGATGGATTGAAAATAAGGTTATATACGTGTTTAATATCTTAGATCATCTTGTACAATCTTTCTTGAGTTGCATAAGAACACCAACACATACCCAACATTTTGCACTAAACATGCTTCACTATTAATTGAGATGATCAGGGAACCAGACTCCTAGGACATCCATCAGATATCTGGCGACATATATTTTATACTTAAATACTGCCAATTTTGCATTACAAATTTACAAGCGAGTATACATCTAGCCAAAAATTTCCAAACGTTTGATCATCTACAATTACCATATTTATAAAGAGACGCCTCATTTCTTCTCTACATAGGTACAACTCTTATCATTAGTTATAAATATAGATGATAAGAGATGAACTAAGTAGTTGAAAACTCTTGATACACACACACAATCAAGTTTTGAGATTCAAAAACTAACTTAACTAATTTCAAATCTTGCTCTTGATCTCAAACTCTTACTTTCATAGAAATCTCAAAATATCTTTATACATCATTAAATAACTTTTGGTGATAAGCATTCCTACAAAATCCACGTGTGCTCACACTCACACTCAAGGAGATATTATAGGAATACTTGTATCAACAGTTTGTATTAGTGTTGTATAGAACATAAGATTGTCAAAAAACTACTTATGTATAAGCCTATTCCTCCGAGCGAAGCGAGGATTGTTATGTAGTGAAATATTGAAGGGGCGCTTTAGGACTGGATATAGGATACGAGATTCGAACCAGTATAAAAACTATGGTATGCTCGTTTTTATACTTTGCCTTTTATACTCTGTTACACTGCTATATTTAGCTCATATATTGGTTTACACTCACATACTAATACATAAGTCATATTAGACATGATTTACTAGACTTTCAACATACACATAGGAGTTCCATTGATGCAGTTTTCCTCTGTAAGAGAATAATCATTCTTATTACAGTTTCTAAGAACGGGCATGCATATTGGAAAATTTTCACCACAAGCTAAGGATGGAAGGGCCACTGAGATAGCAAATGACACAGTAGTGAAAGAAACATTCATTCATATGATAGTGAGCATAATGCGGGCAACCTAAAGAGGATCTGCAAGGATAGTCGATGGAAGTGCTCAAATGCAAGCACAATAAGTAGTTGTTCATTAAAAGGAACCTAAAACGCAAGTAGGTGGGAATAATAAGAGAAAGAGGGACAACAAAAGAACAAAATAGACCCAAAAAAATATGAATAAAAGAAAGGAAAGAGGGAGTTGAAGTGCTTCAACTGTAATAAGAAGGGTCATATTAATAGAAGGACCCAAAGGGTAGAGAGAAAGTGATTTAACTATGGTAAGGCTAGGCACATTAATGTAGACCGTCTTGAGCCGATTAAGGAGAAGAAACCCCAAATGAAGAATGGTTCATAGAAGAGAAAATGGGAGTTTATTCGTTATAATTGTGGGGAGGAGGGCCATATTATTAAGGATTGTAAGGCGGGAGGCAAGAAGTGCCATAGCTACAACAAGGTTGGGCATATCAAAGGGGACCGTCCAGAACCACTTGGAAATGAATAGGTTGTGTCTGCTTACACTTTCAACGTTGTCCTAGCTTCGTCAAGTGCTCCATTGGCGAAGTAGAAGGGGAAGGGCATCATTGTACAGGGTTTGTTTTCTATTTTGATACACATGTATATGTTTTATTTAATGTCGGGACTTCGCATTCTTTCGTATCTATTGACCTAATAGATTGATTGAAATTGGAACCAAAAATAGTTGACTAACCTTTGACTGTCACAAACCCTGTTAGTGGATCGACTTGCCTTTGCATGGTTTGTCGAAACTTAGCCTTACGAGTCATGGATATTTGTTTGTTTTTTATCGCTTTTTTTTTGGTTTTTGTGAGGTTTCTTATTTTTTTTGAAGATGGATTGACCGGAATGAAGTAGTGGCAGACCGTGAAAGGCCATTTAGGACATGGAGTAGTGGATGGCAGTGATTGGCTGCCTGCATAGGTAGGTTTATGCTTAGATTTCTATATTCACTCGAGGTTTCACAGGATGGGTTGTCATCTATGCCTTTCGTTAGAGAGTATCTGGACGTGATTGGAGAGGCGATTAGATTTTCACCACATCAAGCGATTGAGTTTTTCATAGACATAGTAAAAGATGTAGACCGATAGTTATTCCTCTTAGGCCTACGACACCTAAAGAGTAGAAGGATTTGGAAGTGCAAGTAAATGACCTATTGAAGTGAGGGTTCATTCATAGGAGCATATCTGAGTGGGGCGCACCTGTAGTATTTTCCACCAAGGTGGATGGCCCTTTTAGGTTGTGTAGACATTACCATTAGCTGAATAAGACAAGGAGGAAGAATAAGAATCCAGTTCTATGTATTGATGACTTGTTCGATAAGCTCCATGGTGCGAACTTGTTCTCTTAGTTAGATATAGCGACTGGGTTTCCCTAGGCGAGAGTAGCAAAAGAAAGTGTTCCAATCATTACATTTTGTATGCCATCTAGTTTCTACGAGGGGTTGGTTTTATCGTTCGGGCTAAACGCTTCGACATACTTTGTGAATTTCATGAAGCGTGTCGTTAGGGATCAGTTGACAAGTTCATACTTGTGTTTGAGTATGATATTTTGGTATATTCTAGGAAAAAGGAGGAACATAAGATGCACTTGAGGATTATGCTTGAAGTGTTGAGGAAGCACAAGTTGAAAGTGTACTTTTTGAAGCGTCACTTCTGAAGGAGGGAAGCGAGATTCTTAGGTTATGTTGTCTTTGACAGGGCATCACAATATATCCTGCTATGGTGGTAGCGGTTCATGATTAGAATCTATCCAAGAACGCCATAGATGTGAGAAGCTTAGGATAGGTGGGATAGTATAAAGGTTTTGTTAAGGAATTCTGGAAGGTAGCATTTCCATGGACCAATTTGATAGAAGAATTAGACTTTTGTTTGGGCTGCAATGCAATATGTGCAAGCATTTGTATAACTAAAGGAGAGGTTGACCAGAGCACCAGCATTGACCATTCCAAGTAGTAATGAGGAGCTAATGTATACATATATGCCTATTGTACTAAACTTGGCGCGGTGTTGATGAAGAGGGTAAAGGTTGTCGCCGATGCTAGTCGACAACTGAAAATGCATGAGAAGAAGTATCCAACTCACCATTTGGAGTTGGTAGCTAGATTGTTTTCTTTGAAGATTTGGAGGCATTATCTATTAGGAGAAAGGTTCAAGCTATTCACAGATCACAAATTCTTGAAGTACCTATTCTCCCAAAAGGGTCTCAACCTTCGCTACCAGTGATGGTTGGAATTCTTGGCTTCCTATGATTTTGACATTTCCTATATTCCTGGTAAAGGAAATGCGGTCGTTGATGCATAGAGTAGAAGACAGTTAGTTTGGGAGCAATATTCCTAGAGTGGAAATAGCTGGAATATATTTCTTACTATGACTTCAGACCTCATTGTGAGATAGAGACAAAGATGTTGGCAAGCTTGATCAGACCTACTTTGATTAATCGGACCGATACCAGTCAGAGGTGAGATGCTAGACTAGCAGAGATCATGGCGAAGATAGAAGGAGGATTAGAATATTAAGATATAACATAGTACAGACTCGATCGAGATTGTTGGTTTCATAAGGATAGTGATTGTTTATTCCAGATGTCGACGGATAGTGAGACGAAGTGCTACAAAAGTGCCATAATTCTAGGTTGACTATACATCTCAACAATAACAAGATGTATTATGATATGAAACAGACCTTTTATTGGGAAGGGTTAAAGAAGAATTTCATAACATTCATCTCGAAATGTACGAACTGGAAGTTGGTGAAGGTAGAACAGAAGAAGCCAAGTGGATTGCTACAACCATTTGAAATTTCCAAGTAGAAATAGGAGCAAGTGTAAATTGACATTATAGATGGGTTACCAAGGACTAGGTTAGGGTACAATAGTAGTTAGGTCATAGTCGATAAGTCGACGAAGAATGCTCGATTCATACCTATTTAGTCTAGCATAATGGCATACAAACTGGTCAAGTTATATGTGAAATGGGTTGTAAGATTACATAGTGTGTCGAAGAGAATTATGAGTGACCAAGACCCTTTATTTACTAGTTGTTTTTGGAAGAGCTTATAAGAGGCGTTTGGGACCGATTTACATCTCAGTATAGCTTATCATCTACAAACTGATAGGTAAACTGAAAGGGTGAACCGTATATTGGAGGACCACTTGCAAGCTTGCATACTTGATTTCAAAGACTCGTGGGATGATCACTTGCATTTGGTGGAGTTCACATATAATAATAACTATCAATCTAGCATTAGTATGCAACGTACGAAGCACTGTATGGACAACCATGTAACACTCCTTTATGGGGGAAACAGACGAGAAACTAATATTTGGGGTTAGATATAGTCAGAGAAAAATCAGAAAAGATTGAGATTATTCGACAGCGGATGAAAGCTGCTCAGGATAGGCAGAAAGCTACGTGATAGGAGACGTAGAGACTTGGAGTTCTCTATCGGCGTTGTGGTATTCATAAAGATTCACCATTGAAGAATGTTATTCTATTTGGTAGTAAGGGGAAGTTGGCATCAAGATTCGTAGGACTTTTCTCGATAGTGGAGAGGATGGGAACCTGGCATATAGGGTCGACTTACCTTAGAAGATGGCTTGCATGCACAACGTCTTCCATTTCTCTTACTTGTAGAAGTTCGTGCATGACTCAGGCATGACGATTCCACTGGATCAACTTGACTATATTGAGATTGAACAAAAAGCTTCAAGACCTCACATGCCAGCTCGTGTAATCAAACGTGATATGAAATAACTTAGAAGGAAGATAGTGGAGTTAGTGAGGCTCAATGGGACGAAAATAAAGGCAATTGCATATGGGAAATTGAGGAGAGCACAAGGCAGCATATCCGGAGCTCTTTGCATGGTAAGGCCTACTGTTTATCATATTTACGTTCGTTTTGATATCATATAGGATAGTTTAGTATCTCGCGTGCTAGGATAGGTACATTTATACTATTGATTGCATGGCTGCTTGGATTATAACTTTTGATAGGTGCCGAGTTAGGGTGATAAACCACTTCCATTACATTGGGATTATGATTTTTCATTCCATAGAGTGGTCATAATAGTAAAACGGACTTAAAATTTGAAATTTATACTGTTTTAAGATTAGGCTGCTACTGGCTTGTATTAGTGGACTAAGCCCAAACTTTGGTCCACTAATGAATTTCGAAAATTGTGCTAAGGGGAGGCTATAAGGACTGATCTAAATCATTTCCATCTTCCCCAAACAGTTCTAAACCTCCACTAATAAAAATTCCACCAAAAAGCTTACCTTTTTCTTCTTAATCTTAGCCTAGAAAAATCATTGGAGGTAAATTAGCATAGAGGGTTAGAGATTATCATTTTTGAATCACTTAAATTTATTCTCCTTATTTTCCATTTTAGATATAAGGAGAAAAGTGGTAATTTTGAGTATTAGGTGAGTGGTTCTTGACCTCTCACTATCCTATACATTTTTATATGGTTAAAATTGATGTTTCTAACATGGTTTTGGTCCTAAAATGTTTTCTAGCCTTAATTACTTTTTTATATATGTTTATTGCCATAATCTAAATGTTTTTCAAATGGTTTTACAACCCTTTTTGCCCATATTAACATGCTAGTGTAAACGTTAATTCTAGAATAGGATTGGTATGAAAATCATTTTGGATGTATTATATGTGTTTGATGTATATTTTTGGAAGATATTGCTGTTTGGATACTTTTCTTTGATATGGTTTGCTAATACTTTTAGAAAGAGGTTGTCGAATTGGGGAAATCAAAGGCAAAGATTACGGGGACCAGATGAAACTTGAAGGGGCTTTGGAGTGTAGAGGGAGCGTATATTTTAAGTCACATCAAAATCTGGTCGGTTGAAAGCTTCGGCTGTGAAAAGAAATTTGTTGGCAAAAATTGTCAGAATTGGATTAAATTTAGAGAAGGTTCTCTAGAGCAAAGGGTTAGCCTATGTTTCAAGTCGCATCCAAATCTATTCAATAGAAAGCTCTGGCAACGAGTAGAATTATGGTCGGTCGAAACCAAACCGATAGCACTTTGCTTCATGGCTTGGCAAAGGAATAGAGTTATGTTTGGATAACAACGGCTCGATGTTGAAAGGAATCATGAAGATAGTTGTCTACAAAGGACGGGTTCTAGGAAGGTCGACCCATGTATAGAACGGTAAATAGTTCTATCATGGAATGAAGGAATGGGGAATGGTTCCTTGAGGATAATGGAAACTAAATAGAGCAAGGAAAGGACTCGAGTATGCATGCTAAGGGATCGTTGAAACTTGCAGTGTTTTTCGATGTACTTAAAAGAAGGGTATTAAAAGTGCACTCATGAGTACTTTGAAAGCCTACCCCGGATCATTTGAATGGATCTGTATACTCTAGATAGGGGAAAGGGTCTGATATAAGCTTCAGGCTAAAGATGAGTACACTGAAAACTGGGATTTCCATTAATCCTTGGCAAGGGAAAGGTCATACAATTTATCATATATCCATAGTACGTTGGGTGATAGAGAGAATTGTTTGATGGATGCTATTTGTGCTTTGATTATTTTCTCCTATAGTCTATTACTCTAGAGATATCACTAGAGCTTGGTATTAGGGAGAGGGATACTTGGATACTCGTCATTATACTTGATTTACGGTACACCTTTATAATGTTTGTGGAGTAGCATATTATGTTTTTTATCTGCTAACTCTTTGGTTGTAGGGATAAGTCAAGTATGGTTCATATACCCTTGTTCCTTATTATATCAACTTTTATGGTATTTTGAGATTCATTTATCACTCACATTAGACTGTTTTCTGACTCGAGGTTTATGCTTTTCTTCTTATTATCTTGGGTACTCTTAAATGGGTATACTAGATAGTAGATCTAGGTGTACTCAGTGGAAGTGCAGGGGATGAGCGGGATGGAGCTTTCTTGTATTATATATGGACTACTATGTTTTTTCCACTATGCAACACCGTGGGGCCTTGATAGTGTCTGCTTATTATTATGAGATAGTTTTTTGAGTTTATCTTCATTTTGTATAAACTCTGTTACTATGTTGCATAACTCCATGGATCTGTGCTCTAATATTTGGTTCACTTAATTATTACTTTCTCCTATGATTTATATTTGTGATGTATATTATATTTTATTCCAAAGCATTATGAGATATATGAGAGGTTCTATGATGTTTTTATTTCTTATTAACCCTTGATGATCGTCCTATACCGACCGGGTAGGGAAACAACACATTATTTAGTTATATATGGTGCCTACGGTGTAGGGCTGTCATTACAGGTACTTTATTAGATATATTTTTCACTTGGGAATTTTAACCATGAGTTATAAAACTAAACTTTGTAACATGGGGTGTAAGACAATGTAGTAAGTTGAGTTTTAAGTTTGCCCGACACTATTGTGATGATGTAGCATGTATGACTATTATGTGTAATTTTCCCTAATAAGCTATAGGGATATCTAGCTATTCCCATCCATAGAGAGAGCATATATATGAAAAAGGACTGCCCATTTATATGTTAGGGATAGTCACCTTATTGGTTATATTCGTTTACTTCGGATGAATTGGTGTATTGCATTGTTGTGTGTTAAATTAAGAAAATTTTCTGTTTATTAATTTATGTGGAGCTTATTTGAATTAATTTCTTATGGTTGTATCATGTTGTTGATAATATGTTTTACTATGACTAGTTTTTACTGTTACTTGTTAAATATATATTTAATTAATCTATAAAGTGCTAGTCTGAATTATTTTTCTTAATTGCATTATGTTGTTAATTGTTTGTTATACTATGATTTATTTTTAACAATTTATTTGCTTATTTTTTGTTTGTTGTTCACCTATTAATTCATGTCGTGCTCATCTGGATTAATCTTTTTTGCTTGTGTTGGTTGTTGTTTGTCTATTTGTTAAAATTATGTGTTTGTTTGCTTGTCATTTGTTATGATTGGTTTCTGTTTATTTGATTGTTTATTTTTTCACTTGGTTGCTTGTTGTTTCACATATTATAACTATTTATAACGTGTTTGACTAAGAAAAGTGAAGATGTTCCATGATGATGATTAACAGTAGTTAAAGGACTTTGGTGACTAAAAGCTTAATGGACACCATTAAGGAATCAAGGATAGGCAGGAGATCCATTATATGGAATTTAAAAATATGTATTTTAAACAACTATTTTTGGCTTCCATGAATATTTTAAATAAAGACTTACTATTTCAAAGGACGATTTGATTTCTTATATAAGATGATGTTTTCTTAAAATCATTTTTAACTGGTTAAAACGGTGGAAATTATTTTGAGAAATTGTTTTATAAATTATTAGTGTACTATTACAATAAAACAGATCTTTTATTTTAAAGGGATTTGGAAACTTTTATTTGAATGTAAAAATGTTTTGGTTAATGTTTTTCATTTAAGGTTATTGGAACTCTCCTTGCTAGAAGGTCCCTCTTTGATACTATGGGTGGGTTATCCCAATCATTAGTCAGAGAAATATCTATAGAAGATGAAATGAGGACGAGTTCGAGGAAATTAGCTCGTGAGTAGAATGAGGAAGGGTTATAATATGGAAAATGGAACAGGGACATGTTTAAGGAAGGGAGCTCATGGACAGAATGTGTCACGATCCAAATTCCAGCGTTCGAAAATCGACATCCGTACTCCACTGTACTTGAATACCGCAGATTCAAACGTCGAAATTCGAGTCGTGTCGGAGCTTATAACACATTAAGTAAATAACACAGCGGAAGAATGAATAATAACAGATATCGATATACAACATTTGATACAATAACAGATACAACATGAATGGTACAATGAAAATCATTATACATCAGAGTAATGATACAAGATAATAGCAGCGGAAATAAAAGATAACACCACAGCGGAACAAAATCTCCAATATAGTCTTCAAGGAAGAACTCCAGTATCGGTAATATCCATCTCCAAAGCACCAATCCAGCAATAGCTCGAACTCCAAATCACGATGCACAAAGGTAAGCAAGTGCAGTTCAGATCCAAAGACCGAACAAGCTCCAGATAATCTACTAAACCTGACTATCTGAAAAACCCAACTCTAGACTGCCCGTGTGGGAAAATAGTGGGCACCCAGAGTTTAGGAAAGGAACAATAAACTTCAGGTCAGTCATGGGACTGGTATGAGCAAACAAAAGCAATTGGTCTTTAAAACAAACAACAAGAGAATTTAAATTTGAAATTCGCAATGCTTTTTGGAAAATGAAACTACCATAAGGCCTCCCGCCACACACACAATGCAAACGCAGAATTGGAGGAGATTTCTCCTTATGATAGTCAAATATGCTTGATACGAGAAAATTCTTTGATATTATTATAATAAGTGCAAAGTGTAGAAAATCATTTCGAAAGTAGAATATAAATCCTAGCCAGCATAGACATTCCGAACTATGCCTACTATAGCTACCATCTAAACAGTGGTGACCACCATAAGTAAATGGCAGGTTCTACAACTAAAGCCGTACAAGGCACGTATTGGATGAATGGATTTCCAATAAATAGTCAGGCTAAGGAACTTCCTACTGTCAATGGGATCGCCTCTGGCGGGACGTCCCGAGAAATAACGTTACGGTTAGATCTCTGCCAACACAAGGCCGGGTTACCTCTGTAACTAGGTAACTACTCCATGAATATGCCATTCCCCGGTCCTTTGGGACCTTTATCCGAGCGCTCATACCAACAACCACAAAGTATCACAAAGTAATAGATCTGCAGTATCCACATGAGTAAGTATCTGGGCTCCATACCATGATACCACCCTTTACCAGAAGGGAATGACACACCCTAAAGGGCGACCCTCATAACCTTGCCGCATCTTTCCTGTTTCGACCATTTCCGAGGTGTGAGGTCCTGATGGAGTCTCGTCCACAAAGCTACGCTTTGGTACAAAGCCATGCTTTGGGTCAACAGATGACCAAAGCAATGATCACAAAGATAAATGATCAAACAAATGATCATAACACAAATGATCAACCAATGATCATCACACAGCAGCACTCAGTATGCCACATTACCAAATTGGGAATATATCACTGATAAATATCAACTACATAACCTCTGAGCTCGTACATCTCAGAGAAGGGTGTTAAGCTAAGAGAATAAATTCTCCGCCACCAAGCAAAAATGTATTTGATAGAGATCAGTTAACATCTCAAAGTGTAATGTCGGACATACAACCATACAAGTCTGTTCCGGGTTCGAACAGAACCGAAGGCACTTCCGAAGAAGCCCTTGTAAATCCGGGTACCCACAATCCCGATCGGACTTCCCATCACTAGGGAGAACTCTATACCGGAGCAACTCAGTGCAGAGTCAATTGATAGGTTATCCTATCGTTCTCACAAATACCCGGTCTTCACCACCGGTCTTCAATTGCAGTCCATAATGTCGTATCACTATTTGAAATGGGCTATATGACACAAGGACCTCTCCCGGCTAAACCGAATAGTGAGCGCCATATTTTAAAACATATGGATATGGGATTTCTGTTAAGTCACAACTTATAAAACCCAAAACTTTCTTTCAAATGGTTAAACAAATTACCATTTTTAAATCTTTAAACAAAAAGATTTATTTCGCAAAGTTTCACCTAGTTCCACAAAGATCTACTCATAGATTCCAAAACAATTCCCATTCAATTTGGATTAACCCAATTTAATCTTTAAAATTAAAGATTTATAGCTTTCAAACCCATTTCCAAAGATTTATCTATAATTTGGAAAACCATTTCATTTTAGACTTGAAGTCCTTTTAACACCAATTGGAAATTCATTTCTTATGTGAAAGCTCACAAACAGTTTCCGTTTTCAGAAAAAATCCAATTATATACCAGTTTTAATCTTGGGTTAAACTAAAATTTCAAAACATCACTTTTAAAATGGTTTTAAAACCCCATATAAACCCATTTATAAGTTGAATAACTTTTTTAACCCTAGATCCCAAATCATCGAATTCAATTTCAAATATTGAATTCAATTTTAAATTAATTCATTTAAATTCCAAGATTCGATCAAGTTATTTAAAATAACTATCATTTTTGAAAACTCATTTTCAAAAGCTTCAATTCCAATTCCAAAACTAATTTGGATTCAAAAATCAAATTTTTAAAACAATTTCAAAAATCTGTGACTTAACAAATTTCCACGTGCAACCCATATTAGTGTGTGTATAAGTGTGGTCGGGGGGTTCAACACAATAAGAGTGCCACATCACAAATCAGCACAGATTCAATCATTACAATTCGATGTGGGTTTCGGATAACCAAATGGAATCCGACTCCCTGTCGCATCGAAATTTAAATGTTGTTCTACGGGTCAAGGGTTTGTAGAAAAATATATACATCACAGATATAGGCACAAAACATTACATAGCATCACATCAAATATATCAGTCCATCACATAGCATTCAATAACAATCAAACATCTTTAATTAAGATGAATAACTCGTATGGTTATAAATTTATTCCCCACATAATTACCTCTATTTGAAACCTTTAAATCAATGATTAATTATCATTAACTATAATTAATTAAGTCTTAGCCATCTTCATTTATTAATCATTTATTTAATTAATTATCTTACTTAATTATCCTTTAATTGTAATTAATTAAATCTTAATTACTTATTTCTCAATTAATTACTTTAAATTAATAAACTTTTAATTATTGATAAATTTAAATCTTAATTATAATTAGTTGTCCTTAATTGATTAATCAATAAATATTATTATTATCTAATTAATTACAAAAATTAATCTCCCCTTAATTAATAGAGATTTCTTAATCACTTTAAGATGATTAACCTTAATTTATTTATTTATTTTCTTCCTTGATTCAATTATCCTAATTAATTAATCACATTAATAAATTTTAGTTCAAAGTAATTGACTTTAAATATTTTATTAATAAATCCTTAACCTTTAATTATTACCTCTTAATTACTTTTACTAAGTAATTACTATTTCCATTTGATCATTCATTACTTACTTGATTTAATTGACTTAATAGTTTAATAATCCAAATCATTAAATTTTATTTATTCTTTTTTTTTTTAGATAAAACATCTCTTCTTAAAATACAGCATTTAGAAACAATCTGCTTTCAAATTTATTTTAAAATTTCATTTTAAATTTAGGATTAAAAATGAATACAAATTTAATTTAATTACAGTTTTAAAACAATTCAAAACTTTTTTTTTACATGTTAAAGAATCTATTTGTTCTTATAAAAGAATTTTAAACCAAATTCAAGTCTAAACTATACTTTAAACATTCAAGGTTGTTTTTAAATTCAAAAAGCTTTATTTATTACAAACTATTTTAAAACATTTAAGGTAGTTAAAACAAATTTTATTTAAAACTCTATTTCGTTTCTAAAACTGAGCTTCAACCTAACCTTGAATTCCAGCTTTAAATTTTATTTAAAACTTTTTTAAAGATTGCTTTACAATTTAATTCATCTTAAATTTAAAACTTTCCAGGTTTTAAAACTGTAACAGGCAAAAGACCCAAGCCTATCTTCAACTACACCGAGTCAAACCCACAGTACTTCGAGACAATCATGCAAATGCTTCGTGTAAAATTCACGCACTTCTCTCTGCTTCAACCCAGACCTTATCATATACAAGTGGCACATGGTGCACGTGCACACGAAGCCCCTACGCCTCCGGCCACCACCGTGATGCCCAGCAAGTCGGCAACGACGTCCACACTCCAACGAGCTACTTGACAACCTCGAACGAATCATTGAAACGAATCGAGCCTGACGCTACCCTATCAAAACCCGGAAGAGAAAAACAGGTATCAACCCCAAAACTGTCAACGCCACGCACTCTCGCCTCCGATCATCAGAACGCTGGCGACCTCGGCCACGTATTCGTCAACCAACCAACTATCATTGCCCAAAAGTGCGTGACACTCGATCAATCCACTTGGCCGTGGTGATCGATTCTTTCTGCCTAGTTAAAACTAGGGTTCCTACCTTCAATGATCAACCGCCACGTCCACAACCTTCTGACCATCCTCCGGTTATTTTTCCCACACTCACCTAACATCCCTCCACCTCCAGGAAGAACTGCAACATCCCAAATCCCATAGATAGTCAGATAAAACCCAAAACCCCTCTTTTGTTCAACCCAGAAAAGCTCACTTAATCCCAAATTAAAAAATATGATTTTAGTGTTTAAAATCAAGTTAAAGTTTATGAATTCAAGTTATGATCCTGAACTTATGAATTACCATGTTTGGATTTTGACACATTGCTATTTTTTTTCCTCAGTCATTTTGATTTCCAGGAGTTTTCTAAAGACACTTGAGTAATTTTGACTGAAGTATAATTTTAATTTAAACTTTGAGATGAAGCAACCAAGTTCTGTTTATAACCTAAGTTTAAACAGAGATTACTCAAGAGTTTTTGAATTTAAATCAAACAAGAACCATTTTGTTTTACTGTATATTAATATTTCCAGGTAGTTTTGAAACAAACATACTCAAGCTATTTTTAAAATTGATATACATCCATATAATCTTTTTCTCTGTTATAATCATATCTCTACTTAGATTACATAAAGAGATTTAAGTTTTGGTCAAACTCAGTTCAGAAAGAACAACAGAGACTATTGCAAATAAACACAGTCAAGCATACTCCTAGTACACCCACACATAGATATGCAAAGTTATTTAAGATCAAGCAGAGGTTTAAATTTGAGGGGACAGACATGCATCAGCAAACAAGCATGCATTCATACATATGTACACAGCAGATTTATAATATATTTTCATCTTCTAATTTAAATCATGCAAGTGTACTCAATACCTAAGCAACATCCCATAACATCATTCATCACAAGCATCAAACCATAAAAGAAGAGGTGAAAGTGTTTGCTCACCTGGATTTTGAGGAAAACAAAGGCAGAGAAGTGTTTTGACAGTGTAGAGAATGAAGGCCCGCATCTCTCTCTTTTTTTTCCTACTTTAATCCCTTTAAATTTAGATCTGCAAATCATAATTACAGATCTTTGTTTATCCTTTGTTATGCTCATTTACTCAAATCATTAATAACGGTAATTTTTATTTTATTACTTACTGTTCGAATGTATAAAATAGAGAAGCCCCCTTTTTTTTTCTGCAGTTTGAATACTAGAAATGGTTTTGTCTTTGATCTTCAATTTTCCTGCAACTCAGATTTGATGCAATTGCTAAAGTCTTTTGTTTTATTCATTCATTTCATAAATAAACAAAGTTTTAAATTTTCTTACTTACAATATTGTTTTAAATGCAACAGAGAATAGGGTCTGCTATTGCAAACCAAAAATTCATCTTGACTTGAACTTTATTTCATCCCTGCAACTGATATACAAGGTTGTTTAAAACTTTGTCTTATTTACTAATTTCAACATTAAACTCAGATTTTTTTTTTTTAAAAAAAAAAAAAAGTTTCACTTGCCTTTACTTATTTCCAGAGAAAACTGCACTTGCTTTCAAATTTAAGTTGTTCCAGATTGATATTTGCATTGCTACTTGAATTGATCTACACTCTGTTCTTGCTCTGAAACCTGAGTTGCAAATGCTTGCTACTTTGATTGCATGTAGGCTTGATTTCTAGATCTAAGAAAATGCAGATTTTTCTTTTGAATTTGCATTGTAGTTTAAGTTTGAACTTGTCCTTGGCTTTGCAAGTTTGAATTAGACACTGATCAACAGTTTTGCTTGCCTGTTGATGATTTCCAGAGGAAGAATGCAGACACTTGATCTTTTTCCTCTTTTTTTCTTTTACTTCCAGGTTGAATTTTTGACTTTACTTATTTTGTTTTTGGATTTGAAACTGAGTTTCAATCTGAAACTCTCATTTTTTTTTGTGTTGAAGTATGAGATACACAATCTCTTGCTACTGTATATTAGAGATTTGGCTGAGATGTTTTTTATGATTGCACTATGGGGAAATGAAAAGTCTCTATAATTTTTTAATTCTATTTTTTTTTTTCAGTTATAGACATTGGATGCCATTTGTTAAAAACAATCTTAAGCTTAAGATCTTGTTAATTCTTCTACTCCACCCTCATGTGTATATGTTTACATTTGTATACATGTTTTCTTTGTTTTAACCTTTGTTTTAAGTTAAATACTTATGTTCATCTTTAAACAATTTAAATAGTTTTAAACATAACTTTATATTGTATTTATTTTCAAGTAAAAAAAGAAAAGAAAAAGCAATTTGAATTTTTGATTTATGAAACATGATTTATGCTTTTAGCCCTTTATCAATTTATTTACAAGTTACTTACATACACTTGTATTCATTTTATTTTTACAACTTTTGAAATCCATCACATCCTACAACCATAATAAAAATGATTCTTATTTATTAACATATCTTTATTTATTCATACATTAATATTTAAACATACTCAATCACATTTGTGTTTAGATCCTCAGTTCAATAAATTTTAATTTATACATTTTGTTTTTAAACCTTGTTTGATTTTAATTTACAAGATATATCTATCCATTTTATCCCCTTATGTATATATTTATACTTATACAAATTAAAGTAAAATAGTTTGAAATTAAATTATACATTTTTTTATCTATTATTTTGTTTGTTCAACTTGTTAAAAAATTTAATCTCTAATTTATTTTTAATACATTTTATTTTGAAATTCTATAAATCACAAATTCTATTTTGTGATTCATTTATATAAATATACATCTTATTTTTCCTAAATCCAATATTTATTTTTAAGCTACTTATACTTAATTTTCCTATTAAATTTCTGTTTATAATCAAAATTATTTATCTATTCCAAGTATTTTCTAATTAATTCAAAATTTTATTTTCAGAAGTAAATTTAATTGCCAATTTAAACTTAGATAAATTTTTAGGAATGTTACATATTTCCCCCCTTAAAAGAATTTCGTCCTCGAAATTGCAAAGAAGACAACAAAGAAAGGATAAAAGATATAGAGATATCTTTCCGAATCAAACCGGATATCAAGTCTGTATTTGGCTTATCAAATAAGAATATTGATAATATGAGAACAAACTCATATAATATTACACAAGGTACTTGGCCTCACCGGTCTACGAATATGCAAGAGCATTGGTTAGTTCGAAGGGATAACTAATCGTTCGTAGAATATATCGGATCCCCGGGAATAGATAGATGGATCAAATCTTCATATTAGTTAACCAATTTATTCCAATTTAAAATTTCCAATTTATTTAATTTAAATTTTTAGATTCAAATTCACTAGAGTTTAGATCGAAAAGCTGATAAGAACTTGATGAAGATACGAGGTAAGAATTTCCTACAACGATTCGTAGGGTCACCATCACACCGAAACTTCTTTCAAGAGCAACTACGAAGCAATCAAAAGAATACGAAATCGAATCAAAGGAGATTGATAGAGAAAGTTGTTTCCGCTATTGCAGGGTATTGACCATTAGTAGTGGTATTCCCTGTCCCTATCTCGTTCACTTCTCGCACTCATACTTACTATCAGTGGATAGTGAGAGAAATTACTGAGGCATTCGAACAGATATCTTAGGGATATACTCATTTTAGGGTATACTTCACCCCATCTCTAATGAGTTACTTAATGTGTTATACTCCTGAGCTAAGGTTTTAACCATCAGCTCTGATACCAAATTGTCACGATCCAAATTCCAGCGTTCGAAAATCGACATCCGTACTCCACTGTACTTGAATACCGCAGATTCAAACGTCGAAATTCGAGTCGTGTCGGAGCTTATAACACATTAAGTAAATAACACAGCGGAAGAATGAATAATAACAGATATCGATATACAACATTCGATACAATAACAGATACAACATGAATGGTACAATGAAAATCATTATACATCAGAGTAATGATACAAGATAATAGCAGCGGAAATAAAAGATAACACCACAGCGGAACAAAATCTCCAATATAGTCTTCAAGGAAGAACTCCAGTATCGGTAATCTCCATCTCCAAAACACCAATCCAGCAATAGCTCGAACTCCAAATCACGATGCACAAAGGTAAGCAAGTGCAGTTCAGATCCAAAGACTGAACAAGCTCCAGATAATCTACTAAACCTGACTATCTGAAAAACCCAACTCTAGACTGCCCGTGTGGGAAAATAGTGGGCACCCAGAGTTTAGGAAAGGAACAATAAACTCCAGGTCAGTCATGGGACTGGTATGAGCAAACAAAAGCAATTGGTCTTTAAAACAAACAACAAGAGAATTTAAATTTGAAATTCGCAATGCTTTTTGGAAAATGAAACTACCATAAGGCCTCCCGCCACACACACAATGCAAACGCAGAATTGGAGGAGATTTCTCCTTATGATAGTCAAATATGCTTGATACGAGAAAATTCTTTGATATTATTATAATAAGTGCAAAGTGTAGAAAATCATTTCGAAAGTAGAATATAAATCCTAGCCAGCATAGACATTCCGAACTATGCCTACTATAGCTACCATCTAAACAGTGGTGACCACCATAAGTAAATGGCAGGTTCTACAACTAAAACCGTACAAGGCACGTATTGGATGAATGGATTTCCAACAAATAGTCAGGCTAAGGAACTTCCTACTGTCAATGGGATCGCCTCTGGCGGGACGTCCCGAGAAATAACGTTACGGTTAGATCTCTGCCAACACAAGGCCGGGTTACCTCTGTAACTAGGTAACTACTCCACGAATATGCCATTCCCCGGTCCTTTGGGACCTTTATCCGAGCGCTCACACCAACAACCACAAAGTATCACAAAGTAATAGATCTGCAGTATCCACATGAGTAAGTATCTGGGGTCCATACCATGATACCACCCTTTACCAGAAGGGAATGACACACCCTAAAGGGCGCGACCCTCATAACCTTGTCGCATCTTTCCTGTTTCGACCATTTCCGAGGTGTGAGGTCCTGATGGAGTCTCGTCCACAAAGCTACGCTTTGGTACAAAGCCATGCTTTGGGTCAACAGATGACCAAAGCAATGATCACAAAGATAAATGATCAAACAAATGACCATAACACAAATGATCAACCAATGATCATCACACAGCAGCACTCAGTATGCCACATTACCAAATTGGGAATATACCACTGATAAATATCAACTACATAACCTCTGAGCTCGTACGTCTCAGAGAAGGGTGTTAAGCTAAGAGAATAAATTCTCCGCCACCAAGCAGAAATGTATTTGATAGAGATCAGTTAACATCTCAAAGTGTAATGTCGGACATACAACCATACAAGTCTGTTCCGGGTTCGAACGGAACCGAAGGCACTTCCGAAGAAGCCCTTGTAAATCCGGGTATCCACAATCCCGATCGGACTTCCCATCACTAGGGAGAACTCTATACCGGAGCAACTCAGTGCAGAGTCAATCGATAGGTTATCCTATCGTTCTCACAAATACCCGGTCTTCACCACCGGTCTTCAATTGCAATCCGTAACGTCGTATCACTATTCGGAATGGGCTATATGACACAAGGTCCTCTCCCGGCTAAACCGAATAGTGAGCGCCATATTTTAAAACATATGGATATGGGATTTCTGTTAAGTCACAACTTATAAAACCCAAAAATTTCTTTCAAATGGTTAAACAAATTACCATTTTTAAATCTTTAAACAAAAAGATTTATTTCGCAAAGTTTCACCTAGTTCCACAAAGATCTACTCATAGATTCCAAAACAATTCCCATTCAATTTGGATTAACCCAATTTAATCTTTAAAATTAAAGATTTATAGCTTTCAAACCCATTTCCAAAGATTTATCTATAATTTGGAAAACCATTTCATTTTAGACTTGAAGTCCTTTTAACACCAATTGGAAATTCATTTCTTATGTGAAAGCACACAAACAGTTTCCGTTTTCAGAAAAAATCCAATTATATACCAGTTTAAATCTTGGGTTAAACTAAAATTTCAAAACATCACTTTTAAAATGGTTTTAAAACCCCATATAAACCCATTTATAAGTTGAATAACTTTTTTAACCCTAGATCCCAAATCATCGAATTCAATTTCAAATATTGAATTCAATTTTAAATTAATTCATTTAAATTCCAAGATTCGATCAAGTTATTTAAAATAACTATCATTTTTGAAAACTCATTTTCAAAAGCTTCAATTCCAATTCCAAAACTAATTTGGATTCAAAAATCAATTTTTTAAAACAATTTCAAAAATCTGTGACTTAACAAATTTCCACGTGCAACCCATATTAGTGTGTGTATAAGTGTGGTCGGGGGGTTCAACACAATAAGAGTGCCACATCACAAATCAGCACAGATTCAATCATTACAATTCGATGTGGGTTTCGGATAACCAAATGGAATCCGACTCCATGTCGCATCGAAATTTAAATGTTGTTCTACGGGTCAAGGGTTTGCAGAAAAATATATACATCACAGATATAGGCACAAAACATTACATAGCATCACATCAAATATATCAGTCCATCACATAGCATTCAATAACAATCAAACATCTTTAATTAAGATGAATAACTCGTGTGGTTATAAATTTATTCCCCACATAATTAACTCTATTTGAAACCTTTAAATCAATGATTAATTATCATTAACTATAATTAATTAAGTCTTAGCCATCTTCATTTATTAATCATTTATTTAATTAATTATCTTACTTAATTATCCTTTAATTGTAATTAATTAAATCTTAATTACTTATTTCTCAATTAATTACTTTAAATTAATAAACTTTTAATTATTGATAAATTTAAATCTTAATTATAATTAGTTGTCCATAATTGATTAATCAATAAATATTATTATTATCTAATTAATTACAAAAATTAATCTCCCCTTAATTAATAGAGATTTCTTAATCACTTTAAGATGATTAACCTTAATTTATTTATTTATTTTCTTCCTTGATTCAATTATCCTAATTAATTAATCACATTAATAAATTTTACTTCAAAGTAATTGACTTTAAATATTTTATTAATAAATCCTTAACCTTTAATTATTACCTCTTAATTACTTTTACTAAGTAATTACTATTTCCATTTGATCATTCATTACTTACTTGATTTAATTGAATTAATAGTTTAATAATCCAAATCATTAAATTTTATTTATTCTTTTTTTTTTAGATAAAACATCTCTTCTTAAAATACAGCATTTAGAAACAATCTGCTTTCAAATTTATTTTAAAATTTCATTTTAAATTTAGGATTAAAAATGAATACAAATTTAATTTAATTAGAGTTTTAAAACAATTCAAAACTTTTTTTTTACATGTTAAAGAATCTGTTTGTTCTTATAAAAGAATTTTAAACCAAATTCAAGTCTAAACTATACTTTAAACATTCAAGGTTGTTTTTAAATTCAAAAAGCTTTATTTATTACAAACTATTTTAAAACATTTAAGGTAGTTAAAACAAATTTTATTTAAAACTCTATTTCGTTTCTAAAACTGAGCTTCAACCTAACCTTGAATTCCAGCTTTAAATTTTATTTAAAACTTTTTTAAAGCTTGCTTTACAATTTAATTCATCTTAAATTTAAAACTTTCCAGGTTTTAAAACTGTAACAGGCAAAAGACCCAAGCCTATCTTCAACTACACCGAGTCAAACCCACAGTACTTCGAGACAATCATGCAAATGCTTCGTGTAAAATTCACGCACTTCTCTCTGCTTCAACCCAGACCTTATCATATACAAGTGGCATATGGTGCACGTGCACACGAAGCCCCTACGCCTCCGGCCACCACCGTGATGCCCAGCAAGTCGGCAACGACGTCCACACTCCAACGAGCTACTTGACAACCTCGAACGAATCATTGAAACGAATCGAGCCTGACGCTACCCTATCAAAACCCGGAAGAGAAAAACAGGTATCAACCCAAAAACTGTCAACGCCACGCACTCTCGCCTCCGATCATCAGAACGCTGGCGACCTCGGCCACGTATTCGTCAACCAACCAACTATCATTGCCCAAAAGTGCGTGACACTCGATCAATCCACTTGGCCGTGGTGATCGATTCTTTCTGCCTAGTTAAAACTAGGGTTCCTACCTTCAATGATCAACCGCCACGTCCACAACCTTCTGACCATCCTCCGGTTATTTTTCCCACACTCACCTAACATCCCTCCACCTCCAGGAAGAACTGCAACATCCCAAATCCCCTAGATAGTCAGATAAAACCCAAAACCCCTCTTTTGTTCAACCCAGAAAAGCTCACTTAATCCCAGATTAAAAAATATGATTTTAGTGTTAAAAATCAAGTTAAAGTTTATGAATTCGAGTTATGATCCTGAACTTATGAATTACGATGTTTGGATTTTGACACATTCCTATTTTTTTTCCTCAGTCATTTTGATTTCCAGGAGTTTTCTAAAGACACTTGAGTAATTTTGACTGAAGTATAATTTTAATTTAAACTTTGAGATGAAGAAACCAAGTTCTGTTTATAACCTAAGTTTAAACAGAGATTACTCAAGAGTTTTTGAATTTAAATCAAACAAGAACCATTTTGTTTTACTGTATATTAATATTTCCAGGTAGTTTTGAAACAAACATACTCAAGCTATTTTTAAAATTGATATACATCCATATAATCTTTTTCTCTGTTATAATCATATCTCTACTTAGATTACATAAAGAGATTTAAGTTTTGGTCAAACTCAGTTCAGAAAGAACAACAGAGACTATTGCAAATAAACACAGTCAAGCATACTCCTAGTACACCCACACATAGATATGCAAAGTTATTTAAGATCAAGCAGAGGTTTAAATTTGAGGGGACAGACATGCATCAGCAAACAAGCATGCATTCATACATATGTACACAGCAGATTTATAATATATTTTCATCTTCTAATTTAAAGCATGCAAGTGTACTCAATACCTAAGCAACATCCCATAACATCATTCATCACAAGCATCAAACCATAAAAGAAGAGGTGAAAGTGTTTGCTCACCTGGATTTTGAGGAAAACAAAGGCAGAGAAGTGTTTTGACAGAGTAGAGAATGAAGGCCCGCATCTCTCCTTTTTTTTGCCCTACTTTAATCCCTTTAAATTTAGATCTGCAAATCATAATTACAGATCTTTGTTTATCCTTTGTTATGCTCATTTACTCAAATCATTAATAACGGTAATTTTTATTTTATTACTTACTGTTTGAATGTATAAAATAGAGAAGCCCCCTTTTTTTTTTTCTTTTCTGCAGTTTGAATACTAGAAATGGTTTTGTCTTTGATCTTCAATTTTCCTGCAACTCAGATTTGATGCAATTGCTAAAGTCTTTTGTTTTATTCATTCATTTCATAAATAAACAAATTTTTAAATTTTCTTACTTACAATATTGTTTTAAATGCAACAGAGAATAGGGTCTGCTGTTGCAAACCAAAAATTCATCTTGACTTGAACTTTATTTCATCCCTGCAACTGATATACAAGGTTGTTTAAAACTTTGTCTTATTTACTAATTTCAACATTAAACTCAGATTTTTTTTTTTAAAAAAAAAAGTTTCACTTGCCTTTACTTATTTCCAGAGAAAACTGCATTTGCTTTCAAATTTAAGTTGTTCCAGATTGATATTTGCATTGCTACTTGAATTGATCTGCACTCTGTTCTTGCTTTGAAACCTGAGTTGCAAATGCTTGCTACTTTGATTGCATGTAGGCTTGATTTCTAGATCTAAGAAAATGCAGATTTTGCTTTTGAATTTGCATTGTAGTTTAAGTTTGAACTTGTCCTTGGCTTTGCAAGTTTGAATTAGACACTGATCAACAGTTTTGCTTGCCTGTTGATGATTTCCAGAGGAAGAATGCAGACACTTGATCTTTTTCCTCTTTTTTTTCTTTTACTTCCAGGTTGAATTTTTGACTTTACTTATTTTGTTTTTAGATTTGAAACTGAGTTTCAATCTGAAACTCTCATTTTTTTTTGTGTTGAAGTATGAGATACACAATCTCTTGCTATTGTATATTAGAGATTTGGCTGAGATGTTTTTTATGATTGCACTATGGGGAAATGAAAAGTCTCTATAATTTTTTAATTCTATTTTTTTTCTTCAGTTATAGACATTGGATGCCATTTGTTAAAAACAATCTTAAGCTTAAGATCTTGTTAATTCTTCTACTCCACCCTCATGTGTATATGTTTACATTTGTATACATGTTTTCTTTGTTTTAACCTTTGTTTTAAGTTAAATACTTATGTTCATCTTTAAACAATTTAAATAGTTTTAAACATAACTTTATATTGTATTTATTTTCAAGTAAAAAAAGAAAAGAAAAGGCAATTTGAATTTTTGATTTATGAAACATGATTTATGCTTTTAGCCCTTTATCAATTTATTTACAAGTTACTTACATACACTTGTATTCATTTTATTTTTACAACTTTTGAAATCCATCACATCCTACAACCATAATAAAAATGATTCTTATTTATTAACATATCTTTATTTATTCATACATTAATATTTAAACATACTCAATCACATTTGTGTTTAGATCCTTAGTTCAATAAATTTTAATTTATACATTTTGTTTTTAAACCTTGTTTGATTTTAATTTACAAGATATATCTATCCATTTTATCCCCTTATGTATATATTTATACTTATACAAATTAAAGTAAAATAGTTTGAAATTAAATTATACATTTTTTTATCTATTATTTTGTTTGTTCAGCTTGTTAAAAAATTTAATCTCTAATTTATTTTTAATACATTTTATTTTGAAATTCTATAAATCTCAAATTCTATTTTGTGATTCATTTATATAAATATACATCTTATTTTTCCTAAATCCAATATTTATTTTTAAGCTACTTATACTTAATTTTCTTATTAAATTTCTGTTTATAATCAAAATTATTTATCTATTCCAAGTATTTTCTAATTAATTCAAAATTTTATTTTCAGAAGTAAATTTAATTGCCAATTTAAACTTAGATAAATTTTTAGGAATGTTACAGAATGAGGAAGGGTTCTACCACAGAAAGTGGAATGAGGAAGGGTTATACTATCGAAAATAGAACAAGGAAGTGTTCTACTATAGGAAATGGAAACAAATGGAGCGAGGAAGGTCTCAGATACTCATGCGAAGTGATTGCAGATACTCGGAGTGTTTTTTAATGTACTCATAAGTAGGGATATTGTAAGGAAACTCTTTGGGTACTTGGAATGGCTAACTCAAATCGTTGAAGGGATTCGTATACCTTGGATCGAGGAAGGGTTATAGTGTCAGCTTTAGGCTGGTGTTTGGATATATAGAATACCATGATTTTTCCATTAAACCTTAGTAAAGGGATAGTCATGTGAATTATCATATATCTAACACACGCAAGTGATGCAAGGATCGATGCATTTGCAGTATAAGTGAATGATCAAATCGTTCGAAGAGTCTAGCCATGACCAGACATATTATTTTGAGGATCTGACCATAAGTAGGTGCACATAATATTTGGATGTTAAAAGATATGAGATGGTACACTAGTTATCTTGAGGATGATAATATGAGGAAGTTCATCGAAAGTTTTGAGGATATGCACACTATAAGGGATGTGTAGTCAATGTAGGAATTAACACACACGTGCTATTGGTTGATGGGTTATTGTGGTGATGATATCATATTATTTTGAATGTGTTCTTTATTTTGAGCTATGATGAATGTTGATTTATATTTTTTTAATTGTATATGTATGTTTGGACCAACCTATATTTTGTTGCGGACATTAATTATAGTCAATTATAGTTGAATTATTGAAATGCATGAGATGAATTAATTTATGATCGGTATTGTTTTACCCTTACTAATGAAATTTTATTTTACATATTATCATTTAGGTTTTACGGTTAAGAATGTGTGTAAGTGTTACTATAATGTGTATATGTGAAAGTATAAATTTAATTTTTGGATGAATTTTACTATATAATAGTTAATGTTATATGGCCGTTATGTACTACTTTATAAGTAATTAACTTCTGATTGGTGTATTTCCTTATATTTTATGATTAGAGCAATAATTTATTAATTCCGATTGAAAGTTCTATCTGGGAAAATTACGAGGGCGCAATTCATTTAAGCAGGGAAGATGGTAACGATCGGCAAATTTAATGCTTTTAATATTAAAGTAATTAAAAATGAATTTTTAGAAGAAGAGGGAGTTGGGTGTCATATTTATAATCATTGTGAAAGTTTTTCCGAGCTGACCAATTTGATATATGTAACATCCCCCTATTTAGAGACCCAAAACTAACGGCTACGGATGCTGTAATCATCCATAGTTATTAATCCTCGGCTATATTAGATACACTAATACACAGAAACACGAATATGAAAAAAATTAAACAGCACACAAACTCCATATTCCATTTCAAAATATTCCAAATTAATTACATAATCCCAATTCACAGACCATGTTCAGATAACATATAATTATCACAAAATACGCCAAGATCGAAATATGAAGATGCCCCTTGTTAGCTCAGATGATATAGATAGGCAAGAAAACAATTTGTCCTTACAAACAAAACACACGACGAAAATAAATAGAACTCCAGTAACAAGTTTTCGCTCCTTCATGCCTCGGAAGCTTTATTCGTTTAAGGAAAACCTAGAAACCTTAACTCTCAACCTACTCAACATCAATTAAATATCTGAGAGTTTAAGGGGAAAACAAAAACTTTGAGTCCAATTACTTAGTTTTCATGGGATCACTAAGAACCTATTGGTAACTCCAATATCTTATTTCTTATCCTAATTTTCATGGGCTAACTAGGAGCCTATTGACCAACTGTTAATATCTTAATTCGGATATAGTTTTCATGGCCTAACTACAAACCTACTGACCCCTGCCAGTATCAAATCATGGTTTTCATAGGCTGACAATGAATCTATTAGCCCATGCCAATGTCATACAGTTTTCATGGGCTTACTGTAAACCTATTGGCCCCTGCCAATATCCTTAATTAAGAATTTAACGTATGTTAAGTTGTATTCACTACCGAGTCAACTTAGCTGGTTATTCCCGCCTTTCCCCAAAATACAATTATGGGTTAATAACAACGTGAATAATATTTTCAAAATCTTTATTTATGCCATAATGTATCCTTAAAAAATGAGAAGGGGTTATTTGTTTTAGAACCTTAATCATCGCCTTCGAAACCCCTGGATGACCTCCTACGAAAGCATATAAAATATCTTTTCAAAACTCTTAGTATTTACCTTTTGAAAACAATGATACCTTTCGATGGTATCAAGAAAGCTTTCTTCAAAACATAGCTTCGAAACAAATAAAGTACCCTTTTGAAAGCATTGGGTTTTCTCTTTTAAAACATCATTTGGGTCAAAATGGTTATATACGATAGCATCTCTTTTGGAGCCAATGAAAATTAGTTTGGAGAAAAATTGGTGGTGTTGGAACCATCTTAGTCGAAAGCAAAGACCTTAAAAATCAAAACTTTGAAGGACAGATTTAGAACCCTCTTTCGACTCCATCACATTCGAAACCCTCAACCGCTTCGAAAGCATTTAGGAAAAAGGCTTAGGTTAAAACAAAAGTAACCCCTTTGACAACATAAACGACTTCAATTTAGTCGAAAGGGAAATTAGCGGCTTGGTTTTGACTTGGTCGAAACCGGTCTTTTTGAAAGCTCTTATTTAAGGAAAAAGTACTTCTTTGAAAGCTAGATCCTTTCTATAGTACAATAATCTTCTTCAAAAGCCATTCATAAGATCTTTTCTATAGCATGTGTTTCGACTATGTTGAAAGATTTTAGTAAAAAAAGGCAAGACTTTAACTTTAGAAAACAAAGCAAGGTTTCGACTCCATCAATAGCCAACCTTATGGCACTAAGGCTTCGCCCTCCTTCCAATCCACTGCATACCATCTAAGTGATATGTTATCTCGCCATTTAGCAGGGCCGTGATACTGAAAGATTAACTGGAAACCAAAGACAGTTCTCCTCGATTGCCAATTATGTACAGATCGGCTATGAATGACAGAAAAAAAATTTCAAGTCCAGATCGAGATACAATTGGTACGACACAACAAGCAAAGCCATGAAAGCTGACTTTCCAAATTTCAGGTCAATCCGAGTTCATTTGCTCAAGATATGATCGATGTAAGCTAAGAGAATTAACTTGTTCGTATCCATCGATCGGCCTTCTTAGCATCGATCACACATATATCCATCACAAGCCTCGTTTCGTATCCATCGGTGAACTAGCCTCATTTCGTATCCATCGGCGAACTAGCTTTATTTCATATCCATCGGTGAGCAAACCTCTCTCTGTATCCATTAACAATTGTCCCATTCGTGTTCATCGGCAATAGCATGGGAGTCCATTTCATATCGATCCAGACATCTCCCATCGACAGAAAATCGATTACTATATTATCGATACGAAGAGACCAATTGTGATCGATACGAAGAGCATATCACCCGATGGATACGAAGGAGGAAACAGTCAACGCGGCATGAAAAGTGGATCAATCCAGGAATCAAACGCCACATCAGCTGGAATCACATGCAGAATCATCAATGTGAAACCATCGACACGAACATCATCGATACGAACTGCGAAGACATCGAAGAACACAAAATTGTATCGATCATATCTGACAATCTACAAGTCTAAATGCTACCAATTTTTCCCAGAAGCTTATGTACAACCTAAAGAATGTTCATCCTAGATTTTGACTCGATTGGATCAAATCTTGATCGATATGAAATTCGTTCGTACCGATCACGGACCAAGTGCAGATGACATGGGATCGATCGTGTGGGCCTACTCACGTGCCAGAAGAGGTCTCCCGAGATCTGAGCGAGATATTTGCATCCTACGCCTATAAATAACATCCTAGAGTGTACAAAAAAGGGACTTTTGGCTCTTCCACATCCAGACTCTGTCGAAACCATTTTTTCACTTCAAGATCTCTATCTCGAAATCTATTGTTGTAATCTACTGTAACCAATTGTAACCGGCGAAAAAAGATCAATAAAAGCCAGCCATTTCATAGTGGATGTAGGACAAACGCCGAACCACTCTAAATCGGTGTGTTTCTGTGTGATTCATTTTTGATTTTTGAGTGTTCTTCATAATTATTTCCATTACATATAATCTACCTGTGATATGTAACTGTGTTTAGTGCTTTCATCTATAATTGGGTGTTTGTGACCATTTTTGGCACAAACATTTTGGTGCTTTCATGGAGAATTGAACTCAAGGATTTTACAGCTTGGATCTTGGATCTGAAGACTTAAGGACTTAGCTCTGGAAAGAAATGGTGAAGCAATCGGCAAGGAGACCAAGAGCAGAAAGAAGCCAGCATGAAGGAAGTCAGGAGGCTTCCTCAGGAGCAAATTAAGCCTTAGTCTTCATCACCCGAGATGAGATGGAGATGATGATGGAAGCTATGCAAGAAGGAATGCTGAAAAGGCAAAAAGAGATGATGCAGAACCTACTCCAACAAGTTGGACAAACTAGAATGCAGAATCAATAGAATGCTATGGTAGGAAATGCTAGAGACAGAGATTGGGAGCATGGAGCAACCAGAACCCAGAACAGAGCGAGACCATCAGGAGCGGCCCTAGAGCTAGGGGGCACTCCCCAAGAGCATGATGATCCAACCTCAGGCAGGATACCAGGTGGAGTTGTTCAACATGGCATTGATAGAGGGATGGACGCCCATCTAGAAGAGCAGATTCCAAGATTCCCTCGCGAGCTCGAGAGGCAGATCGAAGGTAATGGACAAGGACTAAAGCTTGAAAATGGTGACATATTGGTGGAGATGGTTAGACGATCCATGAGAGGAAGACTGGTGAATAGAGATTTGGAAGATGTTAACATGAGCCCCTTTGCTCCCGCAATTAGGCAGGCCAAAAATCCACCATAATTCTAGTTACCGACATTGGAGACATATGATGGAAGGACAGATCCAATTGTTCATATGACAAGATATATGAGACATATGGAAGTACTGGGGCGTCGGAGGAAGTCATGGCCCGATGTTTCCCATTGTATCTGACAGACATAGCAACATTATGGTTCAGGAAATTGGAAAGCAGATCCATTAGAACATGGACCGAGCTGACTGAAAAGTTCATGAGGCAGTTCAGAGTTCACATCTCGAGGCCCAAGAATGTGATGAGTCTAGCAGCACTGAAGCAGAAGACCAGAGAGTCCTTAAGGAACTTCTTAACACGATTTAATGCAGCAGCAACATCGGTGGATCGCCCAGATCCATCCATGATCTTAATGGCCACTGTATCTAGCATAGCTAATGGAACAGAGTTCAAAAATTCACTGATAAGGGATCCACCTATGGATCTAGGGGAGTTTTATCATGAGGCCAAAGGATTTCTATGATTAGAGGACGCAAATGTGAGAGAGAAAAAGGAGAGGAGTTGATGTTTTTGCAGTCAAAAGTGGAGATCCCCCCAGAAAAGATTTAGGCAAGGATAAAGGAAAATGGAAAGCCAAGGATGCCAACGATGAATCAAAACGACCACGAAAGGAACCGAGATTCACCTCTTATACGGAGCTAAACGAGACTTTGGAACGGATCTACCAGGGCACAAGGGGGCAGGTTCCTTATCGAAAGCCAATGAGGAGGGATCCGACCAACAATGAGAGGAAATTAGACAAGTACTTCTTATTCCATGATTTGAGCGGCCATAATACCAATGGTTGCAGGCACTTAAGGGATGAGATAATGGGAATATTTGAAATGGCTTGCTATTACAGTACGTGAGGAAGCAAACTGCGATGGTGGAGCAAGAACGACCACCAGCTGCACCAACTGGAAACGGCTCAGGATCGAGGTGTCAACTTGTCATCAACTAATTGGAATAATGACGAATAAGTGGCAAACTCCACACCAAAATATTTGAGTCATTTACACATATACATGATCCTGAATGGTCCTCAGGCATGCGTTGATACGAATATCAATCGCATCAGTGTAGGTGTTTGCACTTTGATGTCTCTGTTTTGTTTTTGTTTTCTATTTCCTATGTTTGGACTTGATTTTGTTGGACATTTCTGTTAAAAGACCCATTTTGAATGTAAATATGCTATTTGTGATTCCATAATGGCTAAGCCACTTACACATGTACGGGATCGCGAATGGTCCTCAGGCATGCTCTGAGACGATGATAAACCGCGATAATAAAACAATTCAGAAACTCACTCGAAATTAATGATACTAAGTCCCCCCTAGGCACACACAACTCGCCTCGAACGTCACCCCAACGTGAACGGTCTCAACTCGCCTCGAATGGTACCCGACCTCGAACGGTCACAATTCGCCTCGAATGGCACCCATCCCCGAATGGTCACAATTCACCTCGAAAGGCAACCGATCGCGACCATTCGCCACAAACGGCACCCAACCTCGAATGGTCACATACTACCCCGAATGACATACGATTTCGAAAGATCGTCATTCGTAGTCAGGTAAGGTTATCAATCTCTTTGCAGGTCATTGACAGGATATGGACATCCAGCTTATGGCATTACAAAACACACCTTCCTATCGCAAGGCATGTTTTGGAGGAAAAGTGTTATCCCTCCTTTTAGCAAGGCTGTTTTACTAAAAGAATAACTGAAAACCAAAGACAGTTCTCCTCGATTGCCAGTTACGTACAGATCGGCTATGGATGTCGGCAAATTTTGTCCGAGTCCTGATCGAGCTACAATTGGTATGACACGACAGGCAAAGCCATGAAAGCCAATGTTCCAAATTTCAATTCAATCTGAGTTCATATGCTCAATGCATTCGTATCCATTGATCGGACTTCTTCGCGTCGATCTCACTTGTATCCATCACAAGCCTCGTTTCGTGCCCTTCTGTGAACTAGCCTCATTTCGTATCCATCGGTGACTAGCTTCATTTCGTATCCATCAATGAGCAAACCTTTCTTCGTATCTATAAACAGCTATCCCCATTGTATCCATCGACAGTAGCACGGGAGTCGGTTTCATATCGATCCGGACACCTCCCATCGACACAAAATCGGCTACCATATGATCGATACGAAGAGACCAATTGCAATCGATACGAAGAGCATAACACTCGATGGTTACGAAGGAGGAAGCAGTCGACGTGGCATGAAAAGTGGATCGATCAGAAAATCAAGCGCCAAATCAACTGGCATCACATGTAGAATCATCGATGTGAAACCATCAACACGAACAGCATAGATACGAACTGCGCAACCATCAAAGAACACAAACTTGTATCGATCATATCTGGCAATCTACAAATCCAAAAGCTACCAAACTTTCACAGAAGCTTACATACAACTTGAAGAATGTTCATGCTAAATTTCGACTCGATTGGATTAAATCTTGATTGATACAAAATTCATTCGTATCGATCACGGACCGAGTGCAAATGACATGGGGTCAATCATGTGGGCCCAATTACGTGCCAGAAGAGGTCTTCCGAGATCTGAGCGAGATATTTGCATCCTACGTCAATAAACAGCATCCCGGAGTCTAGGAAAAGAGACTTTTAGCTCTTCCACGTCCAGACTCTGCTAAAACCATTTTTGCACTTCAAGATCACTGTTGTACTCTAAATCTACTACTGTAATACACTGTAACCAATTGTAATGGCGAAAAATATCAATAAAAGTCAGCCACTTCATAATGGATGCGGGCCAAATGCCGAACCACTCTAAATCTGTGTGTTTATATGTTCTTTTTTGAATTTTGAGTGTTCTTCATATTTATTTCCATTACATACAATCTACTTGTGATCTGTAACTATGATTTGGTGCTTACATCTATAATTAGGTGTTTGTGACCATTTTTGGCACAAATATGATATCTTGTGTATTGGTTTCGACTATAGTGGTTTCGACTGTGTTAGTTTCGATGGTGACGAGGTGGAATCAAAGGAATCAAAAGGTGTATACTAATAGAGGTGGAACACCTTTTCCTGATTTAAAGGTTGAAATATGACAACTTTTAGTAATTACTTTCTACTGACTTGCTTATTTGTAAATAATTGATTGGCTGCCATAATTTTTTTAAATACTTTACCTTTGAAACTGTTGCATTTATAACACATTAAAACTATAAAAACGTAAGGTTTAAGCCTTTCCATATACTAAAACCAATGATTTAAGAAATGTCCTTTTAAAATAAGTTATTTTCTCTTGTAAATCAATTAGGAAAAATCCCCAAAAATCATATAAATTCAATTTCACCATGTGATCATGCATATTTAAATTTTAGATCCAATTCTTCTTGACATTCTCGAAATGAATTTTAAACCCAATTATATCATATTTTTCATCAAAAACTCATAATAAAAATTTCCGTAGCTTGGAAAATTTTGAAAATTAGAACCCATCTCCAAAATCATGTTTTACTTAACATAAAATTTTCCATGGCAATCTGAAAACATAGATTCTTGGTTTTACATCAAAATCATACAAATTCATATGCATATGAATTAAAATTATTCGTCATAATATAACTCAAGCATGTCATCATCCATTTTATCACAAATACGAATTTAAACCATAAATTCAAAACCATATAATCATGAAATAAAAATAAAGATGGAAGGAGATTATTATTCACCTTAGAGTTAACAAGTATATTGAGATTTGTTGTAGCTTGATCCTTCATAGCCTTGATCTTATCTTTTGATTGAAATTTCCTCTTTTTCCTTCCTTGTTAATGGCCAGCTATATTAGGGTTCTTACATTCATTTTTGATTTTGAGAAATATGAACGCAGATGAAAAGAGATGTGGAGTGTGTAACATGTAATATAAAATGGCTATTTACTTATTTGTCCATGTGTGATTTAATTAATCAATAAACCTATTTAAAGCCCATTTATCTTGTTAACAAGCACGATGCTATATATATGTAACGACCCGGAATTTTCGTTAATTTAATTTACTCATTTTAACAGAGTTTAAATAATTTAATTTAGAAAAATTTAAGATCTGTGATTTTTAATGAAGCAAATGACTGAATGAAATGAAACCATGGGAATTTAAGTATAAGAATTTCCAGTTGGAACAAAATGACGAGAGAATTTAAGTGCTGAAAAATTGTTATTTATAGGCTAAGAAATTAATATAAGGAAACAAAATGGGAAGATTTCATTTATTTCATGGTTTTAATTCGTTTTTCTTTAATAAGTTGTAATTGAATTTAGTAGAAAATAATATGTATTAAACCTACTTATAGAATTCGGAGCTAATTCAAATGAATTTAAGTAGTGAAAGGGCTTTACCTGTATATAGATTTAATATGAGAAATAAAATGGGAATATTAGATTGAGTTAATGCAGAAAAAGGAATGTAAACGGTAATTAGAATAAATTAAGGAATTCTCTAACGCAAGTAATAATCTATACCTTGAATGGACGTTTCAATTTGATAAATTATTTAAATGAGATGTCTTAGTAAATAAATAATTAGGTCAATTAGTATGTGGTGAAATTTAATGTTGAAATAATTTTGTAGATAAGAGTTTAGGTGGAATGGGTTAATTTATGAAATAAAGGATAGAAATCATATAAAACGTTAAGCAAGTTGATTTAATGTGTAACGTAAGGTGTAAATGTAAATTCCAATGGAAACGTAACCTTATTCTAGGTAGAAATTTCAGGTATATTGATAAAGTGGAGTTTAGACACTTAGTAATAAATTTAGTACAGGAAAAACGAAATGGAAATATTGAATTTATTTAATTGGTATATATTACCCATTTATATGGTCTATTAAATCTAGTCGGGTATAAATGGCAATTAATTCCTTAAATTAGTGCAATCAATGTATGTTTAATTGATAACGATAAAAAGGTTGATTATATTCAGTGTGAACAACGTAAAATATTATCATAGCATGATCTTTGGTTTGAATAAAAAGGGTGGAAATCAGTTTGCTCGGATTTAGTGGAATTGGAAATTTAATAAGTGAAATTTTTGCAATCAGTGTAATAAAAGGTTACGTAAATAAATGGTAAATTTTTGATATTAATAAAATGATTTTTTTAGGAATTGAAATAAGTATTATAAATGGGCAAATTTAGTTACTTTAAAGTGAAACGGAAATTTTAACGTAATAGTTGAATGCAATATTAAATTCATCTAATTTATAATAAAGATTCGTTAGATTTATTTAATAGGAATTTTGGGACATTTAATAGATAATTGCTGATGTTGAATGGAAGTAAAGGAATTTCTAAAATTAAAATTTAGCAAACTTTTAAACCATTGCAAATTGATTAGGGATATAAAGAGTTGTTTATTTAATTGAGTTAAATTTTTGAAATTGCGTTATTGCAATTAAATGGGAATTTAATGTTGGACATTACGATTGTGGAGTTTAAGTTGCAAAATTTTGGATAACAATAATATTAGACCATGAACAAATTCTAAATTTTATACTTGGTGATAAATGAATTTCATGGGCGATTAAGTTTAACTGTTGGATAAATTTAAAATTTATACTTAATATTGTAACTTGGAAATTTTTCAATGATAAATTGGTTAATCTTTAACAAATTGACATTTGAAAATTTGTTAAATCATTTTAGATATTTGAGAATTATAAAGTGATAAAGATTTTCAATTCTTAAACTAAATTATAAAAAGTGGATTTATTTACTAATTTTTATTTATTTAATTAATATAAAAATAGCCATTTTGGGCACGGACTCGGATTTCGACGAAACCAGTTTCATCGGATCCGTATCGGTGAATTATTATAGGGTTTCAAATTTCGTATCGATCGGACTTGTCGTTTGATCGTACGAACGCGAAACGCCTTGAAATCAATTTTATTAAAATCAATTTGAAATCAATTTGGAAATCTTGTTTTTAGCATAACTTCTTCATACGATCAAATTTGGACGTGAGACTTTTTCCATCGCGTTCAGAATATTTTTAAATACCTATCTGGATATATAGATTTAATAGATTCGGTTCCGGAGGCATAGCGGGCTTTTGGGCCATAGTTTGTTGCGTACGTTCACTCTTCTAGCCTATACGCTCTAACCTAACCCTAACTATAAATATACCATAATAAACCCTAGCCTCCTTCCTACTGTCAGTTGGATATACGTACATATTTCTTCATCTTCTCTCTTCCTCAATGGATGCATTTCAGATCCAATTTCAAATCGCAAATCAAAAGCTGAAAATTTAAAGTCCTCCTAAAAATCCGAAAAAATTATATGTCGAACATCTCGACGATACGAATCAGCGGCTGCAATTTGTTTTTCCAGATTTTGCTTCGATCAACGGCAAAATCGCGGTCAAACCTAGAAATTCGAAACCTAAGCTTGAAATTGGGGCTTCTCGATTTAAGCCATAATCGATGAAATTGGTTCTGGGTATTGTAGTACTCGACGACAGGGTTCGTTCAAAGGTAGTTGGAGATGGTACGGTGGGACGAGGCGGCCGTAATCGATGAACTAGGGTTCGAAAACCCTAGTTTTCAGGTGGCGGCGCACGGCGAGTTAGGCGACCGGAACTTGGCCAGGGGTAGAGGACGTGGTCACGAGCACAACGGCAGTGGCTTTGTGGCATAAGGTGGCGTGTAGGGGCGGCAATTCACGGTCAAAGGTGCGTGTTCATGGGTTCGGCCTGCAGTTGTTCGTGCGCGAGTTTGAAAGCTGGGAGAGGGAACGCGTGATATCACTGGTGACGTGGCATGAGGGAGGGTGAGTTTTGTTTTAATTTATTTTGAATTTCAAATCGTTTTATGGCCATAGATTCTTCATACGTTATCCGTTTCACACGATTTTTTTTGCGTTAGGATCGTAATTTAATTCCGGACTTGATGACGCTGGTTTGGACAAATTCTGAGACGGGCGAATTTTTGGGTTTAAATCGGGTTTAAATTCAATTTAAATTCCAAAGGTGAGTGTTTTAACCCACTCACAATTACTAGAAGCTTTTATGTTTGTTAAATAAATTTTAGAAATGAATAGAAATTTATTTATGAGCTTTTGGGCATGTTATTTCATCCATATCTGTTGAATTGCATTTTTTTTTGAATTTAGCTGTTAATTTAAATTGATTGATTGCATATTAATTGGCTGTTAGAAATTATTGTTTGCATAAGAACTGCTAGTTAACAGTTATGTAAATTATTATTGAGTAAACTGTTAGATAAATAGTTGATAAATTTAATTTGGAAAAAAACTGACAGTTATTACCTGTTGTATATGTTCATAGATATATACTGTTATTGATTGAAATTGGTTGATGGTTGCGATTGGATGATGGATGTTGTTGATGAATGAATGTTTATTGCATATCATTAAATTTGCAAATTTATCATGCATATTTCATTTTTCGGGATTGTGGTTTGAAATGATAAAACCGCAAAGTTTTATTTTTAAATTGCGGATTGAAATGATAAATATCTGTATCACTTGACCATAGGATAGAAAATTATATACAGGCACCGCGGTCTATATATAACTATTTTAATGTGATTTCTATGGTTTGGATGGAATACGGTTTATAATAATCTTAAATTTTATACTGTATAAATATTTTTCTTCCGTATTTATGTACATGAAAAGTTGGAAATTTTGAAATAAAAAGGTGTATAAATTCCCTTAGTAAAATGGAAGAAAATTTAGAAAATGGAGTTGGATAAATTTATATCATATGTTTAAATGTTAAGTTTGGAAATTTAAGATATGATATTTATAATTGGATTTTTCCCAAGAAAAAATTTGAAATGAATATTCTAATATGAATTTGAATTGGAAAAATATTCTAATATAAATTGGAATCGAAAAATACATATGTTTTATTACTAGAAATTGGAGTTGTTTAAGGATTTATGTGAATATTCAAACTAAATAATAAAACATTTAATTTGTTGAAAGAATATATTCCAATTTTAGTTTTGAATATTAATACTCTAATGGATTTATATATATGGAAATTGAAATGGTTTTGGAACTTAAGAGTGATATCTAAATTATGGTCTTAACTTTAGATAAAGAAATATTTCCATAAAGCCATATAACTTATTTCTTTACAAAGTGACAGTAAAGTTAAGCCCTTGAAATTCATATACCGTTGAATATCCAAACCATTTGAGTTTTTAAAAGTTATGGTTTGAAATTATGGATTTCCAAAAATATTATGCTTTGAAAATATTCGATTTTCAGATATTATGAAGTTAAAGCCTTTTTATTATTGGAAAGAAATTATATTTGGGATAAGTGGTAAAATATGGTTTTGGGTTTTGGAATGATATCGTAATATTATGGTTTTGAAATGGATTATATTCTGGTTTTAAAAGTATAAACTGTTTTAAATAACCGCGGTGTTATAATAACGATGGGTTGGCAAAGAGACCGGGATCGGATATGGACATACTCTCTGTCGATACCGAAAACCACTTTGACTAACCGTGTACGCGGTGGAGATTCCAGAATGAAGTAGGTTGGTGGCGACGATTCCTGTAAGGTAAATACGTGGACCCGACTCCCGTGAGTTGGCATAAGGTGGCTAAAACAGGAGCGATCGACGGGTTAATGAGGTCATTCCTCTGATCGGACACTCCTCTTCGATATTATACTATGACTTTGGATTGTTTCAGTGGCCACTTCTATTTTTTTTGATTTGGGGAGTTGTTTCGAGGTGGGCGGTTGCTGCGGCTTCGCGTTACCATCGGCCCGGAAGCGTAATTGGTATATCTACCCTGGCATTGCCTAGTTGTGCCGTGTCACCTACCCTATCGCGCCTTGTACGAGTTTGGTTTTCTCCCGTAGCCCGTGTGGTATCCTCTAGTGGCTTCCCGATCAGGAGGGACTATGATATTGGATGGACTACTGGGACTATTACGTGTTAAGGGCTATATGGGTAACCCCTTAACGCTATTAAAAAGTAAGTTTATTTTATAAATAGACACTATTATAATAACGCAATATACTACATAGTAAATAGTTTAACGGATCCTTAGGAGATGTAAATCCCGAGCATCTCTTGAGTTACTGTACTCATATTTCTTTCTGTTTATTTAACTCACATAAGATATTCTAGTCTGACTCGAGTGTTTTTGTCTTTTCAAATTCGCTCGGGTCAGTCCGAGCGTTTCAGGATTTGAAGATTTAGCTTTGGAGGACGAAGACGAAGATTTGTATTATTATTATTTATACTAGTGCACTACACCATTTAATTCCGCTGCATTGTTGTATTGGTATGTGTAACTCTGATATTTATTGCACAAGAAAAACGAATTATTTTGTAAAACAGTTTCATGAACTGTATATTTGATTATTATATTTTATCCTTCCGCTGTGAGATTCTGTTTTGTTTTATTTCTCCTCTGTTTTCTTATTTACCCCATAACAATCCGCCCTTGCGTATGCTTTGAATTGGCACGTGTGTCGGTTTAAAGTGTGCAAAAAGGCGGGATGTTACAGTTGGTATCAGAGCTTTGGTTTAGCGATAAACCTTGGCTTTGTGGGGTTTGACTCTTTGTTAATAGGGTAGAAATATCCTATGGGAGTCGCTGAGTGTATATATGAGAGAGCGTACTTGTTAGTATTAATAAAAAATTTTGATATTGTGTTAATCTGTTCCGCTTTGTATTTATAAATTCTGGTTGATGCATGGGACGCTATGCCATCAATAGGGATTTCTAAACACTTAATAGGACAGGCCGACATAATATTAGTTTTTAATATAGGTGAATGAAATAATTTTGCCTATCATATTTTCTATATATAAAAATATTTTATAAAGATATATATATTTGGTTGCTATAGATTGGATGTTAGGCAATAAAAATATTTATAATAACTGAAGCTAAGTTGAAATTATGATAAATCAAATGGGAGATTTTAGAACTTAAGTCCGGGATTTTTGAAATGTGCTTTCAAAGAATTTATGAAAAATAATGATTTGGTTTATAAGAAATTTCTTATATAAAAAGTATAATTTGGAAGTATAATAATATTGTCATATATATGTTTTCCGATATGAATATTCCGTTTTAAATTCGGGAAATTTGTTTTAAAAGAAGATTTTGGGGAAATAAATTATGTACTTTTCTCTCCGTCGCTGGAAAATAAATTCGGTGATGACGGCCGCATCATCGACTTTCATTTTCGAGTTTCGAAGGGGAAAGGCCGCTGTAGTAAATACTACTACAGAATTGTTTTGAATTTATTTGAAATTTTAATTGTTTAAAGATAATTGGAGATATAAGAGTTGTAAGAAATTATATTATCTATTATTTTAAAGTAATTTTGAAATTTGACCCGGTATTAAATTCTTAAATTTCCATTAATAAATTGTTTAAAATTATGTTAGTGAAAAAAAAAGGGGTTAAGTAATAAATAAATTAAAACCTCTAATTTAATTAAGAGAATTATTGCAAGGATATAAAGAGAAAGTGAATACGTAGGAGAGAGAATAGTAATAAGGATTAACATTGAATTGAATTAAAGAATGGAGATTTAACTTGTATAAGTTCAATTGCAATTTCTTTAACATAAATAACTTACCCAAATATAAAAGTTGAAATGTTAAATAAGAAACTAGAATTGAATATTTTACAAGTAGGAATTTAGGAAAAATTGAAGTATTCAATAAACGACTGTATAAATAAGAATTTAATGGTATAAACTTAAGTTATGATTGAAATTTTACTAAAAAAAAAAAAAAAAAAAAAAAAATTAAGTTAAGAATTACTAATAGGTGATATGAACTTAAAGTAAATAAAATGAAATTCTAAATAAGAATTGATTGTAGGATTATTAACTTAAGTATGTTTTAATTTCCTCTATTCCAATATAATGGAAACCTCCACATTAAATAAATGAATGAGATTAAAGGTAAGTAACAAATATATATATATTAATTAAAGGAATTAAGAAGAAACATGTAAATTGTCACTTACATTCTTAAAATATATATAACTTACCATAAAATAAAAGTTGAAATGTTAGTAAGAATATGTAAAAGAAAATCTTGCAAGTAAAGCTTGAAGCAATAAAGGTATTCAATAAATTGCTGTTATTAATGAGAATTTATTTTATAAACTTAAGTAATAAAAGGAAACTTAAGTAATAAAAAGGAAATACAAATATAATGAATTTGGTGATAATTGGAAAATAAACTTGTAAGAAACAAAGAAATCCCTCATAAATGAAGGAAAGAAAAATCAAAACACTGAATTATGAAATAAATGTATAATGAGATATTTTGGTGTTGATTTGAATTGTTGGTTGATGTATGTTGTTGGGTAAGGAATTATGGAGTTGTTAGATTTACAAATAATCTATCTTTGTTCCATCTTAGGCTGTTGAGCAACGGATGTACTTGATAGTTATTCTTCATTCGTACAACTTCAGAATTTGAACCCGAACAACTAATTGTTGTTTGATTAAATGATTGTTTGTTGAATGTGGTGTGTGCTGTTGAGAAAAAAATTGTGGTTGTTGCATTTGATTGGATATGAATGATTGAATCCACCTAAACCTTTCACTGTAAAATAAATATTTAACCTTTTAGATTATATAAGTGAATACAGGGGTTGGAAGCAACTGCTACTGCTTTTGGTTCCAAAATAATAAGCGTTTTGCCCGACAAATAGGTACGTTTTCGGATTACGATTAAAGCGCTATTTATATATTTTCCAGTGTGGGATATTTTATTTTGGATATATGTAATATATTTGTATATTTGGATATTATATTTTCTCCAGAGTCCCTCCGTACAAAGGAGACTCTGCCAAAATTTTTCGTAAATTTTGGACTTAGAATTTTGTTAAAATATTTTTCCAACTTTAATAATTCAAGTATTAAAGGATATGATTGATTATAAAACAAGTATATTTCATTAAAGGAAATTAATCCAGTAAAATATAAGTTAATAGTTGAAATTAGATATACTGTTTTATTATTCCTTCTCCCTTCCTTTTCCTTTTCGAGGACGAAAAGTTTTGAGTGGGGGAGAGTGTAACGACCCGGAATTTTCGTTAATTTAATTTACTCATTTTAACAGAGTTTAAATAATTTAATTTAGAAAAATTTAAGATCTGTGATTTTTAATGAAGCAAATGACTGAATGAAATGAAACCATGGGAATTTAAGTATAAGAATTTCCAGTTGGAACAAAATGACGAGAGAATTTAAGTGCTGAAAAATTGTTATTTATAGGCTAAGAAATTAATATAAGGAAACAAAATGGGAAGATTTCATTTATTTCATGGTTTTAATTCGTTTTTCTTTAATAAGTTGTAATTGAATTTAGTAGAAAATAATATGTATTAAACCTACTTATAGAATTCGGAGCTAATTCAAATGAATTTAAGTAGTGAAAGGGCTTTACCTGTATATAGATTTAATATGAGAAATAAAATGGGAATATTAGATTGAGTTAATGCAGAAAAAGGAATGTAAACGGTAATTAGAATAAATTAAGGAATTCTCTAACGCAAGTAATAATCTATACCTTGAATGGACGTTTCAATTTGATAAATTATTTAAATGAGATGTCTTAGTAAATAAATAATTAGGTCAATTAGTATGTGGTGAAATTTAATGTTGAAATAATTTTGTAGATAAGAGTTTAGGTGGAATGGGTTAATTTATGAAATAAAGGATAGAAATCATATAAAACGTTAAGCAAGTTGATTTAATGTGTAACGTAAGGTGTAAATGTAAATTCCAATGGAAACGTAACCTTATTCTAGGTAGAAATTTCAGGTATATTGATAAAGTGGAGTTTAGACACTTAGTAATAAATTTAGTACAGGAAAAACGAAATGGAAATATTGAATTTATTTAATTGGTATATATTACCCATTTATATGGTCTATTAAATCTAGTCGGGTATAAATGGCAATTAATTCCTTAAATTAGTGCAATCAATGTATGTTTAATTGATAACGATAAAAAGGTTGATTATATTCAGTGTGAACAACGTAAAATATTATCATAGCATGATCTTTGGTTTGAATAAAAAGGGTGGAAATCAGTTTGCTCGGATTTAGTGGAATTGGAAATTTAATAAGTGAAATTTTTGCAATCAGTGTAATAAAAGGTTACGTAAATAAATGGTAAATTTTTGATATTAATAAAATGATTTTTTTAGGAATTGAAATAAGTATTATAAATGGGCAAATTTAGTTACTTTAAAGTGAAACGGAAATTTTAACGTAATAGTTGAATGCAATATTAAATTCATCTAATTTATAATAAAGATTCGTTAGATTTATTTAATAGGAATTTTGGGACATTTAATAGATAATTGCTGATGTTGAATGGAAGTAAAGGAATTTCTAAAATTAAAATTTAGCAAACTTTTAAACCATTGCAAATTGATTAGGGATATAAAGAGTTGTTTATTTAATTGAGTTAAATTTTTGAAATTGCGTTATTGCAATTAAATGGGAATTTAATGTTGGACATTACGATTGTGGAGTTTAAGTTGCAAAATTTTGGATAACAATAATATTAGACCATGAACAAATTCTAAATTTTATACTTGGTGATAAATGAATTTCATGGGCGATTAAGTTTAACTGTTGGATAAATTTAAAATTTATACTTAATATTGTAACTTGGAAATTTTTCAATGATAAATTGGTTAATCTTTAACAAATTGACATTTGAAAATTTGTTAAATCATTTTAGATATTTGAGAATTATAAAGTGATAAAGATTTTCAATTCTTAAACTAAATTATAAAAAGTGGATTTATTTACTAATTTTTATTTATTTAATTAATATAAAAATAGCCATTTTGGGCACGGACTCGGATTTCGACGAAACCAGTTTCATCGGATCCGTATCGGTGAATTATTATAGGGTTTCAAATTTCGTATCGATCGGACTTGTCGTTTGATCGTACGAACGCGAAACGCCTTGAAATCAATTTTATTAAAATCAATTTGAAATCAATTTGGAAATCTTGTTTTTAGCATAACTTCTTCATACGATCAAATTTGGACGTGAGACTTTTTCCATCGCGTTCAGAATATTTTTAAATACCTATCTGGATATATAGATTTAATAGATTCGGTTCCGGAGGCATAGCGGGCTTTTGGGCCATAGTTTGTTGCGTACGTTCACTCTTCTAGCCTATACGCTCTAACCTAACCCTAACTATAAATATACCATAATAAACCCTAGCCTCCTTCCTACTGTCAGTTGGATATACGTACATATTTCTTCATCTTCTCTCTTCCTCAATGGATGCATTTCAGATCCAAATTTCAAATCGCAAATCAAAAGCTGAAAATTTAAAGTCCTCCTAAAAATCCGAAAAAATTATATGTCGAACATCTCGACGATACGAATCAGCGGCTGCAATTTGTTTTTCCAGATTTTGCTTCGATCAACGGCAAAATCGCGGTCAAACCTAGAAATTCGAAACCTAAGCTTGAAATTGGGGCTTCTCGATTTAAGCCATAATCGATGAAATTGGTTCTGGGTATTGTAGTACTCGACGACAGGGTTCGTTCAAAGGTAGTTGGAGATGGTACGGTGGGACGAGGCGGCCGTAATCGATGAACTAGGGTTCGAAAACCCTAGTTTTCAGGTGGCGGCGCACGGCGAGTTAGGCGACCGGAACTTGGCCAGGGGTAGAGGACGTGGTCACGAGCACAACGGCAGTGGCTTTGTGGCATAAGGTGGCGTGTAGGGGCGGCAATTCACGGTCAAAGGTGCGTGTTCATGGGTTCGGCCTGCAGTTGTTCGTGCGCGAGTTTGAAAGCTGGGAGAGGGAACGCGTGATATCACTGGTGACGTGGCATGAGGGAGGGTGAGTTTTGTTTTAATTTATTTTGAATTTCAAATCGTTTTATGGCCATAGATTCTTCATACGTTATCCGTTTCACACGATTTTTTTTGCGTTAGGATCGTAATTTAATTCCGGACTTGATGACGCTGGTTTGGACAAATTCTGAGACGGGCGAATTTTTGGGTTTAAATCGGGTTTAAATTCAATTTAAATTCCAAAGGTGAGTGTTTTAACCCACTCACAATTACTAGAAGCTTTTATGTTTGTTAAATAAATTTTAGAAATGAATAGAAATTTATTTATGAGCTTTTGGGCATGTTATTTCATCCATATCTGTTGAATTGCATTTTTTTTTGAATTTAGCTGTTAATTTAAATTGATTGATTGCATATTAATTGGCTGTTAGAAATTATTGTTTGCATAAGAACTGCTAGTTAACAGTTATGTAAATTATTATTGAGTAAACTGTTAGATAAATAGTTGATAAATTTAATTTGGAAAAAAACTGACAGTTATTACCTGTTGTATATGTTCATAGATATATACTGTTATTGATTGAAATTGGTTGATGGTTGCGATTGGATGATGGATGTTGTTGATGAATGAATGTTTATTGCATATCATTAAATTTGCAAATTTATCATGCATATTTCATTTTTCGGGATTGTGGTTTGAAATGATAAAACCGCAAAGTTTTATTTTTAAATTGCGGATTGAAATGATAAATATCCGTATCACTTGACCATAGGATAGAAAATTATATACAGGCACCGCGGTCTATATATAACTATTTTAATGTGATTTCTATGGTTTGGATGGAATACGGTTTATAATAATCTTAAATTTTATACTGTATAAATATTTTTCTTCCGTATTTATGTACATGAAAAGTTGGAAATTTTGAAATAAAAAGGTGTATAAATTCCCTTAGTAAAATGGAAGAAAATTTAGAAAATGGAGTTGGATAAATTTATATCATATGTTTAAATGTTAAGTTTGGAAATTTAAGATATGATATTTATAATTGGATTTTTCCCAAGAAAAAATTTGAAATGAATATTCTAATATGAATTTGAATTGGAAAAATATTCTAATATAAATTGGAATCGAAAAATACATATGTTTTATTACTAGAAATTGGAGTTGTTTAAGGATTTATGTGAATATTCAAACTAAATAATAAAACATTTAATTTGTTGAAAGAATATATTCCAATTTTAGTTTTGAATATTAATACTCTAATGGATTTATATATATGGAAATTGAAATGGTTTTGGAACTTAAGAGTGATATCTAAATTATGGTCTTAACTTTAGATAAAGAAATATTTCCATAAAGCCATATAACTTATTTCTTTACAAAGTGACAGTAAAGTTAAGCCCTTGAAATTCATATACCGTTGAATATCCAAACCATTTGAGTTTTTAAAAGTTATGGTTTGAAATTATGGATTTCCAAAAATATTATGCTTTGAAAATATTCGATTTTCAGATATTATGAAGTTAAAGCCTTTTTATTATTGGAAAGAAATTATATTTGGGATAAGTGGTAAAATATGGTTTTGGGTTTTGGAATGATATCGTAATATTATGGTTTTGAAATGGATTATATTCTGGTTTTAAAAGTATAAACTGTTTTAAATAACCGCGGTGTTATAATAACGATGGGTTGGCAAAGAGACCGGGATCGGATATGGACATACTCTCTGTCGATACCGAAAACCACTTTGACTAACCGTGTACGCGGTGGAGATTCCAGAATGAAGTAGGTTGGTGGCGACGATTCCTGTAAGGTAAATACGTGGACCCGACTCCCGTGAGTTGGCATAAGGTGGCTAAAACAGGAGCGATCGACGGGTTAATGAGGTCATTCCTCTGATCGGACACTCCTCTTCGATATTATACTATGACTTTGGATTGTTTCAGTGGCCACTTCTATTTTTTTTGATTTGGGGAGTTGTTTCGAGGTGGGCGGTTGCTGCGGCTTCGCGTTACCATCGGCCCGGAAGCGTAATTGGTATATCTACCCTGGCATTGCCTAGTTGTGCCGTGTCACCTACCCTATCGCGCCTTGTACGAGTTTGGTTTTCTCCCGTAGCCCGTGTGGTATCCTCTAGTGGCTTCCCGATCAGGAGGGACTATGATATTGGATGGACTACTGGGACTATTACGTGTTAAGGGCTATATGGGTAACCCCTTAACGCTATTAAAAAGTAAGTTTATTTTATAAATAGACACTATTATAATAACGCAATATACTACATAGTAAATAGTTTAACGGATCCTTAGGAGATGTAAATCCCGAGCATCTCTTGAGTTACTGTACTCATATTTATTTCTGTTTATTTAACTCACATAAGATATTCTAGTCTGACTCGAGTGTTTTTGTCTTTTCAAATTCGCTCGGGTCAGTCCGAGCGTTTCAGGATTTGAAGATTTAGCTTTGGAGGACGAAGACGAAGATTTGTATTATTATTATTTATACTAGTGCACTACACCATTTAATTCCGCTGCATTGTTGTATTGGTATGTGTAACTCTGATATTTATTGCACAAGAAAAACGAATTATTTTGTAAAACAGTTTCATGAACTGTATATTTGATTATTATATTTTATCCTTCCGCTGTGAGATTCTGTTTTGTTTTATTTCTCCTCTGTTTTCTTATTTACCCCATAACAATCCGCCCTTGCGTATGCTTTGAATTGGCACGTGTGTCGGTTTAAAGTGTGCAAAAAGGCGGGATGTTACAATATATATATATAATTTATTCAAATCTCAATCTTCATATCATCATTATTCCATTTAATTTATCTAATTAAACTTCCTGAATAATTTAATCAAAAATTAGGGATGTTACAATATATCTGGAGTTACGGTTAGCGAAATAGAGACATTACGATGTTTAACCAACGCCCATAGCAATTTTGGGCCAAACTGGATACACATCCTGGAACCTAGCCTAACAACTATATAAGTGAGCTTACGGAACACTAGCTATCACCTTTATCATCAGTTTTCTTTGCTAATCCCAAAATTTTCCTAATTATCTGCTAATGATGGATAATGATCTCTAATCCAAAATTGATTCAAAATTTAGAGTGCCCAAACTGTACCGAAATATATGTCATTTTGAAGTTCTCGATGACGAAAATCAATGAGAGGTATCGGTTTGTCATAAAAATGCTCGAGTTAATCACCATCATAGGCGTTGGCAGTGGGCTAGGGTTTGAAATCTTTTGGACTTTTTGATTTGCAACCAATTGTCGAAATTGAATGCATGGGGCTATAAAACTCAAGAAGGGGAGTGCAATGATATTGGTGGCATGGCTTAATTTAGCTTAGGTCGATTGGAATTAGACATGAAAGTTATAGTTGGAATGGCGGGTTGTAACGACCCACCTTTTGGACAGTTTAAGTCGACAATAAACCACATATGTCCAACTCAAACTATTCAAAAGACAGATTATAATGGGATAGTTCAAATAAAATTAGATTCAAAAGAACAAAATATAAAATCTCGCAGCGGAAGGATGAAATATAATACACAAAATAAATACATAAATAGTTCATGAAACTATTTTCAACAAAATCCAAATTTACATTTTTTCAAGAAGAATAAACAATTACTATAATCGTAGTAGATACGATCCTCTACTCCGTCTTCATCTTTACAAATAAGTGTTTTTGCTAAACTGAAATACTCAGTCTGAGCCGAGCATAAAGTAAAACCAAAACACTTGAGTCAGGACTAACATTCTTATGTAAGTAAGTCAACTCAAGTGAAATGTACAGATAACTCAATAATTTAAATGCTTATGTTTAAATAAACATTATTATTCACACTATAAATCGATTCAGTTCAAATACCGACTTTATGTTCATTTCCAATCGATTCATTATTAAATTCAACTTCAGATTTCAATTTTTTCTTAAAGCTATTAAGTTATAATCAAACACGTTTAAATCTTAGAATCCAATTATAACATTCATTAAATCAATTAAATTTCAATTTCATAATTTCAAGTTCAAACATAAATATAAACTTACAATATTCCTATTTTATTTCTAAATTAATTTATTTAAACCCAAAGTGGTTTTATATCGGGTATACATCATTTCATCCAAAGTGATTTTGCAAACTATCAGGGAACTTGAAGTGTAAGAACAATAATAACATACATAACATAACATGTCACTGACTAACATGCATGGATGATTAATAATCTAATATATACACATGCATAACTAACATATCACATGTGTCATATAACGTAAACAACATAAGTGAATATTTCAAATTCTGGCATGCCATACACTAACCTAACATATAAACATATAACATGACATATATACAAGGAACTTGAAAGGTGATTTATAATAAAATAACATGGCATATCATTTTTCCCAAACATAACACATTATTTCCACGTAGCATAAGTGACATATTATTAACATAGCATGTGCAACATATGATTTTATTAATTAACACATTTTTTTTTCAACATAGCATATGTGACGTATTTCAATATGGCATATAAATAAAATTCTAACATAACACACTTTTTTACATATCATATGTGTCGTATTTAACATACATATGTGACAATTCATCAAATCAACATAACATACTATTTGTGACATATAAACAACATATGCATGTGAATGTTATAACACAAATTTAAGGGAACATAACAACATATATCACATATTCTCATCTAAAGCAAACATTTCTCATAATATTTCAATCAATTTTTATTTATCTAACAATAAAAATGTTAATCGCGAGTGGTTGCTTATCTTTCGAGTTTAGAGAGTTTTTGACAATACAAATAGATAGATCTTAGTTGAAATCCAAACACGACAAGCTAACCAATCCTATCCATAGCAACAATCCAATGGCAAAGCAAATCATGACAATGCAAATCGAACAAACTGAGTTTTTTTAGAGAGATGAAGCAAGAGTGGAGGGATGGAGTTTGAATTTTGAAGAGAGAAGAGATGGAGTTTGGAGTTTGGGAATTTGTGGATCTGTGGATTTAGGAATTTTGGAGTTTCTGTAGTTTGAAGAAGAAGGAAAAAGTGTGAGCGGAAAGCTTCAGACAGAGCAGTGAGAAACAATCTGTACGTACTTTGATTTTGTTCTCTAGTGGGAAAGTGAAAAGTCAACAGGTGGGAAAGTGAAAAGGTATCAAAAGAGTACAAAAATACTGTAAGCTTTTCAAAGAAACGATGTGGTTATGTTTTTAACAAATATGAACATGAACAGGCTAGCATGAATGATGCATGTGCATTAAATATGATTTGTTAAAGGATGAATTAGTACAGGCAGAAGTTATGAAAAAGAATGAATACTAAAAGTTGTAATGTGTAAAAATAAATGCTTAGATGCAAATACAAGAGATATGTAAGAATTAGGCCGAATAAAAGTAGGCGAGAGAATGTATAGCTAATAATAAGAATGGAAAATGAATATACTGAGAATAAATGAAAGTTATATGAAATAAATAGAGAGAATTGTTTTTTCTTTGTTTTTTTTATGAATAGTTGAAATGTGAAAGTGAACAAGGTAGAAAAATATGAATTAGATAGTAGTTAGAAAAAAGCAATAGAATAAGAAACGTGCATGAATATGAATTTGTGATGAACATCACCTTTCATACTTCAAAGTGAATAGAATGTCATATTAATCCAATATGGAAATGTATTTTAATTCAATTAATTTCGTTAACCCCAAATCAACTCAAATTTACGCGTATTTAAAAGTTTTATTAACATACAATACAAAAAAATTAAGCACACCAACCAAGGTAACGGGGACCATCGCTACATAACATAAAAGGTGAACCATGATTCCAAATTCAAATCAAAGTCGGCGTTTTCCTCAGCGTTTAATCATGAACATAAAATATTTAATTTATTATAAATTTTACGATTAGCATTAAAATTACCTATATACTGCCAAAGGCTACTATTTAACGACCGTAAAATGTTGCTTCAATATTCAATTTTCCTCTTTTTATAAAATTACACTTACTTTAAAAACATTAACATTCATTTTGTTTTCATTAAAACATCCTTTTTATTTTAACAGTAACGTACGTTTCTTTCGTTAAATCCATTAATTTCAATTAATGTATATTTTTTTGCCTCTTTAATATTGAAAGATTCCAAATCGACATAATTGTAATTAATTTCAAAATTACACTTTAAAACGAATCCTAACAAACGTACATTTCTTCCATTAAACGTCATTAATTTCAGTTAAATTCTCTTTCCCTTTTATTGAAAGATTCCAAATCAAATTAATGGCAATAAATTTCAAAATTAAAATTTAAAATAGAATATAACTAATCGATGATAATTAAAACAGTTGAAATCTTTTTACAGTAACTTAAATACATTTATAGAATTGTTGTTTATACATAAGATAATTAAAACAATTGGATTCTTTTTAAAGCAACTTAAATATATTTATAGAATTATTGTTTACATATAAGATAATTAAAACAATTGAAGTCTTTTTTTATAGTAACTTAAATGCATTTATAGAGTTGTTCTTTACATATAAGATAATTAAATTAACTTGCTTAAATAGTTATCAATGGCTTACAAACAACAAAAATTAAATTTATATTTAATTATTTTCTCATTAATAAATCAAAATTTTTCTCACAGTATTAAAATTATAAAATCTTATTAAATCTAATAGTTTTTAATTATCAAAAATTTACAAGTTGTTACACTCTTCCCCGTTCAAAACCTTTCATCCTCGAAAAGAAACCAGAAGGAACTAACAAAACTTGATATAATTTTATTCAAATTATTCAATTTGTAAACATTTTAAATTTTACATCATTAGGTATTTTAAATAAAATATATTAACTTGTAAACAATTAAAATCTTCCATATTCAAGTTTAATAATAGTTTGAAAATATTTTCATTTTCACAAAAAATTCTAAGTCTTAAATTCACGAAAAATTTCGGCAGAGTCTCCTTTGTACGGAGAGGTCTGAAAAAACAATAATATTAATAATTAAAAAATATGTGTATATATACATATATATCATATTTCAAAACTAAAACATCCCAGACCATGGTAAAATAATAATATCGCTATAAAACATAATCCGAAAATGTAGCTATTTGTCGGGCAAACAAACTTTATTTATGAAACCAAAAGCGGTAACTATTGCTTCCATAAACCTATATTTCACTTATTTAATTCAAAATAGTGATAATTATTTACAAGAGAAAATTTTAATTATTTAAATTTGCATTAAAAGAAAATCAATATAAAACATAGTTAAACAAACAATACAACCATTTATGCAATCAAAATCGATGGTTTGTTTAGTTCAAAAACTTTTAATTGTGCAAGGTGATAAATAAACTATCAAGTGGATCCTACGCTCAACAGCCTTGGATAATTTCTATATAGACTATCCATACAACCTTAAAAAACTAGAAGTATCCTTTTCCAAACATCCCATAAGTCAAAACAACCAAAATTTCAACACGTTATTTAAGTTTGTTCAATTGGTTTCTTTTCACATCATTATTTACTTTTTTATTTATTTCCATTCACTCATTAAATGTCATTTTTCTTTTTCTTTCATGTACTTACACAAATATTTCATATTTATTATCTAAGATAATCAATGAATTCATTATTTAAGTATTACATACATTTATTGCAGTTTATTTAACATTATTCTTATGTTTATACCATTTCCTGTATATAAAAATACTTATTTATAGAAATGATTTCATTGAACATTTCCATTACTTAAGTTTTACTTGTAAAAATTATATTACATATTCCTATTTACATTTCAACTTTTTAAACATTTCAGGTAAGTCATATATATGTTTATAGAATGTAATTGAATGTTACACAAGTTTATCTTATTCATTTTAGTTAACAAAATGTTCAATATTTTGTATCTTTCAATTTACAAGTTACAAACTTCCAATTTCTTATATATTTCATTACTCACTTAACATTTAATTTTCTTATTCCTCATTTTAGAAGTTTCCAATTATTAATATATTCAAGATTTCATTCATTACCATAATTGACTTCTATAATTTATATAAACTTAAGAACTAAATGCCAAGTTTATTTCAAATCATTTGAAATAATGCATACACACACACTCATAGATTTATATATGCAATCAAATTTTAAAATTAAAATTAAGATTTGTTTATCAAAACAAAGGTGTTGTAAAAATACTACAATGGCCTTCCCACTTTGAAACTTGAAAATGAACAACGATGGTGCGTGCACTCATCGTCGAAATTATTTTTCAGCGACAGAAGAGAGAAGTACAGAACTTGTTTCCTTTAAAATTCTTTTAAAACAATTCTTTCAAATCACATTTGAGAATATTTATCCAAAATACTTCCAAACAATATTAGTATTATATTCCAAAACATCTTGAAAACAAATTTCAACCTGGAACCTAAGTTCTCAAATTCCAATATGTGTTGAAGCATATTAGTAAAATTAATTTCCCAGATCATTTATTTTCTTTAAAATTATAAACTCAAAGAAACTTACATAAATTTTACTTGAAATATTCATCTGAAAGCTTCATTTTCAAATCAATCATCTTTAGGACTTTAGTACTTCACGAAAATTCATCTATAGAATTTCTAGCTTTATTTATACATACCATTTAAGAAAATCTTAAGTTGCATCTTTATAAATGTATGTAAACTATTTGAAAATAATTATTTACATCATTACTTATATTTAAAAAGGAGTTATTGAGAACCATAAATCCATTATTTATAAATTTGTTGGTTTTAAATCTCAAAAAGCTTTTCAAACATCTTTAATAAATCAATAATCATTAAATATAAATATGTTTTATTGAATTAATAACTCCTCACAATATTTATAACATTGATAATTACTATTAAACTAAGTTATACATAAATAAACAATATTTTAAACATTTTAAAAGCATTTAGAAAAGAAAAAATGACCAAAATATCATTTATATAATACTTTATCAAAATACATTTATAACTCGATGTTTTAACAAGTTTATCCTCGTTCTTGCAGACTCTGGTCAAGCGTTGATCAGGTGCAAGGCTAGAATTCTCCAAGTAATCAGTAGACCTGTTTCAACATCTAGTGGAAATACATAAAAACATTAAAAATAGATATGGAAAGCACATCCCTCATGGATCCCAGTTACGCAATGGTTACGCTGATATCCCAGCGGAATCACCTGTAACTACAGGCATCCCACCCCTCGAATTACACCGGGATTGATAGATCGCAGCTATGTAATAGTTACGACGCTAATCTAACAGAATCACTTGTATCTTTAGGCATCCCCTCCCTCGATTTACGCTATCAAACAATTTTAAATGAATACAATAAGTGACCCACCAAAGGGATCCGATAAATGACCAACCAAAGGGGTCCAATGGAAGATACTTTCCATATCATTTACTTCAAATATATCATACTATACATAGTACCCTTTCAAAATCATAACTTCAAGCATCTTACTTATATAAATTCCATTATATATAAGATTTCATTTTCAAATAGAGTACTTTCCAAAATCAATGGTTTTCAAAATCTCTTATACTTACATAAAGTCCATCTTATATAAGAATCAAATTTTCCTAAAATCAATTACACTACATGAAGAGCCATATGAGATTGAACGTCTTTGCTTTATAAAAAGTTTTGAATTTAGAATAGTTTTGTGAAATAGTTTTGTATATATAATAGTTTTGCAAAATAGTTTGTAAATAAAATAGTTTGTAAAATAGTTTTGTAAATAGAATAGTTTGTAAAATAGTTTTGTAAATAGTAGTTTGTAAAATAGTTTGTATGTAAAGTAAAATAGTTTGTATGTAAAGTGGAATAAAATAGTTTGTAAAAAGTCTTGTGAATATAATAGTTTGTAAGACAGTTTTGTAAATAAATTAGTTTAGTCAAATTGTTTTATATTAATAGTAGTTTTGCATAAAAGAAAAATTCCAATTTAAATTACAAAGATATCCAACCCAACAACTTTCAATTTCAACGTCAAAGCATATCAATAACATTAGAACATAAGATGTACATATGCCATCATTTTGCAAAAGCACATTCGATCGCTCGCTCGATCGCACAAGTTCACTTTCGAACTTGTATTGTCCATTCGACTCCCTAATGCGAACTTTGATATGGTTTCTTGACTAGAACCATCATTCTCCTCGCGTAGCCATATATTATGATAAAGAATTCTAGAATCAAACCAAAATCTATATCAAATATTCACCATCAAGAATCAAATGAAAAATCCTAACACGAAATGGTGAAATTCACCTCGAGCTTATGTACCCAAATCTGAATCAAATTAATTATGCGAATAAAACAATATACGTACGACATATGTATCTAGTCCAACTTGTTTCATCACAGTTTTATTTTCAATTTAAATTTATTATAAATCTTATTGATTAACACAATTATCACTTCATACTTCAATATTGGTTCCATAGAATTTCTTTAATTGACACGAAATGTTAATATATTCATACATTTCTTATATTTCCCTTCAATTTTAAATTACATTCAATTTCACATGTAATGTTTCTCATTTAATATTACATTTATTTGAGAATCATTTAATAAGAAATTTCCTTTAATTTGTAACCAATTTATAAAAGCATATATTCTTTATAAGACATTATTCGACTTTAAGGTTATCGCAATTTTAATTATAACCATTTATTGCAACATCCATTATTTCATAAATTTTTTACAAGTCATAACTTTATTTATAATCATTTCACTTTTAGTTCATATTTGTTTATCCAATTAGTTTTCAACTTTTACTTTTCAAATTTATTTATGACACATTTCATAAACTTTAATTAAGTTTACAAACACTTATTTTTCAATTAAAACCTCACTGACATCATTTCCTTAGTCACAATTTCAATTTAAACATGCCAAGTGTAACGACCCATAATTTTTGATAATTAAAATTGTTATTTTAATAAGATTTTTGTGATTTAATATTGGAAGAAATAAAAATTTATGATATACTAATGAAATAATGACTGAGATGAAACGTAACAATGTTAATTAAAGTTAATTATTAGAAAATTGAATGAAATTCCAACCAATCGAAATAATGTAAATGTTATACTTGGTTATAAATTGAATATCAGAAACAAATGTAAATATTTAATTAACTAATGAAATAATATATTGTTAATGGTAATTGAATGAAATTAGTGTTATGAAAGCAATTGTAAAATTTGTTTGTATGTAATAAACTTATAGGTGTGATTAAAGGTTAATGATAATAATTATTATATGTTACCTATTTATTTAGTCTATTAAATTAAAATTGGAAATCAATTGCAATTAATTCACTTAATTAGTGTAATTAATGTAGATTAAATTGACAACTGAAGAATATTAATTCAATAAGATATAACTAATGTAAATTCTATTCAAAATATGATAATTGAGTGAATAAGAAGAACTGAAATCAACCATGATCAATTTATTTGAATTTAAGCTATAATAAATAGATTTATTGCAATTAAATGTAATTACATATTACGTTAACAAGAATTAAGATGGAACTGGAGAATATTAATGCACTAGGGCATAAACCAATGTTAATTATATCTATAAGATAATAATTGATTTAATAACATGATTGAAAATCAAATAAATGAATATATTAGAAATTTAATTTATATTTAATAATTGAAATTGAAATTTAACATGGGAAATTATGCAATATTCAATAATAGATTGATATAGAAATTTGTTGTAAAGGATTATATATTACTAAGTAAGCCAAAATGATAGAAATTTTGATTTATTAAATTTGAATTGAAAACGTGATTTGATTAGTTTAATACTAATTTATTTAATTAATTGAAATATAGCCATTTTGGCCACAGACTTGGATTTCGACGAAACTAGTTTCATCGGATCACAGTGAATTGTTGTAGGATTTTAAGTTTTCGCAACGATTGGACTTGTCATTTGATCGTACAGGCTCGAAACGCCTAGAAATCAATTTAATTGAAATCAATTTAATTGAAATCAATTTGAAATAAGATGATTTTTACATAACTTCTTCATACGATAGAATTAGGACTTGAAACTTGTTTCATTGAGTTTAAAGTATCCAAAACATCTATTTTGATATATGGAATGATCCATTTTTGTTCCGGAGGCAGAACGGGCTTTTTGGATCGTTTATCGTCCCAATTCTAATTGATCTGGTCCATTCTTTTCTATTTCAGTTATTCCTACAAATAGCTCATTATAAAGCCTAAATTGTTACTTATTTCCATTTGTTTGTACATACATTTCCTTCTCAACTCCTCATTCCAATGATAGACAAACAAATTCCCAGTTCTATTTTAAATCAAAATTCAAATCCAAAAATCAAACTCCACCAAACCTTATCAAGTTATATATTGTTTTGAAGCTCTCGACAAGCGTAATCTTCTGTAATAATTCGTTTTTCAATTCGATGCATCATTTGTCTAGAAATTGAGGTTGAACCTCGACCGTCCGTTTTAGGGTTTTGACGATCCAACGGTGGATCATCGTCTGACCGACGATCATGGAGTGGCGTTGGAAAGCTGGAGTCATGCAGGTCATAGATGTGGTGTTCGTTCACCATATGGAGGCTCAATTTCACTAGATTTCAATGATCTTGGAGGTGGTGGCGCTGGATGTTTGGGATCGATCGGGGTGGTCACAGGGGGCTACCGTGGTCGACCTGAGGAGAGGGAAGCGGTGGTAGTCTCTGATGAAGGTGGTAGGGCTTGACGTTGATGGCAAAGGGGAAAAGGCGATGGCGGCTTGTTCCGCTAGGGTTCATTCTCGCGTGTAGTAGTTCGAATGAGGATGCATGACGTGGCTGGTAACGTGTGGTCCTTTTTCTTTTTCTTTTTTATTTTGTTTATACTTTAAACGTGTAACTTGTAACGTACATAACTTTTACGTACGGGGTCCGATTCACGCATGGTTTATTGAGTTGGGATCATATTGAAATTTCATACATTTTGACGCTGGTTTAGATGAATTCTAAGATTATTGAATTTTGAGCACTAATTTGGATTTAAATTCGATTTAAATTCAAAGGTGAGTGTTTTGACCCACTCACAACTTCTAAAATTTCTTAAGATGGTTAAATTAAATGTGTGATGTGATTTGAAATTTATTTATTGGTGTTTGATATATTTAAATTGATATTCCTGTTAATTTGAATTTATTTTGAATTAAGTAGCCACTTAATTTATTGTTGAATTTAAATTTCCAGTTAATTACTGGTAAATGATAATTAGTTAATTGTTGATATTTATTGATTGAATTGAATGATGATTATGATGGATGTTTGGTTGTTGATATTGGATGATTGGATGTTATGATTGATTTATATAATGTTATCACTATGCAAGTTCCCTTAGTTATTATTAGGAAAATCATTATGGGTTGAAATGATACATACCCGAACGAACTGTAAACTAGGAAAAAATCATTATGAGTTGAAATGATAGACTCGAGCTATAACGATCTCGTTTTTAAGCCAAATTTAATTTGGTAATTAATATAAATTTTTGGATTAATTGTGAATTAATTTAAAATATTTTCAAAACAAATAAGATATGTGTTTATATATATATATATATATATATATATATATATATATATATAAGTTGTAAATAGAATTTGAATTTGAAAATGCAAAAATAAATATCTTAAAAATAAATTGGATGTAAAAGCTCTATATTTTAAAATTAATAGAAATTTGTTTTCTAATCATAATATAATGTATATGTATATATGTTGGAAGTTGCGTTCTGAATTTAATATAATAATTTTCAAAAGCTATTTAAGGATTAAATTCTAGTACATACATACATATATATATATATATATATATATATTTATAATTAAATTTTAAAATCATTTTCTTTAAGGTTATATTAATATATATATAAAGAAATTAAAGATATATATATATATATCACTACTTCCCCTTCTCTTTCATTTTCATTCATTCTTTCTCTATCTTTTATTTTCAAATTTATATATTTCAAAATCCAAACTAAAACTGAAAAGCAAAACCAGATAAAAGAAACAAGCAAAAAATTCTATCAATATCAAGCTTCAGTTCAAAGAAATCAAGTTCAAATTCAAAGTAGAGATCACTTTCCAGATTTTTCATAAAACAAAAACTTTTTCAAATTCAAAACCTGAAAACAAAGTCAAAGCAAAACCAAGTCTAGTTTTCAAATACAAAAAGTTCTAGATCAAAGCTAAATCAAATAAATAAGATTTCATCTTAAAACAAGCTTCGGTTTCATCATCAAAGTTGCAGTTCATAATCATTTCCAGATTTTCAAAAATCATTTTCAGGCTCAAGCCTTTTCTCTGTTCTTTTGATCCAGGTGAGTAAACTACCTATATAAAAGCTTAAACCTGTTATATCTTGTTTACATGTGATTAATGCTTGAAAATATGTTGTGAAAAAGGTTGGTATAGATGAAAATATGCCTGCATGTATGTAAATATGTAGATTGATCTTGTGCATCTCTGTTTGCCTCTGTTCTAAACATACAGGTTTAAAAACTCTTTCAAAATTCAAATCCTCGTCTCCTAATCCTCTTTAGAGTATGACGTTTAAACAAAAATTGTTTAAGTTAACAAGATCTTAATTTTAAAAATCATTTTTAAGTTTAATAATTTTGAGTTTTCTGGAAAATCAAGAAATACAAGTGAACATAAAACATATCAAAAATTCGAGAGTCAAGATTTCTTGTTTCAATTATATCATCTTGTTCGTTTTCGAAAATGATGATTTTTAAAAGTGGAATAATGATTTTTAAGTTTGTATTCGTGGTGAAATTGCAAGATGAACGGAAATTAGTTTTTCTACCGAATTTTGGTGATCGATGAAGAGATAATCCTTGGGATCGTGGTTGGAGGTAGCAGCGAGGTTGACGAACATAGAAAAAATGGTCTGAGGTTTTCTTGACCACCGTGGTGGCCGAACGAGGACGATTTAGGGTCTAAACCCAAGTTTTCGTCGTGGACAGCTTTTGGTTTGCTGCGTCGCCGTCGAGGCATCGGAGTCGACCGGTGCGAGGGGGATCGATGCGTGAATCTTCGGTGAAGCTCTAGACGTGATCGCGTGATTTCTGATGGCCGGAGGTGGCAATACGAGGCGATTCTTTGATGATCATGTTCGTCCCAGTGGGTTTCAGGTTGCTCGATTTTGATTCCAAGATTAATTCTTGGTTCTGGGTAGTTGCTTGGGTCGAGTTGGTCGATGATGACTTTTGGGTGGTGGGGGCGATGGTTGGAGTTACTTCGTTTAGGCGTGCACGTGCATGCGTGTCAGATTATACTTTGGTTTTTATTGTTGCAGATGGTTTTGGAGAAGATGTAGTTGCCTCTGGTATTGACTCAAGGAAGGGATGTTGTGACTCGTGTATGCCTTCAGGTTGTTTACATGTGTATTACCTAGGGTTTTAAAATTTTAAATCGAAACAAAGTTTTAAAAGAAGAAGTTGGAAGTTTTTCTCGGGTTTGGTCTCAGGGGAAGTCATTAAGGGATAATTAATTAAGGATGATAAATTAATTTCATTAATTAAGGATTTGTAATTAATTAATGTTAATTAAGCAGGGATAGTGATTAACTCATAATTTATTTTGAGCTAATTAAATTAATTATAATCAGGTGATTAGTTTATCTTGCTTGTGGATGAGTGGATTTTATTGAATGCCGTGAATTGTTTGATATCTCTGATATGTGATGTTCTATGATATGATTGCTTTGGATTGAGCTGTGATAACTGTGATTTATTTATCTGTGATGAATTTACATATTTATTTGTGAATGAAAGATAAGCGTTATAGGAATTATACCGCTTATTGATATTGTTGTGCTCGGATTTATGATGGTTTTTTATTGTTGTATGCAAAACCCCTAATCACAACACATAACTGGTTAAGTCATGGGTATTTTGAATTTAATATTATTCAAAATGGTGAATTTTTTTTATTTTCAATCCAAAATGATTTGAAAGTTAGGTTGGATTAAATATGAAAAAAAAACTTTTGGAAAAGGAATTCTTGAAATTAAAATTATTTTGAATATAATATGGCTTGTTAAAGTTTTGAGATTTTGGAAACTATGGTTTAAAAAGGATTATACATGATTTTAAATCGTTTTTAAAGTATTTTAAATGAACTATTGTGGAAATTTAAATTTTACTCACATAGAACTTGCTGGCGGGTCGCTGATTTTCTAATTTAAATTTTAAACGCTATAACTTGAGTAAATTTAATCAAATTTCGCCGAAACAAAAACCTTTGTTTTCAAATAATAATAGCTTTCATATAAGGAAGATTTTCCAGTTTTTGTTGAAAGGATTTCGAGTTATGGGCATATCAAATGGAAATAGTTTTGAAAGCTATGAGTGAATCATTGTTAAAGATTTGGTAAACCTTGTTTCAAACCGAAGAGGATCTTAAATATGGATCTTTTGTTTAAAAGATTAAAAATGAAAATTTGTTTAAACCATTCAAAAGGAAAGGTTTTGGGAAGAAAGGGCTAAAAAGTATGACTTAACTAAGATCCCAATGTATCCACATGTTTAAAAAAATAAGCACTCATTATTTAGATTAGCCGGAAGAGGACATTAAGTCATAAAACCCATTCCGAATAATGAAATGACGAAATGGATGTCATTTGAAGATGGTGGTGAAGACAGGGTATTTTTGAAAATGGAAGGATGATCCTATTGATTGTCTCCGCACTGAGTTGCTCCGATATAGAGATTACCCTAAGTGATGGAGAGTCCGGACGTGATTAGGGAATATCCGGATTTGCAAGGGCTTCTTTCCTTAATTGGAGGAAGTACCTTTGGTTCCATTCAGACCCAGGATGGACTTGTATGGATGTACGTCTGACGTTACACTTTGAGATGTAAAGCTGGTTTCTATCAAATACATTTCTATTTGGTGGTGGAGAATTTATTCTCTTAGCTTAACACCCTTCTCTGAGACGTACGAGCTCAAAGGTTATGTAGTTGATGGTTACTGGTGATATATTCCCAATTTGGTAATGTGGCATGTTAAGTGCTGATCATTGGTTGATCGACGCATGGCTTTTGTGAAAAGCGTAGCTTTGTGGAACGAGACTTCATCGAACTTCATACCGTGGAAATGGTCGAAACAGGAAGGATGCGGCAAGGTTACGGGGGTCGTGCCCCTTAGTTTATGTGCACTTCCTTCTGGATAAAAAGTGGAATCATGGTATGGAGCCCAGATATTTAACTTATGTGGTTGTTGGAATTTGTTGGTGAGGCCTCGGTAAAGGTCAGTGACGATCGAGGAATGGCATACTCGTGACAGTTAGTTACCAGTTACAGAGGTAACCCGACCTTGGGTTGCCAGAGATCCGGTTAGGTTCTCGGGACGTCCCTCCAGAGGTGTACCCATTCGGAAAGGATTTTCCTTAGCCTTGACCATTTGTTGGAAATCCAATCACCCAATACGAGCCCTATACAGTTTTAGTTGTAGAACCTGCAATCTAACATGGTAGCTATAGTAGGCATACTATAACGGTACGTATGCTGGCTAAGATTAGTATTATACTTTCAAAAAAAAATTCCACACTATGCACTAATAATACTATTAAAAGGATTTTCACATATCAAGCATGTTTGACTATCATAAGGAGAAATCTCCCTCATGTGTGCGATTGCATTGAATGTGTGCTGGGAGGCCTTATGGTAGTTTCATTTTCCAAAAAGCATAGTGGATTTCTTTTTGTTATTTCTTTTGTACAAACAATTGTTTTTATTTGCTCACACCAGTCCCATGACTGACCTAGAGTTTGTTGTTCCCTTTCTAAAATCTGGATGCCTATAATTTTCCACATGGGCAGTCTAGAGTCAGGTTATCAGATAGTCAGCTAGTGGATGTAGATTTTGGCAGTCTTTGGAGTCTGTGGATTTGGGGGATCGCATTCGCCTCATTGCAACATGATAGTGTTTTGAGCTTCTGGGATTGGTCTTTGAAGCTTTGGAATGGAGATGCAATCTGTTGGATTCTCTCTCTCTTGTAGATCATGATGGTGTTACTCTTTTGTTGTTGTATCTATATCGGCTCTGAAATTGTCAATCTTTATTATCAGATGTTGTATCCATTTTGTGCATCAATAAATTCTTCTTTGTTTCCGCTATGTTGTTTTCACCTAATGTGTTATAAGCTCCGACGAACCAGACTCAACATTTGAATCTCCGGCATACGAATACGGTGATGTATTGGGTGCCGATTTTCGAAGGTCGAGTCCGAGTCGTTACATTTTGGTATCAGAGCTAAAGGTTGAGTAAGAACTTTAGATTTGGAGGATAACTCATTAGGTGACTCATTAGAGATATGGTTATAAATGCCCTAGAATGAGTATATTTCCTAAGATATCTTGTCTGTATGTCTTAGTCAATTCTCTTACTATTCACTGATAGTGAGAACGAGTACAAGAAGAGGACGAGGTAGGGGACAGGGGTGTACCACTGCAAATGGTCAATACCCTATAACAATAAGGAACAACTTTTCCTATCAAGTTCTTTTGTTCATCATCCAATTTCAATCCTTTGATGGCTTTCTGGCAGCCACAAGAAGAGGCTTTTATGTGGTAGAGACCATTACTTTGGCCGAATCAGAGATGAGTTCACATGAGATAAATTTGCGTAAGTATTTGAGCAGCGTTATATGCCTTTCGCTAGTATTTCCAGGATGTATATAGAAATTACCTTACTTCTTACCTAATTTTCTTCTTTATGATAAATTTGTTAGAGTTCTATTCGACACTAGAGTCACGCATAGTTTTTATTTCCCAATAAACCGTAGAAGAGTAAAATCTTAAACCCAAATTTGTAAACGAATCTATTTGTGTGAAAAATTCGGTAGGAGGCCTGCGAATTTTTGTTTACGTTGTAAAAAAGTTCCAATTTCGTATTCTCTTCATCAATTTTCTATCACTCTTTTCGTTCTTGGCTTTAATAAATTTGAAATTTTACTTGAATAAATTAGTTAATAAAATATGAAGCTAAAATAGATTGTATCAGTAAAACAATTTCGATCAAAACCAAACTTGAGAATTTTATTGTGATTTCTTGTAAGGATCCAAGTCCGAAGAGGGACAAGCTAATATATATACTTTAGGGTATTCAGACCCATAGCATGGGATAGGTCCATCTTGGAAAAGAACCGAGCACCATCTAGATTAGCCCAAGGATTCCATCAGCTGAGAATTGCGAAGGATTGTATCCCTTTGTCCATTTTTTTGGGGACTTGATATATTCTACGAATGGTTAGTTATGCCCTTCGGACTAGCTAATGCCCTCGCATATTTCCTAGACCTGATGACCCGAGTATTTCGTGAAGTGTTGAATAAGTTGTTCTCATATTTATTGATGATTTTCTGATTTAGTAAGCCAAATGTAGAATAGATATTTCAGCTTGATCTAGTAAACCATTTCCCTATCTATTCATATGTTCTTTGTTGTCTCCTTGTCTAGCAAATTAGGACGAAATTTTCTTAAGGGGGAATCTGTAAAGAACCCCTTTTTAAGCCAAATTTAATTTAGTAATTAATATAAATTTATGGATTAAATTGTGAACTAATTTAAAATATTTTCAAAACAAATAAGATATATATATATATATAAATAGGTTGCAAATAGAATTTGAATTTGAAAATGAAAAAATAAATATCTTAAAAATAAATTGGATTTAAAAGTAGAGATCAATTTCTAGATTTTCATAAAACAAAAACTTTTTCAAATTCAAAACCTGAAAACAAAGTCAAAGCAAAACCAAGTCCAGTTTTCAAATACAAAAAGTTCCAGATCAAAGCTAAATCAAAGAAACAAGATTTCATCTCAAAACAGCTTTAGTTTGATCATCAAAGTTGCAGTTCAAAATCATTTCCAGATTTTCAAAAATCATTTCCAGGCTCAAGCCTGTTCTCTATTATTTTGATCCAGGCGAGTAAACTACCTATATAAAAACTTAAACCTGATATATCTTGTATACATTGATTAGTGCTTGAAAATATGTTGTGAAAAAGGTTGGTATATATGAAAATATGCCTACATGCATGTAAATATGTTGATCTTGTGCATGTTTGTTTGTCTCTGTTCTAAACATACAAGTTTAAAAATTCTTTCAAAATTCAAATCCTCGTCTCCTAATCCTCTTTAGAGTATGACATTTAAAAAAAATTGTCTAAGCTAAAAAGATCTTAATTTTAAAAATCATTTTTAAGTTTAATAAGTTTGATTTTTTTTGGAAAATCAAGAAATACAGATGAACGCAAAACACATCAAAAATTCGAGAGTCAAGATTTCTTGTTTCAGTTATATCATCTTGTTCGTTTTCGAAAACGATAATTTTTAGAAGTGGAATCATGATTTTTAAGTTTTTTTTCATGGTGAAATGGAGAGATGAATGGAAATTAGTTTTTTGTCGAATCCTGGTGATCGATGAAGAGATAATCCTCGGGATCGTGGTTGGAGGTAGCAGGGATGTTGACGAACACGACAAAAATGGTCTGCGGTTTTCCTGACCACCGTGGTGGCCGAACGAGGACAATTTAGGGTTGCTGCGTCGTCGTTGAGGCCTTGGAGTCGACCGATGCAAGGGGGATCGATGCGTGAATCTTCGGTGAAGCTTTGGACGCGATCGCATGATTTCTGATGGCCAGAGGTGGCAATACGCGGCGATTCTTTGATGATCATGTTCGTCCCAGTGGGTTTCAAGTTGCTCGATTTTGTTTCCATGATCGATTCTTGGTTCTGGGTAGTTGCTTGGGTCGAGTAGGTCGATGATGACTTGTGGGTTATGGACGCGATGGTCGGAGTTGCCTCGTTCAGGCGTGCACGTGCACGCGTGTCAGATTGTACTTTGGTTTTGATTGTTATAGATGGTTTTGGAGAAGACGAAGTTGCCTCGGGTATTGACTCGGAGAAGGGATGTTGCGACTCGAGTATGCCTTCGGGTTGTTTGCATGTGTTTTACCCAGGGTTTTAAAATTTTAAATCGAAACAAAGTTTCAAAAGAAGAAGTTAGAAGTTTTTCTCAGGTTTGGTCTCGGGGGAATGACGAGATGACTCTCGGGTCTGAGATTTTAAATTTTAAATAAACAAGTTTTTTCAATTTAAATTAAATCAAGTTTAAACATTTTCTTGTTTAATTCTTTTAAAATAACAAATGTTTTATTTTTAGTTTTGGAAATAGTTAAAGTTAAAGGTTAAAAATAAATTATTTTAATTAATCAAGTTTAAAGTGTTTATAATATATATATATATATATATATATATATATTCATTTATTAATTCTTAAACTTATTTTAAATAAGTTAAATAGCTTAATTAAGAAGTTAATCAAATGGATAAAGATGTTTGTAGTTGTTGATTAACTTAAAGGTCTAAGCCAATTCATGGGTTAATGATAAATTTATTTCAAAGGTTAAAAATTTTAAAGTTAGTTGTTTTAAAAATCAATTGATTTGATTTTAATAAATTATATATTTAGATAATTATGTAATTAAATCCTTAAGTGTTTTCAAATATAATTTAATGATGCAATTGCGTAGGTTATTAAGTTAAATATATTAAACTTTAATTAATCAAAGGGTCTCAGATGATTTTAAATAATTAAATTCAAGCATTTAATTTAATGAGATATAAATGATGTATTAATTAAGATAAAGGGTTTATCTTTTAATTAATTTAGGATCTTGATTAATTAAAGGATCACTAATTTATTATTGTAAATAATTAATGACTGGTTAATTAATATAAGTAACTAAGGGATAATTAATTACTTAAATGACAATTACTTAATGTAATTAATAAAAGATTGTTACTTAATGTAATTAAGGGATAATTACTTAGTGTGATTGAGGATAATTGATTACTTAAACGATAATTACGTGATGTAAGTAGTTAGAGAATAATTAAATAATTAAAGGTTAATTATTTAATAATTAAAGGTTAATTAATTAATTAATTAAAATTTAATTAATTTATAATTAAAGGATAATTGATTAATGATTAAAGGTTAATTAATCAAGTGATTATAGAATAATTACTTAATGTAAGTAACTAAAGGGTTAAATTGTTAATGAAATTAATTAAGGGTTAATGAATTAATTAATAATTAAAGGTTAATTACTTATCTATTAAAGGTTAATTAATTAATGATTAAAGAGGACTTAATCAATAATTAAAGAGGACTTAATCAATAATTAAGGGATAATTAATTAAGGATGATAAATTAATTTCACTAATTAAGGTTTGTAATTAATTAATGTTAATTAAGCAGGGATAGGTGATTAATTCATAATTTATTTTGAGTTAATTAAATTAATTATAATCAGGTGATTAATTTATCTTGCTTATGGATGATTGGATTTTATTGAATGCCTTGAATTGTTTGGTATCTCTGATATGTGATGTTTTGTGATATGATTACTTTGGATTGAGCTGTGATAACTGTGATTTATTTATCTATGATGAATATACATGTTTACCTATGAATGAAAGATAAGCGTTATAGGAATTATGCCGCTTATTGATATTATTGTGCTTGGATTTATGATGGTTGTTTATTGTTGTATGCAAAACCCCTACACACAACACACACACAAATGTGGATTTCACGGCGAATTGGTTAATTCATGGGTATTTTGAATTTAGTATTATTCAAAATGGTGAAATTTTTTATTTTGAATCCAGAATGGTTTGGAAGTAAAATTGGATTAAATATGAAAAAAAAATTGGAAAAGGAAGTCTTGATATTAAAATTATTTTGAATATAATATGGCTTGTTAAAGTTTTGAAATTTTAAAAACTGTGGTTTCAAAAAGATTATACAGGATTTCAAACCATTTTTTAAAGTATTTTAAATAAATTATTTTGGAAACTTAAATTTAACCCAAATGGAACTTGCCGAGGATACAACGGTTCACTGATTTTCCAATTTATACTTTAAAAGGCTATAACTTGAGAAAATTTAATCAGATTTTATCGAAATGAAAACCTTTGTTTTCAAATAATAATAGCTTTCATAGAAGAATTTCCACTTTTTGTTGAAAAGATTTCAAGTTAAGGGTAAATCAAATGGAAATAGTTTTGAAAGCTATGAATGAATCTTTATTAAAGATTTGGTAAACCTTGTTTCAAACTGAAGAGGATCTTAAAGATGGATCTTTTGTTTGAAAGATTAAAAATGGAAATTTGTTTAAACCATTCAAAAGGAAAGGTTTTGGGAAGCAAGGGCTAAAAAGTGTGACTTAACTAAGATCCCAATGTATCCATGTGTTTAAAAAAAAATAAGCCCTCATTATTTGGATTAGCGGAGAGAGGACATTAAGTCAAAAAACCCATTCCGAATAATGAAACGACGAAATGAATAGCATTTGAAGACGGTGGTGAAGACTGAGTATTTTCAGAAATGAAAGGATGACCATGTTGATTGTCTCTACACTGAGTTGCTCTGGTATAGAGATTACCCTAAGTCACGGGGAGTCCGGACGTGATTATGGAATATTGGGATTTGCAAGGGCTTCTTTCCTTAATTGGAGGAAGTGCCTTTGGTTCCATTCAGACCTAGGATGAACTTCTATGGACGTATGTCCGACGTTACACTTTGAGATGTAAAGCTGGTTTCTATCAATATATTTCTTTTTGGTGGCGGTGAATTTATTCTCTTAGCTTAACACCCTTCTCTGAGACGCACAAGCTCAGAGGTTATGTAGTTGATGGTTACTAGTGATATATTCCTAATTTGGTAACGTGGCATGCTAAGTGATGATCATTGGTTGATCGAAGCATGGCTTTTGCGAAAAGCATAGCTTTGTGGGACGAGACTTCATCGATCCTCACACCCCAGAAATGGTCGAAACAGGAAGGATGTGGCAAGGTTACGGGGGTCGCGCCCCTTAGTGTATGTGCATTTCCTTCTGGATAAAAAGTGGTGTCATGGTATGGAGCCCAGATATTTAACTTATGTGGTTGTTGGAATTTGTTGGTGAGGCCTCGGTAAAGGTCGGTGACGACCGGGGAATTGCATACTCGTGACAGTTAGTTACCTAGTTACAGAGGTAACCCAGCCCTGTTTTGGCAGAGATCCGGTTAGGTTCTCGGGGCGTCCCTCCAGTGGAGTACTCATTCGGAAAGGAAGTTCCTTAGCCTTGACTTGTTGGAAATCCAATCACTCAATACGAGCCCTGTACAGTTTTAGTTGTAGAACCTGCCATTTAACATGGTAGCTATAATAGACATACTACAATGGTACGTATGCTGGGTAAGATTAATATTATACTTTCAAAATGTTTTTCCACACTATGCATTAATAATAATACCAAAAGGATTTTTACATATCAAGCGTGTTTGACTATCATAAGGAGAAATCTCCCCCATGTATGTGATTGCATTGAGTGTGTGTCGGAAGGCCTTATGGTAGTTTCATTTTCCAAAAAGCATGGCGGATTTCTTTTTATTTCTTTTGTACAAACAACTGTTTTTGTTTGCTCACACCAGTTCCATGACTGACCTGGAGTTTATAGTTCCCTTTCTAAACTCTCGGAGCCCATAATTGTCCACACGGGCAGCCTAGAGTTAGGTTATCAGATAGTCAGCTAGTAGATGTAGATTCTGACGGTCTTTGGAGTCTGTGGATTTGGGAGATCGCATTCGCCTCATTGCAGCATGATAGTGTTTTGAGCTTCTTGTATTGGTCTTTGGAGCTTTAGAACAGAGATGCAATTTGTTGGATTCTCTCTCTCTCTCTCTCTCGTAGATCATGATGGTGTTATTCTTCCGCTGTTGTATCTATATTGGTTCTGATATTATCAATCTTTGTTATCAGATGTTGTATCCCTGTTGTATCCATTTTGTGTATCAATAAATTCTTCTTTGTTACCGCCGTGTTGTTTTCAACTAATGTGTTATAAGCTCCGGCGAACCAGACTCAGCATTTGAATATCCGGCATTCGAATACGGGTGATGTATTGGGTGCCGATTTTTGAAGGTCGAGTCCCGGTCGTTACACGAGCGATTTTATGGATTTTAATATTTAATTTGGGATTGTGGTTCGAAATGATATATAACCGTAAAATTTGAAACTATGATTGAAGTGATAGATATCCGCATTACTTGACCTAGAGTAGAGAATTATACACGGACATCGAATTGGTTAAATTAAACGAAATTAAATCTTTCGAATATAGCTAAAGGACAATTTGAAATAAAATTTGATTTATAAAAAAAAGAATTGAATTATTATTGGAAAATCAAGTTTTATGTTGGAATGTGAATTGGTTTAGAGGAACCGCTTTAAGAAATTAAATTGGAAGTTTAAAGTTGAATTTTTAGGTATAAATGAAATTTTATCGGAATTAAGTTATTGAATATGGTGTGAAATATAACTTTCAACTGTGTTGAAATTAGAATAATTTAAATTTATATTTCAACATGGATTGGAAAGAATTTGGAATGAAGATTTCGGAGTTGGGTTTTGTTGGTTTAGAATTGTAATGATCCATATATGTTGGAATAAGATAAATAGTTAAATTGATATTAATTTTGAACTCATACTCTAATATAAACTGTTTTAAAAATATATTATTTTAAAGACTTTAATTATTAAGATTTTCGAACTATTTTAACCCATAATTAACTATATTAAATCATTTTAACCTATTTTCGACCATTCAATTTATTTTAACTAATTAACCCATTTTAACTTATTTAAACCTAATTAATGTATTTTAAAGCTATTTAATCTATTTTAATTATATTTAATCTAATTTAAAATTATTTAATTATCTTAAATCAATCTAACAGTATCTTTACCTATAACTAAACTATTTTAGAGTAATTTAACTATTTATAACTATTTCAATTTTCTATAATTATTTAAACTATTTTCTATGTTTTCAGACTAAGTAGCGGAAAAGTATTTATATTCAATTCATAAGAAGATATGGTTAAATATTGTTATAACCTAAGTAGGAAATTAAATGCTACAATTAATTGAATATGATGGTTTTGGAATGAGGATTTTACCTGGTTGGCAATATGATGTTTGAAAGAAATTATGATTTCGGAAATGATATGATTTAAAAGGTGAATATGATTCAAATTGAATATGATTTCGAAAGTGATATGGTTTTGATAGTATGATATTTTTATATCAGTTGTGAATTGACCTTTTGAAACGTAAAAGAACCATCCAGTGTGAAATAAGCATTTGGTTATTAAAGAGACCATGATCGGATATTGTCATACTTTCTACCAATACCAAAAACCACTTTAACAACTGTGTACGTGGTGGAGATTGCAGAAATGAAGTAGGATGGTTGGCGAACGATTTCGGTATAAGGTATGACGTGGCCCTGACTCTCGTGGGTCAGCTTAGATGTGACTAAAACAAGAGCTATACAGGGGCCAAGTGAGGTCATTCTTTCGATCGGACACATTTCTTCGATACTGTATTCTGACTTCGGGATTGATTTGGTGGCCACCCTTGATTTTGATTTGTGAGTGTGTTTCGAGGTGGGTGGTAGTAGCTGCTATGCATTACCACTAGTCCGAGAGTGCAATTGGTATATCTACCCTGGAATTGCCTTGAGTGTCGTGTTCACATGCGCTAAGCACCTTCTACGAGTTTGTTTTGTATCATACCTATGGATAGCCCTCCAGTTTACGGAGGAATTACGGTACTGTAAAGACTATGACAATATATAAAAATGTGTCAAGGAAGATATGAGTAATGCCTAAACACTATTTTAATACTTTTACTTTATTGTAGACATATTATAAGAGCGTATTGTACTACATATTAGATAGTTTAACTGATCCTTAGGAGATGTGAATCCCGAACATCTCTTAAGTTATTGCACTCATGTTAAACACTAGATAAGAGATATCAAACCCCATAAACGTATCTGAGCCGTTGCACTCTTACTTAACATTGATTTAACTTACATAAGATCTTTTAGTTCCGACTCGAGTGTTTTGTCTTTTCAATTCGCTCGGGTCAGCTTGAGCATTTCAGGATTTGAAGACCTTATATCTGGAGGACGTAGACATAGATTTGTATTACTATTATTTACTATATTTATTCCACTCCACTCATACTGTTCCACTACATTATTTATTTATCTCTGATATGTGTAACTCTGATTTTGTGTTGCATAAGAATAGTCAAATGTATTTATAAAACAGCTTCACGAACAGTTATTTGATTATTATATTTTGTCATTCCGCTGTGAGATTTTGTATTTGATTTTATTTTTTCTCTTTTTCTTATTTACCCATAACAATCTACCATTTTGAATGGTTTGAGTTTAACCGTGTGTCTACTTAAAATGGCCAAAAGTCAGGTCATTACAATTGGTATTTAAGCTTTGGTTTAGCAGTTTCCTTAGCTTTATGGGGTCTGGCTCGTATAAAATAGGGTATTAATACCCTATAATGAGTCGTTGAGCATATAATATGAGAGAGCGTATTTGTTAGTGTTATAAAAGGTTTTTATATTGTGTTAATTTGTCCCGTTTTGCATTTATAAATTATAGTTGGTGCATAGGATGCTATGACATCGATAGGGATTTCTAAACACTTACTAGGGAACTCCGACAGATATTTGTTTTGAAATATAGGTAAATGAAATAATTTTTCCTATTATATAATTTTGTATATATAAAATAATTTTAAATTGATATATTTGGTCGTAATACATTTGTTTGTTAGGTAGTGAAATGTATAAAAATTGATTGAAGATAAGATTTACAAATAAAATGAATATAAATTAAAATTTGAGAACTTAAGTTCTAGATTTTTGAAATTCCTTCCAAAAAGGTTTTGAAATATAATGATAGTAGTATTTAGAAGTATTTTCTGATATGAATGTTTCAAGATGATTTGAAAGAAATGTTTTAAAGAATTTTTAAAGGAAATAAGTTCGGTACTCCCCTCTCTATCGTTGGAAAATAATTTCGGTGATGAGTGCATGCATCATCGGCATTCATTTTCGAGTTTCAATGTGTGAAGACCGTTGTAGTATTCAACTACAACTTTGTTTGATAAATTAATATTGATTTAATTTTAAATATGATTTGATATATATATATATATATATATATATGGTTATATATATTATTTTAAATAATTTAAAGTGGAATCGGCATTTAATTCTTAAATTCCTATAAGTTAAAGATTTCAATTATTGTAATGAAATGAAACTTAACTATTTAATAATTGGAATTTCTAAAATGAAAATAAGAAATTAAATGCTAAGCCAAGAATTAAAAATACAAGAAATTTGAAGCTTGTAACTTGTACGTAATGGGATATTTAAAAAATAATTTGAAGGATGAAACTATTGAACATTTTAGTTAACTAAACAAATAAGATAAGCTTGTATAACTTTCAATTGCATTCTTAAACACACACACATATATATAACTTACCATAATATTTAAAAGTTGTAATGTTAAATGGGATATGCAATATAATATTATATAAGAAAATTTTAAATAATGAAAGTGATTAATAGAATTACTTTTTTAAATAAAAGTTTTGATATTATAATTGTTATAAGCTTAAGTCATAATTGAAAAGTTATTAATTAAATGTAATAGGAAAATGAATACTGTAGGTAATTGATTATAAACTTAAGTTAATGTTTGGAGCTTTTTATAATTAAAGTAAAATAATAAAACGAGTACTATATTTAGTAAACAAATATAACTTCATAAATTGTTAAAAGGATTCGTAAGGTGGGTTTAATATTCAATGACAGTATGTAGAGAAATGAATGTAAATAAAAAGAGTAGGAAACTTAAGTATGAACTTTTGCACTAATGAATATTAATATCTAATGGAAATCTAGTATACAAATTAGTAAATGTGAACTAAACTACAATAAAATGTAAGTAATACTTAAATAATAAATGCATTGATCCTTATAAACTATTGAATGGAAATAACTTATGTAAGAAATGAATATAAAGTAATGGAAAGAAATTGACATTATTTAAACAAATAAAAATGAAATTTGGTAAGCAATGAATGGAGATAAATGAAATAAGTACTGAATGAATGAACATGAATTTATTTAAAAAGAAACCTATGTAGTTCTTTAAGAGTTGATTTACATATGTTTAAATTTTTTTGTATAAGTAACATATGTAAGAAAATGTAAATATCATATATAAGAAAAGGTAAATGATTTATATACATATATATGTATGAGAGAGATGGAAATAAAATATCTAAATAATACTAATTGGACTATGTATGAAAGAATTATATAATAACATATCTAAATAATACTAACAAGACAAATACTAAATAATTATAAGATGTATAAACTAATATCAACAATTACAAGTACAAAAATTAGAACAAAGCTTAAAATAATCTTATGGACCTTTGATCATAAGTAAGTTATGATTAACAGTAAAATCATCGTATAAGTTTAAAAAATATTAATACTACTATTGTTGATGTTAAAAATATTATTATTGAGTTTAAATAGTTTAATATTATAACTAATCTCATTAAGATATCCTTTAAACAGGTTATTTTTAGCTAATTTATATTTGGGATTAGAAATCTAATTAAAACAAAATGAAGAAATTATATAAATCAATTTGTTAAAATGACTATTATTATTATTATTAAAAATTCTTTCATTTTTTTCAAACCAAATATACCAACAAATAATAATGAATAAGTGTAGAGTAAAAATTTTATAATCTTTTTGAACCTAAATCTAAAAGTATTCCAATAGAGTTCACAATCTGAAATTTTAGTGTGTATATTGAAGTTAAATATTTTAAGGGTATTATTTAGAATAAAATAAGTATCTATGCAATCATAGATAAATGATTAATATCTTCAAGATATATATTGCAAAAATAGCAATTATTATTATTTTGAATATTTTTACTCTTAAAAATTCTATTGTGTCCATTTTTCCGTGTAGAAGTAACCACATATGAATTTTAGATTTAGGAGGAGCGTTGGATTTCCAAATAAATTTAAAAGAATTATTAGCTATACCCGAAAAATTAATAAATATATAAAATGAATTAGAGCTATATTTATTACTCTTATCCCACTCCCAACTAATAATGTCATTATCATTATCAATTTTATAAAGATTTAATCTAGCATAAAGCAAAAAAAGTTGTCTAAAGGTAGAGCCTACTAAGATACTGTTAAACTAAACTTCCAAGGAGGGTCATTTTCAGGAGAATAAACCTCGTTAATTAAAGCATACTTAAAATTGCAGATTTCATAAAGCTTTTTAAACTCTATCCTAAGAGGTGAGGTAGAAATCCAATGATCATGCCAGAAAGAAATGCAATAGAAGAATAATAATACCTAGGTTAAAAATTTCATGACATTTTAAAATAGATTTCAAAAAGTTTGATAAATTACGAATTATTATAGGAGTAATTTGATATAAATTACTACTACCATTATAGTAATATTTAGAAATGATCTCTTTCCAAGTAGCTTTATCATTAATATCCTTAAACTTTCATAACCATTTACCCAATAAGGATAAGTTTATATTACGCAAATTAATGACTCCTAAACCTCCATCTGTTTTAGATTTACAAACTATTTCCCAATTTACTAAGCATTTAATGCAACTATTATGGTTTTCACCACTCCAAAGGAAATCCCTTCTAATTTTATCTATTTTATCAATCACCCAATCTGGAAAAAGATGCATAGACATCCAATAAATCGGGAGTGCTGATAAAATAGAATTTATTAAAACTAATCTACCCGCTCTTGATAGTAATCTCCCATTCCAATTAGAAATCCTATTTTCGATTTTATTTATGATTAAAAACTAGTCGCCATGTTTGAGCTTAGTAGGTCTAATCCCATTCCAATTGGTATATAACAAATTTTTATTTCTTCCAATATTAAATATCAAAAATCTTATTAAAATAACAATTTTTAGTTGTCAAAAATTACGGGTCGTTACACTCTCCCCCACTCAAAACTTTTCGTCCCCGAAAAGGGAAAAGAAAGGAAATGAAGGAATTAAGAAATCAATATATCTTATTCAAAATATTAAATTTATAAACACTTAATTTACATAATTAAATAATTTAAATAAAATATATCAATTTATAAACAATTATATCCTTTTATATTCTAATTAATAAAGTTTTGAAAACATTCCATAAAATTTTCTAAGTCTAGAATTTTCAGAAAATTTCGGCAGAGTCTCCTTTGTACGAGAGGCTCGGAAGAAATAATATTATCAATAATAACAATATATATCATAATTTTCTCAAAATAATATATCCCAACAGCTGGAAAAACAATATAACATCGCTAGAAAATCGTAATCCGAGAACGTACCTATTTGTCTGACAAATAACGCTTATTTTGTGAAAGCAAAAGCAGTAGCAATTGCTTCCATAACCTTTATTTCACTTATATAACCCAGAAGAGTTAATAATTATATAAACATGAAATATTTAAGTCGTTTCAATTTATAGCAACAATCAGTATAACATAACATCAATCACTTGCAACCAAAAGCATACAATCATCACATGAAATCAAATTAATTAACCATCCATCCATATCAGGTAAACAATTGGTTTGTTCGGGTTCAAAAACTCTTAATTGTATAAAATGAAAAATAACTACTAAGTATACCTTATACTCAATAGGCTTAGATAAAACTCAATAGGTTATTCATACATCCTAAACAACTAGAAATATCCTTTCTCCAAACAACCATAAACCGAAACAAACAACAATTTCCAACATTATTTAAGTTTGTTTTCATATTTCTTTTCATATCATTTATTGTTTGTCTTTTTTTCATTCGTGCAGTGATTATTTTCTTTAATTTACATCCATTTCTTATAAAAATTCAATTTCCATTCATTCGTATAGTACTTAATTCCATTTGTTTACATTCATTCATTTACATATATAAATATACATATATATGTATAATTCTAATTTATTTCCTTAGTCATTCATCAGACGCAGGCATGGGGTGATAGGGTGTTAGGTTCACTTTGCAGGTACTCGCGACTTCAGATTACAGGTTTGTGGATTGCAGAGGGATCATCGGAGCAGAGTTTTCCTCTCAGATCCACTAGTAGTTCCACCTCAGATACAGGATTCCTTCATCTCCATTATGGCGTTCTATTTCTAGGAGGATCTACTTTCTGATTCGTATTTATTTTGATTTGTACAGAGTCTCTAGAGCGGATTTTCCATTCAGTATCATTTTCAGATCCACTTCAGAGTAGTTGCTTTTCCATTCCTTTCGAACTTGAAGCATGGAGCTTCCTTCTTAGCCTGTGACGATGTCCAGTATTTTGGCTTTTCTTTAGTTTTTTTAGGTACTTCTAACACCTTAGTAATGGGCGGTGGCCATGCCGGACCTTGATATTAGGGTGTGATGGGTGGCGGCCTTGTCGGAACTCATCTTAGGGGTACTTGAGTACTATTGTTTCTTATATCTATTTCTGTTACCTCTCAGGCATGTTGGCAGCGCCTTATTTTGTGATATATATAGTTGCATGTGTGCTCTCCTTTATTTACAGAAGATAACACATTTTTCTCACAAAATTTGTGATATGCTAATTAAATAGTAACTGAGATGAAACGGAACAATGTTAATTAAAGTTAATTATTAGAAAATTGAATGAAATTCCAATCAATTGAATAATGTAAATGTTATACTTGGTTATAAATTGAGTATAAGAAAACAAATGTAAATATTTAATTAATTAATGAAATAATATATTGTTAATGGTAATTGAATGAAATTAGCGTTATGAAAGCAACTGTAACATTTGTTTGCAAGTAATAAACTTATAGGCGTGATTAAAGATTAATGGTAACAATTACTATATGTTACCTATTTATTTAGTCTATTAAATTAAAATTGGAAATCAATTGCAGTTAATTCACTTAATTAGTGCACTTAATGTAGATTAAATTGATAATTGAAGAATATTATTCAATAAGATTTAACCAATGTAAATTCTATTCATAATATGATAATTGAGCGAATAAGAAGAATTGAAATCAAGCCTGATCAATTTATTAGAATTTAAGCTATAATAAATAGATTTATTGAAATTAAATATAATTAAATATTCTGGAATTGGAGAATATTTATGCACTAAGGCATAAACCAGTGTTAATTATATCCATAAGATGATAATTGGTTTAATAACATGATTGAAAAGCATAATTTATATTTACCGAACTTATTGAAATTGAAATTTAATATTGGAAATTATGCAATATTCAATAATAGATTGATATAGAAATTTGTTATAATGGATCATAAATCACTAAGTAAGCCAAAATGATAGAAATTGTGATTTATTTAATTTGAATTGAAAAAGTGATTTGTTTAATTTATTATTAATTTATTTAATTAACTGAAATATAGCCGCTTTGGCCACTGACTCAGATTTTGATGAAACCAGTTTCATCGTATCCGTAACATAGAATTATTGTAAGATTTCAAGTTTTCGTAACAATCGAACTTGTCATTTGATCGTATGGGCTCGAATAGCCTATAAATCAATTTCATTGAAATCAATTTGAAATAAGTTGATTTTTACATAACTTCTTCATACGATGGAATTAGGACTTGAAACCTGTTCCATTGAGTTTAAAACTATCCAAAACATCTATTTTGATATATAGAATGATCCATTTTCGTTTTAGAGGCAAAACGGGATTTTCGGGTCGTTTATCGTTCCAATCCAAATCGATCTGATCCATTCTTTTCTATTTTAGCTATTCCTATAAATAGCTCATTATAAACCCCAAGCTATTTCTTATTTCCATTCGTCTGTATGTACATTTCCTTCTCAACTTCTCACTCCAATGGCACACAAACAAATTCCCAATTCTATTTCGAATCAAAATTCAAATCCAAAAATCAAACTCCTCCAAACCTTATCAAATTTTATGTCATTTCAAAGCTATTGACGAGCGTAATCCTCTGAAATAATTCATTTTTCAATTTGATGCACCATTTGTCCAAAAATCGAGGTTGAACCTCAACCGTCCATTTTAGGGTTTTGACGATCCAACGGTGGATCGTCGTCCGATCGACGATCAGTGAGTGGCGTTGGAAAGCTGGAGTCGTGCAGGTCGTAGATGTAGTGTTCATTCACCATATGGAGGATCAAATTCACCAGATTTTAGCGATCTTGGAGGCGGAAATGCAAGCCGTTTGGGGACGATCGGGGTGGTTGCAGGGCACTGCCGTGGTCGTCCTAAGGAGAGGGAAGCAGTGGTAGTCTTTTGATGAAGGTAGTAAGGCCGAATGTCGGTGGCGAGGGGCAAAAGGAGGTGGTGGCTTGTTCGGCTAGGGTTCATTCTCGCGTGCAATAGTTCGAACGAGATGGCATGACATGGCTGGTTACGTGTGGTCCTTTTTCATCTTTTATATATTAAAACGTGTAACTTCTAACGTACATAACTTTTACGTACGAGGTCCGATTCACACGCAGTTTCTTGTGTTGGGATCGCATTGAAATTTCATACATTTTGACGATAAGTTTGATGAATTTTGAGACTATTGAATTTTGAGCCCTAATTTGGATTTAAATTCGATTTAGATTCAAAAGTGAGTGTTTTGACCCACTCACAACTTCTAAAATTTCTTGTGTTAGTTGAATTAAATTTATGATGTGATTTGGAATTTATTTATTGTTGTTTGGTATATTTAAATTACTATTCCTGTTAATTTGAAATTATTTTGAATTAAATAGCCATTTAATTTATTATTGAATTTAAATTCCTAATTAATTACCGGTATATGATAATTAGTTAATTGTTGATATTTATTGGTTGAATTGAATGATGATTATGATGGATGTTTGGTTGTTATATTGGATGATTGGATGTTATGATTGATTTATATAATGTTATCACTCTGTTGGTTCCTTTAGTTATTATTAGGAAAATCATTATGGGCTGTAATGATATATACCCGAACGATCTGTAGACTAGGGAAAAATCGTTATGAGTTGAAATGATAGACTCAAGTGATTTTATGGATTTTAATATTTAATTCGAGATTACGGTTTGAAATGATATATAACCGTAAAAGTTTAAATTGCGGATTGAAATGATAGATATCCATATCACTTGACCCTAGGGTAGAGAATTATATAGGACACCAGATTGTTTAAAATAAATGAATTTAAGTCCTTGATTTCAAATCCAGTTAAATGATAATTTGAAATAAAATTTAATTTATAAAAAAAAATTAAATTATTATTGGAAAATCAAGTTTTATGTTGAAATGTGAATTGGTTTAAAAGTACTACTTTAAGAAATTAAATTGAAAGTTCAAAGTTGAACTTTTAAGTATAAATGAAATTTTATCAGAATTAAGTCATTAAATTTGGTTTGAAATATAAATTTGAAATGTATTGAAACTGGAATAATTTAAATTGATATTTCAACAAGGATTGGAAAGAATTTGGATTGAATATTTCGGAATTGGGTTTTGTTGATTTGGAATTGTAATGGTCCAGATATGTTGGAATAAGATAAATAGTTAAATTGATATTAATTTCAAATTCATATTTTAATATAAACTGTTTTAAAAATATATTATTTTAAAGACTTTAATTATTAAGATTTTCAGACTATTAAACTATTTTAACCTATAATTAACTATATTAAATCATTTTAACCTATTTTAAACCATTCGGTTTATTTTAAACTGACTAACCCATTTTAACTTATTTTAAACCTAATTAATCTATTTTAAAGCTATTTAATCTGTTTTAGTTATATATAATCTAATTTAAAATTATTTAACTATCTTAAATCAATTTAACATTATATTTAACCTATAACTAAACTATTTCATAGCATTTTAACTATTTATAACTATTTTAACTATCTATAATTGTTTAAACTATTTTCTATGCTTTTAGACTAAGTAGATGGAAAGTGTTTATATTCAATTCATCGGTTTAAAAGCAGATATGGTTAAATGATGTTATAACCTAAGTTGGAAATTGAATGCTATAATTAATTGAATATGATGATTTTGAAGTGAGGATTTGACCTGATTGGAAATATGATTTTTGAAAGAAATTATATTTTGGAAACGGTATGATTTAAAAGGTGAATATGATTTCAAAGTGAATATGATTTCGAAAGTGATATGGTTTTGAGAAAATGATATTTTGATATCAATTGTAAATTGACCTTATAAAATGTAAAATAACCATCCGGTGTGAAATAAGAGATTGGTTGTTAAAGAGACCAGGATCGGATATTGTCATACTCTCTGTTAATAAGGAAAACCACTTTAACAATTCTGTATGTGGTGGAGATTCCAGAAATGAAGTAGGATGGTTTGGCGAACATTTTCTGTATAAGGTATGACGTGACCCTGACTCCTGTGAGTCAGCTTAGATGTGACTAAAATAGGAGCTATACTGAGCCAAGTGAGGTCATTCCTCCGATCAGACACATTTCTTCGATACTATATTTTGACTTCGTTATTGATTTGGTGGCCACCCTTAATTTTGATTTGGGAGTGTGTTCCAAGGTGGGCGATAATAGCTGCTCTGCGATACCACCAGTCCGATAGTGCAAGTGGTATATCTACCCTGGCATTGCCTCGAGTGCCGTGTTCACATACCCTAGAGCGCCTTCTACGAGTTTATATTGTACCATACCTATGGAGTGCCCTTTGATAGCCCTCTAGTTTACGGAGAAATTATGGTACTGTATAGACTATGGGAATATATAAAAATGTGTTAAGGGGGTATGGGTAACGCCTTAACGCTATTTTAATAATTTTTATTTATTGTAGACATATTATAATAGCGTATTGTACTGCATAGTACATAGTTTAATGGATCCTTAGGAGATATGAATCTCGAACATCTCTTAAGTTATTGCACTCACGTTAGACACTGTATATGATATGTTAAACCCCGTAAATGTCTCTGATGCCGTTGCACTCATGTTTACCATTGATTTAACTTACATAAGATCTTTTAGTTCTGACTCAAGTGTTTTTTCTATTCAATTCACTTGGGTTAGCCTGAGCATTTCAGGATTTGAAGACCTTATCTCTAGAGGACGAAGACTTAGATTTGTATTACTATTATTCACTATATTTATTCCACTGCACTCATACTATTCCGTTGCATTATTCATTTATCTCTAATATGTGTAACTCTGATTTTGTGCTGTATAAGAATAGTCAAATGTATTTATAAAATAGATTCATGAACTGTTATTTTATTATTATATTTTTTCATTCCGTTGCAAGATTCTGTATTTTCTTTTATTTCTTCTCTTTTTCTTATTTACCCCATAACAATCTTCCCTTTGAATGGTTTGAGTTTGACTCGTGTGTCTGCTTAAAACGTCCAAAGAGGCAGGTCGTTACACCAAGGCTTAAAATTTACATTTGTATATTATTACATTACATGCCAAGAAGGAATACAACAATTCTATCCATTTACAAAATATAGATATAACAAATTAAACCTTATTTCACTTGCTTTCAAATTAAGGTTTTCGATTTCAACTTCTTAATTTAACACAACTACTTTTTCAACTTATGTATTAATTCAGAAGTTTTCTACTATTCAAAATATCCAGATATTCCCTTTTATTTCAATAGTTGAAACTACCAATTGTAACGTTTGCGATTTTTCGTCCACGAACGCCGACATCAATACGTCCACTGTATCAACCGTCGAGCAATCGAAGGCCGGAAAACCGTACCGTTAGGGTTAAAGAAGAAGAAAGAGAGAAAAAGATAGAAAAGAATAGAAAGAAATAACAGAACAACATCAGAATCTCACAATTCGCAGCGGAACAACATATAATACATAAATGAATAATCTTTAAACAAAGAACTATATCAGTTATTACATTACATTACATTTCATTACATCGTCAGAGTGTACAACAACAAACAACATCAACAGCGGAAAAGAAATATTATATACTAGTAATACGCCATGCCATCCAGCTTGCCTCCAGCAACTCCTGAATTCCAGAATATCCTGATAAACCTTACTCTTGACTGCCCGTGTGGAAATTGGTGGGCACGCAGAGTTTAGGAAGGAAAACAATAAACTCCGAGTCAGTCATGTGACTGGTGTGAGAACTAAAACAGTTTATTTTTAAAACAAAGAACAGGATAATTTTAAAATAGATTTCGCAATGCTTTTTAGAAAATGAGACTACCATAAGGCCTCTCGCACACACACACAATGCAAACGCAGAATCGGAGGAGATTTCTCCTTATGATAGTCAAAGATGCTTGATACGCATTAAAAAGAAACATTTGATATTATGACTAGTGCATAGTGTGGGAAAAATCATTTCAAAATAAAGATATAAATCTTAGACAGCATAGGCATTTCGCACTTATGCCTACTATAGCTATCATCCAAATAGTGGGGAGCCACCATAAGTGAATGATAGGTTCTACAACTAAAACCCTACAAGATCGTATTGTTTCTTTGGATTTTCCAACAAATGGTCAGGCCAAGGAACTTCCCATTGCCACATGGAAACGCCTCTGGAATGACGTCCCGAGAACCTAACCGGATCTCTGCCAACACATGGCAGGGTTACCCCTAACTGGGTAACTACTAACATGAATATGTCATCCCCCGATCGTAACCGATCTATCCGAGGATCCTCGATTTCCAACAACCACAAAATTTGCAGCAACAACATAGGTTAAATATCTGCGCTCCGTACCATGATACCACCTCTATCCAGAAGGAATGACATACACTAATTCCTGTTTTGACCATTTCCGGGGTGTGAGGTCTGACGAAGTCTCGTCCACAAAGCCACGCTTTATACAAAAGCTGTGCTTTGGGTCAACAAATGATCAAAGTAATGATCACTAAGATAAATGATCAAACAAATGATCATATCACAAATGATCAACAATGATCATTTCACAGCAACACTCAGCATGTCACACTACCAAATTGGGAATATATCACTAATAACCTTCAACTACATAAACTCTGAGCTCGTACGTCTCAGAAAAGGGTGTTAAGCTAAGAGAATAAATTCTCCACCACCAGCAGAAATATATTTGAAAGAAATCAGCTTTATATCTCAACTTGTAATGTCAGACATACAATCCATACAAGTCTGTTCCGGGCTCGAACAGAACTGAAGGCACTTACAAAGAAGTCCTTGCATTCCGGATAATTTCTAATCACGTCCGGATTTCCCGTCACTAAGGGTGATAAAACCTCTATATCGGAGATCAGCCTATGCAGAGCAACTCAACGGTAATCCTTCCGTTTTTGAAAATATCCTTCAACACCGGTCATCGAATGCAATCCATTACGACGTATCACATATTCGGAATGGGTTATACGACCCCAAGGTCCTTTCCTGGCTAACCCGAATAGTGAGCGCTTATTTTTAAAAATAAGTGTAGCATTCAAATTCAAGCAATCACAAAAAATACCTATTTAAATGTAAATATTGATAGTGGGATATTTAACTATCAATAGGCGTGTTCAACATCACCAAATCCAAATAATTTCCCAAATTATTTACTTTCCAAAATATCTTTACTAGATGTAAAATTTTCACACTTCAAAAATAAATCAATATTTATTTTTAAACAAATTCCCTTTTTCATTTATAAATTCCATAGTGAATTTACATTCCAAAATATTTATGAATATATGATTTTTCAAATTGATTTCTAATATTCATTTTCAATTTATCTTTAAAAGATAAATTCTCAAAACATTTCATTTCATATTGGAAAAAAACATTTCCATACTTATTAAATAATAAGTAATTCACAAATCCATTTATTTTCAATACTTAGAAAATATGCAATATACTTAATATCGAAATTAAGTATATATTTCATTCTTTAAGGAAAACGCCCTTTTAAACACATCTATTGGAGTCAAAATGAATGTTGCGTAAAACAACGTTACGACGACCCAAAATCACAAGTATAGGGATTCAAAATTAAAATAGATATATAAATCCCAATACTATACAAAATATTTCCTTTCGGAAATCATTTACTATAACAAAAGTGTTATAGTCCACCATTTCCTTATTTCTCGAAAACGTCTATTTCAACAATGAATGTTGAAATCTATGTATTCGATTTATAATACATTTTAAAACATCGTTAAAACGATTAACTTCATTTTATAATATTCATTTTCCCAAGCATATCCATTTTATTTGATAATATATTCATTGTCCAATCGTGAATATACTTCCTCAACCAATTTCAACTTTCAATTTATCAAATTCCATTGATTTCGAATTTATAAACAATGTCTATAAATTCCATTTCTATTTATAAGCTTCGATTTATAAATCTCCTTTATTAATCCAACTTAATTTATATAACTCAATTATATACCAAAAGTCTAAATTATAAGTTAAATGCTTATAATCCATTTATTTACAAAATAATTCTTTTAAAACTTCACAGATTATAAATCTTATTACTTATAAGATTTCATTTATAACCCTATTTTCAACATTAATAGAACTCCTTTTAAAATTCTATTATTTCAATTTATAAAATATATATTTTATAAATCTCAACTATAAACCATTTTTGCTTCATCAAAGATTTCAATTTAAATGCAAAAATCTGATTTATAAGTTAATTCCTTAAAATCTTTTGTCTTACAACATCTATTCATTTTATAACTTCACAATTCATAAATCTATAAATTTTCATTCACTTATGAATCCATTTATACTTCATTTTAACACTTATAAAAACTTGTTTTATAATTTCAATATTTTTTATTTTAAAATATCAAATTTATACATCTTTCATATAACCCATTTTAAAACTATTCAAAAATCCTATTTAACTATTTTATAAATTTATTAACTACTTATCTCAAAAATCACCTTTTGTTTATATTTCGCAAAAATCTTAATTTTTATAACATAAAAATTTATAACGTTTTAAGTATTTAAAATGAATCAATTCGAAAATTAAATAAAACGTATACTTTCAAAAATTATTTTAAAGATTCTTTTAAAAACCAAAATCATTATTTTAAAACTTTAAAAATGGATCCGATGATGCAACACATCAAATAGTCAATCACAACTTTCAAACATCATATATCGATATGATAATCAATCAAATATCACAATATATATAAATAAATACGGTTGAGGAATCCAGTTGGATCCCTCCAGCCTGTTTCCCTGCATCCACAGACATTAGCACAATACTAATCCCGTTTCAAGATGGGATATCATGGTATATGGGATTTATAAAATATTATCCGCTTAATAGGCGGGGCAATAGGGTCTCATCCGCTATATAATGCGGGAAATCAACAACTCCAATATATGCATATGCCAATATATATATATATATTGCTATATATAGATATATCCTACTATATCTAATATCACAACCAAACAGCAATCAATAACTGCAATCCAACTTTAAATTTTTGAGTGAGAAGTTCTCGCCTTTGCTTTTTATTTGCAATCCATTTTCCATCTCGACTTGATTTCTTGATTTTTAACCTTGTATAAACAATTGTATCGTTTATTAATATCCGAAATAAATCGAACCATTAAATTTTCATTTATAAATTTAATTACCAATAATTTTATTTTAAACTTAAAAATTAAAAATTTGAACTGATTTTTTTTTAAATAAATGAAGTTGTCTAACCATTCGACAAATTTAATTTACTAAAAATTCAATTTAAACAAATGATTTCACTTCAAACCAATTTCTTTTCAATAGATTAACTAAATTAACACTGTTAATTCTGAACTAACCTAATAATTAATTTTCCTATTAAATAGATTAAATTAGCCAAATTATTCTATTAAACAAATTTTCTCTTACCAATTTATTTAATTAAATCGAATTCCCTTTTTAAATAATCCTTTAATAACTGAATAAATTAAGTAAGTAAATTTGGATTAAAAATTTCAATTAAACAGATTCCCTTTGATAAATTTACTTAACAAAATATTAAATTCAAAACTACACTTCTTTTTTAAAAAAAAATAAAAATAAATTGTATTGAAACTACATATACATATACTTAAAAATAATAACAGTTTATATTATCATTTGAAATTCCTATATTTTTTCCTTGTCTGATATATACACTTTTAAATCTTAAAATATTCACTTCATATTGGAATACACTTCTATTATCTTCAATATTATCAATACAGATTTTACAAGCCTTTGAAATATTTTTAACCAGCTTAAAATTGAAGATTCAAATTTTCATTCAACTTTCAAAAGATTAAATTCTAAAATTTAATCGCCAAATTCATTCTGATAAGTTGAAATTTAAGTCAAACCATCATTCAAATATTTAAAATTAATTAAATATTTTCAGTTTAAATTGTTCAAAATTCTGGGTCGTTACAATCTTCCCCCCTTAAAAGAATTTCGTCCCGAAATTACAAGTTAGGAAGAAATGGTCCTTAACTCGTCTACTATTTTCCACAATCCAAATAGTTTCATCAACTTACTAACCTAAATCTTTTATTAAAGATTCATTATCATTTCAACTAGCTTTCCAACTTCAATTATAAGTTTCAAACAATATTGTTTACTTCAAAATTCAAATTCAAATTTCAAACTTTCAAAATTTTCTCAAAAATTTTCTAACACCCTAAATTTTCGAAAAATTTCGCCAGCGTCTCCTTTGCGCGGCTCGATCGGTACGACTACAAAATGGCACCACGGCCTCTCAGAGTCAAAAAGAAAAGAGAAAGCCAAGTGGCTGGAGAATAAAATCACCAAATTTCATACTGAAATTGAAATACGTACCTTTTTGTCGAGCAACTCAATTTTATCTTTGAAATCAAAATTCCAATTCCATTCCCTTTAATACAACTGTATATCCTGCTAGCCATAATATCCAATTCCAACATTCAAACCATTTTGCCAATTCCATTACAAAATATTCAATATATGATTCTTATACATTTTTAGTTTTACTATTGAAGTTACATATTTATTCTTATTCAATTTTTTGCATTTTCAATTTCATCTGAATTCAATTCATAATTTCAATTCTATTTGGATTCAATTTACCTTCTGAATATTGAATTTTATCACTATCTTTTATTCATAACCGCACAATTTTAAATTAGTTCCCATTACTAATTCATTACCGATTCCAATTCATTTTATTCAAATTTGTTTTCAACATTCAGTTTCAATTCCCAATTTTTATTTTCAATTCACTATTTTGGTTTATAACCACTTATATTAAACTGGATTTCAATATTCCATACGAATTCAATTCATTTATTTCCAATAGTTTCGCTTACTAATTTTAGTTTAATACTTCACTTTATTTATCACAAATCAAATCCAAATCCTTTTGATTACTCTAAATTTATTTTCAACTTAATAATATTCCATAAATATTTTTATATAGTATTCCAGAGTCTTTTCAACCTTTCAAAATCATTATTGAAAACAATTCAAATTATTCTTTGAATTTAAAAATCAAAACCCAAATTTTTCCAAACAACTTTAATTTGAAACAATTTGGCAGCAATTCCTCTTTTGAAAACCCGAAAATAAACATCGATGATGCTGCAGTCATCACCGAAGTTATTTTCCAGCGACCAAAAGAGTTTAGAGCTTTTCATTCCTTCAAAACATTTTTCCAGAAAACCTTTGAAAATTATTTTCAAATCAAAAAGGAATTTATTTTCTACAATTTCCAAACTTTTTCAAAAACATTTCCAAAAACTTCCCTGGAATTCTATTTCTAATTATAAATCACATTTATAATTTACATTCTCCAATTTCATTTGTATATGGATTTTATTTCTAAACTTTTGATTATGATTCCAATTTTTGTTCAATAATCAATGGTAATAATTTTAATATTATCACTTCTAAACATCCAAACATCCATATACTAATAGTTTACAGAAAATCATTTCTTTTCTATACAAAAATAGTTTTAGGCAAAATTATCTCATTTACCCGATTCAAAACAATACTGTGTCGGTTTACCTTGTCTAAGAGTTTAGAAACTCCTATCAACGCAGTTAGCTAGACTGCACCGACCAGAATCTATAAACAATCAACCGATAAGTCAACACAATACAAAACAATTTATATTCACTAACAAATACGCGCTCATATCTATTATTACACTCAAACTCATTCTAGAGTACTGCTGACTCTATCTCTAATGAGTAACACCCAACAAAGCCATGGTTGTCGCTTAACCATATGCTCTGATACCAAATGTAACGTTTGCGATTTTACGTCCACGAACACCGACATCAATACGTCCACTGTATCAACTGTCGAGCAATCGAAGGCCGGAAAACCGTACCGTTAGGGTTAAAGAAGAAGAAAGAGAGAAAAAGATAGAATAGAATAGAAAGAAATAACAGAACAACATCAGAATCTCACAATTCGCAGCGGAACAACATATAATACATAAATGAATAATCTTTAAACAAAGAACTATATCAGTTATTACATTACATTACATTTCATTACATCATCAGAGTGTACAACAACAAACAACATCAACAGCGGAAAAGAAATATTATATACTAGTAATACGCCATGCCATCCAGCTTGCCTCCAGCAACTCCTGAATTCCAGAATATCCTGATAAACCTTACTCTTGACTGCCCGTGTGGAAATTGGTGGGCACGCAGAGTTTAGGAAGGAAAACAATAAACTCCGATTCAGTCATGTGACTGGTGTGAGAACTAAAACAGTTCAATTTTAAAACAACGAAAAGGTTAATTTTAAAATAGATTTCGCAATGCTTTTTAGAAAATGAGACTACCATAAGGCCTCCCGCACACACACACAATGCAAACGCAGAATCGGAGGAGATTTCTCCTTATGATAGTCAAAGATGCTTGATACGCATTAAAAAGAAACATTTGATATTATTACTAGTGCATAGTGTGGGAAAAATCATTTCGAAAATAAAGATATAAATCTTAGCCAGCATGGGCATTTCGCACTTATGCCTACTATAGCTACCATCCAAACAGTGGGGCGCCACCATAAGTGAATGATAGGTTCTACAACTAAAACCGTACAAGATCGTATTGTTTCTTTGGATTTTCCAACATATGGTCAGGCCAAGGAACTTCCCATTGCCACATGGAAACACCTCTGGAATGACGTCCCGAGAACCTAACCGGATCTCTGCCAACACAAGGCCGGGTTACCCCTAACTGGGTAATTACTAACACGAATATGTCATCCCCCGATCGTAACCGATCTATCCGAGGATCCTCGATTTCCATCAACCACAAAATTTGCAGCAACAACATAGGTCAAATATCTGGGCTCCATACCATGATACCACCTCTATCCAGAAGGAATGACATACACTAAAGGGGTGCTACCCCCTAATAACCTTGCCGCATCCTTCCTGTTTTGACCATTTCCGGGGTGTGAGGTCCGACGAAGTCTCGTCCACAAAGCCACGCTTTATACAAAAGCTGTGCTTTGGGTCAACAAATGATCAAAGTAATGATCACTAAGATAAATGATCAAACAAATGATCATATCACAAATGATCAACAATGATCATTTCACAGCAACATCAGCATGTCACACTACCAAATTGGGAATATATCACTAATAACCTTCAACTACATAACCTCTGAGCTCGTACGTCTCAGAGAAGGGTGTTAAGCTAAGAGAATAAATTCTCCGCCACCAACAGAAATATATTTGAAAGAAATCAGCTTTATATCTCAACTTGTAATGTCAGACATACAATCCATACAAGTCTGTTCCGGGCACGAACAGAACCGAAGGCACTTACAAAGAAGTCCTTGCATTCCGGATAATTTCTAATCACGTCCGGACTTCCCGTCACTAAGGGTGATAAAACCTCTATATCGGAGATCAGCCGATGCAGAGCAACTCAACGGTAATCCTTCCGTTTTTGAAAATATCCTTCAACATCGGTCATCGAATGCAATCCATTACGATGTATCACATATTCGGAATGGGTTATACGACCCTAAGGTCCTTTCCCGGCTAACCCGAATAGTGAGCGCTTATTTTTAAAAATAAGTGTAGCATTCAATTCAAGCAATCACAACAAATACCTATTTAAAGGTAAATATTGATAGTCGGTTATTTAACTATCAATAGGCGTGTTCAACATCACCAAATCCAAATAATTTCCCAAATTATTTACTTTCCAAAATATCTTTACTAGATGTAAAATTTTCACACTTCAAAAATAAATCAATATTCACTTTTAAACAAATTCCCCTTTTCATTTATAAATTCCATAGTGAATTTACATTCCAAAATATTTATGAATATGTGATTTTTCAAATCGATTTCTAATATTCATTTTCAATTTATCTTTAAAAGATAAATTCTCAAAACGTTTCATTTCATATTGGAAAAAAACATTTCCATACTTATTTAATAATAAGTAATTCACAAATCCATTTATTTTCAATACTTAGAAAATATGCAATATACTTAATATCGAAATTAAGTATATATTTCATTCTTTAAGGAAAACGCCCTTTTAAACACATCTATTGGAGTCAAAACGAATGTTGCGTAAAACATCGTTACGACGACCCAAAATCACTAGTATAGGGATTCAAAATTAAAATAGATATATAAATCCCAATACTATACAAAATATTTCCTTTCGGAAATCATTTACTATAACAACAGTGTTATAGTCCACCATTTCCTTATTTATCGAAAACGTCTATTTCAACAATGAATGTTGAAATCTATGTATTCGATTTATAATACATTTTAAAACATCGTTAAAACGATTAACTTTATTTTATAATATTAATTTTCCCAAGCATATCCATTTTATTTGATAATATATTCACTGTCCAATCGTGAATATACTTCCTTAACCAATTTCAACTTTCAATTTATCAAATTCCATTGATTTCGAATTTATAAACAATGTCTATAAATTCCATTTCATTTTATAAGCTTCGATTTATAAATCTTTTTATTAATCCAACTTAATTTATATAACTCAATTATATACCAAAAGTCCATATTATAAGTTAAATGCTTATAATCCATTTATTTACAAAATCGTTCTTTTAAAACTTCACAGATTATAAATCTTATTACTTATAAGATTTCATTTATAACCCTATTTTCAACATTAATAGAACTCCTTTTAAAATTCTATTATTTCGATTTATAAAATATATGTTTTATAAATCTCAACTATAAACCATTTTTGCTTCATCAAAGATTTCAATTTAAATGCAAAAATCCGATTTATAAGTTAATTCCTTAAAATCTTTTGTCTTACAACATCTATTCATTTTATAACTTCACAATTCATAAATCTATAAATTGTCATTCACTTATGAATCCATTTATACTTCATTTTAACACTTATAAAAACTCGTTTTATATTTTCAATATTTTTTATTTTAAAATATCAAATTTATACATCTTTCATATAACCCATTTTAAAACAATTCAAAAATCCCAATTTAACTATTTTATAAATTTATTAACTACTTATCTCAAAAATCACCTTTTGTTTATATTTCGCAAAAATCTTAATTTTTATAACATAAAAATTTATAATGTTTTAATTATTTAAAATGAATCAATTCGAAAATTAAATAAAACGTATACTTTTAAAAATTATTTTAAAGATTCTTTTAAAAACCAAAATCATTATTTTAAAACTTTAAAAATGGATCCGATGATGCAACACATCAAATAGTCAATCACGACTTTCAAACATCATATATCGATATGATAATCAATCAAATATCACAATATATATAAATAAATAAATAAATACGGTTGAGGAATCCAGTTGGATCCCTCCAACCAGTTTCCATGCATCCACAGACATTAGCACAATACCAATCCAGTTTCAAGACGGGATATCGCGGTATATGGGATTTATAAAATATTATCCGCTTAATAGGCGGCGCAATAGGGTCTCATCCGCTATATAATGCAGGAAATCAACAACTCCAATATATTCATATGCCAATATATATATATATATATATATATTGCTATATATAGATATATCCTACTATATCTAATATCACAACCAAACAGCAATCAATAACTGCAATCCAACTTTAAATTTTTGAGTGAGAAGTTCTCACCTTTGCTTTTTATTTGCAATCCATTTTCCATCTCGACTTGATTTCTTGATTTTTAACCTTGTATAAACAGTTGTATCATTTATTAATATCCGAAATAAATCGAACCACTAAATTTTCATTTATAAATTTAATTACCAATAATTTTATTTTAAACTTAAAAATTAAAAATTTGAACTGATTTTTTTTAAATAATGAAGTTGTCTAACCATTCGACAAATTTAATTTACTAACAATTCAATTTAAACAAATGATTTCACTTCAAACCAATTTCTTTTCAATAGATTAACTAAATTAACACTGTTAATTCTGAACTAACCTAATAATTAATTTTCCTATTAGATAGATTAAATTAGCCAAATTATTCTATTAAAAAAAATTTCTCTTACCAATTTATTTAATTAAATTGAATTCCCTTTTTAAATAATCTTTTAGTAACAGAATAAATTAAGTAAGTAAATTTGGATTAAAAATTTCAATTAAATAGATTCCGTTTGATAAATTTACTTAACAAAATATTAAATTCAAAACTACACTTCTTTTTTGTTTAAAATAAATAAATAAATTGTATTGAAACTACATATACATATACTTAAAAATAATAACAGTTTATATTACCATTTGAAATTCCTATATTTTTTCCTTGTCTAATATATACACTTTTAAATCTTAAAATATTCACTTCATATTGGAAAACACTTCTATTATCTTCAATATTATCAATACAGATTTTACAAGCCTTTGAAATATTTTTAACCAGCTTAAAATTGAAGATTCAAATTTTTATTCAACTTTCAATAGATTGAATTCTAAAATTTAATCGCCAAATTCATTCTGATAAGTTGAAATTTAAATCAAACCATCATTCAAATATTTAAAATTAATTAAATATGTTCAATTGAAATTGTTCAAAATTCTGGGTCGTTACAATCTTCCCCCCTTAAAAGAATTTCGTCCCGAAATTACAAGTTAGGAAGAAATGGTCCTTAACTCGTTTACTATTTTCCACAATCCAAAAAGTTTTATCAACTTACTAACCTAAATCTTTTATTAAAGATTCATTATCATTTCAACTAGCTTTCCAACTTCAATTATAAGTTTCAAACAATATTGTTTACTTCAAAATTCAAATTTAAATTCAAATTTCAAACTTTCAAAATTTTCTCAAAAATTTTCTAACACCCTAAATTTTCGAAAAATTTAGCGAGCGTCTCCTTTGCGCGGCTCGATCGGTACGACTACAAAATGGCACCACGGCCCCTCAGAATCAAAAGGAAAAGAGAAAGCCAAGTGGCTGGAGAAGAAAATCACCAAATTTCATACTGAAATTGAAATACGTACCTTTTTGTCGAGCAATTCAATTTTATCTTTGAAATCAAAATTCCAATTCCATTCCCTTTAATACACCTGTATATCCTGCTAGCCATAATATCCAATTCCAACATTCAAACCATTTTGCCAATTCCATTACAAAATATTCAATATATGATTCTTATACATTTTTAGTTTTACTATTGAAGTTACATATTTATTCTTATTCAATTTTTTTGCATTTTCAATTTCATCTGAATTCAATTCATAATTTCAATTCTATTTGGATTCAATTTACCTTCTGAATATTGAATTTTATCACTATCTTTTATTCATAACTGCACAATTTTAAATTAGTTCCCATTACTAATTCATTACCAATTCCAATTCATTTTATTCAAATTTGTTTTCAACATTCAGTTTCAATTCTAGTTTCAAATCCCAATTTTTATTTTCAATTCACTATTTTGGTTTATAACCACTTATATTAAACTGGATTTCAATATTCCATATGAATTCAATTCATTTATTTCCATTAGTTTCGCTTACTAATTTTAGTTTAATACTTCACTTTATTTATCACAAATCAAATCCAATTCCTTTTGATTACTCCAAATTTATTTTCAACTTAATAATATTCCATAAATATTTTTATATAGTATTCCAGAGTCTTTTCAACCTTTCAAAATTATTATTGAAGACAATTCAAATTATTCTTTGAATTTAAAAATCAAACCCCAAATTTTTCCAAACAACTTTAATTTGAAACAATTTGGCAGCAATTCCTCTTTTGAAAACCCAAAAATAAACATCGATGATGCTGCAGTCATCACCGAAGTTATTTTCCAGCGACCAAAAGAGTTTAGAGCTTTTCATTCCTTCAAAACATTTTCCAGAAAACCTTTGAAAATTATTTTCAAATCAAAAAGGAATTTATTTTCTAAAATTTCCAAACTTTTTCAAAAACATTTCCAAAAACTTCCCTGGAATTCTATTTCTAATTATAAATCACATTTATAATTTACATTCTCCAATTTCATTTGTATATGGATTTTATTTCTAAACTTTTGATTATGATTCCAATTTTTGTCCAATAATCAATGGTAATAATTTTAATATTATCACTTCTAAACATCCAAACATCCATATACTAATAATTTACAGAAAATCATTTCTTTTCAGTAAAAAAATAGTTTTGGGCAAAATTATCTCATTTACCCGATTCAAAACAATACTGTGTCGGTTTACCTTGTCTAAGAGTTTAGAAACTCCTATCAACACAGTTAGCTAGACTGCACCGACCAGAATCTATAAACAATCAACCGCTAAGTCAACACAATACAAAACAATTTATATTCACTAACAAATACGCGCTCATATCTATTATTACACTCAAACTCATTCTAGAGTACTGCTGACTCTATCTCTAGTGAGTAACACCCAACAAAGCCATGGTTGTCGCTTAACCATATGCTCTGATACCAAATGTAACGTTTGCGATTTTTCGTCCACGAACGCCGACATCAATACGTCCACTGTATCAACTGTCGAGCAATCGAAAGCCGGAAAACCATACCGTTAGGGTTAAAGAAGAAGAAAGAGAGAAAAAGATAGAACAGAACAGAAAGAAATAACAGAACAACATCAGAATCTCACAATTCGCAGCGGAACAACATATAATACATAAATGAATAATCTTTAAACAAAGAACTATATCAGTTATTACATTACATTACATTTCATTACATCATCAGAGTGTACAACAAAAAACAACATCAACAGCGGAAAAGAAATATTATATACTAGTAATACGCCATGCCATCCAGCTTGCCTCCAGCAACTCCTGAATTCCAGAATATCCTGATAAACCTTACTCTTGACTGACCGTGTGGAAATTGGTGGGCACGCAGAGTTTAGGAAGGAAAACAATAAACTCCGAGTCAGTCATGTGACTGGTGTGAGAACTAAAACAGTTTATTTTTAAAACAAAGAAAAGGATAATTTTAAAATAGATTTCGCAATGCTTTTTAGAAAATGAGACTACCATAAGGCCTCCCGCACGCACACACAATGCAAACGCAGAATCGGAGGAGATTTCTCCTTATGATAGTCAAAGATGCTTGATACGCATTAAAAAGAAACATTTGATATTATTACTAGTGCATAGTGTGGGAAAAATCATTTCGAAAATAAAGATATAAATCTTAGCCAGCATAGGCATTTCGCACTTATGCCTACTATAGCCACCATCCAAACAGTGGGGTGCCACCATAAGTGAATGATAGGTTCTACAACTAAAACCGTACAAGATCGTATTGTTTCTTTGGATTTTCCAACATATGGTCAGGCCAAGGAACTTCCCATTGCCACATGGAAACGCCTCTGGAATGACGTCCTGAGAACCTAACCGGATCGCTGCCAACACAAGGCCGGGTTACCCCTAACTGGGTAACTACTAACACGAATATGTCATCCCCCGATCGTAACCGATCTATCCGAGGATCCTCGATTTCCAACAACCATAAAATTTGCAGCAACAACATAGGTTAAATATCTGGGCTCCATACCATGATACCACCTCTATCCAGAAGGAATGACATACACTAAAGGGGTGCTACCCCCTAATAACCTTGCCGCATCCTTCCTGTTTTGACCATTTCCGGGGTGTGAGGTCCGACGAAGTCTCGTCCACAAAGCCACGCTTTATACAAAAGCTGTGCTTTGGGTCAACAAATGATCAAAGTAATGATCACTAAGACAAATGATCAAACAAATCATCATATCACAAATGATCAACAATGATCATTTCACAGCAACACTCAGCATGTCACACTACCAAATTGGGAATATATCACTAATAACCTTTAACTACATAACCTCTGAGCTCGTACGTCTCAGAGAAGGGTGTTAAGCTAAGAGAATAAATTCTCCGCCACCAACAGAAATATATTTGAAAGAAATCAGATTTATATCTCAACTTGCAATGTCAGACATACAATCCACATAAGTCTATTCCGGGCTCGAACAGAACCGAAGGCACTTACAAAGAAGTCCTTGCATTCCGGATAATTTCTAATCACGTCCGGACTTCCCGTCACTAAGGGTGATAAAACCTCTATATTGGAGATCAGCCGATGCAGAGCAACTCAACGGTAATCCTTCCGTTTTTGAAAATATCCTTCAACACCGGTCATCGAATGCAATCCATTACGACGTATCACATATTCGGAATAGGTTATACGACCCCAAGGTCCTTTCCTGGCTAACCCGAATAGTGAGCGCTTATTTTTAAAAATAGGTGTAGCATTCAAATTCAAGCAATCACAACAAATACCTATTTAAAGGTAAATATTGATAGTCGGTTATTTAACTATCAATAGGCGTGTTCAACATCACCAAATCCAAATAATTTCCCAAATTATTTACTTTCCAAAATATCTTTACTAGATGTAAAATTTTCACACTTCAAAAATAAATCAATATTTATTTTTAAACAAATTCCCCTTTTCATTTATAAATTCCATAGTGAATTTACATTCCAAAATATTTATGAATATATGATTTTTCAAATCGATTTCTAATATTCATTTTCAATTTATCTTTAAAAGATAAATTCTCAAAACGTTTCATTTCATATTGGAAAAAAACATTTCCATACTTATTTAATAATAAGTAATTCACAAATCCATTTATTTTCAATACTTAGAAAATATGCAATATACTTAATATCGAAATTAAGTATATATTTCATTCTTTAAGGAAAACGCCCTTTTAAACACATCTATTGGAGTCAAAACGAATGTTGCGTAAAACATCGTTACGACGACCCAAAATCACTAGTATAGGGATTCAGAATTAAAATAGATATATAAATCCCAATACTATACAAAATATTTCCTTTCGGAAATCATTTACTATAACAACAGTGTTATAGTCCACCATTTCCTTATTTCTCGAAAACGTCTATTTCAACAATGAATGTTCAAATCTATGTATTCGATTTATAATACATTTTAAAACATCGTTAAAACGATTAACTTCATTTTATAATATTCATTTTCCCAAGCATATCCATTTTATTTGATAATATATTCACCGTCCAATCGTGAATATACTTCCTTAACCAATTTCAACTTTCAATTTATCAAATTCCATTGATTTCGAATTTATAAACAATGTCTATAAATTCCATTTCTATTTATAAGCTTCGATTTATAAATCTTTTTATTAATCCAACTTAATTTATATAACTCAATTATATACCAAAAGTCCATATTATAAGTCAAATGCTTATAATCCATTTATTTACAAAATCGTTCTTTTAAAACTTCACAGATTATAAATCTTATTACTTATAAGATTTCATTTATAACCCTATTTTCAACATTAATAGAACTCCTTTTAAAATTCTATTATTTCGATTTATAAAATATATATTTTATAAATCTCAACTATTAACCATTTTTGCTTCATCAAAGATTTCAATTTAAATGCAAAATTCCGATTTATAAGTTAATTCCTTAAAATCTTTTGTCTTACAACATCTATTCATTTTATAACTTCACAATTCATAAATCTATAAATTTTCATTCACTTATGAATCCATTTATACTTCATTTTAACACTTATAAAAACTCGTTTTATAATTTCAATATTTTTTATTTTAAAATATCAAATTTATACATCTTTCATATAACCCATTTAAAAACAATTCAAAAATCCCAATTTAACTATTTTATAAATTTATTAACTACTTATCTCAAAAATCACCTTTTGTTTATATTTCGCAAAAATCTTAATTTTTATAACATAAAAATTTATGATGTTTTAATTATTTAAAATGAATCAATTCGAAAATTAAATAAAACGTATACTTTTAAAATTATTTTAAAGATTCTTTTAAAAACCAAAATCATTATTTTAAAACTTCAAAAATGGATCCGATGATGCAACACATCAAATAGTCAATCACGACTTTCAAACATCATATATCGATATGATAATCAATCAAATATCACAATATATATAAATAAATAAATACGGTTGAGGAATCCAGTTGGATCCCTCCAACCTGTTTCCCTGCATCCACAGACATTAGCACAATACCAATCCCGTTTCAAGATGGGATATCGCGGTATATGGGATTTATAAAATATTATCCGCTTAATAGGCGGCGCAATAGGGTCTCATCCGCTATATAATGCGGGAAATCAACAACTCCAATATATACATATGCCAATATATATATATATATATATATATTGCTATATATAGATATATCCTACTATATCTAATATCACAACCAAACAGCAATCAATAACTGCAATCCAACTTTAAATTTTTGAGTGAGAAGTTCTCACCTTTGCTTTTTATTTGCAATCCATTTTCCATCTCGACTTGATTTCTTGATTTTTAACCTTGTATAAACAATTGTATCGTTTATTAATATTCGAAATAAATCGAACCATTAAATTTTCATTTATAAATTTAATTACCAATAATTTTATTTTAAACTTAAAAATTAAAAATTTGAATTGATTTTTTTTAAATAAATGAAGTTGTCTAACCATTCGACAAATTTAATTTACTAACAATTCAATTTAAACAAATGATTTCACTTCAAACCAATTTCTTTTCAATAGATTAACTAAATTAACACTGTTAATTCTGAACTAACCTAATAATTAATTTTCCTATTAGATAGATTAAATTAGCCAAATTATTCTATTAAACAAATTTTCTCTTACCAATTTATTTAATTAAATCGAATTCCCTTTTTAAATAATCTTTTAGTAACTGAATAAATTAAGTAAGTAAATTTGGATTAAAAATTTCAATTAAACAGATTCCCTTTGATAAATTTACTTAACAAAATATTAAATTCAAAACTACAGTTCTTTTTAAAAATAAATAAATAAATAAATTGTATTGAAACTACATATACATATACTTAAAAATAATAACAGTTTATATTATCATTTGAAATTCCTATATTTTTTCCTTGTCTGATATATACACTTTTAAATCTTAAAATATTCACTTCATATTGGAAAACACTTCTATTATCTTCAATATTATCAATATAGATTTTACAAGCCTTTGAAATATTTTTAACCAGCTTAAAATTGAAGATTCAAATTTTTATTCAACTTTCAATAGATTAAATTCTAAAATTTAATTGCCAAATTCATTCTGATAAGTTGAAATTTAAATCAAACCATCATTCAAATATTTAAAATTAATTAAATATTTTCAATTTAAATTGTTCAAAATTCTGGGTCATTACACCAATCAACAAACAAAAAAATTCACAACAAAACATTTCAATTTCATAAACAAATATACTAATTATTCACTTTGTTTCCTTTAATACACCATTAGTAAACTAGCGTTTAATTCATAAATCCAATCAACAATTACAGCCAATGCTTATAAACTAACTAAATACAACCAATCCATAATAAATGATAATAATTAAATATTACCATTTCATAAAACAAACACATTACAAATAACTATAATAGTTATAAAATTTTATTCCTTATATATAGCATATAATATTAGGAAAGTTATCCCATTTCAAAACTTATATAAACCCTTTTTACAACACTATCAAATAAGCGCTTTCGTATATATAAACTCAAACAAACTCTTTCTAGGATATCACTACCCTATCTCTAATGAGTTAACCCCAACATGCTAGGTATGTCTAAACCTGGCTCTGATACCAATTGTAACGATCCACCTTTTTGGACATTTTAAATCGGCAATAAACCACACATGTCTAAGTCAAACCATTCAAAATACATATTATTAATGGGATTGTTCAAATGAAATAAGATTCAAAAGAACAAAATACAGAATCTAGCGGCGGAAGGATGGAATATAATACACAAAATAAATACATAAATAGTTCATGAAACTATTTTCAACAAAATCAGAATTTACATTTTTTCAGGCAGAATACACAATTGCTATAATAGCAGTAGATACGGTCCTCGACTCCGTCTTCGTCCTCAGAAATAAGTAAGTGTCTTCACTAAAATGAAATACTCGGTCTGACCCGAGCGCAAAGTAAAACAAAAACACTCAAGTCAGGACTAACATTCTTATTTAAGTAAGTCAACTCAAGTGAAATGTACAGATAACTCAATAAGTGAAATGCTTTGGTTTAAATAAACACCATCTTTCACACTACAAAACGGTTCAGTTCAATTACTGAATTTATGTTCATTTCCAATCGATTCATTATTAAATCCAACTTCAGGTTTCAATTTTCCTCTTAAAGCAATTAAGTTATAATCAAACAAGTTTAAATCTTAAAATAAATTAAAACATTCATTAAATCGATCAAATTTCAATTTCATAATTTCAAGTTCAAACAAAAATTTAAACTTACAATATTCCAGTTTTATTTCTAAATCAATTTATTTAGACCCAAAGTGGTTTTATATTGGGTATACATCATTTCAATCCAAAGTGATTTTGCTAACTATCAGGGAACTTGATGTGTGAGAACAATCATAACATAACATGTTATTGACCAACATGCATGCGTGATTAACAATTTAATATATATATATATATATATATATATATATATGCATAACTAACATATCACATGTGTCACATATCGTAAACAACATAAGTGAATATTTCAAATTCTGACATGTCATACACTAACATAACACATAAACGTATAACATGACATATATACAAGGAACTTGCACGGTGATTTACAATAAAATAACAAGGCATGTCATTTTTACCAAACATAACACATTAATTCCACGTAGCATAGGTGACATATTATTAATATAGCATGTGAAACATATGATTTTATTAATTAACACATTTTTTTCAACATAGCAATATGTGACTTATTTCAACATGGCATATAAAAAAAATTCAAACATAACACATTATTTTACGTATCATATGTGACATATTTAACATATATATGTGACAGTTAATCAAACCAACATAACATACTATTTGTGACATATAAAACTACATGTGCATGTGAATGTTATAACAAAATTTAAGGGAACATAACAACATATATCACATATTCCTATCTAAAACAAACATTTCTCATAACATTTCAATCAATGTTTATTTACCTAACAATAAAAATGTTAATCGTGAGTGATTGCTTATCTTTCGAGGTTAGAGAGTTTTGACAGCGCAAATAGATAGATCCTAATTGAAATCCCAACACGACAAGCTAACCAATCCTATTCATAGCAACAATCCAATAGCAATGCATAACACGACAATGCAAATCGAACAAACTGAGTTTTTTGTTAGAGAGATGAAGCAAGGGAGGAAGGATGGAGTTTGAAGTTTGAAGAGGGAAGGGATGGAGCTTGGAGTTTGGGAATTTGTGGATTTAGGAATTTTGGAGTTTCTGTAGTTTTAAGGAAGAAGGAGAAAGTGTGAGTAGAAAGCTTCAGATAGAGTAATGAGAAATAATCTGTACGTAATTTGGTTTTGTTCTCTAGTGGGAAAGTGAAAAGTCAACAGGTGGAAAAGTGAGAAGGTATCAAAAGAATACAAAAATACAGTAAGATTTTTAAAGAAACGATGTGGTTATGTTTTTAACAAATATGAACATGAACAGGCTAACATGAATGATGCACATGCATTAAATATGATTTGTTAAAGGATGAATTAGTGTAGGCAAAAGTTATGTAAAAGAATGAATACTAAAAGTTGCAAGTGTAAAAATAAATGCTTAAATACAAGAGATATATAAGAATTAGGCTGACTAAAAGTAGATGAGAGAATGTGTAGCTAGTAATAAGAATGGAAAATGAATATGCAGAGAATAAATGAAAGTTTTATGAAATAAATAGAGAGGATCGTTTTTATTTTGTTTTTTATGAATAGTTGAAATGTGAAAGTGAACAAGGCAGAAAAATATGAATGAGATAGTAGTTAGAAAAAAGCAATAGAATATGAAATGTGCATGAATATGAATTTGTGATGAACATCACATTTCATATTTCAAAGTGAATAGAATGCCATATTAATTCAATATGTAAAAGTATTTCAATTCAATTAATTTCATTAACCCCAAATAAACTCAAATTTATACCTATTTAAAAGTTTTATTAAATACAATACATAATATTTAAACACACCAACCAAGGTAACGAGAACCACTGCTACATAAAATAAAAGGTAAACCATGATTCCAAATTCAAATCAAAATCGGCATTTTTCTCAGCGCACGATCATGAACTTAAAATATTTAATTTATTCTAAAATTTTCAATTAGCATTAAAACTATCTCTATACTACCAAAAACTACTATTTAATGACCGTAAAATGTTGCTTCAATATTCATTTTTCCTCTTTTTATAAAATTACACCTACTTTAAAACCAATAACATTCATTTTGTTTTCATCAAAACATCCTTTTTATTTTAACAATAACGTACGTTTCTTTCGTTGAATCCATTAATTACAATTAATGTATATTTTTTTGCCTCTTTAATATTGAAAGATTCCAAATCGACATAATTGTAATTAATTTCAAAATTACACTTTAAAGCGGTAACTAACAAATGTAGTTTCTTTCATTAAACGTCATTAATTTCAGTTAAATTCTCTTTTCATTTTACTGAAAGATTCCAAGTCAAATTAACGGCAATAAATTTCAACATTAAAATTTAAAACAAAACATAATTAATCAATAGATAACTAAAACAATTGAAATCTTTCTACAGTAACTTAAATACATTTATAGAATTGTTGTTTGCACATAAGATAATTTAAATAATAAGATTCTTTTTACAGTAACTTAAATACATTTATAGAATAGTTGTTTACATATAAGATAATTAAAACAATTGAAGTCTTTTATTTACAGTAACTTAAAGGGGGAATTAATTTAAAGGACAAAGATTTGTATATTTTTTGCCTCAAGGACACGGCCTCAATATTTTTACCATAAGGACAAACATCCTTCTAAAACTTACTTATAAGGACAAACATTTTCCAAAATTATTCATAAGGACAACAAAACTGCTACCGAGCTAAAACTGATACCTAAAAACTGCTACCGATAACTACAAACTGATACCTAAAAACTACTATCAATAACTAAAAACTGATACCTACAGAAAGTTGTCCTTCAGAATAAAATATTGAAGGTCTGTCCTTGAGGCTAAAAAGCTGTGAAATTTTGTCCTTGACAATAATTTCCTGTAACTTAAATACATTTGTAGAATTATTGTTTACATATAATACAATGAAATTAAATTTTAAATAGTTATCGATGACAAACAAACAGCAAAAACTGAATTTATATTTAATTATTTTCTCATTAATAAATTAAAGTTTTTTTCGCAATATAAAAATTCTAAAAACTTATTGAATTTAATAGTTTTTAATTGTCAAAGTTGACGAGTTGTTACATGGATTGTAACGACCCGTATTTTCAACTATTTTAAATTATTTAATTTAATATGATTATTGAATAAAAATGGTTAAAAATAAAATTTAATTTTTCATTTATGTAGTTTATTTAATATGAACTATAAAAAAATATGTTGAATTATTTAGTTGAAAATAAAATGATTGGTTTTTAATTAAGATTCATTTGAATCCAATGTTGAAGCTCATTTCAATTGGATTTTCGGAAGGCTTTAATTAAAGAAGTGAATTTGTTTATGTATTTAATTGTTAGAGCATTGGTTGTATAAATTTTGAACAAACATTTTAATTTACAAAATGGTTTAAGATAAGATATAAAATATACATTTTATTTGATATTTAATTCGTTAACTTTTTTCGATTCTTAGATCTTTTAAGTTACAAGAGAAGTATTTATGAGATTAAGAAGTTATTGATTATGATTTTAATTTCATAAAGTGGGTAACAGTTGTTTATAAATAGAATTTGTTTTAAAACTTGATAATTAAATTTTTTATTTATAAGCGAAGTAAATGGAACTTTACAAGTTTATGTTAAGCAACGTCATTTATATTATTTAGTAATAGGTATTTTGATTTGAATAAGAATGATTTCGAAAGCCTATTTAAATTTTATTTAAAGTAGAATGAAGATTATTAATTTTTAAAATTGAATTTAAAGTGAATAAGTTTATAGAAAATTGCTTGTTCTAATTAACATACAAAAATAGCCTTTCAGGTCACTGTCTCGGGTTTCTACGAAACCAGTTTCGTCGGATCTGTAATTGTGAATTATTATAGGATTTCAAGTTTCGTAGCGATCGGACATACCATTTGGTCGTGCGAATTCGAAACACGAAGAATTTATTAAAGAAACTTAAATTAAAATAATTTGATTTGGAAAAGCTAACTTCTGTATATCATGGAATTGGCTCCTAATATATGTTCTATTGTGTTCGGAATATGGGTATAACAAATGGAACGTCAGACGGCACGTTACGATTGGAGTTCGTAGTTTTGGATGTCAATGGTGATTTGTTAGTTGCCTATATAAGGAACTTTATCTTCATTCTTTTTTGCAAAACCATAGGAAGAACGTAGGCTAGCATTTCATATGGCCAAATCCAATAGCCCATGTCGAATGGAGCCTCTAGGTGGCCTTCGACTTCAACTAGAAAATTGTAGAGCATGATGATACGAAGCTATCCAACGGATGGATCATGTTATCGTCGATGATAGGAGTAGAAATTTCCTCGCGTTAAAGGGTCGATTTATGGGTTTCGGCCCTCGTTTCATGCACGTGGCATGCGCACCCGTGATGCAGCGTCTCGGCGATGGGGGAGCACAACGGTGGCTGTAGGCGGCAGCGGCTCGGTGTCGTGGGGATGGCCAACATATGATCGCCCAAAACGAAAAAAATATGTACACACGAGTGCCTGGGCATGAGCAAAGGGAAACAAGAAGAAGGTTATAGTTTTTTATTTGGTTAATTAATTATGTTAATTATATTTTTAATTATATCAAATATTATTTAATCTGTAACATTTTCATACGAGGCCGGATTCGAGTGAAACGAGTCACGTTGCTATCATATCGACGAAGGCTACAACATGGAGTTGTATTCGAATTTTTTTGAATTTGAAAAATTTTCAGTTTCAAATAAAGGCGAGTGTTTTAAACCACTCACGAAATACTAAAAATTATGATGTTAGCTACATGTGAAGTGATTTATTTTTGTCATTTAAATTGACATATGAATTTAACTATAAAGAATTCGTAGTCGACACTTGAATTTGAAATTGAAAATTAATCGCCAGTAAAACACTAAATATTGATTGCTAGTTAACTGTTGTGATTTGTTGGCTGATATGGATGTTGATTGAGATAAGATGCTATTAGTTGATATATTGGATGATTTGATGTTTATTTATTTTATATATGTATATATCATGTTATCACCTTGCATATTATTTGACAATATATAAACTGTTATTTAAATTATATTCAAATAAATTGAGAAATGGGTTGAAATGATACGTACTATAACACATTGATTTGGATTGAAATGATATATATCCGTATCTAACATTAAAATAGAAATAACTGATCACTTGGCTATAGAATAGAAAATTATATACGGACACCAAATTGGTTAAACTAAATGGTTTTAAATTTTTGAATATGAATTTATTTAAATGTATTGTTTTAAAGAATAAATTAAATTTATGATAATTCAATTAAATTTGAATTCGAGTTTTGGAAGATTAAAATCAAAATGGGTTAAAAGAAATTGTTTAACAAATTAAAGTTAAAATGTGAAGTTATAATCGACATATGGCTTGAATTATGAAATTGAATTATTTTAAAGGTTTGAACTTTTACTTGAACTTCGAATGTATCTAAGTAAAAGTGATAAAAATGGATATTTCAAATTTGAGCTTGGAGTTGAATTATTTTAGAGATTTGAACCTTAAATTGAACATTGAAGTTTAATTCGATTTAAGTGATTTAAATCAGTAAATTAAAATTGGAATTGAAATTTATATAAATTGAAATGGTTTACAATAAGAATTGAATTGAAATTTGAACAATTGAATCGAATCGTTGAATCGAATTTGAAGTTAAAAGTAAACGTTTTGAAATCGATGTTAACCTGAATTGAAATCGAAATCGAAGTTAATTTGAATGCAAATAGAAATTAAAGTTGATTTGAATTGGAATCGAAACAATTTCGATTTAAAATTTATTTTAGATCAAAGATGATTTGTAACGACCCGGAATTTTGGGCAATAACAATTTAATAATCTGTGTTAATAATTCAATTGATTTGATAATTTTCTTTATGATTTTAATTTAAATTGGCTAATTTAATCTTTTAAAGGTTAATGAATTTTTAATATGGCAATATTGATAAGATTTGTTTCTCTAAGCTAATAAATTTTTATTCTATTTATAATATATATAAAATTGATATATATTGTGAATAGAAGAGCTTTTGTTTTAAATTAAAGATTGAAGTTTCAAATTGCAATATATATGTATGTATATGTTATAATTTGAGTTGTTTTGAAATTTAATTTTAATTCATTAATAATTTATATATGAATGGATATGGTAATTTAAAGCTTTGTTTTGATTTATTTATTTTCAAAAGTTAATTTAAAGAGTAATTCATTTGTTTTCAAAATATGAGATTTGTTATTTATTTAGACATTTTGTTTTGCTTTCTTTTAAAATGCTAATAAGATACATGTACAAAGATTTCATACTTATTTCTTTAAAATTCAAAGCTTTCTATTTACATTTAAATTTAATAAAAATTTGTTTAAAAACACTTAAGTACAAATGTAAACATATTAACACCCTTCAAAAACATATGTAAGTACTAATTTACAAAGTAAAATAAAATGTAAGGTTACATTTACATTTAAAATTAAATAAAAATTCAATTAGAAACACTTAAGTAACATGTGTAATCATGTTAGCACAACTATATGACATTTGTAAGACAATTAAGTATTATTTGAGACAAGTGTATATCCCTAAAAACAAGTGTCTTCATTTTTTTTTATATACATAACATTTCATCATCTTTGTTTCTTTCTTTCAAACACTAATGGTAAAATTAAAACCAAAAACAAAAAGCAAATCTAAAAATTTCAAAACTGTAATTCAAACCAACTTGCAAATGCAAATGAAGTTCTTCCCAAAAGTAAAACTAGCAAATGTAAAGCCTGCAAGTTCAACCTGCATGTCAAAAGGAAGATCAAGATCTCTTCAATCTTTTAAATCAATCAATATAAGCATGCAGTAGGATTTTATCACCAAGAATCAAAGCAAATGCATTTTTCAGATTAATGTTCAAAAGCATGGAATTAAGGAAATTTGCTCTACATATTTTAAGAAGGTGAGTAAATACTTTTTAAAAACAGTTGATCTTGTTTTACCGCCTTGCATGTGTTGTTATTGACTTGTATTAAAATTTTATAGCTTAAATTTATATGGATTAGTACATGTATGTTGTGAGAGTTTTTTGTTTGCATGCAAGTGTGTTTACTGTAAATGATCTGTTAAAAGAAAATTCAAAATCTTTTAATCCAAACAATATTAGATCTTGATATGTGAAGAGAAGTTGTTTGTAATCATATAAATTTTCATCTAAAAATGTTTATAAGTTTTTAAATGAAATATTTGCTCAGAAATTTCATAATTACAGTAAATAACAAATTGGGTCAAAAATTTATGGATTTAAACTTTAATTTTGATTGCATGATGGGAATGGCAATAGGAAATAATGATTTTTAATACTAGTATCATGATTTTTAGTTGGTTAATTTATGAGAATTTTAGGTTTGAAGGTTTTGGGGGTTTTTGGAAATTGTCGTTGATCGGCATGATGATTGGGGTTGAAATTCCGGTCGTAGCTTGATTTTGAGTTGTAGATTTTAGGAAAAATGCAAAATAATTTTTCAAATGAGTAAATCGAAGGGAATTGGATCAATTAGGGTTTAGCTCCTGTGTTTTGAAGCCGATGCTAATTTGGGGTTTTCGTCATTGATATGTGACCGGAGTCATGCGCACCTGGGGGAAATTGGAGTTCGAATCATGACGCCTCGATGGTGAAGACGGCAGGGGTTGGACGACGTCAGGGCGATGGCCGTGGAGGATTTAAGGTAGGGGGTTGCTGCAGCATTTCGAGCAAATGGGTCAATTTTCGACTCGCGTAATATTTGTTCGAGTTGGGGGTGTTGTTGTGCTCGCTTGCGATAAGGTGACTGTCGTAGATGGCCGCGGTTGGCCACGGTGGCCGGAGGTAGTGGGAGACATGCACAAGTGCATGTTCGTGTGCACTGGAGATTCGATTTGAGAAGACGAGTTACGCTCGAAGGGAAGCTCGCGTTTTCCTGTAGGTTGACTCGAAGATTGAGGAGTGGGTGGTTTCTCGAGGGAAGAACGGGGAAACTCAGGGTCGAACTCGAGCATTTTAGGTTGCTGCTTTCTGGTTAGTACTGTGTAACTTTTAAGCTGAAAATTAACTTGAGTTTGAATAAATAAAATCAAGCATTCTATTGTAACAAGTTTTATAAAAGAAACAAAATACTAAATTAAACCTGTTATTTAAAAAAATGTGTAAATCAAACTTTAAAAGTATCAATTGAATTTATTTTAAATTTAAATTGTTAAGAAGTTGTTTTGAAAATATTGATTTAAGTAAATTTTGAATTTCAATTTAAAGGAGTGTTTTGAATTTTAATTCAAAAGAAAGTTATCATTTTAAGATATTATATCAAAGTTATCAAGTAATGATTTTAAAACTAAGTTTCAATTAGATAATTTAAAGTGTTTCCAATTTGAATTTGATTTCTAAATGCTTTATTTTCAAATAAGGATAAGATTATAATATTAAAAACCAAATTGAATAATTTGTTTTTGAATTGTTTAAGCTTAATCAATTTCAAATAACTTATTTATAAAGATAAATAATGTTAAATTATTTTGATATGAATTTGAGAATACTTAATAAATATGATTTGTTAATTAAGATTAATGTTCTCTTAATTAATTTATGATTTTGAATTATAAGATGTTAATTAATTAATTGTTTAATTAATTTTAAATAATTATTTATTTATTTATTTATTTATTTTTAATAATCACTTAATTATGAATTAATTAAGTGGAATTACTTAATAAAGTAATTAATGATTAATAATTTAATGTGATTAAGAAGGTAATTACTCATGGAAGTAATTAATGGGAGTAATTAAGTTGGAGGTGATTAATGGATAATCACTTAATGTTATCAATTGAGAAATTGATTAATTTAATTGTTTTAAAGATAATTAATTATGAAGTAATTAATTAAAGAATTAAGAATTATTTAACGATGAAGTTAATTGTTTGTTAAGTGATTAATTAAGGAAGTAATTAAGAATTATTAATGTAAGTAATTAAGAGTTAATTACTTAATTATTTTAGATAATTAATTAATGTAATTAATTAATTTATGAATGTGATTAATTTAAGATTAACTATGTGACGACCGCCCATGGCTCCTGCACTAAACAAGGAAATAGTGCGCTGAAAAGTGTGCCAGGCCGCCATGGACGATCATCAGGGTTAAAGTAAAACAATAAACTCTATCGTATTACTCACAGCGCAGGGATAAAAATACAATAGAGAAATATATATAGTGAAGCTTAACTAAATAGAATCTCATCAATAAACTACAAAACAATTTGATGCAAACATCTGAATAGTCAATACATCAAGCCTCACTACATAACACTCAGAGAATCATACAAGCAGCGGAACATCCAGTACATATAGTAAGAAAAACAATATGCAAAAGCCTCCAGCTCGTCTTCGTCATCAACAGCGTTGGTCACTAAGAACAACGCCTGTCACCTGCTACCTAGTCTGCCCATCCCAAAATGGATGAACAACCCAAGGTAATAAGAGTTGAACATAAAACCTTGAGTCAGACAACAATCTTAGTGAGCGGTAAATTAACTAACAACATACCAAAAGAGAATAAAGGAAAAAGGAATAGGAATCCGACCCTCCCACTCCACCTCTTTCTACAGTGATAACCCCTAGACCCACTAAGCAGAAATAAACATAGCAAAGCAGACATTTAAAGTAAAACAATTATCACTCGAGTCAAGGTCGATGTTTTCCAAGCACAAACCCCCAAGGCCTAAACCAAGATCAGATAAGCACCCACAAAACATCGCTCTTGAGACCGAGTGACGATACAACCAAAGCATCCAAACATCCATGACTCTGGCTATCACTGTTATCATTGCCTCGATATCACTGTTAATTGAATGACCGGCTCATTCTTTCATTCGTCCGTCAAGGGCTAATGGTAACCCCGGTTCTAGACATAACTCCGCACGTCATCGTGACCCATGCCTAGGACTATCGAATCTGCCCAGAGTACTAGACCTTCAACTATTGGTCTTGGGACTATCGAATCTTCCTAGCGTACTCTTGCTTTGAGCATGCTAGAACCTTCAACAACGATGAAATCTCAGCCTCCTAGTCATCCTCCTTGACGACTATTCTCATACTAGCTCAAGCGCCTCTAGAGCCAACCATTATCAACGAACTCGAACCATATCACCGAGTTATCAACATGCTTGGGATGATCCCGTCTGGATTAAACCAAGGCTATCTCACATCATGCTTTGCTTCATCGCATCATAGCAAAGTCCCATCTCAACATCATGCTTTGCCTCATCGCATCATAGCAAAGTCCCATCTCAACATCATGCTTTGCCTCATCGCATAATAGCAAAGTCCCATCTCAACATCATCATCAAATCTATCCATATGAGCTTTATCATCCGCTTCATATGCCACAAGCAGCTTTCCTTATTCAAGAGCCTTTCCACTTAGCTTTTGAATCATCTTCGACCAACTTGTCCAAATCAAATCATCAATCAACTAATTTATAACAATCAATCAGATCGATCATTAATCCAAGTAATCAATCATTCAATAAGATCTAAATAAACAATTACAACAGTAATGGCAATTTCGTAAATAAAGAGTCCAAATCTAACAAGCATGAATTCTAAGTAATATCTTGATGAATGAACTAGCATAGGTTAACATGTAGTAAAGTGGATATCAAAACTTTATGAACGACGGATCTACATGCAGACTTAAGGAAAATGTATGAAATCACTATCTTTAACACACAAACAAGCCATCGATCCAATATACTCCTTTGGGTCCGTGTGAGAGATAACCACCACTCACCGAATCACCTAAACACCTCAAAAGCAACAAACTCCAGATCCGGACAGCGAAGGATCTAGCTTGATCCATCAAAATTCCGCTTCAAACGATGAAGTCTCTCTTTGAAGAATGTAGATCTTCAATCTTGGCTCTTGGATCTTCGATTTGATCTTCAATCTTGGGGGGAAGGAAGCACTAGATTAAAGAAGAGAAAAGAAGTGAAGAAGTGTAGTACTCGAGCTCTCAAAATGGCAGCACTTCGTCGCTTCAAAATCCGGATCCCAAAAAGTGAAGGAAGCACGTGTATTTATAGGCTGGAAATCCTTAAGTCGTCCGCCCCTTAAGTCATCCACGACTTAAAAATCCCCGACCTACGACTTAATGGACCTCCCTACTTACGACTCAAGCCTATGCGCAACTTAACACATGCGCGCGACTTAACACACACGATCTAACACTTAGGCACGACCTAAGACTCAACAGGATACGACATAGCGACCTAACACACTGCCGCATTTCTACCTAAGTCCTAAGTCGTTTGGACGACTCAACGACTCAACGACTCAATGAATCAATGACTCAACGACTTAACGGCTTAACGATCAACGACTTAACGACTTACGACCTAAACTAAATCCAGCCGCTAACTCTCTTAAGTCGCCGATTCCCTTAAGTCGCCAACTCCCTTAAGTCGCCGATTCTTTTAAGTCGCCAGCTCTTAGATCGCTAACCTCCTTTGGTCGCCAACCTCCTTAAGTCGCTCCATGACCTAATCCAACACACGACCTAAGTCTCAACACGAGAATTCCTTAAGTCACCAACTTCCATAGGTCGGCAAACACCTTAAGCCGTTAACCCTTAAGTCGGCAACCACTACCACTAACTTCTCTAAGTCGTTCACATGACTTGGGTTGCTCGGCCGACCCAAACTAACATACAACTTAGACTCAGAATGACTTAACAACACTAACGACCTAATAACAACAATTCTACGATCCTACGATCCGTAAAAATACGGGTCGTTACAAATTACTAAGGGTAATTAATTAAAATGTAATTAATTAATTAAGTAATTAAATAAGGATTAATTTAAATTGGTTAATAATTATTAATGAAGTAATTAAGGATTAATTAATTGAAATAATTAATCAAGGATTAATATAATAAAATTAGAAATTAATTAATTAAGAAGTTCATTAATTAAGATAAGTAATTATAAATTGTTAATTATTAATTATGATTAATGAGTTGATTAATTATAAGTTAATTAGTAATAAATTAAGGTAATTATTAAATTAATAAGGGTCATTAATTAGTGTGATTAATGATATTAATCAAGGTTGATTAATATAAGTGATTAATTTAAAGTATGATTAATTAATTGTAATTAATTAAGAATTAATGTAATTAATTATAGTTAATTAATTAATGTAGGATCATTAATTATTTTAATTAATGATAGTAATTAAAGATTTAATTACTATATATGGTAAAGGATAATTACTTGAATGTAATTAAATATAATTAATCAAGGAAGATTAATTAAGGAAAATCATTAGAGATGATTAATTTATTTAATTTAGAATAATAATTAATGAAGAAGGATTATGGTAATTCAATTGATTAAGAAATAATCAATTCTGTTATGAATGAATGATTAATCTTGGATGGTTGATATTGGATGTTTGATTAATATGGGTTGATTGATTAATATTGGTTAATTGATTGAAATTGGATGATCAATATTTGGAGATTGATGATTGGTTGATACTGGATGTTTGATATTGGTTTGATATTGGATGATTTGGATATATCTGTTATGTGATATGTGATATGCTGCTGTGTGAGATGAATGTTTGATTTGAATTATCTATTGCGATAATATGATTCATCTATCTGTTTTTGAATTATCTATTGTGATAATATGATTCATCTATCTGTTTATATATCATCCTGAATATAAGTTAAACTATTTAACACCCTTAAGTATAACTTGGACATTTAAAATGGCGTTTGGTTTCGTTGAGACCGGGATCGGGTTTCCATATTTGGATATCCGAAAACCACACCGATTCCAATTAAACGTTAGGTCGTCAATGCAAGTGGAGCAAGTGAAGACTCGAGGTGTAAGGGCTATACGTCAGTATAACTCTATGGGTGATTCCGTAATGAGTTGACGGAATAGTGCTTATAGATTCGAGATGGTGATTTAGAGTGCAAGGGCTATGGTCGTTGACTCTGAGGGTGATTCCAATAATGAGTGCAACGAGATAGTGCCTTCGGTTTCGTTCGAACCCGGAACGAACTTGTATGGATTGAATGCTTTCAGCACATCGTTAGGTGGACGATGAGCATTCTAAGTGATGTGTCCTATAAAGGTAATCATAACCTCAAGCCTCATCAACCGGGAATGGCTAAAACAGGGGAGGTGCAGCAAGGCTTCGTGGGTAGCCCCCACTTGAGAGCGAGATTTACCCCTGTCTAGAGGTCCCTATCTATTTCGGCTTAGTGTGTGGTTGGTCGCGCCAACTACGGGGTGGTCTTGTTCGGGACTTTCCAGTAAGGGATGGTTCCGGCCTTGTGTTGCAGGGGAGTGGAGTACTCCTCGGTACGTTGATCTAGGCCACGTACTGTGACGGGCGGTACCCCAGTAGCCCTGCCATTGATGAAAACCCATTCTTCCTACGAGACCCTACGGTTTTGATTGTATTACCCACTTTTGTGGCTAGTAGCTGGAATTTAATAGATGTAACAATTTCGGCTATTTCTTATTTACTTGAAAACCCTAGACACTATTATAATATCACTGGATTTCCTATCAAATGTTTTGGTTAGCGTAAGGTAAAAACTTTTCCATGTTTATGTGTGGAAAGTCTTACGTGATACCTTTTCTTTTCAAAGATTTTCTAAAGTTAAGCAACTTTAACCATTTATTCACACCAGACCCCTGTCTGACCCGAGTGTTTATTTTCTGTTTTATTAAACTCTTGCGTACTCATATTATGTATAAGTAGTCAAGTGGATCAGGTTAGCTTGACGAATCCTGGAGGAAATATGGAGCAGGAGGCTTCGACGTGTAGATTTATATATTGATTCCGCTGTGTTTGTTTGTACATGTATCTGTTGTTCTTGAGTTGTATAGTTAGACAGAAGTTTATAACTATCTATTATCAGTTGTTTAAGTTGTGTACTCTGATGTAATAAGATACTATGTAATATTTTATAAGTTATATTATATTTTATTCGTTCCGCTGTGAGTTCTCTGATGTTGTTTGTGTTCTTCTTTCTCTTTCTTTTCTTCTTCTATCCCTTTCTTTCTTCAAGATGATGCGATTTTCTGGGTGTAGAAAGTTGGGTCGTCGCATGATTTGAATTGGAAGATATGAAATTAAATCAATTTGATTGAAAATTGGACCCGAGTCCATATTTATTGGAAATGGAAAGAAATAGTTTTAAGTTTGATACCATTGTCACTATAAACTATTTTACTATAAATTATTTTAAAATTCAACTTTTTAAAATTTTAAATTATTTAAATTTTCAAACCATTTTAATATATAACCCATTTTCAATACTCAAACTATTTTATATCAAACTGTTTTCAATCTCTAAATTATTTAAACTATTTTAAATATCTAAACTATTTTAACTATTTAAACTATTTAAATTATTTAAACTATTTTCAAAAATTCAAACTGTTCATGTTTGGAATTGTTTATGTTTAAATCTTGATTTAAATACGAATGTGGCCAAAATGAAGTTATTACATAAGTAGGGATTCGAAATGATTTTGAAATGAAATTGATTTTTAAGTGAATATAATGACTTTGAAGTGAATTTTTTTCTCATGGTGGATAAAATGATATTTTGAAGTGAATATGACATGTTGAAGTAAATATGATATTTTGAAGTGAATATGATATTTTGCTACCTAGTAATGAATCACTTTTGAAATGTAAAAGAACCAACTGGTGTATAAAACGACGTTCGGTTGTTAAAAAGATCAGGGTCAATTGTTGGCATACTCACTGTCAATGTTGGAATCACTTTAACAACTGTGTATATGGAGAAGACTCCAGAATAAAGTGGTTGGATTTGGTGTACATTGCTAGATTTGTTGAAATAGAACGATGATGGATAGCCCCAACACTTTTGTCAATTTGAAATGACTAAAACAGAATGGCTTGACAAGGCTAATGATGGCAGCTACCGCTAGTGGATGTCTGTTCTTCACTTTTCTTTTTGGACTTTGTCCATGTTATTACGTTTGATGTTGGTTTCAATTGGTGCACCTTGATTAAGGATGACCTCCCTTTGACTCGATATGGGATGGATGGACACGGTGGGTAGACGTGGCTGCGATACGTTACCACCAGCCCTATGACTCGAACTGGTAGTTTTTACCATGGGCATTGCCTCAAGTGCATTGTTATACTTTTATCCTTATATGAGACCACTACGAGTTTGGTTTAGTGTTATCATATCACGGTACATCCCTATCCCCCAACGTTCTACTAGGGTGTTATAGGCAAACCGTATGCCAATGCTTAGAGCACATTAAGGGGGATTAATGTGAAGCCTTAACGCTAGGAAAAATATTTATCTTATTGATTAGACATTAATTATTCTACCAAATATAGATATTTTGATGGATCCTTAAGAGATGGAAAATCCCATAACATCTCCTGAGTTATTGCACGCACGTTATACACTGGATTGGAGATATAAAACACCATAAACATCACTGATGCTATTACACTCCTATTATATGTGATATTTATTTGACTTACATAAGGATATTTCTGTTCTGACTCGAGTGTATTGTTTTACTTTATGTTCGGGTTAGCCTCGAGTTTTCAGTGCATTGAAGATTATATTATTTTGGAGGACGAAGATAAAGATTTGGTATATTATATTACTAGGATTATTCCCTTGCATCATGTTGCTCTACTGCATTGTTTTGTTTTGTCTCTGTTGTATGTATAACTCTGATTGATATTGTAAAAGTACAATCAAATGTATAGATAAACAACTTCATGAACTATTTATTTGATTATTATATTTTGTCATTCCACTGCGAGATTCTATGTTTGTTTTCTTTTTTTTTGTTTTTTCTAAATTAACCCAATTGATTATCTGTGTTTTGGATTGTTTGAGTTGGACTTGTGTGGTTTATGGTAGACTTGAACCTGCCAAAATGTGGCTCATCACAGTTGGTACCAGAGCTTTGGTTTAACGATAACCTTAGCTTTGATAGAGATTGACTCATTAGAGATAGGGTAGTAATACCCTAGAATGAGTTTGTTTGAGAGTGTGTGTGTGTATGAGAACGCATACTTATTACTGTTATAAAATGTTTTATATTGTGTTTACTTATCCGTTGAGTTGTTTATGAATTCTGGTAGGTACATGAAGCACCATGTTATCAATAGGGGTTTCTAAACACTTAAACGAGGCAAGTCGACATAATATTGTTTTAAATAGGGTAAATGAACTAATTTTACTTAAATCATATCTTATACATCAAAAGAAATAATGTTTCATCAATAACCATATAGGTTTACGAACACGAATTTATGTATTGATATTTGTTGTTAGGAGATGATTATATTTAGTTATCATCGATTATTGGTTGAATTAAACTAAATATGAATACTTTGTGAACCCTACTTCACGAAGCGTTCAATAATTCGATTGAATTGAAATCTAAGTATAATAAGAACTGTTTACAATAATAAAGATGCAAACTAATGAAGTTTTTCCATAATAAGGTAATGAAATTGTATAAGTATATTTATAATATGGCTTACAAATAGAAAGTATTTAAAAGTTGAGAATTTTAGAATTTAAAATCCTATTGATTTTAAAAAATTGTTTTCAAAGTTTTCAAAAATAATAATAATATTATTTTGGAAGTGTATTTTGACTAAAATAATATTTTGAAAAGATTTTAAAAGATATAAAAGCATTGAACTCTCTTTAGTTGCTAGAAAATAATTTTGAAGGTAACCACGGCATCGTTAATATTCATTTTCAAGTTTTTGAGTGAAAATTACTACCAAAAGAAATTTATTCTAGTTAAAACAAAGTTATTTAGATTTTTAAAGGGTATAATTTCATATACAAAGTAAATATGTATGATATTATTTCAAAATGATTCTAAATGTAAAAATTGGGTGTTCGAGTTTTGAGATTTTCTGCTAAGCAAGGTCACAATAAGATCCATGTGAGTTTTGATGGTATTTGAACTTGTTTGGTAAGGTTTAAAAGTTTAAACTTGTGTATAAAAGGTTTTGAAAATCAATAAAAATAAACCGTCACGTTTTGGTAGTTTGAAAATTATATAATTTTTGAACTATTAAAATAGTGGATAAAAAGGGTTGGAAGTTTGTTTAATAATTTAGATAAGTAAAATAAATCTGAATTTGTATATACTTTTTTGGATATGAGAGTATTATATAAATTTGAACTTAAATTAAAGAATGTTTATTCCCTTAAATAAAATAGTTTGAATGTTAAGTGAAAAGGTTATTAAATCAAGTTTGTAAGTATTAACTTAGCAAATTTGTTATGGATATTTACGAACTTAGTAAAAATTTAACTTTAGTTTAAGTTAAAGAATGAATTTAAATTGAGAATTTGAGAACTTAAATCCCAATGCTTTGAAATTGTTTTCTAAGATTTTGAAAATAATATTAGTGTTATTTAAAAGTATTTAAGAATGGAAGTTGGTTCAAATGGATTGAAAAAGGAAGTAAGTACTATACTCCCTTCTTCTGTCACTGGAAAATAATTTCGATGACGACAGCGGCATCCTTGACATTCATTTTTGAGTCTCAAGGTGGAGGAGGCCATTTAGTATCTTTGTTACGCATTTGATTTTAAATTTCTAAATATGATTTGATATATATAAAATATATGAGTATATTTATTACTTTAAAATGGTTTGGTAAGAAACCCGATGTCTAGTTCTTACATTCTTTGTAAATTTATAATTTTCACATATTAAAATAAAATGATTTAATGAAATGATTTAATAAATGGTCCATGAATGATTTGATATGAAATGTGTTAAACATAAAGTGAAATAATTGAAATTTGAATAAATTGAATTTAAATGAAAAAGATGTGAATAAATTGGAAGTAAACCAACTGGATGTCAATGAAGAATGAATGTTAAGAGAGATGATAGTGTATAAATAAACAGTTGGCACTAGATAATGTAAATTGATATAGTTCGGATTAATTAGATGATTATTAATTGTTGAACGGTTTCTTTTGTTGCAAATCATTGTTATAACTGTTTTTGTTTACCTATGACTGTTATGTTGTGTATTAGTGCTTATGCTTATAATTGGGATTAAGAATACATATTATACAGTTCTATTAAACTCTGCATGCTTTTTGTATCTTTCTATAAGCAAATAATATTCAAATTGTGTTCAGATAGGTACATATGAAGCCGTTTGGATGTATATGCGATTTGACTTGCTTTTGCTCGCTTTAATATGAGTGAACTCGCTCATATTAATAATCATAAGGTACATATCTTAGATTACATACCTTACTTTTATATTTCTCCCCTATGGGATGCCTCGTCACTGAGATGAGATGTATATTTATGATATATATGTGTATTGTAAATTTTTTCAATCGAGCGGCGCAAAGGAGACGCTGCCAAAATTTTCCATAAATTCGGGCATTAGAAAAATTTTGAGACTTTAAAATTTTATAACATGCTTTATAAATAAGCCGATTAGAGTGGCATAGTGGAAGTATGGTAAAGGTTTTGCAAAATAGATGTTATGTTTTATATTTCGATTATTTTGAGTAAAATATATCAGTTGTTAGATTCCTTACTTAATCCCCTTTCGAGGACGAAAAGTTTTAAGTAGGGAAGATTGTAATGTCCCGTATTTTTAACTATTTTAAATTATTAAATTTAATATGATTATTGAATAAAAATAGTTAAAAAAAATAAAATTTTATGTTTTATTTATGTAGTTTATATAATATGAACTAGAAGAAAAAATATGATGAATTATTTAGTTGAAAATAAAATGACTTATTTTTAATTAAGATTCATTTGAATCCAATGTTGAAGCTCATTTCAATTGGATTTTCGGAAGACCTTAATTAAAGAAGTGAATTTTTTTATGAATTTAAATGTAAGAGCATTGGTTGTAAAAATTTTGAACAAACATTTTAATTTGCAAAAAGGTTTAAGATAAAATTTAAAATATACGTTTTATTTGACACTTAATTCGTTAATTTTTTTGGTATTTAGATCTTTTAATTTATAAGCAAAGTATTTATGAATTAATAAGTTATTGATTATGATTTTAATTTCATAAAGTGGGTAATAATTTTCTATAAATAAAATTCGTTTGAAAACGTGATATTTAAAAAATTTCATTCATAAGCGAAGTAAATGGAAATTTACAAGTTTATGTTAAGCAATGGTGTTTATATTAATTTGTAATAGGTATTTTGATTTGAAAAAGAATGATTTCGAAATCCTATTTAAATTTCATTTAAACAAGAATGAAGATTGTTAATTTCTAAAATTGAATTTAAAGTGAATAAATTTATTTTTGGAAAATAGCTTGTTTTAATTAACATACGAAAATGGCCTTTCGGGTCACCATCTCGGATTTCGACGAAACCAGTTTTGTCGGATCCATAACGGTGAATTATTATAGGATTTTAAGTTTTGTAGCGATCAGACTTATTGTTTGCTCGCGTGAGTTTGAAATGCATAGAATTTATCAATGGAAATTAAATTAAAATAATTTGATTTTAAAAGGCTAACTTCTGTATATGATGGAATTGGCTCCCGATATATGTTTTATTGTGTTCGGAACATGGGTATAACATATACAACCCTAGAAGGCACGCTTCGATTGGAGTTCGTAATTTTTGCATGTGAATAGTGATTTGTTAGTTGCATATATAAGGACCATTATCTTCATTCTTTTTGGAAAAGCCCTAAGAAGAACGTAGGTCGCCATTTTCATATGGCCAAATCCAATGGCTATGTCGAACGGAACCTCTAGTGGCCGAATTGGCCTTCGACTTCAACTAGGAAAACGTAGAGCATGATGATACAAAGCTATCCAATGGCTGGATCATGATGTCGTCGACGATACGAGCGGAAATTTTCTCACGTTCGAGGGGGAAGTTTATGGGATTCGGCCTCGATTTTGTGCATGTGGCACATGCGCCCGTGCTGTAGCGGCTCGATGGTGTGGTGGAGGACAGCGGTGATGGCTCGGCATCATGGGGATGAGAAGCGTTCGATCAGTGAAACCGAAAAAAAAGCTATACGTGCGCGAGTGCCTAGGCATGAACAGAGGGAAACGAGAAGAAGGTTATAGTTTCTTATTTTTAATTTAATTATGTTAATTATATTTTGATTATATCGAATATTATTTAATCCATCACTTTTTCATACGAGATCAGATGTGAAAGAAGCGAGTCGTGTTGCGATCATATCAATGAAAGCTGCGACAAGGAGTTGGATTTGAATTTTGTTTGACTCTGAAAAATTTTCAATTTCAAAAAAAGGTGAGTGTTTTAAACTGCTCACGAAATAGTAAATATTCTAATGTTAGTTAGATTGAAATCATGAAGTAATTTATTTTTATTGACTGTTGTTTGGTAGTTTAACAGACATTTAAATTGACATATGAATTGAACTGTTAGAAATTTATAATCAACGGTTAAATTTGAAATTAAAATTGAATTGCTAGTTAAGCACCCGATATTGATAACTAGTGTAGCAAATGAGATTTTCGACCCTCGAAAATCGACATCTATACGTTCACTGTATAAAATGTCGAATATTCAAGTGCCGAAAACACCGATTGCTAAGGTGAAGAAGAAACAGAAAACAATAGTACATAATCTCATAATCGCAGCGGAAAAATATATATATATATAATAAAAGATTTTAAATACAAGAACTGTACTGTTAATATACATACCATTATCAGAGTACAATAGATAACAGTCAATCTAGACAGTTATAATAATTTGTCCTCACATAGCGGAAATATAAACAAGTATGGAGATCCATCTCTATCATCCAGCTCGTCTCTTGAGCTCCGTAGCATCCTATCCTGAATCTGTATACTCGGTTTGGCCTGAGCATTATAATAAAATAACATCCGAGTTAGTCTGAAAAACCAGCATGAGAAACACACTCAATTTGAATTATTAAAATTATAAAAATCCTTTGAAAAACAAAGATTTTCATCAACATTCGATATCATTTACAATCATATTAAATCCAGAAACCAAATATTCAAATAATTGCAATATTTAATTTAAACAATTTTGATTATTCAACAAATCACTATCTTTTGAAATATAAGTTAATGAGCTTATAAGATTTAATTTTAAAATGAATTCAATTTATTGAACAACTATTTCCATTTTACGATCATTTAATTCCCATTATTCAATTATTCATATAATTTTCCAATATTGAATTTAAATAATTTAATTATCTAATATCCACACAAATTTCAATATCAGATTTTAAATGAATTTCAATTATCGACATCATTTTATTTCTATCTACATAGTTCATAATTATTATTCAACTTCAGTTATTGAACATAAACCTAGTAAAAATAAATTTTTATTTCAATACCCATTATTACTTAAATCTTCAAAATTAGTTTATTTCAAAATTTTATTCAAGTTCATATCCAATAACTTACATTCAAAAACATTAAAAACTTTATTTTTTTAACCATTTTTATCTAATAATTACAATAAATTTAGTAATTTAAATAGCTAAAAAAGGGTCGTTACAGTCTTCCCCACTCAACTTTTCGTCCTCGAAATGATGTTCAGTAAAGAATTTAGAATTTAATATATTTAAAAATATAATCAACTTAAAAAACGTAAAATTTCATTTATAAAACCATTACTATGTTTCTACTATGCTACTCTGATCAGCTTACGGAATTCACAAGTTAGTTTTAAAGCCAAGTTATAAAATTCTAAAACTTCAAAAAATTTCTAACACCCGGATTTATTGAAAATTTCGACAGAGTCTCATTTGCACGGCACAATTGAAAACTACAAAACGCAACTACAGGCCCCAAACCAAAAAAAGCCAAGTGTCTCAATCATAAAACCAAATCCAATTATCACGACCCGAAGTTCAACATTCAAAAATCGACATCAAAAAAACCTCACTTGTATTCGACTGCCGGAGATTCGAACGTCGAATTTCAGTTCGGATGGAGCTTATAACAACAATTAGATGAATATAAACAGCGGAAAATAAAACTGCTAACATCAATATCCCAGATACAACATCACAATACTATACAACAACACCAACATCAGAGTATTTATATACATATACAACACAACTTCAAAATAGACCATAAGAAAAGAACAACATGTGATCACTCCAAGAAAGTCTTCAAAGAGATAAAGTAATAACGAACTTCCAAACTGAGATCCTCGAGATCCAGAAATTTCAAAATATCTCCAAGCTAAAACCATCAACTAGTAGCCTCCAAACCATACGACTCCAAGATCCAGCTAGTACCAAAACACAGAAGACCTGCTACTAGGCTGCCCGTGTGGAAATTATGGGAACCCAGAGTTTAGAAAGGAAATAATAAACTCCAGGTCGGTCATGGGACTTGTTAACGGTAAAAATGGCTTTAACGCTAACACCCGGTGTATGCCGTGATGAAATGAAAGCACCACCCGTTTGCACGGGAATTAAAGTAAAAAGAAAATAGCAAAAAAAGTAAAAGAGACAGAGATTTTTATAGTGGTTCGGCTTCTAATAAGCCTACATCCACTTTACATCCTCCATTATGTTTTTCGAGCTCACTTTACAAGATTACAACACTTTTACAACACGATCTCTTGATCACAACACTTTTACAACACGATCTTACAATTACAACACGATCAGAGAAAGAAGTTTGAACTTTGATGATGAATTTCTCTTTGGATTCATGGTTAATGAGGTTGATCTCTAGATGAAGATTCTTCGGTGTTTGAAGTGTTTGGAGAGTTGAGAAATCAGCAGAGTGTAGGCGCCTTGAAATCCCAAAAAAGTCCCCCTCGAATGTGGAGTTGGTGGAGTATTTATAGGCGACTTCGGAGTTAGGTCGGCTGGAGCGACCTAAGAAAGGTCGTAGGCCGGTTGGAGCGGCCTAAGGTGGGTCATTGGCGACCTAGAGGAGCGGCAGAAGAAGGAGGGCGACCTAAGGGATAACGGCATTAGAATGTATGGCCTGGAGTGACCTAAGGGAAAAGGCGGCGTATGCTTTAGGTCGTGTGCGACCTATGGATGTTAGGTCGCGAGCGACCTGATTTTGATGAGGTCAGACAAGTTAGGTCGCGAGCGACCTAGGTGATGGCGGGTTAGGTCGCGAGCGACCTATGGGTTTAGGAGAAGAGTTAGGTCGCGAGCGACCTAACTTTGTTGAGGAGAAGCATAAGTCGCTTAGCAGGTAGGTCGCTTGAGCCATTGAGTAGTTAAGTCGCTGACTGCTGAGTTGCTCTAGGTCGTAGGTCGCTTGGATTTATAGGTCGTTAGGTCGCGAACTTTCCTGTGAGCTGTTATCTCGTGAAGTCTTAGGTCACTAAGTCGTGAGGTCTGTTAAGTCGTGAACTCTGTTAAGTCGTTAACCCGCTTCATCAGTTAGGTCGCTAACTTGCTTCATTGGTTAGGTCGCTAGGTCGCTTCATTGGTTAGGTCGTTAACTAGTTGAGTCGCTGGATTACTTCACTCTTTAAGTCTTATACCGTTTTGGACGGGGCGCTGCCCCCTGGACCCCTACGACCTGACCGGTCAGGTCGAACAACGTAGCGGTGGCGTTGCCCCCGCACCCCCACCTTGGAGGGTTGGCACCCCCCCTGGACCCCCCCCTCCGTAGGGGATCTTAGAGGAAAAGTCATTTAATTGAACTTGCTTTGCTGAGATGTTGAGTTGACCAATCTTTGAGACGAGCTATCTTGCTTTTCTCGGTCGATCTTTTGATATCATGGCCTTGCTGAAAAAGGCGGGATAACAGGACTGGTATGAGAAAAAAAAATAGTTGCTTTGAAAATAAAAGCAGTTTATTTTAATTCAAAAACAAACAAATAGATTTGAAAGAAATTCGCAATGCTTTTTTGAAGATGAAACTGCCATAAGGCCTCCCGCCACACGCATAATGCAAACGCAGACTTGGGGAAGATTTCCCCTTATGATAGTCAAAAATGCTTGATACGGGAAAACACTTTTAAATACTATTATTAGTGCATAGTGTGAAAACATTTTTCAAAAGTATAATATTAATCTTAGCCAGCATACGTACCATTATTGTATGCCTACTATAGCTACCATATTAGATGGCAGGTTCTACAACTAAAACCATACTGGGTTCGTATTGGTAATTGGATTTCCAACAAATGGTCAGGCTAAGTAACTTCACATGGGTACGCCTCTGGAGGGATGTCCCGAGAACCTAACCGGGTCTCTGCCAATAATAGGCCGGGTTACCTCTATAACTAGGCAACTACTGACACAAGTATGCCATTCCCCGGGTGTAGCCAACCTTTATCCGGGTCCCCAACATAAATCACAAAGGGATATATATAATTGCGATATCCACATAAGTTAAATACCTGGGCTCCATACCATGATACCACTTTTATCCAGAAGGGAATGCACATACCCGAAAGGGCGCTACCCCCCATAACCTTGCTGTATTTTTCTTATTTCGACCATTACCGGGTTGTGACGTTCGAGGAAGTCTCGTCCACAAAGCTACGCTTTTTACAAAAGCCTTGCTTCGATCATTTAATGATTAACAAATGATCGTCAATACGTAGCAGCACTTAGCATGCCACACTACCAAACTGGGAGTATATCGCTGATAACTTCAACTACATAACCTCTGAGAACATACGTTTCAGAGAAGGGTGTTAAGCTAAGAGAATAAATTCCCCGCCACCAACAGATATGTATTTGAAAGAAATTGGCTTTATATCTCAAAGTGTAGTGTCAGACACAGAACCATACAAGTCTGTTCCGGGTTCGAATTGAACCGAAGGCACTTCGTCCCATAAAGGAAAAAGCCCTTGCAAATCCGGGCGTCCACAATCCCGATCGGATTTCCCATCACTTAGGGAATCCCTATACCGGAGAAACTCGGTGCAGAGACAATCGATAGGTTATCCTATCATTTTTGAAGACACCCTGTCTTCACCACCGGTCTTCAATTGCTCTCCATTCGTCGAATCACTATTCGGAGTGGGTTATATGACACAAATGTCCTTTCCCGGCTAATCCGAATAGTGCACGTCAATTTTAAAACATGTGAATATGTCATTCACAAAGATTCACAGGTTCGATGTGGGTTTCGTATAACCAACTGGGATCCGACTCCCTGTCGCATCGAAATTCAAAAGCCGTTTTACGGGCCAAAGGGATTTTATATTCACACAGAGGTATATTCATCACAGATAACATAGCTTGGCATAAAGAAATTCAATCACAAAACATCACAATTAAAATCAGAGATATCAATCAAAATACACTATATAATAATTATCAATCATGTCCGGCTAAGATAATTCAATTGTGTGATTTAAACTAATTAATCCCTTAATTAATTTCATTTATTATCTTTAATTAATGATTAGTTATCCTTAATTGAAATTTAGTTAAATCTTTAGTTGTCTTCATAATTAAATCATCACTTAATTTATTGCCCTAATTAATTCATTCTCAATTGTTCATAAATTAAGTCTTAATTATCTTATTAATTTATTATTTCCCCAATTAATTATCTTAATAAGTTAATCCCTAAATAATCATTAATACTAGGTAATTAATTTAAATAATTTATTTTAAGTAAATCTTTTATTACATAAGTAAATCATTTAATCTTTAACATCATTTTTTTTACATTTCATAGCAAATTTTTTATAAGTAATTTGACAAGAATTAATTTAAATTAATTTACTTAAAAAAAATATCTTACTTAACATTAAGTTGTTTAAAATATAAGTCAAAACCATCTTTTAAAACATGAACTTTAAAATTTTAAAAAGTTTGAAAGCTTCTTGTTTTTATTTGGCAAAATTTTTCCTGTATACTGATTTTCACTGAACCCCTTCGCGTCTTCCCCGAGAAGTTGCTCTGCTTGCTTCGAGTTTTCCTAAAATCTGACCCGAATGACCCAAATTTTTCATAAATTTGATTAAGTACAAAACAAACCCGATACAATGCAATTTTAGCTTGTGCATGCCTTCGAGTTTCCTTCCACTTTCCCCGGTTACTACTTCGAGCTGCCTTCTATCTTCCCCCACCAAATCAACCTGACACATAACCCATCGCGTGCACCTGCACAACTGCGCTGGCCACCTTCGACTTAATTTCTGGTCATCCACATACCAACGACGATGTGCTCGAGCCTCTCGAATACTCAAAAATTTGAACGAAACACGATTTCGAGATTTGGCTCCCAAACCCAAACTGTAACGACATCAGCTACCAGGAAGTCACCTCGTTCTTCCTCCTCTGGCCATCGGAGGCCATAAAAGTTTATCTGAAGCTTCATACGACCTAACGCTTCCATCCCCACCGCGCGATCAACTCCGGTGGCTTGACGAGACCCCAGCGAACCCATGTATTACTGCAATCCAATTTAGGGTTAAAAGCCTACATGAATGTCACACGGCAACCATAATTTAGTAGAATTTCTTTAGGTATGTTTTCCAGAACCCCCATCGCCTCAGCCATCTCCACCCACGGCCTCGCCCATCATCGTCACGCCGATGGTCAGAATTTCGCAAAAACCCCAATTTTGGTTACATTGGCTTATCCCAGTAACCACTAACTTAAAATTTTGATTTTATTTTCAAAAATCATAATTTTTGATAAGCATTCAGATAGTATACTTGAAATTTAAAATCTACTAGCTTTGAAATTTATCATGACTTAAATTTCACTGTTCTTTCTTGTACCAGGTTTAAATCCTGAATATTATCTTTTAAATGTTTAAACTTTCAATCTGAAATGAATTTAACCACTATTTGTTTTTTATACTTCAATCTAATCAAACTAGCATTGATGTATTTGGTTTTAAACAGTTTTTCCCAAAAACTGTTGCTAGAACAGGATTTAAAATCCTGTACATCAACATGCACGGGTAAAAAAACATATTTCATTCAAATGTTGTTGCATGAAAATCCATTCTTCAATCTTACATATATCAGGCATTAAATCAACCGGATAAAAAACCAAATTCCTAGAAAAATTTACTCACTAATTTTGAGTTGAAAATGGAAGTGGACGAAGGGAAATTCTGTTATTCTTTGAACTGCAAATTTTTTTTCTAGCTTGATTTCCTTTGAGTTATTTATCTGCAGTAAATTTTGCATAAGCTAGTTTAAACTTTGATGTATCTACTCACTTAACCTTTTAACAATAATATAAAATAATTAATTTACTTACAGTATTTTTTTTCTGAACAGGGGAAGAAATTTATGGCCTGCACTCTTTAAGCTTTGTGTTTGCTATTGTTTTTTTTCTTTCAAATTGATTCCTGAACTTTTCCTAAATCTTTAAAACTCTTGCTTGATTTTGTAAAACTTGTTGAAGATTTGTATTATCTCTAAATCCTTCTTCTTATAGCTTGAGAACTGAAAGTGATTGTTACAGATTTTTTTCTTCTAGATATAGTGTCTTGATTTAAATTTGTTGAGACAATGTAGATTTGTTTCTTTCTTTTGATGATGATATTTTCTGAAATAAAAGTAAAGATAGAAGATATTGTATAAGTTTATTTGTTTTTAAAAAAAAAATTACTTATGAAAAGAAATTATTAAAAGGACACTTGTTACTTTTCTTCTTTTATTGAATTACATTTGTCACTATGTCATTCTTAATTTAACACTTGTAAAAAAGATTTTTTCTTTATTAACATTAACAATTTACATTATATAATTTATTTTTAAACTTATATTTCTTATTAAAAAATGCTAGCTTTATATAAATATTAGCTTGATGTTAATGCATATTACCAAAAGAAAGTGTTTTGAATATTTTTTTAATACACATTGAATAATTCTCATAGATATGTATATATGAATGAAAACTATTTTACCAAACATTTCATTTTAAAATTTAAATTCAAATTGAAAATCGATTCAATATATAAATTCAAATCTACCCATGTATGCACACATACACATGTATATTTATATATATGAATAAAAGTTAAATTCAATGATTAAAAACTTTTAATAATTCAAAATTTTCAAACTTAAAAGAACTTTGAATTATTATTCATTTATATCATCATCTATTTATTTATTTATTATTTATTTATTTTGAACTTTTCAAATTTTTATCATAAAAGTTCTACATTTATAAATTTTAAATTGATGAATTTTGGTATGTTACAGATTTCCCCTCCTTAAGAAAATTTCATCCTCGAAATTTGAAAGAGAGAGAGATGTAATCAAAGAATATACAAATTCAGAAAAGAATAGAGAAATGGCTTACCAATTTAAGCTGATATATCCACCCTGCATTTGGGATAAGACTTTTGCATATTATCTTCTGTCTTCCAAGTACGGTCTTTTGGATCTCCGCTCCATTGCACTTTAACCAGTCTCACAATTTTGTTCCTTAATTGCTTTTTGTCTCGATCCAAAATCTCAATTGGTTCTCTTTTAACTGATAAATTTGGCATGATCTCCAGATCCTACTGTGCTGCTTCTTCGATAATGCTGTCTGGATCGGGCACGTACTTTCGAAGATGTGAAACATGAAATACATCGTGTACGCCGGATAACCAGTTAGGTAGTTGTACTCGATATGCTAGAGGACTAATCCTTTCCAAAATAGGAAAAGGACCAATGTATCGTGGTGCCAACTTACCAGTTTTACCAAATCTTAACACACCCCGCATTGGAGATACTTTCAAGAAAACATAATCTCTAACTTGAAATTCTAAAGCTCTTCTTCTGCGGTCGTAATAACTCTTCTGGCGACTCTGAGCAGTTATTAACTTTTTTCGGATAAAATCAACCTTTTCAGTGGCTTCTTTAATCATGTCCGGTCCAAGAACCAGTCTATCATCGGATTCAATCCAGCATGCCGGTGATCGACATGGTCGACCATATAGAGCCTCAAAAGGAGCCATTTCGATACTGGCTTGATAGCTGTTATTATAAGAAAATTCGACCAAATGTAAATAGTCTTCCCAAGAACCACCAAAGTCGAGAATGCAAGCTCGCAAAAGATCCTGTAATATTTGATTTATCCTTTCAGTCTGCCCATCCGATTGTGGATGATAAGTAGTACTGAAATTTAGCTTTGTTCCCAACGTGTCCTGAAAGGCTTCCCAAAATCTACTAGTGAAGATCAGGTCACGATCACTCACTATACTCCTCGGTATACCATGGAGACGGACAATCTCTTTGATATATAGCTCAGCTTAACTTGCTGTTGTCCGAGTGGATTTCACTGGAATGAAGTGAGCAGTTTTGGTTAGACGGTCCACTATAACCCAAATTGCTTCATTTCCCTTCTTGGTTCGTGGCAATCCGTCAATAAAATCCATTGATACCTGATCCCATTTCCATTTTTGGCACTTCCAAAGGCTGGAGTAAACCCTCCATCTTCTTCTGGTCGCTTTTAGTTTGTTGACAGTTAGCACAGCGACTCACATATATAGATATATCTCTCTTCATTGTTTTCCACCAGAAGGTTCTTTTAATATCTCTATACATTTTATTTACTCCTGGATGGATACTGAGTTTTGACTTATGACATTCATCTAAAACTTCATGCTTTAATTCTGGGATATCAGTGACACAAATTCTTCCTTTCAATCTTATAACTCCACTATGATTTGTTTCAAAACTAGTATCTTCGCCTCGAAGAATTTTCCCATAAATATCTCGAAGAAATTTGTCTTCATTTTGCTTGCTGGCGATTTTCTCAAGGAGAGTAGGGGTGACAACAAGATGAGTAAGAGTAGCATGCTTTCTACTTAAAGTGTCAGCAACTACATTGGCTTTACCGGGTGTATACAGAATATCTAGGTCATATAACGCTAGAAATTCTAACCATCGTTGTTGCCGTAAATTTAAATCTTTCTGGGTGAAGAGATACTTTAAACATTTGTGATCGGTGAATAATTCAAAATTTTCACCTAAAATAAAGAGAGTTTATTAAGTATATTTATTTAGTTAAGTTAAATTTCTTATATTGTTAAGAAAGCTGAAAAAGTTCTTACCCAGAAGATAGTGTCACCAGATTTTCAGAGCGAAAATAACCGCTAAAAGTTCAAAATCGTGTGTTGGGTAATTTTTCTCATGCGGCCGTAATTGTCTACTCGCGTAGGTAATTACTTTTCCATTTTGCGTTAATACCGCACCCAAACCGTCTCCACAGGCATCAGTATAAACAGATAACCCTTGGTTCCCGTTAACGATAGCGAGAACGGGAGCGGTAGTTAATCTCCTTTTCAATTGCTGAAAAGCTTCATCACACTTTGGAGTCCAATTGAATTTAGCATTCTTTATCGTCAGCTTAGTCAGTGGACTAGCCAACTTAGAGAAATCCTGGACAAACTTTCTATAATATCCTGCTAAACCCAGAAAACTTTGAACTTCTCTAGGAGTAGTGGGTCGCTTCCAGTCCAGAATTGCAGAAATCTTGCTTGGATCAACAGAAATCCCTTTCTCATTAACAATATGACCGAGAAATCTGACTCCTTTGACCCTAAAGTGACATTTCGAGAATTTAGCAAATAAGATATTTCTTCTCAATATTTCTAGAACAATTCTGAGATGTTCAGCATGCTCTTCTTCGGTTTGGAATAAGTCAAGATATCATCAATAAATACAAGACAAATTTGTTCAGTACTTCTTGAAACACACGGGTCATTAAATCTACGAAATACGCAAGAGCGTTGCTTAGTCCGAAAGGCAAGACTAACCATTCGTAGAACATGTTAGGACCCCTAAAAGTTGTTAAATGAACACAATCCTCAGCTATTCGCAGTTGATGGAATCCTTGAGCTAAATCCATCTTAGAAAAGAATCGAGCACCATGATGTTGATGGAATAGATCGTCGATTATAGGTAAAGGAAATTTGTTTTTGAGAGTTTGTTTATTGAGATCGCGGTAATCTACACACAATCTCAAAGATCTGTCTGATTTAGCCACGAATACGACGGCTGAACCCCATTCGAAAACACTAGGGTGAATCGGTCCTTTTTCTAACAAATCTCGAGTCTGGTTGACTAATTCAATTCTTTCCTTAGGTGCCATCCTACGACTTGCGTGAACGACAGGACAGGCATTGGGTACTAATTCAATTCGGAATTTAATTTCTCTATGTGGAGGTAAGGATTTTACTTCTTTAAATACGTCGAAAACCTCCCGAACAACGGGTATAGACTCCAAACTGGGTTCAGGATATCCCAAAGTATACATTAATTTATCTCTCTTTGGACTCGGATCCTCACAAGAGATTTCAACAAAATTTCCAAGGTTTATTTTGACTAAAATTGCCCGATTATTACAATCTAATTTAGTTTCGTATCTCGATAACCAGTTCATTCCAAGTAAGATTTCAAATACATTAAATTCGAGGATATAAAGATTGATAGGAAATTGATAGCAAGGATATGAAATAGGGACTTTCTTACAATACAAACAAAGATTTGCGGGACCTCCAACCGGATTTTTCACGCAAATAGGGTCTTCAACAAATTCAGTTTTAAGTTCTAATTCATTTATGGCTTGATGGGAGATAAAGCTATGTAAAGCTCCCGTGTCAAATAAAACTCTAACAACTTTATCATAAATAGTAAGGTTACCTTCTAAAACACCTTTTCCCTTATCTGCTTTTGAAGTTGAAGGGTCTTCCTTTATCGCATATACATTTTCCACCTTTTCTTGTTTCAACACTGGGCAATTCCTAACAACATGTCCAGGCTTGTGACAATTATAGCATTCTCGAGCTCCTTGATCATTCTTCGCAGGTTGTTCCTTCTTGACTTGCTTCTTTGGGTTCTTGTAGTTATTTGAATAATGCCCCTTTTCTTGGCAATTGTAACAGGTTACATTTCTGGCCGAATTCCCTAGATTGTTCCTCTTATCCTTGCCTTGATGTGGCTTTTTACCCCCAAACTTTCTCTTCTTCCAATTATGATTACTGGAATTTCCGCTTTCCCTTGCAATCTCTTGCATATCCAAGGTGGCGTACCGATATCCCATATCAATAAGGTCAGAGAAAGATTCTTTGATGTGTGCGATCATCCTTTCGTGATATTTCTTGTTCAACCCACGAATAAAATTTTCATTTTTATTTAAAGGCGTATTCACCAACTCCGGTCCGAAACGGGATAGTTCATTGAACTTGTTTAAATACTCTTCAAAAGATAAGGTTCCTTGCTTTAAGTCCAGAAACTCTTGATACATTCATGAAATTCCTGCCGATGGCAAATATCGCTTTTCAAACACCTCTTTAAATCGATTCCAAGAAAAATCTTCTTTAGGTTCATCTATTGTGACCGTTTCCTACCAAGCTGAAGCTTCATCTTGCAGCTGCCAAGAAGCAATTAGACGCATTTGATCATCCTGCAGCTTAAGCCCCTTAAAAATCTTTTCACATGATCTTATCCAAGCCTGGGCCTCAATAATTGGTTCTTTGCCAGTAAAAGGCCTACCACCCAGCCTTGTGAAACTCTTATGCAAATCAGCCAGATTTGGTTGAGGTTGAGTAGGCACAACTGCTTCCGCTGAAGGAGAAACTTGACTAGCTGTTGTAGCATTTCCCTGACTCCTAGCTCTACCTCTGCGCCCACTCATTCTTACTATCTGTAATTAGTAAGAAACTTTATTTAGAGATTCGGACGAGATATTTCAAGGAATATCAGCAGTTAAAGAAAACAGACTAAGAAAATTTTGGGGTTTCAGTCTCGGTTTATACTCATTCTAGGGTATACTTCACCCAATCTCTAATGAGCCATCTAATGTGTTATACTCCGTAGCTAAAGTTCTTACCCAACCTTTAGCTATGATACCACTTGTCACGACTCGAAGTTCAACATTCAAAAATCGACATCAAATACCTCACTTGTATTCGACTGCCGGAGATTCGAACGTCGAATTTCAGTTCGGATGGAGCTTATAACAACAATTAGATGAATATAAACAACGGAAAATAAAACTGCCAACATCAATATCCCAGATACAACATCACAATACTATACAACAACACCATCAACATCAAAGTATTTATATACATATACAACACAACTCCAAAATAGACCATCACAGAAGAACAACATGTGATCACTCCAAGAAAGTCTTCAAAGAGATAAAGCAATAACGAACTTCCAAACTGAGACCCTCGGGATCCAAAAGTTTCAAAATATCTCCAAGTTAAAACCTTCAACTAGTAGCCTCCAAACCATACGACTCCAAGATCCAGCTAGTACCAAAACACAGAAGACCTGCTACTAGACTGCCCGTGTGGAAATTATGGGCACCTAGAGTTTAGAAAGGAAGCAATAAACTCTGGGTCAGACATGGGACTCGTATGAGTAAACAAAACAGTTGCTTAGAAAATAAAAGCAGTTTATTTTAAGTCAAAAACAAACAAATAGATTTGAAAGAAATTCGCAATGCTTTTTTGAAGATGAAACTGCCATAAGGCCTCCCACCACACACACAATGCAAACGCAGACTTGGGGAAGATTTCCCCTTATGACAGTCAAAAATGCTTGATACAGCAAAAACACTTTTAAATACTATTATTAGTGCATAGTGTGAAAACATTTTTCAAAAGTATAATATCAATCTTAGCCAGCATACGTACCATTATAGTATGCTTACTATAGCTACCATATTAGATGGCAGGTTCTACAACTAAAACCGTACTGGGTTCGTATTGGTAATTGGATTTCCAACAAATGGTCATGCTAAGGAACTTCCTGGGCCACATAGGTACGCCTCTGGAGGGACGTCCCGAGAACCTAGCTGGATCTCTACCAACACAAGGCCGGGTTACCTCTATAACTAGGTAACTACTGACACGAGTATGCCATTCACCGGCTGTAACCAACCTTTATCCGGGGCCCCAACATAAATCACAAAGGAATATATATAATTGCGATATCCACATAAGTTAAATATCTGGGCTCCATACCATGATACCACTTTTATCCAGAAGGGAATGCACATACCCTAAAGGGCGCTACCCCCAATAACTTTGCTGCATTTTTCCTGTTTCGACCATTACTGGGTTGTGAGGTTCGACTAAGCCTCGTCCACAAAGCTACGCTTTTTACAAAAGCCATGCTTTGATCATTTAATGATTAACAAATGATCATCAATACACAGCAACACTTAGCGTGCCACACTACCAAATTGGGAGTATATCGCTGATAACTTCAACTGCATAACCTCTGAGCTCATACGTCTCAGAGAAGGGTGTTAAGCTAAGAGAATAAATTCTCCGCCACCAATAGATATGTATTTGAAAGAAATTGGCTTTATATCTCAAAGTGTAGTGTCAGACACACAACCATACAAGTCTGTTCCGGGTTCGAACAGAACCGAAGGCACTTCATTCCATAAAGGAAGAAGCCCTTGCAAATGTGGGCGTCCACAATCCCGATTGGACTTCCCGTCACTTAGGGAATCCCTATACTGGAGCAGCTCGGTGCAGAGACAATCGATAGGTTATCCTATCGTTTTTGAAGACACCCGGTCTTTGCCACCGGTCTTCAATTGCTCTCCATTCGTCGAATCACTTTTCGGAATGGGTTATATGACACAAAGGTCATTTCCCGGCTAATCCGAATAGTGCGCGTCAATTTTAAAACATGTGAATATGTCATTCACAAAGATTCACCGGTTCGATGTGGGTTTCGGATAACCAACTGGGATCCGACTCCCTGTCGCATCGAAATTCAAAAGCCGTTTTACGGGCCAAAGGGATTTTATATTCACACAGAGGTATATTCATCACAGATAACATAGCTTGGCATAAAGCAATTCAATCATAAAACATCACAATTAAAATCAGAGATATCAATCAAAATACACTATACAATAATTATCAATAATGTCCGGCTAAGATAATTCAATTGTGTGATTTAAACTAATTAATCGCATAATTAATTTCATTTATTATCTTTAATCAATGATTAGTTATCCTTAATTAAAATTTAATTAAATCTTTAATTATATTCATAATTAAATCATCACTTAATTTATTACCCTAATTGATTCATTCTTAATTGTTCATAAATTAAGTCTTAATTATTCTTATTAATTTATTATTTCGCCAATCAATTATCTTAATAAGTTAATCCCTAAATAATCATTAATATTAGGTAATTAATTTAAATAATTTATTTTAAGTAAATCATATATTACATAAGTAAATCATTTAATCTTTAACGTCATTTTTTTTACATTTCATAGCAAATTCCTAGAAAAATTTACTCACCAATTTTGAGTTGAAAATGGAAGTGGACAGAGGGAAATTCTGTTATTCTTTGAACTGCAAAAAAAAATTTCTAGCTTTATTTCCTTTGAGTTATTTATCTGCAGTAAATTTTGCATAAGCTAGTTTAAACTTTGATCGATGTATCTACTCATTTATCCTTTTAATAATAATATAAAATAAATAATTTAGTTACATTATTTTTTTTGAACAGTGGAAGAAATTTGTGGCCTGCACTCTTTAAGCTTTGTGTTTGCTATTTTTTTTTCCTTTCAAATTGATTCCTGAACTTTTCCTAATTCTTTGAAACTCTTGCTTGATCTGTAAAATTTGTTGAAGATTTGTATTATCTCTAAATCCTTCTTCTTATAGCTTGAGAACTGAAAGTGATTGTTACAGTTTTTTTTTTCTGGATATAGTTTCTTGATTTAAATTTGTTGAGACAATGTAGATTTGTTTCTTTCTTTTGATGATGATATTTTCTGAAATAAAAGTAAAGATAGAAGATATTGTATAAGTTTATTTGTTTTTTTTTTAAAAAAAATTACTTAAGAAAAGAAATTATTAAAAGGATGCTTGTTACTTTTCTTCTTTTATTGAATTACATTTGTCACTATGTCATTCTTAATTTAACACCTGTAAAAAAGATTTTTTCTTTATTAACATTAACAATTTACATTATATAATTTATTCTTAAACTTATATTTCTTATTAATAAATGCTAGCTTTAAATAAATATTAGCTTGATGTTAATGCATATTACCAAAAGAAAGTGTTTTGAATTTTTTTTAATACACATTAAATAATTCTCATAGATATGTATATATGAATGCAAACTATTTTACCAAACATTTCATTTTAAAATTTAAATTCAAATTGAAAATCAATTCATAAATTCAAATCTACCCATGTATGCACACATACACATGTGTGTGTGTGTGTGTGTGTATATATATATATATGAATAAAAGTTAAATTCAATGATTAAAAACTTTTAATAATTCAAAATTTTCAAACTTAAAAGAAATTTGAAATTCTTATTCATTTATATCATCATCATTTATTTATTTATTATTTATTTATTTTGAACCTTTCAAATTTTTATCATAAATGTTCTACATTTATAAATTTTAAATTGATGAATTTTGGTATGTTACACCAATGATAAAATAAACATGTGCCTTTTTGTCGAGCCATCCAAATTTTTCTTGATTTTAAATACCTACATCCTATTTAGCAATTATATCCAATCATATAATTTAAAGTCATATTATATTTTGCATTTACAATTTCCAATATTTACTTTACTTAAGCTCGTACGATGTACATATAGCTTCCATGTGCAATATCAAATCCGATCGCTCACTTGATTACAAAATTTAAATTCCAAACTAGTATCGTTCACAGGACTCTCTAGTGCGGCCTCGGATTTGGTTCCTTGATCAGAAACCGTTATTCTCCTTACATAGCCATATACTATGATAGAGAATTCTAGAACCAATCAAAAATCCATATCCAGGGTTCGCCGTCGAGAATCAAGTGAAAAATCCTAACTCGGATCAATATAAATTACCTCAAAATTCTATGATCGAATCTGGATCAAACCGTTATGCGAACAAATAATATACGCACAACTTTGTATTTATTCCAATCGATCCTTAGTTACAGCAAATTTGTTTCATTACCATCCATTTTATTTATATGCCGTTTATTCACTTTAATTATTAACTTTCAATTATTTTATTTTATGTTTTGCAACATCTCATATAAATTCACCTATTCACTTTCATTTTCATAATTTCCTTTAATAACAAATTTATTTGTGAAACATTTTATTAATCATCACTTTAGTTTATAATCATTCTATAAAATCATAAATAAGAAGTTGGACTTTATCTAAGTTTATAATTATCTCAAAAGTTACAAATTCAATTCCACAATTTCCTTGCAAATTTATATTTAATTCTATAACCAATTTACAAAGATATTATTTGATTCACTTGTCTACTTTCTTAAGTTCACTTCTTATTCCATTTGGTCATTAATCATTTCATATTATATTTAAGTATATAACATTTTTATCATAACCAAAATTCCATTTATATACATTTTAATTACTTTGAAGTTTCGCTTGCTTTTATAATATCCCATAACATATCTCAACCATCATTTTAACTTTTAACATTTGGTAAGTCTTATTATATGTTATTAGAATGCAATTCAGTAATATATAATTTAATCTGATTCATCTTACTTAATTAGGATGTTCACTATTTTAACTTGTTTAAATTTTCTTCACTTTCAATTTAGCTCTAAAGTTTCTTAAAACATTTAGTTTAGATTTCCAAGTTTTCTTATTTTGTAAGTTTTGGTTATTCAAATATTTCATTTCATTCAAATAATTCGAAGATTATTAATTAACAGAACTTAAAAATTAAACACCGGGTACATTTCAAATCAGTTGAAATAAGTATATACACTTATATCTTATATATCAAATCATACTTTTGGACTTTAAACCAAAATCCATTTATCAAAACAATTTCGAAGCAAAACTTCTTAGAAGTCTACCCCACTTTGAGACTCGAAAATGAACTCGATGATGCTACGCTGTCATTACCGAAATTATTTTCCAGTGATAGAAGTGAGGAGTACTGAATTCATTCCTTTTAAAATTTATTTGAAAACAATTTTTATTTTTATATACTTTTAAACAATACCAATATTATTTTCCAAACCTTAAAAACCTTTTCAGAAACACCAGGAATTTAAATTTCTCACATTCTCAACTTTATATTCATTTTACTTTCAATTTATATTTTATAAATCACATTTATACAATTTCATTTTCTTAAAATCATATAATAGCTAATAGTTTAGGAATATTGACTATTCAAACAATAAAAGATAATGATCAATATTATCATTTATAACAATTAATCCACACTATATATACCCTAAATATTTCTAAAAAGTTATTTGTATAAAAAATATAATCAGGGTAAAATTATTCCATTTACCTAATTTCAAAGCAATACCATGTCGTTTTTCCTTGTTTAAGAATTTAGAAAACCCTATCGATACGGTTGTGCTTCCCGTACCGACTAGAATTCTTAAAAACTCAACCGATAAGTCAACACAATGTAAAACATTTCATATTCACTAACAAATATGCTCTCATATCTATTAATACACTCAAACTCATTCTAGAGTGCTATTGACTCTATCTCTAATGAGTTACCCCCACCGAGCTAAGGTTATCGCTAAACCAAAGCTCTGATACCAACTGTAAAGACCCACCTTTTTAGACAATTTAAATCGACAATAAACTACACATGTCAACTCAAACCATTCAAAAGGAAGGATTGTTAATGGGGTAAATAAGAAAATAAGAGAAGAAGAAAATAAACACAGAATCTCGCAATGGAACGGTAAAATATAATAATCTAATAAACAGTTCATGAAATTGTTTATTCAATACATTTGATTTTTTCAATACAACATTTATCGGGGATATATATGTACATCAGAGATGCGTAAGTAATGCAACAGAAAACATGATGCATGAATAATAAAATAGTAATAATATACCAAATCTACGACTTCGTCCTTCAGAATAAGTCTTCAATAAGCTGAAAAACTCAGGACTGACCTGAGCGTAATGAAAAGACAAAACACTCGAGTCAGGACTAAAATATCCTTATGTAAGTCAAATTGATATCACATATAACATGAGTGTAACAACGTCAGAGATGTTTATGGGATTTCACATCTCCTATCTAATGTATAACATGTGTGCAATAACTCAAGTGATGTTACAGGATTTTTAAGGATCCATCAAAATATTTATATATTGTAGAATACGCTACATATATAATGTCTAATCAATAAAATAAATATTTTTTCTTAGTGTTAAGGCTTTACATTAATCTTCTTTAATGTGTTTTTAAGCATTGTCGTACAGTTTGCATATAAAACACTAGTTATATGACGGTGGATAAGGATGTGTCGTGATACGACAACACTGAACCAAAATCATATGGGTCTTGTATAGGGATAAAAGTATAACAAGGCATGTGAGGCTATGTCCAAGGTAAGATATTACCATTTCGGATCGCAGGGCTGGTGGTAATGCATCATAGCCATGACCGCCCAATGTGTCCATCCATCCCATATCGAGTCAAAGGAAGGCTATGTCAAATCAAGATGCACCAATCGAAACCAAAAACAAGAGTAATAATATGGAACGAGTCTAAGAAAATCGAAGAATAAATGTCCGCTTGGGGTGATTAGCCCACTTGACCCTGTCAAGCCGTCCTGTTTTAGTCATTTCAAATTGACACAAGTGTCGCATCGTTCTCTTTCTTCAAATCTAGCAAACGACGCCAAATCCAACCACTTCATTATGGAGTCTCCTTCGCATACACAATTGTTAAGTGGTTCCAGCATCGACAGAGAGTATGCCCATATCCGACCCCGGTCTCTTTAACAACCAAACGTCATTTTACACACCGATTGGTACTTCTACATTTCGAAAATAGTTCATACTTAATATCAAAATATCATATTCGCTTCAAAATCAAATCCATTTCGAAATCATTATATTTACTCAAAATATGACTTTATTTCAACAATCATTTACGTTTTAATATCTTGATTTCAGTTCCAAAATCGTTTCGAATTTCAATTTAATTTATAACTTTAATTTAACTCAATTTGATTATTTAAATCCAGATTTAAATATAAACATCCCACCTATGACCAGTTTGAATTTTTGAAAAATAGTTTGAATAGTTTTAAAATAGTTTAAATGGTTAAAATAGTTTAAATGGTTAAAATAGTTTAAATGGTTAAAATAGTGTAATAGAAAATAGTTTAAGTATTAAAATGGTTTCTATAGCAAAATAATTTGAAAACCAAAATAATTTTTATATTTAAGAAGATAGATTTAGACAATTTATTTTAAAATAATTTTATTGAAAATAGCCTCAAAGTCAAACCATCGAATTCCAACTTCTCAATTCGAATTAACTTCTATTCTAGTTTATATTCAAATCAATTTCAATTTCGGTTCCAAATTAGCTTAATTTCGACCTCAATTCCAATTAATTCAATTCAATTCCAATTTGAATTAATTTCAATTCAATTCTCAAATTTTTAAATCATTTAGATTTATATAAATCTGAGTTCGATTTTGAAAATATCGATTTAAGTTACTTAAATTAAATTTAACTTCAATATTAATTTGAAATCTAATTTTCAAATATAATTAAATTCAAAGCTTAATTTTGAAATATCATTTTGTATCACTTTTACTTAGTAATATTCAAAGTTCGAAAAGTTCAATATTTTAAAAACAAATCAATTTATGAAATTCAATCATACTCCGATTTTAACTTCAAAATCTCAACCTCGATTATTTAACAATTTCTTTTAACCAATGATTTATTTCAACATTTCAAATTCTAATTCATGAATAATTCGATTTCTATAAATTGATTTGTATTTCTTTTAAATCAAAACAATTAAAATAATTCCAAATCAAAGATTTTAAATGATTTAATTTAACTAATCCGTTGTCCGTATATAATTTTCTATCCTATGGCCAAATGATCAGTTATTTCAATTTAATTTCAGAGATGGATATATATCATTTCAACCCAAATCACAATGTCATAGGTATATATCATTTCAATTTATTTCTGTATTTATTCAAAATAATTCAATTTACAGTTTTATATAATGTAAATAATATACAAGATGACAACATGATATATAAACAAATAAACATATAAACATCCAAATATCAACTATTGCATACATCACAATCAATCATACAAACAGGAAATATAATTCATAACAGTTTCTTAGCTATAAATGTAGGGTAATTTACTGGAAATTCAATTTCAAATCTAACTGTCAGTCTTAATTTATAACGGTTAATTTAAATGATAATCAAATTTATCAAACAATGACCAATAATTTCATATCACTTTATAAATTTAAATTTAACTAGTATATAAATATTCTAGTATGTTGTGAGCGTTATAAAATACTCACCTCGATTTTCGTTGTCGCCGAGACATTTTGATTTGGAACTAAAATCGAAGAACGTCCAATTTTAGCCCAAATTTCTACTGTCTCTAAATCCATCCAAACTAGTTTCACTGCGAAGCTCTCGTCATCACAATCTTAACGCTAAAATTCTCATTCCAATCGAACCTCGTATGTGAGAGTTATACAATCTATAAGTTATCGATACAATTCAATTTAAAAATTAAATAACTTAAGCTTAATTAGGATATTATCCCCAAGACCTTCTTCATCGCAACAAAATCCTATACATGATGAACATAGAGAACCCATCACATGCGTTCACATTTTGCTAGTGATACAGAGCTAGAGAACTCCGTTTGACGTACCGCTTTCGTCTATAGCTCCCTATCGACGAACCGCATCTACGCGTGCCAATATCGCCAAGCTCGGCCCCACCATACGAAATGCGTCAAAACCCAACCAACTACTGAGCTCAGTGAGTCGCAACCCCCCTCCCCTCCCGAACACCACCGAGCTTCGCCAAATGCCACCCTAGAAGCCATTTTCCCTCACTAGTTCAAATCTAATCCTCGTTTCGTCAATCGATGATCCAAAGTTCTAAAATCCTAAGCCCTAGCTATTTAAGCCACACATCCTTCACTATCGATTTCAAAAAATGCAGCTGCACTCTACTTCGGTCACGCTAGAGGGAAGCCCAAGCCAAAACGTGAATTCACAAATTTGTTTTGGATTTTTTGTGGAGTATTTTGCGAGTTATTTATTTTTGAAGTTTGCCATTTTTTCTTGCTATCGGGTATAACTATCACGCGAATTTAAAAGTGAAAAAGAGGGGGACGTGATGTCTTGCGTGTTTGAATAGGTAAAGTCATATCCTAGGTTGTAGAGGAAAAGACAGGCTTGACTATACACACACACACATACATATATTAATTTAATTTCGAAATGTCTCGATTTACGTAGCTTAAAATCTCGAAGCCTATCGTGGCGTGCCGCTAGACGTCTATAATATTATACCCCTATTCTGAATGTAATGGAAAAGGTTTCGAGTCCTAATTCAATCGTATGGAAAAGATAGCTTTTTGCACCTAATTATTATATTGAATTTTTGATATTTAGTTCAACGCATTTCTATCCTATATGGCTAAACCATAACTCCAAATGCTACAGAATTCGAAATCCAATAATAATATACTATTACGGATCCAACATAACTAGTTCCCTCGAATTCCAAGACTGTGCCCCGAATTGCTATTTTAACGTCTCGATTATAATATAAAATTTCAAATTTCTAAATATCCACTTTGAAATCCAATTTTTAGTGTTAAAAATCTTCATTTTTATTTAAATAAAAGTTTCATCAACATTCGATATCATTTGCAATCATGTTAAATCTAGAATCCAAATATTCAAATAATTGCAATATTAAATTTAAACAATTTTGATTATTCAATAAATCACTATCTTTTGAAATATAAGTTAATTTACTTATAAGATTTAAATTTTAAAACGAATTCAATTTATAGAACAACTATTTCCATTTTACGGTCATTTAATTCCCGTTATTTAATTATTCGGATAATTTTCCAATATCGAATTTAAACAATTTAATTGTCCAATATTCTCACAAATTCCAATGTTAAATTTTAAATGAATTTCAGTTAACAACATTATTTTATTTCTATCTATATAATTCACAATTATTATCCAACTTCAGTTATTGATCATAAACCCAGTAAATATAAAATTTCATTTCAATACTCATTATTAATTACATCTTCAAAATTAATTTATTTCAAAATTTTATTCAAGTTCATATGTAATAACTTACATTCAAAATCATTAAAACCTTTATTTTTAATCATTTTTGTCTAATAATTGCAACAAATTCAATAATTTAAGTAGTTAAAAATATGGGTCGTTAGAGGTTGTGCCTTGGATCGCCATTTTTACGCATCGATTAAATTGACGATTTTCTAAAATTTACGAAATTGCTCGAATTCCCAGTTTTAAAATTTAACTAGCTAAATTATAATCCCAAATCCAATATCTGAACCATTTAAATATTCAAAATCAAACGACTAAAAATCTGGGTTGTTGCATTCGTCCTTCCTTAAAAGAATTTCATCCTCGAAATTGCTAAGGTAGGACGAATGATCCAAACCCATTTTTTCCAGAAACCTACTTGGTTAACTTGCTTATTTCACATTTCTAAATCCTTTAGTTTCAACAATAAAATTAGTTTCCATTTCTAGTTCGAAGCACTTTATTTTCGTTACATTTCCAAGATCAGCTTTTTAGTAAACAAAAATTTTGTAACATTCCCGGTTTTTAGCCAAGTTTAATTGATAATTATTTTAATTTTTTGAATTAAATTGTGATTTTTTAGTGAATTGGTAAGAAATTTTCAGAATACAAATATATAAAAAGATTGTAAATAAAGGAATTGATTTGGAAATTCAATAAAAATTATAAATAGAAAATTTTGATTTGGAATTTTAAAATAAAAATATGTACTTTAAACAGAATTTTGATTTGGGAATTCTAGAATAAAACATCTTGAAAATGAATTGGATTTAAAAATTCTATATTTTAAAGTTAATAAGAATACGTTTTCTAATATATATATGTGTGTGTGTACATTTCTATTGTGATTTGAACTTAATATAATAATTTTCTAAAAAGTTAATTAAAACTAAATTGATCATTTTTTTAACACTAGTACTTATTTATGGTTATTTATTTAAGTATAATAACTTAAGTAAAATTATAATGAGATTAATAAAAAAAATTAAGACACTTTCTTTCATATTTGAAATAAAATAAGTTGTCTATATAAATATATATTAAAAAAAATCATATTCTAGTGGGAAAAAACAAGTGTTAAGATCACAACACATAGTTTAAACAAATGTAATTGTGTTGGTAAGAGATCTAACAAGTGAAAAACATGTAATATGAGAATTGTACAAGTGTCATGAATATTTATTTTTCTTTTTCATTTTTAACTAAAGAAAGAAGATAGGCTATATGTACATTTCTTCCTCTCTTTCTCTTTTCCTTTTTATCTTCATTTCAAAAGCCTGTAAAATAAATATCAAACCATAAAAATATGAAAAAAATTCAAAACATCCTTCAAACTAAATAAAAACAAAGAACAAATCTGGGAAACAAAATCAAAGAAAATTCAAAGGCTTTAAACCTGAAGCTGTTGATCATCTCAAATTTGGAAATGAAAAATCAAAAATTAGCTTTAGCTTCAAAACCTAAGAATTAAAACCTGAAAAAAAATCATCAACCTGAGCAACAATTCAATAATACAAGGATCAACTTCAACAATCATCAGCTTCAGGTTAATCAAAGTAAAAAGAATAAATTTCCAGAAGTTTAAAGTTTCTATCCTCTGTTCTTCACCGACAGGTGTGAAAACACACTTGAACCCATCTGTGTGTTTTGATATCTGAATTTATACTTGAAGTATATTGTGAAAATGATTGTTTGGTTGCTAATTTTGTCTGCATGCTTGTATATATATGAGCAAATATATGGGTGCATATAGAAAATATGCTGCTGTTCCAAAATCAACAGGTTTTAAACAAACTAAAAAAAATTAAATTCTCTTTGCCAAATCTGTTTTAGGCTTAGATCCCTAAAGAAGAAATGATGATAACAATGTAACATTACTGGTAAAAATAACTTCCAGTAAACAAATTTGGTAATTATTTCAAAAACAAAAAATTTCAGTAAAATCTCTTTAACTCAGGAAAAACCAAATTTTTGGATTCTAAACTCTGATTGTAGAAATGAATTCGTATTGCGAAACAATGATTTTTGATAATCATTTCAAAGTTTTTAAGCTTATATTTAAAGAGAATTCACGAGATGATCAGATTTGGGTATTTTATCAAATTTTGATGATCGACGCTATGTTGATCGTCCAGATTGGGCCTGGAGGAAGGGTGAAGAGCAGGGATTAAGGGAAAAATTCTCGCTCATTTTCTAGTTGATCGTAGCGATGGCGTGATGATGTTTTAGGGTTTGAGCTTAGTTATGTTAACGTCGGAAAAAGGATTACTGCATCACTGTGGGTGCATCGGTCGAAGCTGGAACAATTGGAATAGAAACTGGAGGTCGAGATGTGTTTGTGGTATGGTCGGCGTAGTCGATGATGGCCGGGATCGTCGGCGAGGGAATGGTTTTTTTGCCTGGGTTGATTCCAGGTTGATGATCGTAGCTCGATTTCGATGTGATCGGATTTTTGAGTTTCTGAGTGGTTAATTGGGATGCAGAGATCAAAGATGGCTTGCGGATGATCTCGTCCAAGGCATTCGTGTGGGTTAAACTATTTGTAAATTTAACAAAGTAAAGAAAAAATTAATAAAAAATGACTCAGGCTTTACACTCCCAAATTTAGCTCGGGTTTCACTCGAGTTTTTCTCGCGTATTTGTTCTACTAGTTTTGAAAATATAAGTCAAGTTTTCCTTTAAGTTTTAAAACTATTTTCTCTATATAATAAATTTTGTTTGACTTAAATTAATCAAGTTGATTTTTAAGATTATTTAAAAGCCAAATTTAGATGATGAAGTGTTTTAAATCATTTGTTAACAACAAATTATTAAAATAAGTCCTAAAAATATATATATGGAACAAGCTTTCAAGTAATTTCAAAGGTTGAAATTTTAAAGGTATAATGTTTTCAAAATTTGTTCGATTTAAAATAATTTTTATATTAATTTTTTAGATTTTGGAGTGTTTCAAAAATATAATGATGTAATTGAAAATGATAATTAAGATAAATGGTTTATCTTAAGTTAACCGAGATCTTAATTTAAGTTATGATTAATTTATTAAGGATTAGTTAATTAATATAAATTATCGAGGATAATTACCCACTGTAATTTAAAAGAGTTAATTATGAAATTACTTAAGAATTAATTAATGAAGGTGATTACTTAATGTGAGTAATCAAAGGAATAATTAATTTAAAAAAATAATTACTTAAGAAAAGTAATTAGAAGATAATTAGATAATTAAAGGATGATTGTTTAATAGTTTAAGAATAATTTATCAATTTCCTAACCGATGATTAAAGGATAATTAATTACTTGATTAAAAGTAATTAATTAATGGTTTGATTAATCAAGTGATTAAAGAATAATTACTTAATGTAATTAATTCGTGATTTATTAATTTAAGCGATTAGGGATAATCACTTATTGTAATTAATTAAGGATAATTAATTAAAGAATAATTAAATAATTAAAGAGTAATTATTTAATTTGTTAAAGGTTAATTTATTTATTAATTAAGGTGAATTAATTTATAATTAAAATTAGTTAATTTATTAAAGGTTAATTAATAAATGATTAAAGGTTAATTGATTAAGATGGTTTGTAATTAATTAATATCAATTAACCAGGATTAGTAATTTATTCATAAGTGATGAATCTGATTTAAATAAATCGGATAATTAATTGATCTTACTTATGGATGTTTGAATTCTATTGAATGTTGAATTGTTTTATAACCCTGATGTGTGATGCTCTGTTTTAATTTGAGCGGTGATGAATGTAATTTATTTATCTGCGATGAATTTATATTATTTATCTATGAATCTATAGATGAAGATAAGCGTTATAGGATTATACCGCTTATCAATATTGCTGCGTTTGGATTGTGATGATTGATGTTGTTGGACTATTGTGTAAAACCCCTGGACTACACCATACACACAAATATGAATTTCACGGAAAACCGGTTAAGTCACAGATATTTAAATTTAAACATTATTTGTTTTAAAGATTTGGTGTTGAATCCAAAATGATTTGTGAAATGGATTTGGGTTGAATGTGGAAAGTTTTTAAAAGGAAGTTTGAAATTGAAATTTAGCTTGAATATAATATATCTTATTTAAGATATGGAATTACTTTGGAAACTATGTTTGAAAGGGTTATACAAGTTATATATATGGATTATAAACCACTTTTAAAGTATCTTAAAAGAATTATTTTGAGAATTTGAATTTAACCCAAGTTTGAAAGGCTTTAATTCATCTAATGAAATCGTATTTTCCTTAATGAAAACTCTTTTTTCAAATGATAATAGCTTTCAATCAAGAAAGGATTTCCAGTTTTTGTGAAAAGATTTCAAATTTGAAATTGAAATTGAAATTGTTTTGAAATCCATGAATGAATCTTTGTGAAATATTGGTGAATCTTGTTTTCAAAGTTGAAGAAAATCTTAAAGGTGTATCTTTTATATAAAAGATTGGAATGGAAATAGTTTTTGAAAGCTATGAATAAATCTTTGTGAAAGATTATTGAACCTTATTATGAAATTAAAGAGGATCTTAAAGGTACATCTTTTGTATAAAAGATTTGGAATTGAAATAGTTTTTGAAAACTATGAATGAATCTTTGTGAAAGATTAGTGAACTTTGTGAAGTGAATATTGTTGTTTAAAGATTTGAAAATGGTAATTTTTTTAAACCATTTGAAGAAAGGTTTTGGGTAATAAGTTGTGATTTAACTAAGATCCCAATATCCATATGCTTTTTTAATTAAGCGCTCATTATTCGATTTAGCTGGGAGAGGACTTTGTGTCATATAACCCATTCTTAATTGTGATACGACGATATGGATAGCATTTGAAGACCGGTGGTGAAGACCGGATATTTTCAAAAGCGAAAGGATAACTCGTCGAATGTCTCTGCACCGGCTGATCCCCAGTATAGAGATTTGATCACCTTTTTTGATGAGGAGTCTGAACGTGATTAGGGATTATCTGGATTTGCAAGAGCTTCTTTGTGAAGTGCCTTCGGTTCTGTTCGAACCTGGAACCGACTTGTATGGATGTATGTCTGACGTTACACTTTGAGATGCAAAGCTGGTTTCTATCGAATACATTTTTGTTTGGCGGCGGAGAATTTATTCTCTTAGCTTAACCCCCTTCTCTGAGACGTACGAGCTCAGAGGTTATGAAGTTGATGGTTACTAGTGCTACATTCCCAATTTGGTAATGTGGCATACAAAGTGCTGCTGATCATTTGTTGATCAAAGCATGGCTTTTGTGAAAATCGTAGCTTTGTGGATGAGACCTCATCGGACCTCACAACTTGGAAATGGTCAAAACATGAAAGATGTGGCAAGATTATTAAGGGTTGCGCCCCTAGGGTATGTCCATTTCTTCTGGAAAAAGGTGGTATCATGGTATGGAGCCCAGATATTTAACCTATGTGGTTGCTGCAAATTAATTACTTTCTGGTTGTTGCTTTGTGGTTGAGGATCCTCGGATAAAGGTCGGTAACGAGTGAGAATGGCATACTTGTAGGTGTTACTTCCGGGCAGAGGTAACTCGGCCTTGTTTTGGCAGAGAGCTGATTAAGTTCTCGGGTTGTCCCTCCATAGGCGTACCCATGTGGCAATAGGAAGTTCCTCAGCCTGACCATTTGTTGGAAATTCAATCTCCAATACACACCTTGTATGGTTTTAGTTGTATAAACTACCATTTACTTATGGTGGTCACCACTGTTTAGATGATTGCTATAGTAGGCATATAATAATGGTTGTACGTTATTATTATACTTGCAAATGTTTTCTACACTATGCACTAATAATAATATCAAATGGTTTTCGCCTATCAAGCATGTTTGACTATCATAAGGAGAAATCTCCTCCAATTGTGCGCTTGCATTGTGTGTGTGCGAAGAGGCCTTATGGTAGTATCATTTTCCAAAAAGCATTGTGGATTTCTTTTAAATTCTTTTTTTTTTCTTTTAATAAGGTAAGCTGTTTTTGTTTGCTCACACCAGTCCTATAACTGACCTGGAGTTTTTTGTTCCCTTTCTAAACTCTGGGTTTCCATAATTTTCCACACGGGCAGTCTAGAGTTAGATTTTCAGATAATCAGCTAGCAGATGTAGATTTGGTAGCTTTCAGTCTCAGGTTGGTAGCTTATGGAAATCTTCAAAGCGTTTGGATTTGGTGATCGCATTTGTTTCACTTGGACCGACCTTGCTCAATACAACGTGATAGGGGTTTCTCGCTTTGCGTTTGGAAAGCATGTTGGTTGTTCTAGCTTTTGGAGTCTTTGGAGCTTTGGCATTGGAGTTATTTTTTTTTCGCTGCTGCTGCTGTCACTTCCGCTTTTATCTATCTATGATATGTGTATTGATATTCGATTGTATCAACTATTGTATATCAATGATATATTTCATTTTTCTTCCACTGTGTTATTGTGTATAATGTGTTATAAGCTCCAGCGAACCAGATTCGACGTTTGAATCTGCGGCAGTCGAATATGAGTGAAGTATTTGGTGCCAATTTTCGAAGGTCGAGTTAGGGTCGTCACATTTGATATCAGAGCTAAAGGTTGAACTTTAGCTATTAGAGTATAATACATTAATTAACTCATTAGAGATTGGGTTATAAATACCCTAGAATGAGTATTCCCTAAGATATCCATTCATGTACCTCAGTAAATTCTCTTACTATCCACTGGTAGTGAGTATGAGTGCAAGAAGAGGACGAGGTAGGGGACAGTGAAGTACCACTACAAATGGTCAATCTCCGCAACAACATGGAACAATCTTTCTCTATCAATCTCCTTTGATCCAATTTCAATTCTTTGATAGCTTTTTGGCAGCTCCGGGAAGAAGCTTTGGTGTGGTGATGACCCTATGAATCATTGTAGAAAGATTTCTAATTCGTATTTTCTTTATCAATTTTCTATCAGCTTTTTGTTTTAAACTTTGATAAATTTGGAATTTAAATTGAAATAATTGGTTAATAATAGTGTTTGTACCAAAAATGCGTACAACACTCTTTGGAAGTTTTTGAAGAGATAATATTGAAGAATATAAATTAAAAATAAGGATTATCTAACAAAAACTCCAAACAACAGGAATGTAAATGCACAGACAAGCGTTTTAGAGTGGTTCGGCGTGTTGCCTACGTCCACTATGAAGTTTTTGCAACTTTATTGATTCTCTTTCAATGATTACAAGTGATTACAGCAAGCAACAACAAATTACAACTTAAAATTCGAAATCAACAGCAAGAGTACGGTGCAAGTCTTGATCCGGCCGAGTCTGGGCGCTTGAGAATCAAAAGATCCATTTTCTGTAGGCTCTAGGGGTCTACTTATAGGCGTAGGAGGCTGAGACTTTGCTCAAACTTCGGGAGTTTCGCTCTGGCACGTGAGGGGGCCCACATGACCAATTCCAGAAAGTTTCGACTCGATCTGTGCTCGATACGAAATAATTTCGTATGGATCAAGATCATGTCCGATGGAGCTCAAATTTGGTGGAGGCAATGTTTGACTTGTGCGTAATCTCCTGTGAAATTTCGCGGCATTTGGATCAGTAGATCTCTTGATATCGTCGATACGAAATGGAGCTTCTCGGTGGCTGTCCAGTTCGAATCGACCAATTCGAATCGATTCCTTCGAATCGATCACCTACACGTGCTCTCGTGGTGATGTGGCGCACATACCTCGGATCGATCCGTTCTTTACTCCGAGTTGACCGTGTCGACTCCATGAATTTCGCCTTGCTCGTATCGAAGAATAACACATCACCTAGGCTCGTTGACTCGATGGAGGTGAATAAGTCTTTGCACATGGATTCGAACATGGACCCACGATGGAGATGAAGAGTAGCTGCCTGATGGATTCGAACTAACACACTCTTGTGGTTTCGAACAATAGCTTCATGATGGTTTCGAACCAACGAAAGCGGACGGATATGAACAGGGCAGTTATTTCATGGATAGGAAACAGTGACTTACTATCATTCATGGATACGAACTAAGGTCACCCGATGGGTACGAATTGCTCCGTTCAGATGGATTCAAATAGAGGCTTCTATGATGGATGCGAAGTAGATACTGGCCGATCGTTACGAGGCGCGTTATTTGTTGATGAGTACGAAGTCCATCAATACGAATTCAATGGATTCGAACACTGCCAACTTGATCGATACGAACTTATGGGAATTGACCGATGCGGGTGATGGATACGAACTGGATCGAGTCGAACTGTGGTTCACTGATGGATACGAAAACGAGGCTGTTTCCTCCAGATTGAATCGATCATAACTCAAGCATACGAACTCGGATTGACTTAAAATTTGGAATGCAGGCTTCCTTGGCTGTGCTTGTCGTGTCATATCAATTATAGCTTGATCCGAACTCGGACAAAATTCATTGATATCCATAGCGAGCCCGTGCATGCTCGATACCTAGGACGATTGAACTTAAGCTTGGAACCAGTTCCTTGATATCGCGGCCTTGCCAAAAGGCAGGATAACAATTGCTCCCCAAAGTACGTCTTGTGGAAACATGACGTGCTTTGAAACAGCTGCAATCTTTATTCTGAACAGTCATTGCTCTTTTGTCGAAGGTTGTAACCTTGCGTTGATATACCTGATTGTTGTATGATAGGGCTTAGCCGTTTGCTGCCGTAATCGTTAGTGAATGAATATTCGATCCCTGTTAATGCTAAAAATGGGATATTGTCTTGACGTATGCACATATGTTAACCCGACTCTCGTTAACGTTGCACGCTCACGAGTCGTTATCAGTTTTCTTGTATTGAATTTCATATCGATCCTCTCCTGAATCGATGTGAAATTTGAGTTGTAACAACGTTTGTCAGTTGTTTTAGGAAGTTGCTTCGTATCGATCCTCACCTGAATCAATATACAAGGTTGAAAGATTGACTTTGCATCGGTAAATGGAGAATTCTGTGGATGCGAAATGTTCATTCGTATCGATGCTTAATGACTCCAACAGGTCTTTGTTTATTGAAGGATATGAAATAGCTGTTCGTATCGATGCGCAGTAGATGGAGTTGTGAACTAGTCGATGCGAACAGCGGCTTTGAGTCGATGGGCTCCATCGTCTTCAGCCGTCCTTGCCGTGCGCTTCGTATCGATGGATTCACTGTCCATTTTGAATCGATAGAAATTCTTGGTCAGATGGATTCGAACAGGGCGTTCGACTCGATTTGGGGTTTGACCGGTCTCTTCTAGGTTTCATATAAATACCTGGGACTTAGCCATTTTACACTTTTTCACTTTTCACTGCTGCCTTTAATCTTCGTATCGACTCGAAGAACCAGAGAAAGGAGAATAATAGCGCCGTGTTTTCGACTCGATCTAACCTAACCTTTTAATTCTTCAAATCCAAACCTCAAATTAGGTAATTAATTGATTTCTGCTACATCCTGACGACAAAGTTCGAATCCCAGATCCCTCTTTTCTTCACTGATTATCAATTCTGGTAATTCTTAAAGTCAGATCTGGGTGTGAGCTCGGTCAAAAATGGCCATAGCGACGCTCCTGTAGATTGGAGAAGAAAGAATGAAAAAGGCAAAAAACGAATCGATCTGGAGGCTTGCGTTCGAATCGATGAAGGTAGTGATATTTCTTCTTGGATTTCGCATCGATCCCTGAAATATTCCAATGGAGGTGATGCAGTTCGTACCAATGGCTGTGTTAGTGGATCGTATCGATATAAAATGATCGATACGAAAAATGAGTTAATGATCGCTCCGAAGTACTCAGCTTTAGGTCGATACGAAGTTTAACTTTATGCTCGATACGAAAAGTATCGACTCGAACGTAATCAACGTAAAGCTGAGACCTTCCTGATCGGTATGAACTAAGCAATCAAGGATTGATTCGAAGCCATCCTATTATGATCGATAAGAACTCGGCCCTTAACGCTCGATTCGAAACACGCTCCCTAGGATCGATTCGAACTTGTATCCCGATGGACTCGAACGAGCTTCCTGGATCGGTTTAAAACCTCCCATAATGGATACGAAATCATGACTCTTTAACACAATTCCCACGAGCTTCATCCTTGCATATCTGGACTAGATAGTTAAACTGCATACTTAACTACCTTTCGAAGCTCGTCGATGGAACCATAACAACTTTTAATCCGGATCGATTGCCAACATTTAAATGATTTGGTGATGGCGGTCAGCGATGACGGTCATTACAATTGTACTTCGAAGCTTTGTCATTTGCTCATTTTCATTAACTCTACAAAATTTATCCAAGTAATGCACAACACTGCACAACACACACTTTACACGAGGAGAACACATGGGTTCTTTGTCGTCTAATGATGGTTTCTCATGAGTTAGCTATTTACGGAAACTCCAAGCTCACAACCACAAGAAACTCAGAGTTTGGCTCTCCCAGACTTGAAATATCGGACATCGAGGCCGAAGCCATCAGTCCAACCCCGGACGAGTTCCCCGACGCATCCTTCATCAACAATCCACCAGACTCTATCGCATCTCGTATTTCTGAAGATATGCTTGGGAGAATATGCTTAAGGCATGGCCTGTCAATGGATGACGTATTATTGCCGGGACTAAATGATAGACCGCACAATCCACACGAGGGATATACCGCATTCAATCTCCACGCGTGTGCGGCTGGGACGCTTCCTCTGTTCAATGAATATATAAGAGAAGTGTTGTCATTCTTGGGGATCGCCCCATCTCATCTACACCCGAACAGACATGCCTTGTTCAATAGCTTGTTCATTGCATTTATGGAGTACCTTTATCGACCACCGAACCCGACCGAGATCAGATACTTATTCGACTTCAAAAGTCGAACAGAAATCCCATCCTTCACATTCCTGAAGGCAGTAAGGAATTGTCAAGTGGTCACAGGATCTTGGACCAAATTAAGCTACTTCAAGACGGAGTGCTTCTACGTTCGGTGTCCTCCAAGATTCGCCAGGCGATGGCTATTCAGACGTGAGTATTGTCATCTCCCGGGATAATTGTTAAGACAGCCATGGATGAAGTCGAACTTATATCTCTTTTTTCTTTCTTTACAGCAATAATTCAGCGACCTGAAGGTGGATATTTCAAGGAGATAGTTCGGGTTTTCCACAAAGTCCCAAGCGAAGAGAGGAATATCGAATTGCTTTTGACGGACAGGAATCTCAGAACTCTTGGGTTGATCGAGCGGAGACAAAGTATAATACTCGACGGTGCGTTAAAAACTATCTCGAGAGAACGAGTTAAACGAAAAAAGCCTAAAGTTGTCGTAACCGAGGAAGTTGACTCCGAGAGAACTCATACCGATGAGGAACCCTTGGGCGAACCTGCGGATATAGCCCAGGGCACTGAAGAGCAGAGAAAAGGAAAGGCAGCCGTATTTAAGCCACCTAAAAAGGGGAGATGGAAATCTGTTATCACGTCCCAGCCCGTCTCTGGAATTAGAATTTCGAAGGTGTCTCTCCCAAGAACAGAAAGTCTTTACAAAGGGCTTGCCGATCTTCCAATTCCGGACGATGTGTCTATGCAGCACGATGTCGGATTGGATGAACTCCAACATGCCCTAGTTTTTGGCGAATCTCCACCCGCTAGCGCGGTTGACACATCCGGTTGGTCGGGGGGTTGCACATACATCCACACTTCACAGCACTACATGATTTCTAAATGTAATACGCTCGCCGCGAGAGATTGATAACTCCGTTTTATGTTTTCTTTGCTTCGCAGATACCATGTCTGGTCGAAGCTCGATGCTTGGCAGTCTTCACAACAAACGCAAGTCTTCAACATATTATGAATCATATAGAAGAGAAGGAGATAGAGACTATGACCAGGGGTACTCGAGTCATGAGCGCTCGGACAGAGATAAAGAGCGTAGGCGTCGATCTCGATCTCGTATGCCACCTCCCAGAGTCTCTGCACCACCTCCTGCCCATGCCTCGCGACCTTCAGAGGCACCGCGACACAAGCCGTCCCCGCAACCGTCAAGGTTTGAAACCCACCGTAGGACTGAGATTGTGGTTCCCACAGCTACAAAGCAGACATTGGCCGAACCTTTGGGGGAAGGAGCATCAAGGCTTGCTCAACTGAAGAAAGATTTCCCTGACATTTGCTTTGATGTGTTCGTCTTCCCTCCGCATTTGAAAAGGGTACCAACGTCGGTCGAACCCATGACACATGATTATCTTGCCGATATATTTTTCTCAATGAAAGCACCAAAGTGTTTGTACCAAAAATGGGCACAACACTCTTCGGAAGTTTTTGAAGAGATAATATTGAAGAATATAAACTAAAAATGAGGATTATCTAACAAAAACTCCAAACAACAGGAATGTAAATGCACAGACAAGCGTTTTAGAGTGGTTCGGCATGCTGCCTACGTCCACTATGAAGTTTTTGCAACTTTATTGATTCTCTTTCAATGATTACAAGTGATTACAGCAAGCAACAGCAAATTACAACTTGAAATTCGAAATCAACACAAAGAGTATGATGCAAGTCTTGATCCGGTAGAGTCTGGGCGCTTGAAAATCAAAAGATCCCTTTTCTGTAGGCTCTGGGGCTCTATTTATAGGTGTAGGAGGCTGAGATTTTGCTCAAACTTTGGGAGATTCGCTCTGGCACATGAGGGGGCCCACACGACCAATTCCAGAAAGTTTCAACTCGATCCATGATCGATACAAAATAATTTTCTATCGATCAAGATCATGTCCGATGGAGCTCAAATTTGGTGGAGACAATCTTTGGCTTGTTGGTAATCTCCTGTGAAAATTTCATGGCATTTGGATCAGTAGATCTCTAGATATTGTCGATACGAAATGGAGCTTCTCGGTGGCTGTCCAGTTCGAATCGACTAATTTGAATCAATTCCTTCGAATCGATCACCTGCACGTGCTCTCGTGGTGATGTGGCACGCATACCTCACATCGATCTGTTCTTTACTTCGAGTTGATTGTGTCGAATCCATGAATTTTCCTTGCTCGTACCGAAGAATAACACGTCACCCAGGCTCGTTGACTCGATGGACGTGAATAAGTCTTTGCACATGGATTCGAACATGGACCCACGATGGAGACGAAGAGCAGCTGCCTAGTGGATTCGAACTAACACGCTCTTATGGTTTCGAACAGTGGCTTCATGATGGTTTCGAACCAACGAAAGTGGACAGATACGAACAGTGCAGTTATTTCATGGATATGAAACAGTGACTTGTTGTCATTGATGGATACGAACTAAGGTCACCCGATGGATGCGAATTGCTCCGTTCAGATGGATTCGAATAGAAGCTTCTATGATGGATGCGAAGTAGATACTGGCCGATCGTTACGAGGCGCATTATCTGTTGATGGGTACGAAGTCCATCAATACGAACTCGATGGATTCAGACACTGCCAACTTGATCGATACGAACTCATGGTAATTGACTGATGCGGGTGATGGATACGAACTGGATCAAGTCGAACTATGGTTCACTGATGGATACGAAAACGAAGACGTTTCCTCCAAATTGAATCGATCATAACTCGAGCATACGAACTCAGATTGACTTGAAATTTGGAACACGGGCTTCCCTGGCTGTGCTTATCGTGTCAAATCAATTGTAGCTCGATCTGGACTCGGAAAAAATTCATTGATATCCATAGCGAGCCTGTGCATGCTCGATACCCAGGACGATTGATCTTAAGCTTGGAACCAGTTCCTTGATATCTCGGCCTTGCCAAAAGGCGAAATAACGTTTGCCCCCCATAGTACGTCTTGTGGAAACATGACGTGCTTTGAAACAGCTGCAATCTTTATTCTGAAAAGTCATTGCTCTTTTGTCGAAGGTTGTAATCTTGCGTTGATATACCTGATTGTTGTATGATAGGGCTTAGCTGTTTGCTGCCGTAATAGTTAGTGAATGAATATACGATCCCTATTAATGCTAAAAATGGGACATTGTTTTGACATATGCATATATGTTAACCTGACTCTTGTTAATGTTGCATGCTCACGAGTCGTTGTCAGTTTTCTTGTATTGAATTTCTTGTCGATCCTCTCCTGAATCGATGTGAAATTTGAGTTTTAACAACGTTTGTCAGTTGTTTTAGGAAGTTCCTTCGTATCGATCCTTTCCTGAATCGATATAGAAGGTTGAAAGATTGACTTTGCATCGGTAAATGGAGAATTCTGTGGATGCGAAATGGTCATTCGTATCGATGCTTAATGACTCCAACTGGTCTTTGTTTATTGAAGGATACGAAATAGTTGTTCATATCGATGCACAGTAGATGGAGTTGTGAACTTGTCGATGCGAACAGGGGCTTCGAGTCGATGGGCTCCATCGTCTTCAGTCGTCCTCGCCGTGCACTTCGTATCGATGGATTCACTGTCCATTTCGAATCGATAGAAATTCTTGGTCAGAAGGATTCGAACAGGGCATTCAACTCGATTCGGGGTTTGACCGGTTGCAACCGGTCAAGTGGACTGGGAGGCGAATTGACCCGATCTCTTCTAGGTTTCATATAAATACCTAGGACTTAGACATTTTTCACTTTTTTACTTTTCACTTTTTACTGCCGCCTTTAATCTTCGTATCGACTCGAAGAACCAGAGAAAGGAGAATAACAGCACTGTGCTTTCGACTCGATCTAACCTAACCTTTTAATTCTTCAAATCCAAACCTCAAATTAGGCAATTAATCGATTTCTGCTACATCCTGACGACAAAGTTCGAATCCCAGATCCCTCTTTTCTTCACTGATTATCGGTTCTGGTAATTCTTAAAGTCAAATCTTGGTGTGAGCTCGGTCAAAAATGGCCATAGCGACGCTCCTGTAGATTGGAGAAGAAAGAATGAAAAAGGCAAAAAACGAATCGATCTAGGGGCTTGCGTTCGAATCGATGAAGGCAGTGATATTTCTTCTTGGATTTCGCATCGATCCCTAGAATATTCCATTCGAGGTGATGCAGTTCGTACCGATTGCTGTGGTGGTGGATCGTATCGATACGAAATGATCGATACGAAAAATGAGTTAATGATCACTCCGAATTACTCAGTTTTAGGTCGATACGAAGTTTAACTTTATGCTCGATACGAAAAGTATCGATGCGAACGTGATCAACGTAAAGCTGAGACCTTCTTGATCGGTATGAACTAAGCAATCAAGGATTGATTCGAAGCCATCCTATTATGATCGATACGAACTTGGCCCTTGACGACCGATTCGAAACACGCTCCCTGGGATCGATTCGAACTTGTATCCTGATGGACTAGAACGAGCTTCCTAGATCGGTTCGAAACCTCCCATGATGGATACGAAATCATGACACTCTTTAGCACAATTCCAACGAGCTTTATCCTTGCATATCTTGACTTGATAGTTAAACTGCACACTTTACTACCTTTCGAAGCTCGTCGATGGAACCATAACAACTTTTAATCCGGATCGATTGTCAACATTTAACTGATTTGGTGGTGACGGTCAGCGATGACGGTCATTGCAACTGTACTTCAAAGCTTTGTCGTTTGCTCATTTTCATTAACTCTGCAAAATTTATCCAAGTAATGCACAGCACTGCACAACACACACTTTACACGAGGGGAACCACGGGTTCTTTGTCGTCTAATGATGGTTTCTCATGAGTTAGCTATTTATGGAAAATCCAAGATTACACCCACAAGAAACTCAGAGTTTGGCTCCACCCAGACTTGAAATACCGGACATCGAGGCCGAAGCCATCGGTCCAGCCCCAGACGAGTATCCCGACGCATCCTTCATCAACAATCCACCAGACTCTGTCGCATCTCATATTTCTGAAGATATGCTTGGGAGAATATGCTTAAGGCATGGCCTGTCGATGGATGACGTATTATTGCCGAGACCAAATGATAGACCGCACAATCCACAGAAGGGAAGTACCGCATTCAATCGCCACGCGTGTGCGGCTGGTATGCTTCCTCCGTTCAATGAATATATAAGAGAAGTGTTGTCATTCTTGGGGATCGCCCCATCTCAGCTACACCCGAACAGATTTGCCTCGCTCAATAGCTTGTTCATTGCATTTATGGAGTACCTTTTTCGACCACCAAACCTGACCGAGATCAGATACTTATTCAACTTCAAAAGTCGAACATATAGCCCATCCTTTACATTCCTGGAGGCAGTAAGGAATTGTCAAGTGGTCACAGGATCTTGGACCAGATTAAGCTACTTAAAGATGGAGTGGTTCTATGTTCGGTGTCCTCCAGGATTCGCCAGGCGATGGCTATTCAGACGTGAGTATTGTCATCTCCTGGCATAATTTTTAAGACAGCCATGGACGAAGTCGAACTTATATCTCTTTTTCTTTCTTTACAGCAATAATTCAGCGACCCGAAAGTGGATATTTCAAGGAGATAGTTTGGGTTTTCCACGAAGTCCCAAGCGAAGAGAGGAATATCGAATTGCTTTTGACAGACAGGAATCTCAGAACTCTTGGGTTGATTGAGCGGAGACAAAGTATAATGCTCAACGGTGCGTTAAGAACTGTCTTGAGAGAACGAGCTAAACGAAAAAAGCCTAAAGTTGTCGTAATCGAGGAAGCTGACTCCGAGAGAAATCATACCGATGAGGAACCCTTGGGCGAACCAGCGGATATACCCCAGGGCACTGAAGAGCAGAGAAAAGGCAAGGCAGCCATATTTAAGCCACCTAAAAAGGGGAGATGGAAATCTGTTGTCACGTCCCGGCCCGTCTCTGGAATTAGAATTTCGAAGGGTTAACACATCCGGTTGGTCGGGGGGTTGACACATCCGGTTGGTCGGGGAGTTGACACATCCGGTTGGTCGGGGGGTTGCACATACATCCACACTTCACAGCACTACACGATTTCTGAATGTAATACGCTCGCCGCGAGAGAATACTAACTCCGTTTTATGTTTTTTTTTGCTCGCAGATACCATGTCTGGTCGAAGCTTGATGCTTGGCAGTCTTCGCAACAAACGCAAGTCTTCATCATATTATGAATCATATAGAAGAGAAGGAGACAGAGACTATGCCCAGGGGTACTCGAGTCATGAGCGCTCGGACAGAGATAAAGAGCAAAGGCGTCGATCTCGATCTCGTACGCCACCTCCTAGAGTCTCTGCAACACCTCCTGCCTACGCCTCGTGACCTTCAAAGGCACCGCGACACAAGCCGTCCTCGCAACCGTCAAGGTTCGAAACCCACCGTAGGACTGAGATTGTGGCTCCCACAGCTATAGAGCAGACAATGGCTGAACCTTCGGGGGAAGGAGCAACAAGGCTTGCTCAACTGAAGAAATATTTCCCTGACATTTGCTTCGATGGGTTCGTCTTCCCTCCCGTTTGAAAAGGGTACCAACGTCGGTCGAACCCATGATGCATGATTATCTTGTCGATATATTTTTCCAGTACTAGGAATGGTCAAAAACCACGAAGAAAGCATCAAATGTGGCCTTCGACCGGGCGGCCATAATTGAGAAACTAGAGAAAGAACTTAGCCAAAAAGACCGGATTATTCAAGCACTTAATAGCGAGGCTGAGTCTTCTCGCAAATCTGAAATCGAGTCTCTTAAGAAAGCTGATGAAGCCCAGGCGGCGATGGATAGGATGAAGCGCGAGCATTATGCCACGTTGGAGGACATGGGCCATCGGAATACCGTTGTAGCCGTCGAGCGGGATGTAGCCCTAAAGGAGTTAAATGAGCTCAAGACCAAAGTATCGGAGTTCATGAAAGAGAGGGACGCTGCTAACATTTCCGCACAGGAGGCGTGCGATCAAGCGGTGGAGTTTCTGAGGGAGAGGGACACAGCCATGGAAAAGGTCCGCGAGGTGGAAGCCAGAATCGATGAGAAAGTTCTGTTGGAGGAGATCAAGCTCGAGTCAGAGATAGAGGAGCTTCTTATTACTTATAATGCCAATGTACCGAAGCACAGAAACTTGGCGTGGCTCGACGATTACCCCACACACCTATTCAGTGCTTGGAATTTGTTAGTCGAAGAAGAGAAGGCGACGCTGTCGGGTGGTGCTCTCGATGAATTTGAATTGGAGAACCGCATTTTAAGCGAAGATGAAAAGAAAATTCTCCATGATTTTATGATCTCTCATGCAAGAGATAGGTTGGGCACCCAACATCTAGAAGTTGGTGAAGGCTCTGGCGTCGCACATTAGGTTACAAGTTCTTAGATGATTACTTCATCTGGATCCGAGCCGACGCCAGTGATTGAGCCGCAGCCGGTTCCGGGCTATGACCCTGAGCAGCCACGCTTATCCCCCATAAGGGAACATCCTTCAGAAGCTGTTCAGCCAGCCGCGAGTCAAGTAGAGGAAGGTACTCTGCACAAATCTACTGTGTGTCTGAACTGAAGTATTTGTATCGAAGCATGTATTGACAATATTTTCTTTTTCTTTGCTCAGTGACTGAAGCTACATCAGCTGCGCCTCTTGCGATCCAAGAGTTGCATCAAGGGAAGAAGGCCATCATTACCGAGGCAGTTACCACAACGGCGGTCGCGCCGATTGAGATGACACAAGGGAGCTCAATTTCTTTTGACGAGCAGATAGTGAATGAGCTCCTGGACCAACCAGCGACCCTTTAGTGGACATGCCGTTCGTTCTTGGCACGTTCTCGCTTGCTCCTAGCGCTTCGACACAGACTGTCGCTGCCTATAAGGATGCCCGAGCTGCTCTTGATACTGAGATACTGGCTCAAATCAACGCATGATACTGGCTCAAATCAACGCAGAGATGGAAGCGGCAGCACACGGTGGTAGTTCCGAGAGTGTTACGACGGTGGTTGGCCCCACTCCTCTTGTGATGATATCTCCTGGGGACACGCTCGTCGATACCAGCATGTCCATTCCGCCTCCGGTGGTAGACCCGATCCCTCCGACTCCTCCTGAAGAGAATATTCCTTTAAGTTCGAGTTCGTAGGAAGATGTCGATATCATGCCTTCGTCAAAGGATGATCCGCCAAAGGGTAAGGGCTCGAAGCGAAAGAACGTTAGCGATTCCAGTGGTTCCGCGTCGAAGAAAAAGCCGAAGAAGAAAAAATAGATAATCTCCCTCTGGCACATTTTTGGCAGTTAGGAAGTTTCTTTTATTTTTCTTTCATAGGCCATGTATAGGTGCAGGCTCGGCTCCCTGCTAGTAGGAATTTTTTTGGAATAACTTGTACATGAATCTTCTCATGCAATTTAGTTGAAATAACATTTAATTTCTTTGCTTCAACTCTCATTTCTTTTGTGCTTAAGTATTTGTGGCATTTGACTTTCAGTCCAGTGTACTTGTGGTGTTTCTACCTTCAAGTTGAGTTCATTTTATTTGTCAAGTCTAAAAATCGTGATCACAAGTCGTAATTGATGAATGAGTTGAATTTTGGACATTGTATCGCTTCGGTTGGTAATTAACACTTAAGCTTTTGCCCCCAGTTTCGGGGACCAGCACTTGTATTTCGGTGGTCAATCGCACCTACTGCAAATCTTGAGCACATGTCAACACTCCGAGGACTTGGGATAATCTGTGATCGATAATCTGGTTCACACTCTGGGAATTCGAGAGTTACCGATGTTTATAACACAGTTCGCACTCCAGGAACTTCGACTTGGTATTTGTACTCTAATTCACACTTTGGGAATTTGGAGTCGACATTTATATTTCGGTTCGCACTCCGGGAACCTGGAATCGATGTTTATACTCCAATTCACGCTCTGGGAACTTGAAGTTAGTATTTATATTTCAGTTCACACTTCGAGAACCTGGAATTGATGTTTATACTCCAATTCACGCTCTGGGGACTTGGAGTTAGTATTTATATTTAGGTTCGCACTTCGGGAACCTAGAATTGATGTTTATACTCCAATTCATGCTCTGGGAACTTGGAATTAGTATTTATACTCCGGTTCACACTCTGGGAACTTAGAGTTGAAATTTATAATTTAATTCGCACGCTAGGAATTTAGAGTTAATCGACAGATGGCAGTTGCATTTGTTTAGATTTTTTAGGGAATCGCTCACACTCTGGGAACGATAAATTTACCGGGATCGCAGATGGTCGAATCACATCCATCCCAAATTAACAAGCGAGGTCGTTAGACGAACGGGTCCATCCTCCTCTAACTTGGTTAGAATACGACTGGAGTTGTTAGGTAGACGGGTCTGCCCTCTTTAGAACTGTACTTAGAGTTTTCACACTTCAACTCGCACTCTGGGAGTTTAGAGTGGTTTTAAGGATTGTCGCGTATTAATCCTTTTGGGTATTATTGCAGTGGCTTGCCCCCGAGCTTGGGTATCACTTAGTGAGTGACCGGTCATATCACATTCACTCGCTATTTGAATAAATTCCACCGTTCGATGGAACTTAACTCTTCGTGCATCGTGATGTTGTGCGTCATATTCAATAAATCACAGCTCTGGCTCGAAGAGACGACATTTTATTGCTGAAATGAAAAAGCATGGCAAAGTCAGTTGCCTTATTACAAATTCAGATTTCGATGTGCGAAAACAGACTGCAAATAAAAGAATAAATCGGATAAATGAAGCTTGTCATATGTAGTAGCGACGGAGGCTTTCACTATTCCAAGCTCTTGGCAAAGTAAGACCGTCAATGGTCGACAACTTGGATGTGCCATCTCCGAGCTTTTGAGTGATCACATATGGCTCTTCCCAATTTGGCTTCATATGCGAAGGGACCGGATAAATTCTTTTCAGAACGACATCACCAAGTTCGAAGGTCCATGGTTGGACCTTGGCATTATATAATCGGGCGACTCGATTTCGATATGCGGCTGCCCTCAAATCCGCCTCTTCACATTTTTCATCCAGTAAGCCCAAAGATTCAGCGAGTAGTATGGCGTTAGTTTTCGGATCATAGTAAGTTACCCGATGAGAAGGTACTTCCATTTCTACCGGGATAACAGCTTCTGTGCCGTAGGATAGAGAGAAGGGAGTGTGTCCGGTCGCGGACTTATGGGTCGTTCGGTAAGCCCATGAAGCCATAGGTAGTTCATCAACCCACTTGCTCCCAACCTTTTCCAGTCGTTTTTTCAGAATAGATTTGATAAATTTATTAACGGCTTCGACTTGGCTATTCGTCTGAGGGTGTGCAACTGCCGAGAATTTCTTATGGATGTGGAACCGTTGGAAGAAATTTTTGAATTCAGCACTGTCGAATTGGGCTCTGTTATCAGTGATAATGGTATGCGAGAGACCAAACCGGCAGATGATATTGCGAACTACAAAGTTTATTACTTTTTTCATTGTAATTGTCGCAAGTGGTTCAGCTTCAGCCCATTTAGTAAAGTAATCGACTGCGACGATGGCATATTTTGCTCCTTCTTTGGCAAGTGGTAGAGTGCCGATGATATCAACGCCCCATATTGCAAATCGCCAGGGACTGACCATTTGGATTATCTCAGTAGGGGGCCCTAGGAATTCGAGCATGTATTTGGCATTTATCACATTTTCTTGCATAATCAGATGCATCACGGTTCACAGTTGACCAGAAATATCCACATCGAAGTACTTTCTTGGCGAGGGCTTGCCCTCCAGTGTGATCACCACATTCTCCCTCATGCGCATCACATAACACCATTTTGATTTCGTTGTGGGCGATGCATCAAAGGAGGGGAACGGAATATCCTTTTCTATACATGATTCCATCCTAAATGGTAAACTACGAGGCCTTCCAAAGAATCCATCTCCTTTTACCCCTATGCTCGGGCAGTACCCCATGCTCGATATAATTTCGATAGGGGGTCATCCATGACTCTTTTTCGGGAGCAATTTCAAATGTAAAATCAGTTTCCATTTGATCAATGCTTGGAGAAGACAAAATTTCAACAGGAACGAGTCCCATGTGCTGTGCTTCACTCGTACTTGCTAACTTGGCTAATAAGTCAACCTTCTGGTTGTGCTCACGGGGTATGCAGAAAATGGCATAGTGATCGAACTGATCAAGTACTTCTTTGACTCGAGCTAAATAGACCGCTAGTCTTCGACCCTTGGCTTGATATTCACCCCGAACTTGACATACGACTAGCTGAGAGTCGCAGTAAATTTCCACGGCAGTAATTCTCAGATCGCGGGCTAGCCTCAACCCAGCAAGTAAAGCTTCATACTCAGCTTCATTGTTTGTCGCACGGAACTCGAATTTCAAGGCATAGCATATGGATCGGCCCATGGGGGTTTCAAGCACTACCCCAGCACCTGAGCACCGATCGTTGGATGCGCCATCAGTATGCAGCTTCCAGATGTGTTCGGGAGATTTATCGGCCTCAGGCGAATCCTCTGGGACAGTGAATTTGGCAATAAAATTTGCTAGAACTTGACCGTGAATGGTTCTTCTCGGGGAATAGGTGATATCGAACTGACTCAGTTCGATGTTCCACTTGAGTAACCTACCAGACATTTCAGGCCGCGTGAGGAGCTGTCGTAATGGCTGATCGGTGTACACAGTGATAGGGTGAGCCTGAAAATATGGACGGAGCTTCCTTGAGGCAATGACTAGGCAGTAAGCCAACTTCTCCAGCTTTGGATAGTTTCTCTCAGCTCCGGTCAACCGCTTGCTGACGTAGTAGACCGGTTTTTGAACTCGATCTTCCTCCCGAACTAGGGCAGCACTGATTGCGTTTTCCGATACCGCCAAGTAAAGATATAACTGCTCATGGTTGATAGGCTTCGATAAAATCGGCGGTGTGGAGAGATGTTGAACCAATGCTTGGAATGCGCCTTCGCACTTCGTAGTCCACTCGAAGTTCCGCTTTCCTCTTCGGATCAGATCAAAGAAAAGGATGCATTTATCGGTAGACTTTGATATGAACCTACTCAACACCGCTATCTTCCCGTTGAGGCTTTGAACCTGCTTTATGGTTCATGGAGTCTGCAAGTTCCTGATTGCCCAAATCTTTTCTGGATTGGCTTCTATTCCTCGAGCGTTAACAATGAACCCAAGGAATTTTTCGAATGCGACTCCAAAGTGACACTATAGCGGATTGAGCTTCATCCCGTACTTTCGAAAGATGTTAAACATTGACTCCAAATCTTTGACGTGATTAGTGGAGAATCGTGATTTCACAAGCATGTCGTCTACATAAACTTCCATGGTCTTCCCAATCTGATTGGCGAACATCCGGTTGACTAGACGCTGGTAAGTCGCTCCGGCGTTCATTATTTTTTTTTGTCCAAACGGCATGACTTTATAGAGTCCCAGATCGGTTACGAAGCTGGTATGTTCTTGGTCAGGCACATGCATGGGTATTTGATTGTAGCCGGTATAAGCGTCCATGAAAGATAATAATTCGTGTCCAATTGTCGAATCTACAAGCTGATCATTCCTGAGAAGTGGAAAACTGTCTTCTGGGCAAGCTTTATTTAGATCCGAATAATCAACACATGTCCTCCATTTCCCATTCGGCTTTTGGACAAGTACAGGATTGAACACCCACTCTGGGTATAAAGTATCTCGAATAAACCCGTTTGACTTGAGCTTATCGACTTCTTCTTTAAGGGCGGCAGATCTCTCTGGATCCATACCATGCCTTTTCTGTTTGATCGGGATACACCTCGGGTCGATATTCAGGGTGTGGCTCGCGATGTCTGGCGAGATCCCACACATGTCAGAATGTGTCCAGGCGAACACGTCGAGATTCGCCCGGAGAAATTCAACCAATTCCTGTTGTGTCTCATGGCTCAACTGAGACCCAATTTTTGACATTATAGCATCATCATCATCATTGCCATCGATCGGGACATCAATCGTCAGTTCAGCCGGGGGAGCTTGATTCTCTATGGATTCCTCCTTGTTCTCATTGTTTTTAGGGTCAAGATCCCTTAGGAATTGGTTGTGGTGCCCAGGCCGAGGCCCAGGCACTAATTGTCAATTATTTGTAAAGCGGATGCAGAGAGATTCCTCTACGCCCTTTCCTTTCTCTCGTCGCTGCACTTCGCGCAGCTCTGCAACATAATAGGCTCTCCCAGTAGCCTGATCTCCTTGAATAACTCCAATCCTACGATCGGTGGGGAACTTCAAAGTTAAACACCACGGGGAAATTGCTTCCCTGGATTCAGCGAGGGCCGGTCGGCCCAAAAATGCGTTATAAGGGGAATGAATGTCCAACACAACGAACTGCAACATCCGGACTCTCCGGCACTCTCCAACTCCTAGCTCCACCGGCAACTCCACTACTCCAATGGGTATATTGGCACTTCCATCGAAGCCATGAATTCGAGATTGGCAAGATTTCAAGTCCTTGGCTTCCATTTTCATCAAGTCGTAGGCTCTCTTGAACAGAATATTCACTGCACTCCCACTGTCAACCAGGATCCTCTTCATCCAAGTAGGACCAACCTGGGCAGATATGACCAGTGGGTCAATGGTGGGGGCGTCGACCCTATCAGCATCTCGGTTTCTAAACACGATATCATCATTCATCATTTTCTGTTGTTTGGCCGGAGCCCCTTCATCAAATTTACTGCAACAATCCAAGTTCGCATGCCGGATAGAACTGGCATACGACTCCATATCCCTCGAGCTCCGGCCTACTGGATGGGGACCACCACTAGCTGTATTTATAACTAATCTTCCGCCCGTACGATCGGGTTCTTCCTGTCTTTCTTTACTTTGCACACGATTTTGGGTTGACGGGCCCGCACCTCCAGATTGCGGCGCCCGCACGAACTGATCTAACTTCCCCTCCCTGATCAACTTCTCAATGAGGTCTTGCAAATGTCTACACTTATTGGTATTGTGGCCATAACTCTCATGGAATATACAGAATTTTCCAGTTTGAATATGTCTCTCCGACGACGACTTCGGAGCGGGCTTCTTATACTGCATAGCATCGCAAGTCTGTAGATACACGTTTTCTAGCAACGTATTCAATGGTGTATAGCTGTCAAACATTGGGGCCTTACGTCGTGGACCACGGTTTTGATCCCTTTTCTTACTCTGACTATCATTGCTTCTCGGCTGAGACTGCTTGTTCTGTACATTAAGCCGTACTTTCCCAGAACTCTCACCCGACAGTTTAACTGCTACATTACTTTGAATCCCTTCACTACTGGATCTCATGTCGTCCTGCTTCCTAGTCTGTTTCTCCTCTTCACGCCTTAAGAATTGAGCGGCTTTGGAATAGAAATGGTCCAACGACGCGGGAGGTTTCTCAGCTAACCAATTCCCGAACTCAGAATCAGGGTCGATTCCCTTAGTTAGTGCCATTAGAATTGAATTGTCGTTGGGATTACTAATCTTTGCGCATGCTGCATGAAACCTTTCTAAATAGAATCTAAGTGTTTCCCTGGTGCCTGGGTGACGCTGGATAGAGTGTTAACATCATTAGGTCTAGCAACATGCATACGAAACTGCTCAACAAACTTTGTAGCCAACTGGTCAAACGAAGAGATAGATCGTGGTGGTAACCTTGTAAACCACATTGTTGCAATGCCCCCCAAAGAAATGGGAAAACTACGGCATTTTACTGCGTCGTCGACCCTTGCCGCGCTCATTGACCATTCATATTTCAAAATATGCTAATTGGGGTCCGAATTTCCTTCATACATCGGTAATGCCGGCATCCTGAATCGCCGAGGAGGTTCGGCATAAAGAATCTCGTCCGTGAAAGGGGTATGACTCTGGGAGATTCCCCAGTCGTTATTGGTAAGATCCTGGCTTTCACGGATCATCTGTCTAATCATGGTCGGAAGGTCTGGCATTGCAACGTTCTGCGCTCGCTGGGCCAAAGTGTGGTCGGGTTCCACATTGCGAGGTGGGACCGGGCGCTGTCGACGGTCCACATCTCGCCTCCTTGGCTCAACATCTTCTGGGGCGTAAGGTTCGGGAGTACGTCCGTATTGATTTCCAGCGTCAACCCCTATGTCAACTGCAATAGCGGTAGAAAGGTTATCTGTGGTGTACTGAGGGATGGTCCCTCCCCGGGAGGAGGGTCCAGTATGAAAGCTGGCCGATGGACCAACCCTTAGCTGTCCAACAGTCAAGGTGGGTTAGTGTCCGGCGGCCTGTGCGTGACCTTCGTCTGGTCAGGGACGAACGGATCTTTGGTTGTATCCGGACGAAGCATAACTTTATGTGGAGAAGCAGGAGACTTGATCTCTTCTATGCCTTCTGCGCTTTTGGCGGTTTAACTGGTTGGTCAACTCAGCATTTGCACGCAGTTGTTCTGTCAGCTGCTGCGGACTCTGTGTTAGTTCCTGTAGCAACAACTGGAACTCTTGCCTTGTAACCGGGCCTTGTGAGTCTGAGGGTCCGGTTGCATTTTGGTTGGTTGGTGGCAACTGTGCCGGATTCTGTCTATCCCGGCATTCTTGATCGCCAACGTTAGAGGTGGTTCTTGTGCTAATCATCCCAAGGGCTGAACTCCTTTACTAGACTTTATGCAAATCTGAATAGAAGGGAAAGAACTCGAATTAGTGATCTGGATCTCTCTCTTAGATTTATTCATTCCGGTATCGACGACAGATCCAACGAGCAGGAGAAAATCTGGGTTTCTCAGTGAAAGCACCAAAGTGTTTGTACCAAAAATGGGCACAGCACTCTTCGGAAGTTTTTGAAGAGATAATATTGAAGAATACAAATTAAAAATGAGGATTATCTAACAAAAACTCCAAACAACAGGAATGTAAATGCATAGACAAGCGTTTTAGAGTGGTTCAGCGTGTTGCCTACGTCCACTATGAAGTTTTTGCAACTTTATTGATTCTCTTTCAATGATTACAAGTGATTACAGCAAGCAACAGCAAATTACCACTTGAAATTCGAAATCAACAGCAAGAGTATGATGCAAGTCTTGATCCGGCAGAGTCTGGGCGCTTGAGAATCAAAAGATCCCTTTTCTGTAGGCTCTGGGGCTCTATTTATAGGCGTAGGAGGCTGAGACTTTGCTCAAACTTCGGGAGATTCGCTCTGGCACGTGAGGGGGCCCACACAACCAATTCCAGAAAGTTTAGACTCGATCTGTGATCGATACGAAATAATTTCGTATCGATCAAGATCATGTCCGATGGAGCTCAAATTTGGTGGAGCCAATCTTTGGCTTGTGCGTAATCTCCTGTGAAAATTTCGCGGCATTTGGATCAGTAGATCTCTAGATATCGTCGATACGAAATGGAGCTTCTCGGTGGTTGTCCAGTTCGAATCGACCAATTCGAATCGATTCCTTCGAATCGATCACCTGCACGTGCTCTTGTGGTGATGTGGCGCGCATACCTCGCATCGATCTGTTCTTTACTCCGAGTTGATTGTGTCGACTCCATGAATTTCGCCTTGCTCATATCGAAGAATAACATGTCACCCAGGCTCGTTGACTCGATGGACGTGAATAAGTCTTTGCACATGGATTCGAACATGGACCACGATGGAGACGAAGAGTAGCTGCCTGATGGATTCGAACTAACACACTCTTATGGTTTCGAATAGTAGCTTCATGATGGTTTCGAACCAACGAAAGTGGACGGATACGAACAGGGCTGTTATTTCATGGATACAAAACAGTGACTTGCTGTCATTAATGGATACGAACTATGTTCAATCGATGGATACGAATTGCACCGTTCAGATGGATTCGAATAGAGGCTTCTATAATGGATGCGGAGTAGATACTGGCCGATCGTTACGAGGCGCATTATCTGTTGATGGGTACGAAGTCTATCCATACGAACTCGATGGATTCGAACATTGCCAACTTGATCGATACAAACTCAAGGGAATTGACCGATGCGGGTGATGGATACGAACTGGATCGAGTCGAACTGTGGTTCACTGATGGATACGAAAACGAGGTCGTTTCCTCCAGATTGAATTGATCATAACTCGAGCATACGAACTCGGATTGACTTGAAATTTGGAATGCAGGCTTCCCTGGCTGTGCTTGTCGTGTCATATCAATTGTAGCTCGATCCGGACTCGGAAAAAATTCATCGATATCCATAGCGAGCCTGTGCATGCTCGACACCCAGGACGATTGATCTTAAGCTTGGAACCAGTTCCTTGATATCTCGGCCTTGCCAAAAGGGGGATAACAAATAGTATAAAGCCAAATTGGATTATATCCATTGTCCATTCTATTGGGTCTCGATATATCCTATGAATGGTTAGTTGTCCCTTCGAACAAACCAAAGCTCCTGTATATTTCGTAGATTTTGGTGACCCGAGTATCTTGTGAAATATTGTACAAGTAGTTCTTGAATTTATTATTGATATTCTGATTTGGTAAGCCAAATGCAGAATGGATATTCAGTTTGAACTAGAAAGATATTTCTCTATCTTTCATCTGTTCTTTGTTGTCCCCCCGACAAATTTCGAGGACGAAATTTGCTTAAGGTGGGAATCTGTAACATTCCCTGTTTTTAGCCAAGTTTAATTTGAATTAATTTTTGGTGAATTGATAAGAAATTTCCAGAATACGAATATAGTAAAAGATTGTAAATAAAGGAATTGATTTGGAAATTCAATATAAATTATAAATAGAAAATTTTGATTCGGAATTTTAAAATAAAAATATGTATTTTAAATAGAATTTTGATTTGGGAATTCGAGAATAAAACATCTTGAAAATGAATTGGATTTAAAAACTCTATATTTTAAAGTTAATAAGAATATGTTTTCTAATATATATATATATGTGTGTGTGTGTGTTTGTACATTTCTATTGTGATTTGGAAATTATATTTTGAACTTAATATAATAATTTTCTAAAAAGTTAATTAAAACTAAATTGATCATTTTTTTAACACTAGTATTTATTTATGGTTACTTATTTAAGTATAATAACTTAAGTAAAATTAGAATGAGATTATCAAAATAAAAAATTAAGACACTTTCTTTCATATTTGAAATAAACAAAGTTGTATATATAGATATATATATATATATATATATATATTAAAAAAATCATATTCTCATGGGGAAAAAACAAGTGTTAAGATCACAAAACATTGTTTAAACAAATGTAAGTGTGTTGGTAAGAGATCTAACAAATGTAAAACATGTAATATAAGAATTGTACAAGTGTCATGAATATTTCTTTTTCTTTTTCATTTTTAATTAGAGAAAGAAGATAGGCTATGTGTACATTTCTTCCTCGCTTTCTCTTTTCCTTTTTATCTTCGTTTCAAAAGCCTGTAAAATAAATCTCAAACTAGAAAAATATGAAAACAAAATCAAAACATCCTTCAAAACTAAATAAAAACAAAGAACAAATCTGGGGAAAAAAATCAAAGAAAATTCAAAGGCTTCAAACCTGAAGCTGTTGATCATCACAAATCTGGAAATCAAAAATCAAAAATAAAAAATCAGCTTCAGCTTCAGCTTCAAAAACTGGGAATTAACACCTGAAAAAAAATCATTAACCTGAGCAACAATTCAACAATGCAAGGATCAACTTCAACAATCATCAGCTTTAGTTTAGTCAAAGTAAAAAGAATAAATTTCCAAAATTTTAAAATTTTTGTCCTCTGTTCTTCACTGACAGGTGCGCAAACACACTTGAACCCATTTGTATGTTTTGATATCTGAATTTATACTTGAAGTATATTGTGAAAACGATTCTTTGGTTGCTAATTTTGTTTGCATGCTTGTATATATATGAGCAAATATATGGGTGCGTATAGAAAATATGTTGCTGTTCCAAAATCAACAGTTTCTAAACAAACTAAAAAAAAATTAAATTCTCTTTGCCAAATCTATTTTAGGCTTAGATCCCTAAAGAAGAAATGATGATAACAATGTAATATTACTGGTAAAAATAATTTCCAGTAAAAATATTTGGTAATTATTTCAAAAACTGAAAATTATAGTTAAATCTCTTCAAACCGGGAAAAACCAAATATCTGGATTTCAAACTCTAATTATAGGAATGAATTCATATTGCAAAACGATGATTTTTGATAATCATTTCAAAGTTTTTAAGCTTATATTTAAAGAGAATTCATGAGATGATCAGATTATGGTCTTTTATCAAATTCTGATGATCGACGCTATGTTGGCCGTCAAGATTGGGCCTGGAGAAAGCGTGAAGAGCGGGGATTCAAGGGAAAATACTGGCACATTTTCTAGTTGACCGTGACGATGGCATGATGATGTTTTAGGGTTTTAGCCTAGTTTTTGTTAACGTCGGAAAAAGGATTACTGCATCGTCGTAGGTGGATCAATCGAAGCCGGATCAATTGGAATAGAAACTAGAGGTCGAGATGTGTCTATGGTATGGTCGGCGTACTCGATGATGGTCGCGATCGTCGACGAGGGAATGGTTTTGTTGCCTGGGTTGATTCCAGGTTGGTGATGGTAGCTCGATTTAGAAGTGATCGGATTTTTGAGTTCCTGGGTGGTTAGTTGGGATGGGGTGATCAAAGATGGCTTGTGGGTGATCTCTTCGTTTGTCGGCGATTGGTGGTGCACATATACGCGTTTATATGTGTGTATCAGAAATTTGAGAGGGAAGAAGATAAAGGCGACTCGGGAATGGTATCGAGTAGAATCAATTTTGGCTCGAGTATTTTTCCAAGGCATTCGTGTGGGTTAAACTGTTTGTAAATTTAATAAAGTAAGGAAAAAAAGGGGGAAATGACTCGGGCTTTACACGAGGATTCCTAGATTTAGCTCGGGTTTCACTTGAGTTTTTCTCGGGTACTTGTTATACTAGTTTTGAAAATATAATTCAAGTTTTCCTTTAAGTTTTAAAACTATTTTCTCCATATAATAAATTTTGTTTAACTTAAATTAATCAAGTTGATTTTTAAGATTATTTAAAAGCCAAATTTAGATGATGATAAAGTGTTTTAAATCATTTGTTTATAACAAATTATTAAAATAAGTCCTAAAAATAAATATATGGAACAATCTTTCAAGTAATTTCAAAGGTTGAAATTTTAAAGGTATAATGTTTTCAAAATTTGTTTGATTTAAAATAATTTTTGTACTATTATTTAGATTTTTGAGTTTTTCAAAAATATGATGATGTAGTTGAAAATAATAATTAAGATAAATGGTTTATCTTAAGTTAATTAAGATCTTAGTTTAATTAAGAAGTTATGATTAATTTATTAAGGATTAATTAATTAATATAATTAATTGAGGATAATTACCCAATGTAATTTAAAAGAATTAATTATGAAATTACTTAAGAATTAATTAATGAAGGCAATTAATTAATATGGGTAATCAAAGGAATAATTAATTTAAAAAAAATAATTACTTAAGAAAAGTAATTAGAGGATTATTAGGTAATTAAAGGATAATTATTTAATGGTTTAAGAATAATTAATCAATTTCCTAATTGATGATTAAAGGGTAATTAATTACTTGAGTAAAAGAAATTAATTAATGGTTTGATTAATCAAGTGATTAAAGAATAATTACTTAATGTAATTAATTCATGATTTATTAATATAAGTGATTAGGGATAATCACTTATTGTAATTAATTAAGGCTAATTAATTAAAGAATAATTAAATAATTAAAGAGTAATTATTTAATTTATTAAAGGTTAATTTATTTATTAATTAAGGTTAATTAATTTATAATTAAAATGTTAATTTATTAAAGGTAAATTAATAAATGGTTAAAGGTTAATTGATTAAGATGGTTTGTAATTAATTAATATTAATTAGCCAGGATTAGTAATTTATTCATAAGTAATTAATCTGATTTAAATAAATCAAATAATTAATTTATCTTACTTATGGATGTTTGGATTCTACTAAATGTCGAATTGTTTGATAACCCTAATGTGCGATGCTCTACTTTAATTTGAGCTGTGATGGATGTAATTTATTTATCTGTGATGAATGTAAAATATTTATTTCTGACGAATTTATATTATTTATCCGTAAATCTGTGGATGAAGATAAGCGTTATAGGATTATATCGCTTATCGACTTTGCAGTGTTTGGATTGTGATGATTGATGTTGTGTCACTATTGTGTAAAACTCCTGGACTACACCATACACACAAATATGGATTTCATGGGAAATCGGTTAAGTCATAGATATTTTAAATTTAAACATTATTTGTTTTAAAGATTTGGTTTTGAATCCAAAATGATTTGTGAAATGGATTTGGGTTAAATGTGGAAAGTTTTTAAAAGGAAGTTTGAAATTGAAATTTAGCTTGAATATAATATATCTTATTTAAGATTTGGAATTACTTTGGAAACTATGTTTTGAAAGGGTTATACAAGTTATATATATGCATTATAAACCACTTTTAAAGTATCTTAAAAGTATTATTTTGAGAATTTGAATTTAACCCAAGTTTGAAAGGCTTTAACTTGAGCAAATGTAATCGGATTTTCCTGAAATGAGAATTCTTGTTTTCAGATGATAATAGCTTTCAAATAAAGAAAGGATTTCCAGTTTTTGTGAAAAGATTTCAAATTTGAAATTGAAATTGTTTTGAAAGCTATGAATGAATCTTTGTGAAATATTGTGAATCTTGTTTTCAAAATTTAAGAAGATCTTTAAGGTGTATCTTTTATATAAAATATTGGAATGGAAATAGTTTTTGAAAGCTATGAATAAATCTTTGTGAAAGATTGTTGAACCTTGTTTTGAAATTGAAGAGGATCTTAAAGGTATATCTTTTGTATAAAAGATTTGGAATTGAAATAGTTTTTGAAAACTATGAATGAATCTTTGTGAAAGATTGGAGAATATTGTGAAGTGAATCTTTTTGTTTAAAGATTTGAAAATGGTAATTTGTTTAAACCATTTGAAGAAAAGTTTTGGGTAATAAGTTGTGACTTAACTAAGATCCCAATATCCATATGCTTTTTTAATCAAGCGCTCATTATTCGATTTAGCCGGGAGAGGACTTTGTGTCATATAACCCATTCCAAATAGTGGTACGATGATATGGATAGCATTTGAAGACCGGTGGTGAAGACTGGATATTTTTGAAAGCGAAAGGATAACTCGTCGAATGTCTCTCCACCGGCTGATCCACGGCATCGAGATTTGATCACCCTTTGTGATGGGGAGTCCGGACGTGGTTAGCGATTATCTGGATTTGCAAGGGCTTCTTTGTGAAGTGCCTTAGGTTCTATTCGAACCCGGAACAGACTTGTATGTATGTATGTATGACGTTACACTTTGAGATGTAAGCCGTTTTCTATCAAATACATTTCTGTTTAGTGGAATTCTCCTAGCTTAACACCCTTCTCTGAGACATATGAGCTCCGAGGTTATGTAATTGATGGTTACTAGCGATACATTTCCAATTTGGTAATGTGGCATACGAAGTGCTACCGATCATTTGTTGATCAAAGCATGGCTTTGTGAAAAGCATAGCCTTGTGGACGAGACCTCGTCGGACCTCACAACCCGAAAATGGTCAAAATAGGAAAGATGCGGAAAGGTTATTAGGGGTCGCGCCCCTAAGGTATGTTAATTTCTTTTGGAAAAAGGTGGTATCATGGTATGGAGCCCAGATATTTAACTTACGTGGTTGCTGCAAATTTATTACGTTATGGCTATTGCTTTGTGGTTGAGGATCCTCGGATAAAGGTTGGTAACGACCGGAGATGGCATACTTCTAGGTGTTACTTCAGGGCAGGGTAACCCGGCCTTATGTTGGCAAAGAGCTTGTTAAGTTCTTGGGGCGTCCCTCCTGAGGCGTACCCATGTGGCAATAGAAAGTTCCTTAGCCTGATCATTTGTTGGAAATCCAATCTCCAATATGCGCCTTGTATGGTTTTAGTTGTACAACCTACCATGTACTTATGGTGGTCACCACTGTTTAAATGGTAGCTATAGTAGGCATACAATAATGGTTGTATGCTGGCTATGATTAATATTATACTTGCAAATGTTTTCTTCACTATGCACTAATAATAATATCAAATGATTTTCGCATATCAAGCATGTTTGACTATCATAAGGAGAAATCTCCTACAATTGTGCACTTGAATTGTGTGTGTGCGGGGAGGCCTTATGGTAGTTTCATTTTTCAAAAAGCATTGCAGATTTCTTTTAAATTCTTTTATTTTTCTTTTAATAAAGATAAACTATTTTTGTTTGCTCGCACTGGTCCCATGACTGACCTGGAGTTCATTGTTCCCTTTCTAAACTTTGGGTGCCCATAATTTTCCATACGGGCAGTCTAGAGTTAGATTTTCAGATAATCAGCTAGTAGATGTAGATTTGGTAGCTTTCAGTCTCGGGTTTGGTAGCTTTTGGAAATCTTCGAAGCCTTTGGATTTGGTGATCACATTTGTTTCACTTGGACCGACCTTTCTTAATACAACATGATGGGGGTTTCTCGCTTCGCGTTTGGAAAGCATGTTGGTGGTTCTAGCTTTGGAGTTTTTGGAGCTTTGGCATTGGAGTTATTGTTTTTTTTGCTGCTGTTGTGTCTTCCGCTTTTATCTATCTCTGATATTTGCATTGATATTCGATTGTATCATATTGTATCAACTGTTATATATCAATGATTATTTCATTTTTCTTCCGCTGTGTTGTTGTACTTAATGTGTTATAAGCTCCGGCGAACCAGATTCGACGTTTGAATCTGCAGCAGTCGAATACGAGTGAAATATTTGGTTTCGATTTTCGAAGGTCGAGTCAGGGTCGTCACAAATTTCTAACATCCTATTTCAAAATTTTTGGGTGGAATCTCCCTTGTACGGGGAGCCTTTTGCTATGACAAGAGGGATAAAAATATATACATCGACCCACACGGTCGGAAAACACAATATATATCAATATTTATATATTTGCGGTGAAAAGTACCTTATTTAGCGTTTTAAGGGAGTGAGCTTGTTTTATATGAAATTATGCAACCCAACTCTAGCCCAATAGCCTCCGGCTACCTGTACTTACTCAATTTATACATGTAAGTCACAAAATTTGAAATCCACTAACATTTCATTTAATTAACTGGTAAACACACAAATCATAAACCACATGTCAATCATATATTTATAAGCAATTATAGGGTTACGATACTAATTTAATTACTTTTAATTGATCTATACCTTCTCACTCAATTCAAAATGATTTATAACCCAATTGTTGTATTTAATTCATTTATACCAAACAAACTCATATCCATTCCAAATAGATTTAAAAATTAATTTATTCACTTTCTATTAATTCACAGAATTTTATTTTCTCCCTTTTATGACAAACGACAATTTTTCCATACATATTCGGTGATATTCATTTAATAGAATAATCATTTCAATTTATAGCTATTTAAAGTTGATTCCAAATCAATTTATATTCAATTCTATTCCATTTCAAATTGATTCTCAATCAATTTATTTACATTCCATTCATATCCACATTCATTATACTCAAATCCATTTTATTTGGCCCAGAATCATTCCATGCTACTTCATTAAATAACCCTTTCACAAATTTTATTTGAGCCAAGCTTCCATCAAAAATATTAATTCAAGTTAATTTATTTATTTCAAATTATTTCAACTCTATAACTTAAATTTATTACTCTTGCAACCAAATCCCATTTTCATTTTCAGATTTATTCTCATTCAATCAAATTTCGTTCCATTTTACTAATTAATTTAATTAGTTCATTCATTTATTCCACTTCAAAACTTAACTTTACTCAAATTTATTTAATTAATATCCCAAATCATATTTTTATTTACATTTAAATTGAATTTATTTATAACTCAAGTCATTGTTATTTCAATCCAATTCTACTTTATTCGACGGTATTTCCAATTATATTGAATCCGCTTACAATTAGGTCGAATTTTTATTTATAACTCAAGTTCCATATTTATTTCCCATTTCAATCCATAATTTATTTTACTTTACCAAGTTAAGTTCCACTCCCAATTTGATTAACTAATTAATTTATCCAATTCGTTCACTGCCATTTTATAATTCACAATTAGATTTTATATCAAAAATCACTTAATTAAATTTACTTGAGTTCAATTTCATTTTATAGTTCAAGTTTGAATTTTTATTCCTTCACCCAAAATATCAAATCATTTTTATTTGGTTCTTTTATTACATTTTTCTCCAATTTATAAGTCACATAACCTATCTTTTCTTTCACATTTCATAAACTCTACACTTGAGTATATTCACATTTTATTTTTATTTTTACTCAAGATTATACAACATTTTATAGTTTAAGTATATTTTTATTCCATTAATTACAATTTTTATAAGCTTTATAAAATTATTTATTTACCATTCCGTAATTCTTTTCCCTTAAGTTTATTCCATTCAAAATTAATACTTTATGGTTATATAATTATTTCACAACTCAAAATTTATATTTACTTCAATTAAATTTCATTTCTAATCCAATTCAATTTAATTTCAATTTCAATTCCTTTTAACCAACATTTCAAAACCATATTCGAGTTATTCGTATTTAAATTAAATTTCACTCCAAACAAATTTATTTTTAACTCATCCAACTTAATCACGTAAGAATTTAATTCCAATTTCAAAAAATAAATTCCACACTTCATTGGAATTTCAAAATCAACCTGATTTTATCCAAAACAATTACTTTTTGAATTTTTAAACATGACTTGTTTGCCCAACAAATCTAAATAAATCAAGTATGGTAGCAATCCATCACTTAGAAACTCGAACATGAACACTGATGATGTCACGATCATTACTGAAATTATTTTCCAACGACTTTAGTGAGTTCAGTGCTATATCACTTCCAAAATCCATTTAAAACAATTTAATTTCAAAAATATCCCAAACAATATTACTAGTATTCATCTTCAAACATTTTGGAAAATATTTCCAAAATTCTCTGGGATTTCATTTTTCAAATTTTGATTTGAATCCATTTTTATTTTTTAACTCATTTGAATAATTCATACTTATATAGTTTAACTTTGTTTTCACAAACCATTCCCACTTTTATAATCTTGATTTGATTACAATATTATCATCCAAACACTCCAAATATACCATAATAATTTCTGAATTTTTTTCCTTTATATAAAAATATAATTTGGGTAAATTATTTCATTTATCCTCTTTAAAACAATATGTCGAATTACTCTATTCAAGTGTTCAAAAACCCTTATCGATGTCATGGCGTCACACTACTCGAGCAGAATTTATATATCACTCAACAAATTAATCGGCACGATATGAAACAATCTATATTTACTAATAAATACACGCTCATATTTATCAGTACTCTCAAACTCATTTTAGGGTACTACTAAACCTATCTCTAATCAGTAATCCCCATCAAAGCCAAGGTTCTTGCTTAACCTTCATCTCTGATACCAAGTGTAATGAACCGGATTTTTTGACCCTCCGAAATCGACATCAATACGTTCACTGCATAACATGCCGAAAATTCAAGTGCCAGAATTACCAATTGCTAGGGGTAAGGAAGAAAGAGGTGAAAGAAAATAGAACAACAACACAGATCTCAAAAACACAGTGGAACAAAAAATAATATATAGTAACAGATTTTTATACAAAAGAATCTATGACTGTTTTATATTTACAATCACAAGAGTACAACAATCAATACATCAATCTGGATAGTTATAATAACTTGTCCTCATACAGTGGAAATATAAATCAAGTATGGAAATACGTCTCTGTCATCCAGCTCGTCTCCTGAACTCTGTAACATCCTATCCTGAATCTGTAATACTCGGTCTGACCCGAGTATTATAATTAAATAACATTTGAGTCAGTCTGGAAAAATAGAGTGAGAAAAACACTCAATTTGAATTATTAAAGTTATCAAAATCCTTTGAAGACAAAGGATCTTGTAAGACAACGTCACACATAAACACGACGGGTTTTTCCCTTACGATAACCAAAACATTTTATAACAAATCATTTGATATTATAATAGTGTCTATAGAAAGTAAATTAGAAAATAGCTGAAATGCCTGCATCTCATGTTTCAGCACAGTTGGGCACAATCAAAACCGAATGGCGCTTATTGGAGAATGGATTCCATACAATGACTGTGCTACTAAGGTACCTCCCATTACAGCACACCTCTAGAAAAATGTACCAGGACCTTGCTGGGATCCCCTACCAACACAAGACCAGTCTACCCCTAACCTGCATAGTACCGAATGTTATCACCTCGGATGTTTCCATCCTCAAAATCAAGTGCTTAGTTTTCCATGCACAACCATATCCATAATTTATAATATATCCGAGGGCATCTACAAAGGTGATAATATACCCTAACTGGGTGCGACCCACTTAGCCTTGTTGCATCTCCCTGTTTTAGTCATTCTCGGTTGATAAGGCTTGAGGCTAACATTTAGCTTTGAATAGCATTCATTCTTAGAATGCTAACACTGCCTTCCAGGAAACGATGCGATGATAGCATTTGTCCATACAAGTTGTCCTAGGTCTGGACAAAACGAGTCGTCGTCTTCATCATCTTAATGGTATCACCACTCGTAACGTTCAAACCGCATCAAAGTGGTTTTCGGATAATTAAACCCGATCTTGGTCTCTTCGAAACTACCGGCGAATTTAGCCAAAATTGATAGTCGGTTATTTAACTATCAATAAAACATCCATAGGCAGACATTAGGCCTAACTATAAATTATTCAAAATTTATTTTCAAAATATCTTTATAAGATATATATTTAAATCCCTTCCAATATTTTAATAATCGAGACAACTCAAATACTTATATCCATGTCAGGATATTCTAATCCATCTCTTATTCCAATACTTAGAAAAATTCCATTTATTTCTCTTTCCTCAAAATCCTTTACAATTTATATTGTAAAGTCCTTAACTCGTTTATAACGAATTCTATAAGTTCTGGAATTCCTTGATCTATTCCCTTTAATATTTTCCAAAGTCAAATACACTTGTCAATAATTCCAATTACCCTTTTCTACTTATTTTATGAATTCTATTTCATTTTTCGAAGTTCACTCTTATTTAATTACTTTGAAAATTTTCTTACATTCCATTTTGAGAATTCTCTTATAAATCCCAGCTACTGAAATAAACCCGTTTTCAAAATTTTGAGAAGACTTATAAATAAATTTTAATCATTATCAAACTCAATATATATAAAATAAGTATTTAAAAGAATAATAATTTATTTTAAAACATGTTCAAGTAATTATTTAAAATATCAAAACTCTTTTTATAAACACCAATGACTCGTTTTTAGATAAACAAATCAATTTTCAAAGCTGATTTAAAAATTAGAATTTATTGAACTAAATATTAAATATTTGAAAAATTCACTTATCGTTGTATTTCAATTCTACAAGTTCTAAATTACATAATTTGATAAAGAAAACTTACCTTTTTAAAAACAACTAAATTTCATAGTAATAAAATATATTTTTAAAATCTTGATAAATAATTAATTTATAGATTCCTCTGGATTCACAACCCATCGATTCCATTTCGATTCTCCTAACCATTTCCACTTTTCAAAAATAGTATCCACTATTTTTCTCAACCGTGTTTTCATATTCTAATATAAATTCACTGTATGAATTTTATATTCCCAATTTTGCAATTACTATCGTTTTCCTTACTTATAAACATTGTTTATAAATTCATAACTCCGTTGGGTTTACTTGTTTATAAAAACAATCTTACTTATAAAATTTCATTTTATAAATCCATCTCCAGTTAAATTCCATTTATTCTGCCAGTCAATTTTTAATATCGATTTCAACTTCATTTTCATTTTCCCGATATCATTTAAAAATCCTTTATATAGATTATTTTTAAAAGTCCCTATTTAAACAATTGTTAAATTTATTAAGCATAATCAAAAAACAAATCATTGTTTTCTTCAATCAATTTACTTTTAAAATATTCCAAATTTCAATATAATTAATTTTATATTCAAAATTTCCTTTTAGTTCCTAAAAAATTTAGAACTAATATTTATGGTTTTTAAAATACCAAAATCATAGCCAGTGCTACTACATCATCCAAAATTCAATCGCAACAAATATATATTAGATTTATTCACACACATCATATATCAATATATATGAATAATTAATATATTTTTGAGGAATTCAGTTGGATCCCTTCGACTTATTTCCCTGCATTCATAGATGTTAGATAACATAAAAATACCAATCCCACTTCGAGGAGGATATCGCGGTAATATAAGATCATCCGCTATTATGTGGGGCACATAGGGTCTCATCCGCTCCAATAGGCGGGTATATATCCAGCTACTAATATATATATTTATATATATAATATCACATCCAAACGATGATAATTATAAATCAATCCAATCAACCAATAAATAAATTTTCAACATTTTAAATTATATCTAGCAATTCAAATTGAGTGAGATTTACTCACCTTTATTTTTAATTTGTCGAATATCCAGATTTGAATTAAATTGAACCACGTTCGATTTGGTTAAAATTTCCAGCCGACTCCGAGAATTCCCCAAAACAACTCTATTTGTGTATATTTTCCAACTACGAACCACTCTCGACTTGTTTTATTCATTTTCGACCTCGTATGAATTAGTAGTAGTATTTATAAGATTCACGAGTAAATTTATACATTAATTTCTCTTATCTTTTATAAGTAAATTAATTACCTTTAATAAACAAATAACTCTTTTTCCCAGTATCATGTCAAAGATATTATCGATACAAATCCGACCTCTACAGACAAACTGGGGATTATTAAACATCCTATAATTATTTATATCATTAACTTAAACAAAATTTAATTTAAAGTTTTACCTTGCCAAACCTTTTCTTCCCTGACACACACTGCTCATTCACAAGTCTCTTTCCTATTTTTTATGCGTTCGTCCTAGATCATCCCCAAGTCGAATGCTGCTACCCCAGATCGCCACCACCATAGTCTCCACCACTCACCCATTGCAATTGTGCCCTTCCCCACAGATAACATCGCGCTCGAAGCCAATCCTCAGCCCAGCTCTCCACCAAGTGTCGCGTCTGCACTTCGTCAATCAATGCCAGTAAATTCCCAGGTCGAAGACCCTCTCTTAGTGCTTGCACCGCCACTCTATCGCGCTACTATATTCGATCGCCCCGCCTCCACCATCGCATATGAGCTCTTTTGCGTTCTTGCTTTGCTCGAATTTTTTTCTTTGAATTCGGTTTCGGTTTTTATCTGGTTTGATTCGTGAAAAAAAAAGATAAAGGAAGAAAGGATATGTTATGTGATTTAACCTAGGGCAAGCGTCTTAAGCCTAGGTCGGCTGATGGAGATTGAGTTTTTATGTGATTTAATATATTTAAATATTGAAAATATCTCGTATTATCTACTATGAAATCATGATCTCCTATTGAGGCATGCCGTCTGACGTTTCTAACGTTATACTGCAATTCCAAACCCAATGGAACTAGTCTCGAGGCCTGATTCGATCATATAGGGAAGATAACTTTTTAAATCGACTATTTTAAATTAAATTCGATTGAATTATTCTAGGCGTTTTCAGATCGTATGACCAAATAGTAAATCCAAACGTTACGAAATTTGAACTTCGACAATAATATACTATTACGAATCCAATGGAACTAGTTTCATCAAATTCCAAGATTGTGCCCTGGATCCCTATTTTTACGCGTCGATTAAATTGACTATTTTCTAAAATTTATGAAATTGCTCGAATTCCCAGTTTGAAAATCTTACTAGCTAAACTATAATCCCAAATCCAATACCTAAACTATTTAAATATTCAAAATCAAACGACAAAAAATCCAGATCGTTACATATATTCTAAAAACCATTTCAATATTTTAATATTTGGAAAACATTTCATAAACTTATTTTAATAATAAGTGAATTCACAACTTATTGTATTTTCAAACCATATAAACTCAAATTTAAAATATCACTTTCCAAAACATTCATTTTAAGGAATTTTCACTTTAAAAATGTGAATATATTTCCTTTTATAAAAATCCATATTTAGCTCATCAAATTAAATTGATTTAACATTTATAAAACTATGTTTACAAATTCCATTTATAGTTTATAAAAAATTTCATATATAAAATTCCTTTATTAACAATTTCCATTTGTATCTAATTTGTCAAAATCCCATTATAAGTTTATTTACTTATAAATCTCTTTATTTACATATTCACTCTTTTTAATTTTATTATGTATAAATTCCATTATAAATTCATTTCTAGATTTCAATTGCAAATCAATTTACAAATTTGGTTACAGTTTCATTTCTAATATTTATAACACACCGTTTAAAAATCCATTTCGTTAACAGTTTAAAAATCTATATTTAAGCATGTTTCACAAAGCCATAATTTTTTTATAATATAAAATTATGACTTTTTATTTATTTAAAATAAATTCATTTCTTTAATAATTCAAAATTTATTAAAACATATATTTTTTCAAAATCACTTTAAAACCCTTTTTAAATTGAAATCATCATTTTAATATTAAAATTCCATAAATATGGCCCAATGCTGCAAAAGTGCTAAATAAGGGAATTACATCAATAATTGCAAACATGGCATCCATCACATCAAACATCATATAACACAACATATATAACAATATGTGTAAATAAAAATCAACAATGGTGAGAAATCCAGTTGGATCCCTCTAACTTATAACCCGAAACAAATATACATATGAGCGTAATATGTACAATGTCTACTTTAAGGTAGATGCGCGTTCAAAGGGTCATCCATGCATACACGGAAACGTATAGGGTCTCATCTGCTCAGATAAACAGAAATATATCCAACTACTAATAATATAGCATAACATCCAAACAATCATCACATAGCATAAAATAAATTTATTCCCACTTAAATTAAAACATAAGCAGGCCAAAGAGAGTGATTTTACTCACCTTGGTTGCTTCTGTCGTTACAGTGTTTTACTTCGATCAAAATTAAACGAGAATTAAATTTTAATAAAAATTTCCATTGGCTCAAATCAACTCCAATCCAATCCCTTGCATAGTATTATAACGACCCGCCATTCATCTCCACAAAATGACGCATCATTAATAAGAAAGAAAGGGATAGAAAACAGAAGAAAAAAAAGAGGAAGAAGAAACAACATCAGAATCTCAACAGCGGAATGAATAAATTATATTAATAACATAAGTATTACATAGTATCATATACAACATCTATCAGAGATACACAGCTTATACATCACATACTAGACAGTTATAAACACCTGTCTAGTTATACAACTCAATACAACTCAGAGAAAGCACAGAGATATCAAACACAGCAGAACACTAAACATATCTACACGCCGAAGCCTCATGCTCCATTGCTCCTTCATACCTCATCAAAGCTAACCTGAATCCCTTGGCTACTCGTAAAAATTTGAGTACCCAAGAGTTTAAGAAAAACAGAAATAAACTCCGGGTCAGACATGAGTCTGGTGTGACTAACAAGTTAAAGTTGCTTAACTTTTAAAAACTTTTGAAAAGAAAAGGTATCACGTAAGACTTCGCACACATAAACATGGAAAAATTTTACCTTACGCTAACCAAAACATTTGATAGGAAATCCGCTGATATTATAATAGGTCTAGGGTTTTCAAGTAAATATGAAATAGCCGAAATTGTTGCATTCATTAAATTCCAGCTACTAGCCACAAAAGTGGGTAATACAATCAAAACCGTTGGCACTTATTGGATTTTGGATTCCATACAATGGCAGGGCTACTGGGGTACCGCCCGTCACAGTATGTGGCCTAGATCACTGTACCGAGGATTGCTCCCAATCCCCTGCAACACAAAGCCGGAACCATTCCTTACTGAACAATTCCGAACAAAACTACCCCACAGTTGGTGCGCATATCCAACAGCCCACTAAGCCGAATAAAAAGGGACCTCTAGACGGGGGGAAATCTCGTCCTACTTGGGCATGACCTACTTAGCCTTGCCGCACCTCCCCTATTTTAGCCATTCTCGGTTGATGAGGCTTGAGGCTACGATTATCTTTATAGAACATATCTATCTTAGAATGCTCAACGTCCACCTAACGATGTTCTGAAAGCATTCAATCCATACAAGTTCATTCTAGGTTCGAACGAAACCGAAGGCATTATCTCCTTACACTCATTTTGGAATCACCCTTAGAGTTAACAACGATAACCCTTGCACTCTGAATCTTCATCTCGAATCTAAAAGTACTACCCCGTTAAACTCGTATTGGAATCACCCTCAGAGTTTTAACGACGAATAGTCCTTACACCTCGAGTCTTCACTCCTCACTTGAGATTCACGACCTATTGTTAATTTGGATCGATGTGGTTTTCGGATATCCAAATCTGGAAACCCGATCCCAGTCTCATCGAAATCCAAAGCGTATCTTTTAAGGCCAAGTTGTTTTAAATTTTAAAACAATTCAATTTCATTATCTATATACACACAGATAGATAATTCACAGATTCACAATAGATAATCAACATTATCATCACAACAGATAATCCATATTATCATTATCAAAAGATAATCCATATTATCATCACAATGCAACCAATGCATCCATACCACACAACATTACTTATCTCATAACTGAGATCTCAAACCATTCTAGGCAACCAATATCATCCCTTCACATATAAGCAATGATCTATAATCACACCATCTATAACTAATTTAAAATGAATTAAATTAATTACTTCCATCTCTAATTAATTTAAAGTGAACTAAATTAATTACTTACATCAATATAATTCTTGCTTACATAACCATTAATTAATTACAATTTAATTAATTAATTATCCTCTAATTAATCACCCTAGATTAATTATTCTTTAATTACATTCAAGTAATTATCCTTTAATTAATTTCATAAATAAATTAATCTTAACCAAGAACAAGAATTAACCTTTAATTACTTCATTAATTAATTAACTATAAATAATTACATTAATCCTTAATTAATTACCCTTAATCACTTATCATTGATTAATTAGTCTTAATTACATCATTAATTATATTAATTAATGATTCCTAATAAAAATTTAAATTAATTACTTTATTTAAAATAATTACAATAAGTAATAAATCTCAATTAAACCATAATTATTAATCACCTTTGATTGATCACATTATCTAATTAACTACCCTTAATTACATATCAAATTAATTATTCTTTAATTAATCCCTTGATTAATTATAAAGTGATTTAATCCAATTACTTTCATTCTTAAATCATTTTCTTTAATTACATTAAGTAATTATCATTAATTACTTCACTAAGTAATTATACTTCATAAGTTACATTAGGTAATTATTATCAAAGCATCCAGTGTTTAACTTAATTAAACTTAATTAATTAACTTAAACAAATTACATTTAAACTTAATTAATTACATTAAGTAATTAATTCCTTAATTACTTCAATCAAGTAATTAATCTTAAAACAATTTTACAAATGATTACCATTAATTAATTAATCTAATTAATTATTAAAAATTAATTACATAAATTAATAATTGAACAATCCTTAGTTAATGACCATCATTAACTATTATTTAATTACTTTCCTAAAGTAATTAACTTACATTAATCATTATTAATTTCAAATTAATTAACCTTTAATATCCAATTAATTTCCCTTTAACTACTTAATTAATTAAGTGTTAACTGTAACTTAATTAATTCTAAATTACTTGATTAATTAATTATTAATTATTAATTAAAGTGTAATTAAAAATCCTCAATTAAAAATTAATTATTCCTAATTAATTAATCTCAATCATTAATTAATTAGTTTAAACCTTAATTACTTATTTAATTAATCCAAATTATGAATTAAATAAATTAATTATCCATTTAATACTTTAAAATTTTAATGAATTGCAAATCATTAAATTCTAATTTACTTTAAGATCAAACTTTGTTCTTAATAAGGATCAAGTTATCATTTAAAAAGTACTTTAAATCAATTTACTTTAAATTTACTTTCAAATATCATTTAAATTTAAAATTTAAAATGAATATAAATTATCTTTAACAAAGTTTAAAACACATTTCTAAACCTCTTCATTTCACAAGTTAAAGAAATACTCATTTAATAAAGAAGTTTAAAAGGATTTAAAACCAAATTCATATTTTAAATTCAAATCAATTTAAATTACAGTTTAAACAATCAAAATTGTTTAAATCATTTTAAATTTAAAAACTTTCCTTCGTTTCAAAATTGGAATACATATTTAAATTTGAATTCAGATTAATCTTTAGATCTAAAAACTCTACCTACATTTTACAAAAGTCTTTAAAACATTTTACTTTTTAAATCTTCCTTTAATTTATTCAAATTAAAGATTTAAAATAATTAAAATTTAAACTTAAACAAAATTTAAATCAAATTTTACAAACCTTTTAAATCAAATGTTAAATAAAATTACTTACCTATAAAAGAGACTTATAAAATTTTAAAACCAAATTATTTAAATCCAAACTTTGTTTTAAATTTAAAACCTTTTTAAAATCTGGTTTCAAATGCTGCTTCGGGTTTGACCCCAAGCCTACTCGAGTACAAACTCGAGAAAACCCTTTTTTTCTTTTTTTTTCAAAAACTTGTTCAAGTCTAAAGTAAAAACTGGAAACAAAGCAACTCATTCTCGTACAACCCGAAACAACACGCGAAACTATCAAGTTCATTCCCGAAGAGAAACGTTTTTCCCCAAAGCTCAAACTTCATCAGACTCCACATGTGCATCGTGCACATGCACGGTGGATCTGACCACCAACAGTCGATGATGAAACCTCCCACAAGTCAACCACCACCTCACTGACACACACGGTCACCCAGAATGACGATTACGTCCTTGAATCAAAAATGAACCCATCATCCCATTTACAGGAAACAGTCACCATCGGAAATCATCCATCCACGACGATCTCGACCACGATGATTATCGCCATCTTCACCATAGATGCCTTGACCTCCATTCTTTATTTTCCCCCAATGCGATCCAACCCGGAGCACCCCCGTCGCCACAAATGCCATGACAATACCGACGTACCAAACAACTTTCCAAGCCCTAGTTCACCGCACTCTAGCCACTACGGTCACTGATTAATCATTTGGCCATTTTTCCCCAAGTCGTCATCCCCTAAACCCTCTTCGGCACCAGACCCGAGCTCCAGATCGTCAATGATCGCCGATGATTGACCAAATACCAAAAATTGATTACCACGGCTTTCCTCATTGATTACTTATTTAAAAATCAGGATTTTACCATCTAAATTCATGATTAAGTAATACAAATCAGGTTATAGGCCTGAATTAATGAATCAAGAAGTTTTAAATTTTGACTTATTTAAAATTTTCTCTGTTGTTTTATTTCCAAAGCCATTTCACATTTATCTTGACTTAAATAAAAAAATTAAACTAAAATTTATGATTTAACGAACAAGTTTTGTTTAAGTCTTAAATCCAAACCAAGCCTAGATCAAGAGGTAATTATTTTAAATCAAACTAAAGCTTGAAAAAAAGAACAGGTTGTCACTGGAAACATGTATACACACTTACATTCATCATTCAATATACACAGTCAATTCATATACACACAACCATACATATTCCCAAATATGAACATGCAACAGGTTTATTATACTTAAGCTTTTAAAAGAATGATGCTACTCACCTGTAAACAAGATGAACAGAGCCTCCAGATTGTTTTGAAAACAGCCTTTTGTTTTGAAAGCCCTTTTTTTCTTTTCTTTTTTTGATTTTTGTAAACTGGAATATGCATTAGCCTTTAAAAACTTGAATTGCTTTTAGAAACTGAGTTGCTTTATCAACTAGAAGTGCTCTTTGATTGACAATACAGTTGCATGTAGAAAAACTCCAGATTGAAGAAAAATGCAGGCTTGCATAGATTTGGAAATGTATTTACAGATTATAGATTTACAGGGAATTGAATATGGTTACAGGGTAATGATCTTTTGATTTGGATTTTGGTTTATGAAAGGGTTTCTGGAATTATAGATAGATTGTTGGCTTTATGAAGTATTGATTCAAATTTGCTTTTGAAAATGAAAATAGAAAAAAAAAAGATAAGAAAACATATGTATTTATAAAGGCTGAAATTTGATTTTATTAAAATAAAAGAAAAACTAAAATAAATGACAGTTGTAAAAGAAACTAACATTTGTCACTTACCTTGTTTATTATCTTAACACATGTTAAATTAAGTTCTAAAATGTTTACATTTGTCTTTTAAGGTTAATTAGTTATAATTAAATGTTAATTAGTATTTAGTTAATATGTTAAATGTTAATGAAGGATGATGCTTAAGTAATTAGTTAATAAGTATTTATACATTTTCAAATAATTTTGAAATAAATAAAGTAATTGTATTTATAAATAAAGTTTATACAAAATTTTAAAATCCAAAATAATTTAAAATATTTATACTTTAAATTTCAAAGCTTTAAATTCAAATTTAAACCAAATTCTAAAATTAAATTTTGAAATCAAGTTATATATATACATATATAACTACACAATTCAATTTTGGAAAACAAACTATTTTTATAAAAATCTATTTGTTAAAAACAATACATTATTATATTTTGAAAATAAAAAATTTGATAACTTTAAATAATTTATAAAAGAAATTGTTTCTTTATTAATAAATTACTTATTTTATCACACTGTATCAAAATAAACCTTATTGTTAATTTTATTTAAATTTAAACTTAAGTTAAAACATATTTTAAACCATTTAAACATTTACCTTATGTATTTAAAATCATTTAGTTATTTAGTACATACTTTTAAAAAAACTTAATATCAAATAAATCAATTTCCAAATTATCAAAAATATATATATTAGAAAACAATATTTATTTATTTATTAAATTTAAAACAAGGCTTATCTATTCACAATATATACATTTTCTATATATATTATAAATAGAAAACAATTTATTAGCTTTTAAAAGATAAAATCTATCAATTAAATATTTATTAAATTGCATTATTAAATCAATTCAAATTTTTATTAACAAAATTATCAAATCAATTTAATTCCTAATTCAGATTATCAAATAGATATTGTCTAAAATTATGGGTCATCACATTCCTCCCCCCTTAAAAGAATTTTGTCCCCGAAATTTAAAATAAAGGTAATTTAATAATCTTTTTAAAGATTTTAAATTTTAAAACACAAGCATATATCAAACATATGCTAACAACCATAGCAATCAATACATCCAAACAAATAATCTAACTATCCAGACAAAATTCTGGATAGAGTTTCCTTGAGTTTCCCAAGTATATATACCAGGATACTCGCTTTACAGAATCCAAACAATCAAAATTACGAAGCTACTGAGCTCCTACTCTCTAGATCTACAAAACTAGACAGCATATCAGACTACAGACGAGTCTGATTCAACAACCAAATCCTCTAGAACTGCTAGTTCCAAAACCAGAGATAGAGCATACACGTACTCCCTCAGAGATGCGTGAAACACATCGAATCCCAGTTATCCACACTGGCAATTCAATCCTGAAAACCAAACACTTATCCTCACAAGAACATAGAAAAGATCCAAGATATCTCGGAGCTAGTTTTCCAGTCTTAATCAAAACTTATAGCTCCTTAAGATTGAGGAAACATAACCAAAACCAAATCTTTGACTCCAAAATCCAAATTCTTTCGTCTCTTATCCACCAAAGTCTTCGGACGATCCTGGGCTGCCTACATCCTTCCTGATCAGCTCAACCCTACGCTGATGCCTCTAAAACAAGCTGGTCCAAAAACAACCCAACACTATGATCCTCCAAGATCAACCAAGATCAAGAACACCAACTCTACTCCTCAAACATCAGAAGACAACAAACTTCTCCTATCCGAAAAAGATAAAACAAAAGCACTTCCAAACTGCTTCCGCTGCACAACTCTGATCCGAAGTAGATAAGAATGCTGATGATGAACATGAGCACTAACTGGACATCACTTCCCAGAAATATGTTCAACAGATCCATAAAGAAAAACTCAGAAATTCCTCCGAAATCTGAGTCGCTTCATCAACCTCTATCTCTAGGAACCATCCTTCAACTAAACTGAACACCCGGTTCCACTCCGGGAATTCTAGTCGATAAGAAAACTCAATTTCCAGATGCAGAAAAACCTCTGACTTCCCTGAAGATATCCAAAAAATCTCTGACAACCCAAGAGAACACTCAACTATCGCAAGTCACTTTTGCGATCAACCAAGATCAATTTCCAAAGAAAAACTGTTCTCCCTTTATCAAACAGAACAGCTTACGCTGGCTTAGCCAATCCATTGAATAAACGGATCCACTCTGCTGCTTCTGAACTCCACCTCCAAAAAAACCACTCAGCTAAAGACCTTCCTGTCGGCTCACCGAACACTCCGAGCAGCATTGCTGACACCTCATGCCAAAGACTTCCTAATCCAAAGCTCTTCGAGAAACTCGGATATCAAAGCTAAACAGAAAACACCATGCTGAACCTAGCCACAACACCGAAGCAAACACACTTCCTAAAACTTGTTCCAAAGAAACATCTTCGGACACAATCCATAGTCACTGCATCTCATCACGCAGCTACTACTTCCTGAGGTATCAAGATACCATTACACGCTTCTGCTCAGCCAACTGATCCAAACTCTACTTACCAAACTTTGCACTTCAAAGATAGACTCTGAACCTTAAAAATGTTTCCTTCAAAGATCAATGAAATTCGTACATTACGGCAAAACTCACTCGAGACGGTATTAGGTCTACAGTCTCGACAGATACACTTCCAACCTCAAACATACAAACTCCAATTAATGGTAGTCGTGTTACACACACCACTTCCTTATCTACCTTTATAACTTATATTGGAAAACCCGAACAGGTAACCCAACAGGTAGGTAGAAATAGATAAATACATATATATTAAAAATACAAATACGCTCTCTCAAGAAAGAAAATACTCCAAAGACTAGGTATTCACTCAACCTAGCGCTCTGATACCACTGTAACGACCCGCCATTCATCTCCATAAAATGACGCATCATTAATAAGAAAGAAAGGGATAGAAAAAATAAAAGAAAGAAGAGGAAGAAGAAACAACATCAGAATATCAACAGCAGAACGAATAAATTATATTAATAACATAAGTATTACATGGTATCATATACAACATCTATCAGAGATACACAGCTTATACATCACATACTAGACAGTTATAAACACCTGTCTAGTTATACAACTCAATATAACTCGGAGAAAACACAGAGATATCAAACACAGTGGAACACTAAACATATCTACACGCCAAAGCCTCCTGCTCCATTGGTCCTTCATAACTCGTCGAAGATGACCTGAATCCCTTGGCTACTCGTAAAAATTTGAGTACCCAAGAGTTTAAAAAAAACAGAAATAAACTCCGGGTCAGACATGGGTCTAGTGTGAGTAACAGGTTAAAGTTGCTTAACTTTTAAAAAACTTTGAAAAGAAAAGGTATCACGTAAGACTTCCCACGCATAAACATGGAAAAGTTTTTACCTTACGCTAACCAAAACATTTGATAGGAAATCCTGTGATATTATAATAGGTCTAGGGTTTTCAAGTAAAATGAAATAGCTGAAATTGTTACATTCATTAAATTCCAGCTACTAGCTACAAAAGTGGGTAATACAATCAAAACCGTTGGCACTTATTGGATTTTGGATTCCATACAATGGCAGGGCTACTGGGGTACCGTCCGTCACAGTACGTGGCCTAGATCACTGTACCGAGGATTACTCCCAATCCCCTGCAACACAAAGCCGGAACCATTCCTTACTGAAAAGTTCCAAACAAGACAACCCCGCAGTTGGTGCGCATATCCGACTGCCCACTAAGCCGAATAAAAAGGAACCTCTAGACAGGGGAAAATCTCGTCCTACTTGGGCATGACCCACTTAGCCTTGCTGCACCTCCCCTATTTTAGCCATTCCCAGTTGATGAGGCTTGAGGCAACGATTACCTTTATAGAACATAGCTATCGCAGAATGCTCAACGTCCACCTGACGATGTCCTGAAAGCATTCAATCCATACAAGTTCGTTCCAGGTTCGAACGAAAAAGAAGGCATTATCTCGTTACACTCATTTTGGAATCACCCTCAGAGTTAATGACGATAACCCTTGCACTCTGAATCTTTATCTCGAATCTGAAAGTACTACCCCGTTAAACTCGTATTGGAATCACCCTTAGAGTTTTAACGACGAATAGTCCTTACACTTCTAGTCTTCACTCCTTACTTGAGATTCACGACCTATCGTTAATTTGGATCGATGTGGTCTTCGGATGTCCAAATCTGGATACCCGATCCCGGTCTCATCGAAATCCAAAGCGTATATTTTAAGGCCAAGTTGTTTTAAAGTTTAAAACAATTCAATTTCATTATCTTATACACACAGATAGATAATTAACAGATTCACAATAGATAATCAACATTATCATCACAACAGATAATCCATATTATCATTACCAAAAGATAATCCATATTATCATCACAATGCAACCAATGCATTCATATCACACAACATTACTTACCTCATAACTGAGATCTCAAACCATTCAAGGAAACCAATATCATCCCTTCATATATAAGCAATGATCTATAATCACACCATCTATAATTAATTTAAAATGAATTAAATTAGTTACTTCCATCTCTAATTAATTTAAAGTGAATTAAATTAATTACTTACATCAATATAAATCTTGCTTACATAACCATTAATTAATTACAATTTCATTAATTTATTATTCTCTAATTAATCACCTTAATTAATCGCTCTAGATTAATTATTCTTCAATTACATTCAAGTAATTATACTTTAATTAATTTCACAAATTAATTACTCTTAATCAAGAACAATAATTAACCTTTAATTACTTCATTAATTAATTAACTATAAATAATTACATTAATCCTTAATTAGTTACCCTTAATCACTTATCATTGATTAATTAGTCTTAATTAATCAATCTTAATTACATAATTAATTATATTAATTAATTATTCCTAATAACATTTAAAATTAATTACTTTATTTAAAATAACTACATTAAGTAATAAATCTTAATTAAACCATAATTATTAATCACCTTTGATTAATCACATTCTGTAATTAACTACCCTTAATTACTTATCAAATTAATTATTCTTTAATTAATTTCTTTAATTAATCCCTTAATTAGTTATAAAGTAATTTAATCCAAATTACTTTCATTATTAAATCATTTTCATTAATCACATCCAGTAATTATCATTAATTACTTCACTAAGTAGTTAAACTTCATAAATTACATTAGGTAATTATTATCAAAGCATCGAGTGTTTAACTTAATTAAACTTATTTAATTAACTTGAACAAATTACATTTAAACTTAATTAATTAAATTAAGTAATTAATTCCTTAATTACGTCCATCAATTACTCTTAAAACAATTTTACAAATGATTACCATTAATTAATTAATCTAATTAATTATTAAAAATTAATTACATAAATTAATTATTGAATAATCCTTAATTAATGACCATCATTGTAACGATCCCAAATTTTAATTTAATTTTAAATTGATAATTTAATTTATTTTTGATTTAAAATTGTGAAATTAAATGATAAATTGATTCGAGTTTTTCCAAATTCAAATAAATTATGTTATTTATTAAGAAAGAAATGGTTTCTTTTATAAATTATTTTTAATTTAATATTGAGTTATTTTTAAACAATATTGATATAGAGATATTTGAATTCAGTCTTATGAAATGGATTTTTAAAGTTGTGTAAATATAACAAAACTTTTAAAATAAATATTTAAGTTAAAAATAAAAGCAAACATGCAAAATTATAAAGTAAAACATATTTGACAAATTCTAACAGCAGGTTGAATATAAGACTACATCCATATTACAAAGCTCAAATACAAAGCTACAGCCACCATGATAAAGCAAAGGAAATAGATATACTCAAGTATATGAATAAAAAAAGGGCAATTGTGTTTGGCAAAGTATAATATGTAGGCTGTAGTAGTAAGGCAAGGCAAGACTAAAACAAAATAAAGTAGAGGCATAGGGTACTCAGGCATTTAATGCAAACCTCTTCACCATACCTATTGTACATGAAAAAAAAGAAGAAAGACTATACTGTAAACTTCTTTTCTTATATACATCAGCCACCATAACATATCTATCAGCCTGCAAAGAAAAATAAAAGAAAAAAAATACAAGATCAAGCTTTAGTTCAAAGCCTGGGAAGCAAACCAAAAATAATAGTAGTCAAAAAACAAAAGCAATTTAGAGTCTTCAAACCTGGAAACATTAAGAAAACTTGGAGATGAAGATCAACTCAATATACAAGCAACTAAATCAAATATCAAGCAATGATTCAAAATTTTCAGATTAAAAACAAAAAGCACTATCTCTATTCTTCTTCTCAGACCAAGGTGAGTAAACATACTTTCTTGAAACTTAAATCTTGATAACTAGTTTATGAAAAATCTTATGTTTGCTAAATGTTATAAACAAGTTGTTCTGTGCATTTTTGTTGCTCTGGAAAATCTATTATGCCATGTTCTTCTATATATTTGTGTACAGAGCAAAGAACAATGGAAAAAAAACTTTAATGCTTCTTGTAAACACTTTAAACTTAGAAAATTCAAGTTAAATAAACTTGTTTAAAACTAAAAATCATGACTTGGAAGTAAATTTGCAGGTGACAGTGTAGCTTAAACACTGTATGTTCAAGTTACAGTAGAAATTTCATACATATCAAAATCTCGACCTTGACAAATTGATGTTGTAGGAATATAATTTGATTTGTCATCAAAAACTAGGAATTTTAAAAGTGAAATCAAGATTTTTTGATTTATATTAAAAGAGCAGTTTGTATATAAAGTAAGATTGCATTCTTGCAAAATTCTAGTTATTGATCCAATTTAAAATGATGGAACTTGAAGTGAAGCTAGTGTGATCATCACTGATCTTAGGAAAATTATCAGATAATTTTTCAATTGTGTATATTGTTGGGTCGAACCATTTTTAGGGTTTTACTTCCAGTTTTTGCACTTGCCAGTATTTTTTCAAGTTTGTCATCAATACGCGATCGAGTCGAAGGCGCTTCTGGGAGGTGGAGGAGAGAATGTCGACGAAGAGTTGACCGAAGTTCTAAGCGTTCCGATGGCCGAGGTTGGGTGAACGAGTGGTTACCAGGTTTTGAGGGGATGTGTTTTCACGTGTTACAGGTTTTAAGCACGAACCCGAATTTCAAGTTCGAGGTGAAGGCGAGGTTCTAGTGTTTGGGATGAGGAGTATAGATGATCGATGACGTGTTCGACGATGTAGCGTGGCCCGAAGATGGTCAGCGACGATGTATACGTGCACCGTGCACGGTTTCATGCATCAGGTTTGGGTGTGGGAGAAGAAGGGTGGAAGCTCGAAGTTTACTTCGGGTACGTGATGTTTTGGCTCGAAGCAGGAATTTGGTTTTAAGTGAAATACTTAGAATTTTTTTTTAATTAAATTCTGGGTCACTCGGGTAGATTTCTTGAAAATCTCGAAGTAGGTATGTGTTTTTTGAGGGTTGGACTCGAAGCAAGGAAGGTAGTGGCTCGGGTAGATGTTGTAACAGGCTTCAAAGCCTTTTTTGTTTTGAAATTTAAAACTAAATTTAAATTTTATAAACTAAGGTTTAAATTGGGTGTTGAAACAAAGTACAAACACAAATTCAAGTTTAGTTTTGAAATGAAATAACGTTTTATACATTTGAATGAATTAAATTAGATTTAAATGTTAAAGTATATGTTTTTTAAAAGATGTGAATTCAAGAAAAAGAATTTGATTTTTTACTCTTGAAATTTCTTTATAACAAAAATATTACTTTAACATGAGAAATTAAAAGTTAGATATTATTTGGATTTTAAACTTTATTAAAGATAAATTGGTAATTATTTTAAAGCTTGAAATTTAATATGAAATCTAGAAGAGGATTTGAAAACAATGTTTCCAAACACATTGTAAATAATAATTTAATCATAAGTATGAATGAGCTATACTTTAAGTAATAAAGATTTAATGATTTATAATTAAGTTAATTAAAATGAATAATTTAATTATTTAATTTATTAATGATTGGATTAATTAAAGAAGTAATTTAAGGGTTGAATAAATTAAATGGGGATTGAGGGTTATCAATTAAATATTAATTTTTGATTAAGGATTTTTAATTAAATATTAATTAATGATTAAAATTGATTAATCAAGTGATTAAGCAAAAATTAATGTAAGGATAATGTGATAAAATTTTAATGATTAATTTAGATTAATAAATTAATGATAATCATTATGAAATTGTGTAAGTGTAATTACTTTATGGTAAGTAATTAAAGGTTTAATTTCTTAAAATAATTAAATAAGGAGTCAATTAATTATGAAATTGGTTTAAAGGTTAATTTAATTAATATGATTAATTAAGAATAATTTAATTTATTAATTAATTTAAAGTGTTTGATAAATTAATTTATATCAAATGATTTGTAATTAATTAATCAGGTTTAGGTGATTAATTCCTAAGTAATTAATTTACTTGAAAATAAATTGAATCAAATAGGATTAATCAATATTTAATTCAGCTTATAAATGATTTTTAAATGCTCGACCTTACTTATGGATGATCGTATTATATGTGATGCCTTGAATTGATTGCCCTATCTGATTTATGGTATTTTGTTCTATGGATTGAGCTGTGTATAATTTATTCATTTATTCACATTTGTATATTATCTATGAATCTGTTAATGGATGATAAGCGTTATAGTTTATATCGCTTATCAACTATATTTCTGTGTTTTAATCTATGATGATTGAATGATGTTGCACTATTGTGTTAAACCCCTGGACCACACTTATACACACACAAATATGGATTTCACGAGGAAATCGATTAACTCACAGATTTTGAAATAGTCTAAAAGTTGAATATTTAAGTCCAAATGGTTTTGGAAATGTTTTGGGATTAAAGTGAAAAGCTTTTGAAATGGAATTTCAAAGATGAAATTTATTTTGAATAACTTGATTGAGTTTTGAAATTTAAATATTTTGATTTAAATTTGAATTCAATATTTGAAATTGAATTCTATATTCACTATTTATGATATTAAATGGTCTTCAACTTTATATGGGTTTTAAACCATTTTAAGGTGTTGTTTTTGGGAATTTGAATTAACCCAAAGATTTTAACTTATATAAATGAGATCGAATTTCTCTGAAACGAAAACTACTTGTTTTCAAATAAAAATAACTTTCATTTAAAGAAAGGATTTCCAAATTGGGTTGAAAAGTTTCAAGTTTGAATTGGAATTGTTTTGAAAGGCTATGAATGAATCTTTGGAAATGATTTTGAAAGCTATAAGTTGAATCTTGATTTAAAGATTCAACAAGTTAATCAAATTTTGAAAGCTATGAGTTAAATCTTTGATTTAAAGATTTAACGAGTTAATCCAATTGGAATGGAAATTGTTTTGAAGTCTACGAATTGATCTTTGTGAAATAAATCGTTTTGTAATATAAAGATTTGAAATGGTAATTGGTTTAAACCATTTGAAAAGGAAAGTTTTTGGGTTTTAAGTTGTGACTTAATTGAAATCCCAATACCATATGTTTCTGAAATATTGCGCTCACTATTCGGTTTAGCCGGGAGAGGACCTTTGTGTCATATATCCCATTTCGAATATGTGATACGTCGTTATGGATAGCATTTGAAGACCGGTGGTGAAGACCGGATAATTTCGAAAATGAAAGGACAACTCGTCGAATGTCTTTGCATCGACTGGTCCCTGGTATGGAGACTCCATATGTGATGGGAAGTCCGAACGTGATTAGTGAATATCCGGATTGCAAGGACTTCTTTGGAAGTGCCTTCGGTTCTGTTCGAACCCAGAACAGACTTGTATGGATTGTATGTCTGATGTTACAAAATGAGATATAAATCAGAGTTCTTTCAAATACATTTCTGTTGGTGGCGGAGAATTTATTCTCTTAGCATTAACACCCTTCTCTGAGACGTACGAGCTCATAGGTTATGTAGTTGAAGGTTATCAGCGATATATTCCCAATTTGGTAATGTGGCATGTTGAGTGTTGTTGATCATTTGTTGATCAAAGCGTGGCTTTCGTAAAATGTGTAGCTTTGTGGACGAGACTTCGTCGAACCTCACACCCCGGAATGGTCGAAACGGGAAAGATGCGGCAAGGTTATTGGGGGTAGCGCCCCTTAGGGTATGTTCATTTCCTTTTGGAAAAGGGTGGTATCATGGTATGGAGCCCAGATACTTACTCATGTTGAAACACTTTATTTATTACCATGTGATGTTGGTTATCGAGCGCTCGGATAAAGGTCCTAAAGGATCGGGGGATGACATACTCGTGTCAGTAGTTACCCAATTAGGGGTAACCCGGCCTTGTGTTGGCAGAGATCCGGTTAGGTTCTCGGGACGTCCTTCCAGAGTCGTTTCCATGTGGCAATGGGAAGTTCCTTGGCCTGACCATTTGTTGGAAATCCAAAGAAACAATACGAACCTTTACGATTGCAAATTGTAGAACCTGCCTCCTCAAGAGGTAGCTATAGCGGGCATAATATAATGGTACCTATGCTGGCTAAGATCTATATTCTACTTCAAAATGTTTTCTACACTATGCACTAATAATAATAATCAAGCGATTTGATTTTGTGTAGTAAGCATCTTTGACTAACATAAGAAGAAATCTCCTCCAAGTCTGCGTTTGCATTATGTGTGTGGTGGGAGGTCTTATGGTAGTTACATTTTCAAAAAGCATTGCGAATTGATTTTAAAAATCTTTTGTTGATTGTTTTAAAAGATAAACTGTTTTTGTTGCTCACACCAGTCCCACGACTGATCCGGAGTTTATTGTTTCTTTCCTAAACTCTGGGTGCTCATTATTTTCTACACGAGCAGTCTAGAGTTGGGTTTTTCAGATAATCAGGTTTAGTAGATTATCTGGAGTTAGTTCAGTCTTTGGATCACACCAGTCTTGCTTAGCTTGGTGCATCGTTATTGGGAGTTCAAGCTATTTCGGAATTGGAGCTTTGGAGATGGAGATTATCCGCTGCTGGTGTTATCGTTTTCTTTTCCGCTGCTATTTCTTGTATCATATCTCTGATGTATATTGATATTCATTGTATCACTCTGTTGTATCAGATATTGTATCTGTGTTGTATATCAATGTATTATTTCTTTTATTTCCGCTATGTTATTTACTTGATGTTGTTATAAGCTCCGGCGAATCAGATTTGAACGGTCGAATCTACAGCATTCGAATACGATTTGAAGTATGGATGTCGATTTTCGAGCGTGAAAAATCCCTCTTGTCACATTTGGTATCAGAGCTAAGGTGAAACTTTAGCTCAGGAGTATAACACATTAGGTAGCTCATTAGAGATAGGGTTGAAGTATACCCTAGAATGAGTATATCCCTAAGATATCTGTTTGAATGCCTCAATAAATTCTTTTACTATTCACTAATAGTAAGTATGAGTGCAAGAAGAGAACGAGATAGGAGACAGGGGAGTACGACTATAAATGGTCAATACCCTGCAATAGTGGAAACAACTTTCTCTATCAATTTCCTTTTATTCGACTCCAAATTTCTTTTGATTGCTTCGTGATAGCTCCAGAAGTAGTTTTGGTGTGATGATGGCTCTGTGAATCGTTGTTAGAAATTCTTACTTCGTATCTTCATCGGTTTCTTATCAGTTTTTGATTTAAACCTTAATGAATTTGAAATATTGAGATTGAAAATTTTAAATAAATTGGAAATTTAAATCGAGTTAACTTGATTAATAGAATACAAAGCTAAATTTGAATTGAATTGATAAAACGATTTCGTTTAAACCCAAAATTAAAATTCGGTTGTAATTTCTTGGGTGGATCGAAGTCCGGAGAGGGATAAGTTGGTATATAATTTGAGATATTCTGTTGGGTTTGGAATCCACTACCTAGTGTTTGAAAAATTGTAGAAATTGAATCTATCTACTCTTTGTGTCTCGATATGTTCTACGAATGGTTAGTTATCCCTTCAGACTAACCAATGCCCCTGCATATTTCGTAGATCTGAATAACCCGAGTATCTTGTGAAGTGTTAAATAGATTCGTTCTCGTATCTATTATTGATATTCTGATTTGGTAAGCCAAATGCAGAATAGATATTACGTTTGATTGGATGAGACATTCTTCATCTGTCTTAGTTTCGTGCCTGCGAATTTCGAGGACGAAATTCTTTTTAAGGAGGGAAGTATGTAACGATCCCGAATTTTAATTTATTTTAAATTGATAATTTAATTTATTTTTGATTTAAAATTGTGAAATTAAATGATAAATTGATTCAGTTTTTTCAAATTCAAATAAATTATGTTATTTATTAAGAAAGAAATGGTTTCTTTTATAAATTATTTTTAATTTAATATTGAGTTATTTTTAAACAATATTGATATAGAGATATTTGAATTCAGTCCTATGAAATGGATTTTTAAAGTTGTGTAAATATAACAAAATTTTTAAAATAAATATTTAAGTTAAAAATAAAAGCAAACATGCAAAATTATAAAGTAAAACATATTTGACAAATTCTAACAGCAAGTTGAATATAAGACTACATCCATATTACAAAGCTCAAATACAAAGCTACAGCCACCATGATAAAGCAAAGGAAATAGATATACTCAAGTATATGAATAAAAAAAGAGCAATTGTGTTTGGCAAAGTATAATATGTAGGCTGTAGCAGTAAGGCAAGGCAAGACTAAAACAAAATAAAGTAGAGGCATAGGGTACTCAGGCATTTAATGCAAACCTCTTCACCATGCCTATTGTACAAGAAAAAAAGAAGAAGAAAGACTATACTGTAAACTACTTTTCTTATATACATCAGCCACCATAACATATCTATCAGCCTGCAAAGAAAAAAAAAAGAAAAAAAAATACAAGATCAAGCTTTAGTTCAAAGCCTGGGAAGCAAACCAAAAGTAATAGTAGTCAAAAAACAAAAGCAATTTAGAGTCTTCAAACCTGGAAACATTAAGAAAACTTGGAGATGAAGATCAACTCAATATACAAGCAACTAAATCAAATATCAAGCAATGATTCAAAGTTTTCAGATTAAAAACAAAAAGCACTATCTTTGTTCTTCTTCTCAGACTAATGTGAGTAAACATAATTTCTTGAAACTTAAATCTTGATAACTAGTTTATGAAAAATCTTATGTTTGCTAAATGTTATAAACAAGTTGTTCTGTGCATTTTTGTTGCTCTGGAAAATCTATTATGTCATGTTCTTATATATGTTTGTGTACAGAGCAAAGAACAATGGAAAAAAAAACTTCAATGCTTCTTGTAAACACTTTAAACATAGAAAATTCAAGTTAAATAAACTTGTTTAAAACTAAAAATCATGACTTGGAAGTAAATTTGCAGGTGACAGTGTAGCTTAAACACTGTATGTTCAAGTTAAAGTAGAAATTTCATACATATCAAAATCTCGACCTTGACAAATTGATGTTGCAGGAATATAATTTGATTTGTCATCAAAAACTAGGAATTTTAAAAGTGAAATCAAGATTTTTCGATTTATATTTAAAGAGCAGTTTGTATATAAAGTAAGATTGCATTTTTGCAAAATTCTGGTTATTGATCCAATTTAAAATGATGGAACTTGAAGTGAAGCTAGTGTGATCATCACTGATCTTAGGAAAATTATCAGATAATTTTTCAATTGTGTATATTGTTGGGTCGAACCATTTTTAGGGTTTTACTTCTAGTCTTTGCACTTGCCAGTATTTTGTCAAGTTTGTCATCAATACGCGATCGAGTCGAACGCGCTTCTGGGAGGTGGAGGAGAGAATGTCGACGAAGAGTTGACCGAAGTTCTAAGCGTTCTGATGGCCGAGGTTGGGTGAACGAGTGGTTGCCAGGTTTTGAGGGGATGTGTTTTCACGTGTTACAGGTTTTAAGCTCGAACTCGAATTTCAAGTTCGAGGTGAAGGCGAGGTTCTGGTGTTCGGGATGAGGAGTATAGATGATCGATGACGTGTTTGACGATGTAGCATGGCCCGAAGATGGTCAGCGATGATGTATACATGCACCGTGCACGGTTTCATGCATCAGGTTTGGGTGTGGGAGAAGAAGGGTGGAAGCTCGAAGTTTACTTCGGGTACGTGATGTTTTGGCTCGAAGCAGGAATTTGGTTTTAAGTGAAATACTTAGAATTTTTTTTTAAATTAAATTCTGGGTCACTCGGGTAGATTTCTGGAAAATCTCAAAGTAGGTATGTGTTTTCTGAGGGTTGGACTCGAAGCAAGGAAGGTTGTGGCTCGGGTAGATGTTGTAACAGGCTTCAAAGCCTGTTTTGTTTTGAAATTTAAAACTAAATTTAAATTTTATAAACAAGGTTTAAATTGGGTATTGAAACAAAGTACAAACACACATTCAAGTTCAGTTTTGAAATAAAATAACGTTTTATAAATTTGAATGAATTAAATTAGATTTAAATGTTAAAGTATATTTTTTTTAAAGATGTGAATTCAAGAAAAAGAATTTGATTTTTTACTCTTGAAAATTTCTTTATAATAAAAATATTACTTTAACATGAGAGATTAAAAGTTAGAAATTATTTGGATTTTAAACTTTATTAAAGATAAATTAGTAATTATTTTAAAGCTTGAAATTTAATTTGAAATCTAGAAGAGGATTGGAAAATAATGTTTCCAAACACATTGTAAATAATAATTTAATCATAAGTATGAATGAGCTATACTTTAAGTAATAAAGGTTTAATGATTTATAATTAAGTTAATTAAAATGAATAATTTAATTATTTAATTTATTAATGATTGGATTAATTAAAGAAGTAATTTAAGGGTTGAAGAAATTAAAGGGTGATTGAGGGTTATCAATTAAATATGAATTTATGATTAAGGATTTTTAATTAAATATTAATTAATGATTAAAATTGATTAATCAAGTGATTAAGCAAAAATTAATGTAAGATAATGTGATAAATTTTTAATGATTAATTTAGATTAATAAATGAATGTATGAAATTATGTAAGTGTAATTACTTTATGGTAAGTAATTAAAGGTTTAATTTCTTAAAATAATTAACTAAGGAGTCAATTAATTATGAAATTGGTTTAAAGGTTAATTTAATTAATATGAATTAAGAATAATTTAATTTATTAATTAATTTAAAGTGTTTGATAAATTAATTTATATTAAATGATTTGTAATTAATTAATCAGGTTTAGGTGATTAATTCCTAAGTAATTAATTGACTTGAAAATAAATTGAATCAATTAGGATTAATCAAACTATTTAATTCACCTTATAAATGATTTTTAAATGCTCGACCATACTTATGGATGATCATATTATATGTGATGCCTTGAATTGATTGCCCTTCTGATTTGTGATATTTTGTTCTATGGATTGAGCTGTGTATAATTTATTCATTTATTTACATTTGTATATTATATGTGAATCTGTGAATGGACGATAAGCGTTATAGTTTATATCGTTTATCAACTATATTTCTGTGTTTTAATCTATGATGATTGAATGATGTTGCACTATTGTGTTAAACCCCTGGACCACACTTATACACACACAAATATGGATTTCATGAGGAAATCGATTAAGTCACAGATTTTGAACTAGTCTAAAAGTTGAATATTTAAGTCCAAATGGTTTTGGAAATGTTTTGGGATTAAAGTGAAAAGCTTTTGAAATGGAATTTCAAAGATGAAATTTATTTTGAATAACTTGATTGAGTTTTGAAATTTAAATATTTTGATTTAAATTTGAATTCAATATTTGAAATTGAATTCTATATTCAGTATTTATGATATTAAATGGTATACAAGTTTATATGGGTTTTAAACCATTTTAAGGTGTTGTTTTTGGGAATTTGAATTAACCCAAAGATTTTAACTTGTATAAATGAGATCGAATTTATTCGAAACAAAAACTACTTGTTTTCAAATAAAAATAACTTTCATTTAAAGAAAGGATTTCCAAATTGGGTTGAAAAGTTTCAAGTTTGAATTGGAATTGTTTTGAAAGGCTATGAATGAATCTTTGGAAATGATTTTGAAAGCTATAAATTGAATCTTGATTTAAAGATTCAACAAGTTAATCGAATTTGAAAGCTATGAGTTAAATCTTTGATTTAAAGATTTAACGAGTTAATCCAATTGGAATGGAAATTGTTTTGAAGTCTACGAATTGATCTTTATGAAATAAATCTTTTTGTAATATAAAGATTTGAAATGGTAATTGGTTTAAACCATTTGAAAAGGAAAGTTTTTGGGTTTTAAGTTGTGACTTAATTGAAATCCCAATATCCATATGTTTTTGAAATAATGCGCTCACTATTCGATTTAGCAGGGAGAGGACCTTTGTGTCATATATCCCATTCCGAATATGTGATACGTCGTTATGGATAGCATTTGAAGACCGATGGTGAAGATCGGATATTTTCGAAAACGAAAGGACAACTCGTCGAATGTCTTTGCATCGACTGGTCCCCGGTATAGAGACTCCATATGTGATGGGAAGTCCGAACGTGATTAGTGAATATCCGGATTGCAAGGACTTCTTTGGAAGTGACTTCGGTTCTGTTCGAACCCAGAACAGACTTGTATGGATTGTATGTATGAAGTTACAAATTGAGATATAAAGCAAATTTCTTTCAAATACATTTCTGTTGGTGGCGGAGAATTTATTCTCTTAGCATTAACACCCTTCTCTGAGACGTACGAGCTCAGAGGTTATGTAGTTGAAGGTTATCAGCGATATATTCCCAATTTGGTAATGTGGCATGCTAACTGCTGCTGATCATTTGTTGATCAAAGCGTGGCTTTCGTAAAATGCGTAGCTTTGTGGACGAGACTTCGTCGAACCTCACACCCCGGAATGGTCGAAACAGGAAAGATGCGGCAAGGTTATTGGGGGTAGCGCCCCTTAGGGTATGTTCATTTCCTTTTGGAAAAGGGTGGTATCATGGTATGGAGCCCAGATACTTACTCATGTTGAAACACTTTATTTATTACCATGTGATGTTGGTTATCGAGCGCTCGGATAAAGGTCCTAAAGGATCGGGGGATGACATACTCGTGTCAGTAGTTACCCAATTAGGGGTAACCCGGCCTTGTGTTGGCAGAGATCCGGTTAGGTTCTCGGGACGTCCTTCCAGAGTCGTTTCCATGTGGCAATGGGAAGTTCCTTGGCCTGACCATTTGTTGGAAATCCAAAGAAACAATATGAACCTTTACGATTGCAAATTGTAGAACCTGCCTCCTCAGGAGGTAGCTATAGCGGGCATAATATAATGGTACCTATGGTGGCTAAGATTTATATTCTACTTTCTAAATGTTTTCTACACTCGCACTAATAATAATAATCAAACGATTTGATTTTGCGTAGTAAGCATCTTTGACTAACATAAGAAGAAATCTCCTCCAAGTCTGCGTTTGCATTGTGTGTGTGGTGGGAGATCTTATGGCAGTTACATTTTCAAAAAGCATTGCGAATTGATTTTAAAAATCTTTTGTTGATTATTTTGAAAGATAAACTGTTTTTGTTGCTCACTCCAGTCCCACAACTGATCCAGAGTTTATTGTTTCTTTCCTAAACTCTGGGTGCTCATTATTTTCTACACGAGCAGTCTAGAGTTGGGTTTTTCAGATAGTCAGGTTTAGTAGATTATCTGGAGTTAGTTCAGTCTTTGGATCACACCAGTCTTGCTTAGCTTGGTGCATCGTTATTGGGAGTTCGAGCTATTTCGGAATTGGAGCTTTGGAGATGGAGATTATCCGCTGCTGGTGTTATCGTTTTCTTTTCCGCTGCTATTTCTTGTATCATATCTCTGATGTATATTGATATTCATTGTATCACTCTATTGTATCAGATATTGTATCTGTGTTGTATATCAATGTATTATTTCTTTTATTTCCGTTGTGTTATTTACTTGATCTTGTTATAAGCTCCGGCGAATCGGATTTGAACGGTCAAATCTACGGCATTCGAATACGATTTGAAGTATGGATGTCGATTTTCGAGCACGAAAAATCCCTCTCGTCACAGTCATTAACTATTATTTAATTACTTTCCTAAAGTAATTAACTTACATTAGTCATTATTAATTTCAAATTAATTAATCTTCAATATCCAATTAATTTCTCTTTAATTATTTAATTAATTAAGTGTTAACTGTAACTTAATTAATTCTAAATTACTTGATTAATTAATTCTTAATTATAAATTAAAGTCTAATTAAAAATCCTCAATTACAAATTAATTATTCCTAATTAATTAATCTCGATCATTAATTAATTAATTTAAACCTTAATTACTTATTTAATTAATCCAAATTATGAATTAAATAAATTAATTATCCATTTAATTCTTTAAAAATTTAATGAATTGCAAATCATTAAATTCTAATTTACTTTAAGATCAAACTTTGTTCTTAATAAGGATCAAGTTATCATTTACAAAGTATTTTAAATCAATTTACTTTAAATTTACTTTCAAATATCATTTTAAATTTAAAATTTAAAATGAATATAAATTATCTTTAACAAAGTTTAAAACACATTTCTAAACCTTTTCATTTCACAAGTTAAAGAAATACTCATTTAATAAAGAAATTTAAAAGGATTTTATACCAAATTCATATTTTAAATTCAAATCAATTTAAATTACACTTTAAACAATCAAAATTATTTAAATCATTTTAAATTTAAAAACTTTCCTTCATTTCAAAATTGGACTACATATTTAAATTTGAATTCAGATTAATCTTTAGATTTTAAAAACTTTACTTACATTTTACAAAAGTCTTTAAAACATTTTACTTTTTAAATCTTTCTTTAATTTGTTCAAATTAAAGATTTAATACAATTAAAATTTAAAATTAAACAAAATTTAAATCAAATTTTACAAACCTTTTAAATCAAATGTTAAATAAAATTACTTATCTATAAAATAGATTTATAAAATTTTTAAACCAAATTATTTAAATCCAAACTTTGTTTTAAATTTAAAACCTTTTTAAATCTGGTTTCAAATGCTGCTTCGGGTTTGACCCCAAGCCTACTCTAGTCCAAACTCGAGAAAACCCTTCTTTCATTTTTTTTTCAAAAATTTGTTCAAATCTAAAGTAAAAATGGAAACGAAGCAACTCATTCTCGTACAACCCGAAACAACACGCGAAACTATCGAGTTCAATCTCGAAGAGAAACGTTTTTCCCCAAAGCTCAAACTTCATCAGACTCCACATGTGCACCGTGCACATGCACGGTGGCTTTGACCACCAACGGTCGACGACGAAACCTCCCACAAGTCAACTACCACCTCACCGACACACACGGTCACCTAGAATGACGATTACGTCCTTGAATCAAAAATGAACCCATCATCCAATTTACCGGAAACAGTCACCATCGGAAAATCATCCATCCACGACGATCTCGACCACGATGGTCATCGCCATCTTCACCATAGATGCCTTGACCTCCATTCTTTATTTTTCCCCCCTATGCGATCCAACCCGGAGCACCCCCATCGCCCCAAATGCCATGACAACACCGACGTACCAAACACCTTTCGAAGCCCTAGTTCACCGCACTCTAGCCACCACGGTCACTGATTAATCATTTAGCCATTTTTCCCTAAGTCGTCATCCCCTAAACCCTCTTCGACACCAGACCCGAGCTCTAGATCGTCAACGATCACCGATGATTGACCAAATACCACAAATTGATTACCACAGCTTTCCTCATTGATTACTTATTTAAAAATCAGGATTTTACCTTCTAAATTCATGATTAACTAATACAAATCAGGCTATAGGCCTGAATTAATGAATCAAGAAGTTTTAAATTTTGACTTATTTAAAATTTTCTTTGTTGTTTTATTTCCTGAGCCATTTCACATTTATCTTGACTTAAATAAAAAAAATTAAACTAAAATTTATGATGTAACGAACAAGTTTTGTTTAAGTCTTAAATCCAAACCAAGCCTAGATCAAGAGGTAATGATTTTAAATCAAACTGAAGCTTGAAAACAAAGAACAGGATGTCACACATACATTCATCATTTAATATACACAGTCAATTCATATGCACACAAGCATACATATCCCCAGATATGAACATGCAACAGGTTTATTATACTTAAGCTTTTAAAAGTATGATGCTACTCACCTGTAAACAAGATGAACAGAGCCTCCAGATTGTTTTGAAAACAGCCTTTTGTTTTGAAAGCCCTTTTTTTGTAAACTAGAATATGCATTAGCCTTTAAAAACTTGAATTTCTTTTAAAAACTGAGGTTCTTTATCAACTAGAAGTGCTCTTTGATTGATAATACAGTTGCATGCAGAAAAACTCCAGATTGAAGAAAAATGCAGGCTTGCATAGATTTGGAAATGTATTTGCAGATTATAGATTTACAGGGAATTGAAGATGGTTACAGGGTAATGATCTTTTGATTTGGATTTTGGTTTATGAAAGGGTTTCAAGAATTATAGGTAGATTTTTGGTTTTATGAAGTGTTGATTTAAATTTGCTTTTGAAAATGAAAATAGAGAAAAGAAGAAGACAAGAAAACATGTGTATTTATAAAGGCTGAAATTTGATTTTATTAAAATAAAAGAAAAACTAAAACAAATGACACTTGTAAAAGAAACTAACATTTCTCACTTACCTGTTTATTATCTTAACATATGTTAAATTAAGTTCTAAAATGTTTATATTTGTCTTTTAAGGTTAATTAGTTATAATTAAATGTTAATTAGTATTTAGTTAACATGTTAAATGTTAATGAAGGATGATGCTTAAGTAATTAGTTAATAAAGATTTATACATATACAAATAATTTCAAAAGAAATAAAGTAATTGTATTTATAAATAAAAGTTTATACAAATATTTTAAAATCCAAAGTAATTTAAAATATTTATACTTTAAATTTCAAAGCTTTTAATTCAAATTCAAATCAAATTCTAAAATTAAATTTTGAAATCAAGTTATATATATACATATATAACTACACAATTCAATTTTGAAAAACAAACTATTTTCATAAAAATCTATTTGTTAAAAACAATACATTATTATATTTTGAAAATAACAAATTTGATGACTTTAAATAATTTATAAAATAAATTGTTTCTTTATTAATAAATTACTTATTTTATCAAACTATATCAAAATAAACCTTATTGTTAACTTTATTTAAATTCAAACTTAAGTTAAACATATTTTAAACCATTTAAACATTTACCTTATGTATTTAAAATCATTTATTTATTTACTACATACTTTTAAAAAAACTTAATATCAAATAAATTAATTTCCAAATTATCAAAAATATATATATTAGAAAACAAGATTTATTTATTTATTAAATTTAAAACAAGGCTTATCTATTTACAATATATACATTTTCTATATACATTATAAATAGAAAACAATTTATTAGCTTTTAAAAGATAAAATCTATCAATTAAATATTTATTAAATTACATTATTAAATCAACTCAAATTTTTATTAACAAAATTATCAAATCGATTTAATTCTTAATTCAGAATATTAAATTGATATTGCCTAAAATTCCGGGTCATCACGAGTATTTTCAGATACAAACTCAACGCAATTCGTTTCGTGCGAAAAGGACCTCATATGACAAAGTTAGGAATTTTATAAGCTACATAAATTATAATATAATTAATTACATCATAAATTAAATAAATCACCAAATTAACATTTTAATCTTTCTCTCTCTATTCAAAAACACGTACAGGTCGAGATAACTCATCATGCATGCACATTCATCGATGGCCGCTCCACTACGATCATCTACTCGACGATCAGACACCACCGACATCGTGCACCTATACGAGCTCCACCCATGCCTAGAACCTTGCTTTGCTTGACCCTCGCCTCGCAGCACCCACCGAAATGCACAACATTCACGGTGTAATGACCCGGATTTCTAGCCATCGGATATTAGGCAATTAACTGATTTTTATTATTGGGATATTAAATTTTATAAGTCGGACAGATAAATTTTATGATATTTAAAATATCTAAATCTATAAATTGTTTTAAAAACTATGTTAATATTAATATATAAATTCTGGATATGATAAATTATATATACATATAAACTCCACCATTAAAAATTTAAGATGGAATATCCATATAAGTATATATAAATATATATATATAATCTTTATGATGATTAAAAATATATAATTATATAGGTGTATATGTTTGTATATATGCCACATAAAGTAATGTAAATGTAAATAGGGAATAACGTGTGTGTGTGTATATATAATGATAAAATATACGTAAGTATATGTGTGTGTATATATATATTGTTTAAAATAGTAAATAAGTAAATATATATATGTATATATTTATAAAAAATATTGTATATGTAAATAAGTATATACATGAATGTATGAGCTTCATTGTGGCAAACTTTAAACTTATATGAATAGGTGTATGTAATTATGTATAAATGTAAATAGATAAAATAGAAATGTATATTGCATATGTATGCATATCTACGTATATATATATATATATATATAAGTGTTTATGGTAAAATAGTGTATAGAAAATACATATATACATATATGAAAGCGTATGTATATGCATAAGAAGACATATGATGAAAATACATCTAGTCAAGCATATTTAAATCAAGTCTTTCACTCAAGTTTTCAAATTAACACAAGTTTTCAAATCAAGTCATCTTATCTCAAGTCAAATTTGAGAAAAAAAATATAAAATGAAGCCATGTACGTAAACAAAGGCCTCAGCCTTTTCCAGCTTGTCCCCCTCCTTTTCTATATATACACTACCTTATATTGGTTCACGTATATCATTTAGCATAAAAATGAAGAATGCTGCCATGAAAACAAAAGTGAATCTGCCATTAAACAACAAAGAGAAGATCGGTAAAAAAAAGCTTGAAGCTAGAACCAAAGTGAGAAGCCGGTGTTCATCATTTCTTTTAAATTGTGAGTAAAACATCCTCTTTGTTTCACTGTTATCACCTTTAGACATATATGTCGTAGTGATTATGATATAGGCTAAAACATATATGTTGATATGAAAACATGCCTTATATATGAGATTTAGACCTAGTAGTACACGCAAATCTTTGTATTTCTTCGAGGAAATGCTCTGTTACATGCTTTCTGTTCAAAAGTAGTTAGTTGATCAACTTCAAAAATCATTATCCTATGATCTACTTAGTTGTAAATCTTGATTCCAAGACAAAACTTGTTTTTTTTTCGAGTATAGTGTATTTTAAAATTTATTCCATTGAGTTTCATGTGGCATAGAAGAAGAAAATTCCATGTTCCAGTAAGTAACTTAAGTAGGGTAAAATTTTAATTGTCAAGATTTTATGATTTGATTATATGGTCTTGTTATTTTTTGAAAGTCATGAATTATGGAGGTAGTTTGAGGATTTTTATATGTGCATGGGAGGAGAAACTGGTGGATGAAAGGGGTTGGATTTTTGTCGAATTCTGCATCATGGCCAATTTCGTGGCTAGTGGTTTAACATGGAGGAGGCTAGGGTAGTAGGGAGTCCACAAAAAATAGCTCGGTGATTTTTAAATGCTCATGGTGGTCAGGTGTAGTTTAAGTAGGGTTTTTGGTTGGGTTGTGTTCGGTTCGGTTACGAGACAATGGCGGCGGCGAGAGGCGAAGAGGAATGTGCAGTCCGGGGAAAAGGGAGAAGGAAGTCGCGGCGAAGCTTTGGACGGAATTTAGTGGTCGATGGTGGTCGGGTTAACGAGGTGTGGCATTGGAAGTGACTCATCTTCACTTGTGTTTAGCTCGAAGGTTTGAAAGGTTTGAATTGGTGGTTGCCGAGGTTTCTAGGAGTTTGGACGTAAGGTTGAGGTCGAAGGTGATTTGTAGGAAGGGTCGGTGGCGGTAGGCGTCGAGCGGAGCAGGTTTGTAGGTGCACACGTGCATGCAAAACCTTGGTTTGCTTAGGTGATAGAAGAGGAAAAGGAAGGAATAGAAACTGGGAATAAGGGAGAAGAGAGGAGAAGGAGTTGGCCTGGTGGCATGGGTCTAAGAAAAGGAAAAGGGAAAAAGAAAAGGAAAGGAAAAGGAAAAGGGAAAAAGAAAAGAAAAGAAAAGGAAAAGGGAAATTGAAAGAAGGAAAAAGAGAAAAAATATATATGTAGGAACGGGGCTATTATCTCCATGGGTCGAGTATTTAAAAGAATGGGAATTGAAATTTCTTTTTAATAACCCTTTACTTTAAAAGCATTTTCTTTTTCATTTAAAATCTAATAGATAAGAAGTTTGTATTATGATCCTCTCATCTAGCTTTATAATCTGGATTTATCTTGTTAATTAATAGGGGACTTAATTAATTATCAAATTAAAGTGAGTTAATGAACAGGTTCTTAATTGTTTAAATCTTATGATAACTAATAAATTAGTTAGAGTATTTAACTTTTTTTACTAACAATAAATTGTACTCGGGTCAGACTGAGTTGTTTCAGGTTTGCTGTCAGTTACGGGACTTAGCTTTGATGCATCTACTTGGATATCAGCCTAACAATTTTGTGTAGTTTATATTTCTTTCCGCTTGACTCTGATATGTATTTGATTAGATTTATATAGTGAGGTCCATGTACCACTTTTGTGTATCGGTTTGTATCATATTGGGATGTATATGTATTTATATATATGATGATTACTGTTCTGTGACATGATATGTATTATGTTATTGTATTTTGTTCTGGTAGATCCATTAGCCACCTTTAATTTTGTATTCAGCGTTTATTGGATATATCGATCCACTTGAAAAAAATAGATCATTTATCGACGTATGTAGCAGGTGTTTAAGACAAGATTATAGATGGTCTCCCTTAACTAGCCCTATTCTCCGCATTAGCAGACAGAATTACTATGTAATTCTCTTTGTTAATGTGGGTCTCGGGGTAGGGCGTCACAGCTTATTATCTCTATAATTTCTTCGATTTATATTCAATTTGGATTAAAAAATAAGTGAATTTGGTCTAATGTAAGTTTATTAAATCCAAATTTCGGGTTGTTTAATATAAATTATTAATCGTTAAATTAGTAACGATCTTTGCTTTGTTTATTGTTATTGGATATTTATTTCCATTATTCTTATCTATCCCATTTAGTAGCCAAATTGAATTAAAAATGGTTAGAATAAAACGCCGACACGTTTTATTGGAAGTAAACATATGTAATAAAATTTCCATAAGTAGTTGTTAACATCCTGAATATGAATTGTTTATTTTAAACGGACTTGGACATTTAAATTTTATCTTTTAGATTCAAAGAGACCGGGATCGGATATCAGTGTTATTTGGAACCACATTGATCTGATAATAACTACGAACCATTACGTTTTTTATTATGGATCCTACAAGGCTAGAATTTAACAAATTCGGTTATTTTAATAGGTATACTTAGAGACTATTATAATATCGATGGATTTCTGTAAAAGTGTTTCCGTTAAAATAAGATGATAACTAGTTGTGTTTGTACGAGTTACCTTGGTTTTCAAAGAATTTTTATAATTGAAGTATTTCAAATTTAAGGTTGTTTACTCACATTAGTTTCCAGCCTGACTCGGGAGTTGCTTTATTATAATGCTCGGGTTAGACCGAGTATTACAGTTTTCAGGTTAGAACACTTTTGAGGCTCAGGAGACGAGCTGGATGGCAGAGACATATTGCACGTATTTGATTATATTCCGCTATGTATTGTAGGTTGTATATTCAACATTTAGGTAAGTTATTATAACTGTCCAGATTATATATGTAATGTTTGTACTCTGATAACTTGTATGTATATAAACAGTTACAGCTTTCCTTTGTATAAAATGCTGTTATTGTATATTATATTTTGTTCCACTGCGATTGTGAGATTCTGTGTTGTTACTTCTGTTTTCTTCTTCTATCTCTTTTCTTCTTAATCCCTAACAACCTGGTATTTCCAACACTTGATTTCTCGGCACTCTATACAGTGAACGTATTAGTGTCGATTTTCAGGGTCGAAAATGCCCGGTTATTAAAGTGGTATCAGAGCTGACGGTTAAGCGAGAACCTTGGCTCTGGTAGGGATTACTCATTAGCGATGGGGTCAGTAATACTCTAGAATGAATTGAGTGTATTATATATGAGGGCGTACTTGTTATTTTCTTATATGATGATTTTAAAAATAATTTTAAAATAATTTTTATATAAGATTATATTTTGATATAAAAAGAAATAATTTTTCTAAATTATTATAGTATATTAATGTGATTGGTTGTTATTATTATAATCAAATAAGATTACAAAATTTAAGTGGCAATATATATATATATACCAAATAGATTTTTGGATAAGAATGAATTATGCAAATAAGTTAATTAGAAAGTTGAGTCAAAACCAGAATTTAAAATTCCAGAAATTTCAGAAGTGTTTTTCAAAAGGTGTTTGAAATGAAATAAGTTTACCCTGATTATACTTTATATACAGAAATAATTTTTCAGGAAATTATTATGGAATATATGGCATGTTTGGTTTCTAGATATGATAATATTGATCATTATCATAAATTGGTTGTTATGTCTTAATAAAGTATGTTCACTACAAAATAAACAATAATAAAACATTGTGAAATGTTTTAAGGAAGTGAAATTAAAAAAGCATAATTTATTAACATGGCTTAAAAATTAAAATGGATTTTAATTGAGAAGTTTTGAATTTAAGGCCCGAAAATTCTTAAATGTGTTTCGAAGTGCTTGAGGAAATAATGCATAATATTATAAGAATATTTTTTATATCGAAAATTTTGTTTTAAAAACAAGAGCTGTTTTCAAATTTTCGAAGGGATTGTTTTGGATAAAAACCAAAGTTGGTTAACAATTAAAGGTGTGATTTGGTATGTGAATGGGAAATATATGTACATATATATATATATATATATATATGATTTCAAGGTGATTTGAAATAAATACTGGTGTTTGAATTCTAGAATTTCCATTGAAATGAGGAGTATAACCCAAAGGCAAATAAGCTTTTGAACTTATAAGTGAGAAGTGATATTAATAAGAAATTAAGTCGGAGGATAAAAATTTAAATTAAGTAAGTTTAAATGGATTGAACGAATTGGGAATTTAATCAGGCCAAGTTAAATAAGTTTTGAACTTATAACCTGAAATTGGAAATTTCAAGGTGAAATTAAAATGTAACTTATGGGAGTTAAAAAATTAAATTAAAAGAAAAGGTATAGATTTGATAAGGGTTGCAAAGGAAGAATGTATGTGTAAATGATTTCAAAATGATTTTTGAAATAATATGAGTTTCGAATTCTGGAAATTTGTGATAGATGTTGTTGATTGATAGATAATTTGGATGTTTATTTATTTGGATCTATCTTGCTATCATCCTATATGTTATTTACAGTATATAAAACTATAAATCGAATTATTTCGAATAGACTAAGAAATAGGTTGAAATGATATATATATATATATATATATATATATATATCAGTTGTCTGAACGATAATTGCAGTATCTATCAAATACAAAGGTAAGTATCGTGCCATGACCTCCTCTAATTCCCCCAGCACTTCCATATGCCTCATGTACCTTGTCAAGTGAATAGTGTGATCATTTCTCCCATTATACATATCCAGTGTTGGCAATTTGAAATCTGGCGAGTTCCTAGCTTGCCTGATCATTGGAGCAAAAGGACTCCTATTCACATCCTCTAAGTCTTTGTTCACCAATCCACCCCTCATGGCTTGCCTAACCATATCCTCCAATCTGTCGTTGTCGCCAAGCTGTAGGCCTTGTCCGTTACCTCCATTGTGCCCATCGAGTTCGTGAGGGAATCCTAGAATCTGCTCTTCTAAACGAGCATTCATTCCTCTATCAATGCCGTGTTTCTCAGCTCCACCTGGTACTCTGCCCAGGATTGGATCGTGCTCTGGGTGAATGTCCCCTAGTTCTGGTGCTGTGCCGGATGGTCCTACTCCATTTTAGTTGCTTCATGCTCCCGATTCCTATCTCCAGCATCTCCTGCAGTTGTGTTAACTTGATTCCGCACTCCAACTTGTCCATCTTGTCGAAGTAGGTTCTGTGTCATCTCCTCTTGTCTCTTGAGCATCGTTTCCAGGTCGTCTCTGGTGATGAAGATCGACGCCTGATTCGCTCTCGAGGAAGCCTCCTAACTCCCTTTATGCTGACTCCTTTCAGTCCTTTGTCTTCTTGCTAATTGCCTTGCCATAGCTTTCCAAATCTAAGTCTTCAAGCTTTCAAATCCAAAGTTCAAGCCGTAGGTTCCCTGAGTTCTAGCTTTCTCAGTGAAAGCACAAAAGTGTTTGCGCCAAAATTGGTCAAAAACCTCGAAAGTCGTGAAAGCACCAGTGTTTACACAATGATCTATAGTATTCTAACATAGATCTCGGATCCAGATAAAGTAGAGAATAAAAATAAAGAAACAATAAAGTTAAAATGGAAGAAAGCAGGAAAGAACACAAGGTTTATAGTGGTTCGGCTATCTCCGGCCTACGTCCACTTCGAAGAGTTGATATTTTATTGATAATCACTCGCTGCTTACAAGAATATAGTTGATAATAATTGAACTACAATGGAGTTCGACAGAGTAGTAGCGTCGAAGAACCAGAAGATCCCCTTTTCTAAAGCTCTTGAACTGTTATTTATAGGTGTAAGCTGCAAATATCCCGCTCAGATCTCGAAAGTTTCCTTCTCTTACATGGGTGGGCCCACATGATTGATCCTGAGTGACTTTGACATGATCCATGATCGATATGAACGAGATTCGTATCGATAAAAACCTTTCCAAATCAAATCGGGATCGTTCGTGAACATTCTTGTGGTTGTGCATAAGCTCCTATGAAAATTTGGTAGCATTTGGACTTGTGGATTTTGAGTTATGATCGATGCAAGTTTGGATTTGTTGAAGGCTACTGAATTCGCATCGCTCCCTGTTTGCATCAATCTATTCGCATTGCTTCTGGACACATGATGTTTGATGACGTGGCGCTATCCTTTTGGATCGATCCACTTTTCATGACGAGTGATCGAGTCTTCTACATTTACATGCTTTGTTCATATCGATCTAGAGTATCCCTTCGTATCGATGGTTCACATTCTTCGTATCAATGTTTTGTAACCATTTTGTATAGATACGAACCAATGTATTCCATATCAATGACCTGGATGTTGTTTCATATCGATCATTCCTCACATCCTTTGTATTGATGATTTTAGCAGTGTTTCGTACCGACCGTTGGCTGATCGATACGAATTGAGTTGGCTACCGATACGAAGAACATATGGATATCGATATGAAATGTTGCTTACCTGATGGATACGAAGTAGAATGAGCATAAGCAGAACGATACGAATAAGCCAACGGATGATGGATGCGAAGTGGGATATGCTTGGATTGATACTAACAAGACTTCTTTCCATGGATACGAACCGCCACTTACCTTTATTTGCATCGATCATATCTTGAGCATACGAAATTCGATTGACCTAAAATTTGAAACGTAGCCTTTCCTATCCTTGTTCATCATTAGCAATCGATCCCGACTTGATTAGAAATCGGTCAAATTTTGATGATATCTATCATAGCCTTGTTTCTAACCGATCTCTAATACTGGTTTTCATCCTTTTTAGCATATTCGTTGATATCCTGGCCTTGACCAAAAGGCGAGATAACGGTGTTTAAGGTAAAATAGTGTGTAGAAAATACATATATACATATATGAAAGCATACGTTTATGCATAAGGAGACATAATGATGAAAATACATCTAGTCAAGCATATAATAAGTCAGGTCTTTCACTCAAATTTTCAAATCAACACAAGTTTTCAAATCAAGTCATCTTATCTCAAATCAAATTAGAGAAAAAAAATATAAAATGAAGCCTTGTACGTAAAAAAAGGCCTCAGCCTTGTCCAACCTGTCTCCTTCCTCTTCTCTATACATGCTACCATATTTTGGTTCTTGTATGCCATTTAGCATAAAAAAAGAAGAATGATGCCATTAAAACAAAAGTGAATATTCCATTAAACAACAAAGACAAAACCAGTAAAAAAATGCTTGAAGCTAGAACAAAGAGAGAAGCCAGTGTTCATCATTCTTTTAAACTATGAATAAAACATCCTTTTTGTTTCATTGTTATCACCTTTAGACATATATGTCACAGTGATTATGATATGGGCTAAAACATATATGTTGATATGAATACATGCTTTATATATGTGATTTAGACCCGGTATTACACACAAGACTTTGTATTTCTTCCAAGAAATGCTCTGTTACATGTTTTTCTGTTCAAAAGCAGTTAATCGATCAACTTCAAAAATCATTATCCTATGACCTACTTATTTTTAAACCTGGCTTCCAAAAAAAACTTGTTTATTTTCAAGTACAGTGTATTTTAAATTTTATTTCATTGAGTTTCATGTGGCATAGAAAAAGAAAATTCCATGTTCCATTAAGTAACTCAAGTAAGGTAAAATTTTGAATGTCAAGATTTTATGATTTGATTATATGGTCTTGTTAGTTGTTGAAAGTCGTGAATTTTGGTGGTAGTTTGAGAATTTTTAGATGTGTAGAGGAGGAGAAATTGGTGGATGAACGGAGTTGGGTTTTTTGTCGAATTCCAGCGTCGTGGCCAATTTTGTGGCTAGTGGTTTGACATGGAGGAGTCTAGGGTGGTGGGGAGTCCACGAAAAATAGCTCAGTGATTTTTAGATGCTCATGGTGGTCAGGCATAGTTGAAGTAGGGTTTTTGGTTGGGTTGCGTAGGGTTTTGGTTAGGAGACAATGGCAGCGGCGAGAGGCGAAGAGCAAGGTGCTATCCATGGGGAAAGGGAGGAGGAAGTCGCGGCGATGCTCTAGACAGAATTTGATGGTCGATGGTGGACGGAGTTGACGAGGCGAGGCGTTGGAAGTGACTCGTCATCACTCGTGTTTAGCTTGTAGGTTCGAAAGGTTTGAATTGGTGGTTGCCGAGGTTTCCAAGAGTTTGGACGTAAGGTAGAGGTCGAAGGTGATTTGTAGGAAGGGTCGGTGGCGGTAGGCATCGAGCGGAGTAGGTGTGTAGGTGCACACGTGCGTGCACAGCCTTGGTTTGCTTCAGGTGATAGAGGAGGAAAAAGAAAGGAATAGAAACTGGGAATAAGGGAGAAGAGAGGAAAAGGAGTTGGGTTGGTGGCATGGGCCGAAGAAAAGGAAAAAGAAAAAAGAAAAGAAAAGGAAAAAGGATAAAGAAAAGAAAAGGAAAAGGGAAAAGGAAAGAAGGAAAATGAGAAAAAATATGGAGAAACGGGCCTGGTTATCTCCATGGGTCGATTATTTAAAAGAAAGTGGACTCAAAGTTTATATGTTAATAATCCTTCACTTTAAAAGTATTTTCTTTTTCATTTAAAATCAAATAAATAAGAAGTTTATATATGATCCTCTCATCTAGCTTTATAATCTGAATTTATCTTGTTAATTAATATGGGACTTAATTAATTATCATAATTAAAGTGAGTTAATGAACATGTTCTTAATTGTTTAAATCTTATGATAATTAATAAATTAGTTATTAAGTAGGTTTTTAATTTTTTTACTAACAATAAATTGTTATAATTTCTTTAATTTATATTAAATTTGGATTAAAAACATAAGTGAATTCGGTCTAATTTAAGTTGATTAAATTTGGATTGTAGGTTGTTTAATATAAATTATTAATCTCTAAATTAGTAATGATCTATGCTTTGGTTTGTTGTTATTGGATATTTATTTTCATTATTTTTGTATATCCTATTAATTATCCAAATTGAATTAAAAATGGTTAGAATAAAACGCTGACACGTTTTATTGGAAGTAAACATATGTAATAAAATTTCCATAAGTGGTTGTTGACACCCTGAATATGAATTGTTTATTTTAAATGGACTTTGACATTTAAAGTTTATCTTTTAGATTCGAAGTGACCGAGATTGGATATCAGTGTTATCGAGAACCACTACGATTTGATAATCACTACGAACCTTTATAGTTTTGATTATGGATCCTAATAGGCTGGATTTTAATTAATTTGACAAATTTGGTTATTTTAATAAGTACTATACATAGACACTATTATAATATCGATGGATTTCTGTAAAAGTGTTTGGGTTAAAATAAGATGATATTTCGTCATGGTTGTACGAGTTACCTTGGTTTTCAAAGAATTTTTGTAACTTAAGTATTTCAAATTTAAGTGTGTTTACTCATGCTGGTTTCCAGCCTGACTCGGGTGTTACTTTTTTATAATACTCGGGTCAGATCGAGTATTACATTTTTCAAGTTAGGACACTTTTGGAGCTCAGGAGACGAGCTGGATGGCAGAGACGTATTGCACGTATTTGATTATATTCCACTGTGTATTGTAGGCTACATATTCAGCATTTATGGACAAATCATTATAACGGTCCAGATTACATATGTGATGATTGTACTTTGATAATTTGTATGTATATTAATAGTTACAGCTTTCCTTTGTATAAAATATGTTATTGTATACTATACTTTGTTCCGCTGCGATTGTGAGATTCTATATTTTATTTCTGTTTTCTTCTTCTATCTCTTTTATTCTTAAACCCTAACAACCTAATATTTCAGGCACTCAATTGCTCGGCACTATATATAGTGAACATATTTGGGTCGATTTTCGAGATCGAAAACACCTGGTCTTTACACATGGCCAGATTTCACCTCGATCACTGCATGAAATTCCATCACCACCATTGGATTTGAATATCTCGCTGTGCTCTAAAAGTTTGTAGTTAAGAGTTTTTGTTAAATGTTGATGGATTGTGAGTTACTGGAAGAAGAAGCACGGTTATTTTCGGCCATTAAACCAGAAATGGCGGCGAGGGTTATTTAGTTTCTAGGGTTTGCAAAGTACAAAATCTTGTGGCCTTATATAGAAAATTTTCGCGCACTATTCATCCTAAAATATTTCGAACTCCAAACGAAGCATGCTGCCTGGCATTCATAATGTTTTACCCCTCTTCCGAAAATAATGGAATATTTGTCGCAGGCTAATTCCATCACATACAGAAGATAGGTTTTCCGAAATCGAATTATTTTTATTAAACTTACTTAAATAAATTTATACACGTTCCAGCTTCGCACGACCAAACCGTAAGTCTAATCGACACGAAATTTGAAATCCTACAATGATATACCATTACGGATCCAATGAAACTTCTTTCGTCCAACTCTGAGATAGTGTCTCGAATGACTAATTTTACCAAATTAAATTATAAAATTTATAATTTCCATTTATTCACTTTTAAATTAAGTTTAAATCTTTACTAATTCCATTCTAATTCAAATAAAATTTAAATCAAATTTATAAATCATTTTCATTCAAATTAAATTCAAAATCCAATTATTTCTACAATTTCAAATATTAAATTAAATAGTTTAATTATCCAATAAATCACTATATTTGAAATATAAGTTATTCTACTTATAAAATTTACTTTTGAATGTTTAAAATTAATTATATTACAATTTCAAATGAATGAAATTCTTGGTCGTTGCAGTATATCTTGATAAAACATTAGTATCTATATGTTATATAATGTCTATAGTTGTTATCATCAAAAGCAATACCTAAGGTACCAACAGTCTCCCTTTTTTGATGATGACAACTCTATACATAAAATATAACATTACTCCCCATGAGTTACAAAACTCCCCCTTAATCTATGCCTAAGATTTATATATTTCTCCCTTTTGTCATCAACAAAAAAATAACCTCCTAAAATTATAGCTTGAACACTAACTCTTACTATAATCCTAAGTCTAACTTCCCTAAATAAAATACTAATAAATATATATAAGAATTATATAAAATGATGATGAGAAAGATTATAAAAAAAATAAGTGATATGTAAAATTAGACAATCATAAAATAATCAATCCAAAAATTCATTCAATCAAACAAAGTTTATGTCACACAGTATTCAAACTAATCCATACATGTCAAAACCAATCAAATCCAAACCAAAACGAGTATTATTATTTATATACAATCGAACCTATTTAAACTAGATATCTCGAGGAACTTCAACCCATCCATCAGCGCTAAAAATTAGATCTGCTTTGATAGCATCCTAATCTTCATCATCTTTGTTGATGTTATGTTCTGGACTGGTGGTTGGTTCTTCTTTGTTCAAGATAGAAATCATCCACCCAATTGCATCGAAATGCCTTTCTTGCTCCTTGATCATCTACATTTGACTCGATTCTAAGTGCATCTGGTTTCTTAGGACGAAGGTAAGAATGTTCTTCAATGATTCAAGAGTTTGTTCGAGGTTTTCAGTTAGTTTTTAGATAGGAGAAGCCATGTTTTCGTTTTAGAGTCCAGGAATGCAAAGGAAGAATAAAGAGAGTAGAAAATAATAATTCTCTGGCCTTAGTAGCTATTTCTAGGGGTGCAAATTCATTAGAAATGAATAGATATTTAATGTCTATTCAGTCTTCGAAGTTAAATTTTTTGTGAAAAGTTACTGTTGTAGTCGACATACATACCTAGGGTATGTCAACAAATATGCATAAATTTTCAAAACAACTTTGGTTTGATATTCTAATGTATTGAGCTTATACTATTATACTGTTATGTTTTCCAGAGATGGTAAAAAATATATAATAGCAAGAAAATAGATTATCATTAAGACTTAGATAGAGAATACATAGAACACAAAAAAATGAAAAGATACATAAGATTTAACATAAACTAAAACTAAAAAAATCCAAATTCAACAATAGTTTAAACATAGAAATATATGAATATGAAGAAGAACCACCAAGCTTGCGGATGATCTTTCCAAAGAATTTATCCATTTTGTTGGAAATTGAAGTAAATCTCTTTGAAAATGATTTCTTATGCTTCCATTGGTTATGGATGATCTTCTATCGATTTTTGAGAAGATGTTTATTGGATAGATTTGGTGCCATATTGACACTTTCCAAAGAAGTATCTTCCTCTTCTTCTTGTTCTTCCTCCTCGACTTCCATTTCATCTCCTTCCTCTTTCTATTCTTCTTATTCTCTTGTTTATGTTCTTCTTCCCAAGCCAACCTTTGTTCTTATTTCGCAAGCATTTCGTAAGGCTAAAAAAAGGTGAAGTATGCATAAGAAAAATGTTAGCTCTCTCAATATTTTTTTAAGGAATCGGTTCCCCTCCTTTAAGGTCAACACCAATTGAAAACATGAGTAATATACACACCATGAAATAGTGTGTTTTCATGTTTAGAAAGATTCTTAGGAAAAAGTTTATCCAAAATGACTTGATACCAATTTATGTCATATTGGCCATAAATTGTGAAAAGAGCTTTGAAAAATCTTTGAGTCGGGTTATTATAATTACCCATTCTAGGAGCGATGCTTTGTTGCAAAAGAAGGCTTAAAATTCTTACTTTTGGATGCAAGTGTTTTTGTTTTTAAATTCAAAATCATCATCACTTTCTAAAATATCATGAATTACTTTATGATTTTGAAAATCAATTTGAAAAGATGAAAGGTCCATTATATTGGATATGCATCGAAGAATGTGACCCAAAAGTTCACAATTTAAAACAATTTATGTCCCTTTGTTAGTACTCCAAACTTCTCTTTCTCTACCGTTATAAAACTTTCCTTTTAAATTTCCATAAACCTCTTTACTAATTTTGGACAACAAACAAAATTATTTTGAGAAGCATCAATTAAACTAAGAATTTAATTTTGCAAATAGATATTCAAAAGATCATAAGTAGGAAAATCTTCAAAAATAGCAAATCTTCTGGGAAAGACTTTTCCGAAAGATAATAGTCATTATATGCTTGAATGGCTTCTTGATCGTTGAAAAGATATTCTTTTATTTTTTTGGAAGACTCATGGTTGCCTTAATATTGGTTGAGGATGTCAATGAGGAATATTTTGAAGAGACAAGAGAGTTATGATTTTTGAGTTTGAAAATGAAAGTGAGAAATGACTGGATGAAGATAGAGTAAGTAAATAAAGAATCAAAGGACATGTTCTCTAGTAAAGAGGCAACTTTTTATAATATAGGAGTTAGTGAAAAGATGGAGGGAAATTCAAATTTTGAATTTGAAATTAAAATTCAAAATCTGTCTGCATATGCCGACATATGCTCGTGGGGTATATCGACATATTGGTCGAAATTTTCAAAAATTATTTTTGTTTAACTATATCCTATATTATTATAGAGATCTGGTTATATTTATTCTATTTTCAAAAAAATAATTTTAAAATAATTTAAAATATATTATATTAATCGTTTATTATTAACGTGTATAAATATTTATAGTTGAAATATAATCACACAATATTCCGCCAATATTATTATTAATCTATAGGATAATCTTAACAATTAATAAGGAAAAGAAAAGAAAAGAAAAATTCATTCAAGAAATCAAAAAATTCTGATTTATTAAAAGCGTACCATTTTCTGATCCATTAAACCATTTTTTTCTGATTTGTGTATTGCTGTGAAGTACATGTTAGCAATTTCTATATCTGATTCGCTATCACTTAAGGATGTATCTGAATCATCTAATGTGGTAGTGTAGGCTCTTCTCCATTTTATGGATGAATTAGTGTTTGGTGTATTTTTAGTTTATCGAGATATAGAAAGTCTCGTTTTAAATGATTAGGGTTATCGCAATTATAACATTTCATGCAATTTCTGTTTCCCCTTCCTGGATTTTTATTCTCGTTTTTTGAAACTGTTCATCTTCTTATATTTCAAAAAAATTCTGAAATTCCTTATCATAACAGCAATTTCTTCATCTTCATCGTTGTTTGAATCCTGATTATCCATCTTTGCATTAAAAGCTATAGATTCCTTCTCTATTGCTTTGCTTTCTCTCCTTCCCTGCATTTGTGCTTCGAAATACATGAATTTTCCAATTAAATCTTTAATTTTTAGAGTGCTAATGTCATTAGCCTCTTCCATTGCAAGGGTCATTTGATCCCATTCAAAAGTTAGTGAATTAAGGGTTTTTCTAACTTGATGCTCTTCAGAAAAACTTTTACCCAGTGCAATAAGAAAGCATACAATATCTTAGAATCTACTATACATATTAGATATGGACTCATCTAGACTCATTCGAAAAATTAAAACCGGTTTGTTAACATGGAAATTTTGGTCTGCTTGACCTTACTTATCCCTTCATATATAACTTGCAAAATTCTCCAAATTTCAAATGCAGACTTACATAAGATACTCTATTAAATTCATTTTTATCTAGTAAACTATATAATATATCCACAACCTTAGAGTTACTTTGTTCAATTGCTTTTTGGTCAGCAGTCCACTGTGCAAAATTTATTTGGAGTTCAATATACTCAGTTTGTGTGATATTTCAAATTTCTAAACCATTTGACAAAAAAAATTCATTCTACATAACGAATATATGTAATTACTGCCAGTAAAAAGTGAAGGTCTAGCGGTGGATTTTCAATCAACAAAGGAGTTACAAATAAGTGTATTAACACCGATATTAATAGTACTATTACCAGTATTGGTAGCCATTTAAACTTCTTCAAAAACAATGGTGAATACTTTGAAAACCAATGCTCTGATATCAAATGTGAGTCAACGGAATAAGAATCCTAAGGTTAAATTAACACCGGAGGGGGTAAATATTGTTTAAATAATTATATGAATATTTTTTAAAGTCTTTAAGATTTTATTTGGAATGATGTAATTAACAATCACAGAAGTAATCATAGAATTAAAGTACAGATAGAACTAAATAAAGTAAAAGGAAAGAACATTCCAGAATTTTATACTGGTTCGGAGTTACCCTACATCCAGTTCGCATAATTCTTTGTACGGATTTCTTTTCAACTAGTAAATGTAAATAAAATTTTGATTTTAAGGCTACAAGACACACCCTACAAAATCTTGGCCTCTAGGCAGAACCCCTTGATTTCTAGAACACAAGCATACCCGCTAGATTTACGGGCTACTAAGATCACCCAATTGATTCTATCAGGCTACAGTCACATCTACTTGGATTTCAAGGATACCAAACACACCATGGAGTATAAGAGCATGATTTGATAGTGTTTATAGACCAAGATCTTCGATCTTGATTACAGCTAATTCTATAACTCTTGAATAGCACTTTGATCTTGAGAGAGATGAGGGAAATCATAGAGTGCATGAAAGAGAATCAAGCTAGTAATGATTGAATTTGATCTAGCTGAATTTTGGTAGATTTTTGATAGAATTTGATTAGAAATCAAGAAAATGAAAAGGGGAAAGAAAAATAAGAAAGTAGTTAATAAAAATTCGTTTAGAAGTCTGGTATATATAGAAAAACAAAGGCCATGCCATTCGCGAAGAGATACGACAAAAAGACACTTGCATTTAGATTTGAATTTTGAATTTTATGGCCACTATATCGACATATATAGAAAGAATATGTCAACATTCCCTTTGTATTTTGAAAAATACTTTAAAAATATTATTTTGAAAATCCATTGCTTTGTAAAATACTTTGATACTTTGTATAACATCTAAATATAATTTGTACATATTTTAATCAAAATATAACTTAATAAAACTTTATAAAATAATTTTAAAAGATTTAATAAGAACATCAATTAATAAAAATTAATATACATATAAAAAAATTCAACATATATATATACTTTAAAAACACTAAAATGATATCTTCATAAGTAAGAGATTGAAAATAATTTGGGAAATATTTTGAAAAGGTTATTTTAAAAAAAGAATATTTGAAAAATAATTTAAAAAAAACTAGAGTAGGTGAGAGAGATCGGAAAAGTGCCATCAATGTTTTAACATAAATTCTATGACTCCATAACTTATCTAGAGTATTTTATAATCTCAAAATCTTCAATACCCATGAGTCTTCATTCTTGTACTCTTGAAACTTTATATCAACGTCTTGAATCTACTCTTGATATCAGCATCTTGATGTCGTACAGTCTTGTTAATCAATACCTGTCTATTATCCTGCACTGTATACTATATATATCTTGAAAACATCTATATTTTATATAATGTCCTATAGTTTTTATTATTAAAACCAATACCTAAGGTACTAACAAATCACAAACGACAGGGATCGACCGCCGAAGTCATGTTTTCGAATATCATTAAAGTCAAAAGCACATGCACTAGATTGTTCTACTTGACGAGCTAGGAAGAATGGAGGATGTCTCGACGTTGAAGTCGGTCAGAGTTAGGAGTAGTTGTGGTCAAAGTGACAGCCATAGAGGTTGACCGATGGCCATGATCATCAGAGTCAATGCCAAGGAGTCCAGCCAATATGATTTTCAATGCAAATGAGTATAGTGGCAATGTCATAGGATCTGGTTGCATGTGGAGGTGGCTATGGTGAATAATTGCTTACGTCCATTTTGAGAGCTAATGAATGTAGGGCAACGTCGAGTTGGCTAAGGTGGTGAGTGGCTAAGGTGGTGACAGGTCATAGAGGTTTGTGGTACTAAGTTCGTTGGTGGCAATGACGCTTTATTTCATGGCCGGAGATGGAAGGATTGGGTGAGACAAGGGGCGTCATTCTTTTTTCGTGCATGAAGCAAAAGTAGGATGATAAAGGGGATGAAAAAATTGCAACAAAGTTCCTAGTATTAATTTTTTTACATGGGAAGATATAATTTTTATTATATCTGAAATTACAAATTATTGTTTAACCCATGAAACTTGAACATGTTACAGCCTATTCGAACGACATCCATCTGGGGCGCAATTAGCGTTATTAGGATCTTAATAAAGTGTAGATTATTTGAATATAACTTGTTTACACCTTCAAAGAGGTATAGAATTATGGGATAAATTGAGAATATATATAACCCCTTGATTAATTAATTAACTTCTAATGATATGGTTAGTGATCCATTTTTTTGTAATTATTAGTTATTCGTAAATACTCTTGACTATACGCATCAATTGTGCTAATTAGTAATTTAGTGAAATATTTATAATGGGTCAATAAATAATTTAGAACATATATGTAAATAACAATTTGGTAAATTGGACATACATAAAAATATTAGGGATTAATTTGACAAATGTAGTGGAAGTCTGACCATCCATGTAGCCACCATCATTCATAATTTGGTAGAAGTCTGCCGACTAGCGCGGCTACCAGTAGTTACAGATACTATTAACAGGTTACCCCTTAGTTGAGTATTTAATATTTATGGATTAGAAATATTTAATCGACCATTTTTTTTTGTTTGATAAGGAAATAATACGTAGAGTGGTAAGAACCTTTAAACTAATCTTATTATAAATATTGGTTTATGAAATTTGTATGCATTGCCAATTTATATAGTGTGCATGCGATGGTTTATAGAAAGTACACATTGACATTTTTATTGTGCATAGATTATAGTTGTGATCAAGTACACTTTGCCGGTTTTATAGAGCGTAGAATATATTCCAGGATTAAGTAGATAATGCCAATTTTGTTTGGTATATTAACATGAATATAGTATTGTACATATTTGACTGTTTTATTGTGTACAATTATTAATAATAGCGAGATGCACTTTTCTAGTTTATTGTGCATATTATAGATTTTGGATAAGGATTGAAATTCATAATATCAACGTATTATCTCGATAAATAATTGAATAGACAATTGGACATTTAAATAATTGATTTAGTGATTGAAATTTAGGATATTGTGTGAAGTAGCAGATAAGCTATTAACATTAGATAGTATGAGTTATCTGTGTGTTAGTACTCTGTCTACACTCTACTTCGTATTTTGATGACCAATCAATTATGAATTAAATACGATGAAACTATTATGAGCAATGAAATCCTACAAGCTACTCAAGTTGTCTCACTTGTAGCAGTAATATGAGTTTAATATGATGATTTGATATTTAGTGATTAACTACAAGTATGTATATCTATGTTTACTATTAGTGCACTATGGAAAATAAATATCATGACTATAATAATTGAATAAGTGCACACTTAATAGTGTGAAGTACTGTCCACTAAGGTTTTAATATATGGGCCTTGCTTATAACAAAAGTATAATATATTACTGTTACCAACAAGATATGGAGGGGAAATACCCTATCCAATTATTAAGACACCGTTATATTTTCTCCTTTATATGTTAGTTCCCTGTTTATTACTACATGTTGATTATTTATAAGTATTCACATGTTAATATGTAAATAATACCCTTTATGATATTGCTTGGGTTTTGGTTAGTGAGTACATTATGACAAACTTTGTGCAATTATAATTGCGCCCATTAGATCTTGTGAGATCCATTCAATATGAGGATGTTTTGGTGGTAAATTTTATTGTAATACTAGAAACGTTAATATCTAGTTCACTGACATGGAATAACACTTTGGGTCTATGGCAAATTAGCCTTATTATCACTAGTCAAATAGTCTGCTACTCACTCGGTCTTTTTTAAGGATTTTGAATCGTAAATTTTAGTGCAATATATTTAGCAGAGACATTGTTACAACTTCGAGTGCTTTAAGCATAGCAAAGAGACTGTATATGTGTTGGGATGCCCTCTATTTGTGTAACCGGGCACTTTCTCTCATTTCTTACTCTTCTTTTAGTAAATATATTATAGATTTTCAATAAATATGACTTTTTATATATTTTGGGAAAATGAAAGTTTCGAAATTTTAAAGAATGCGCTTTGAAAATCTTTTGAAAAAATGATTTTGAAAATAATAGAGCAAATAAGATATCAAAATAAATATGTATGGACATTTGTAATGACCCATATTTTTAAACGTAGGATATTTAAATAATTTATTTAAATATTCAATCGTTAATTAATTGAAGGTTCTGAAAATATGATTTCTTGCATACGATCGAACCAGGACTCGAGACTACTTTCATTGAGTTCAGATCGGCGTCGCGAATTAAAAAGAGTATAATCGCTATATTTAAGATCAGACGATTTGATGGCCAAAATCATCTTGAAAGGTGTAAAAATTATCATCCTAGAGCGTTGGATAGCGACCAAATTTATACCATTAGGACTGGAAAAATGAGGTGATGTAGGCTGACGAGTTTCGTCATGATCGGACGCGTCATATGGTCGTATGGTCTCGAAATGTACGATAGTTTATTTGAGAAATAAAATAAATAACAATATAATATTAACTTAAGTAACCCCAAACCCCTCTCTTCATTTTTTATGTTTACTATTCCAACAAAACCATGGCCGCCTCTTTACAAATCATTCCAAAAATTAAATCGAGCGATTTACTCAACAATAAATCACAAAACCAAGTTCGTTGAGATTGTGGCGAGGAGAGCTTCACATTTATGAGTTCAATGTGAGGTGCGACGATGTCTAGTTGAGTTCATCTTTTTCACCACTGACCAAAGTTAACCTTCATCAGCAATTGAGGTAGCGATAGGCGAATTGGAGGATATCGTCATGTTTTGCTTATCGAATAGCACCTTCATGTGCTAACAGTTTTGGTCTCGACCTTTGATAGTGATGTGCAACATTTCTTTGTTGCATCCATGGGATACAAGTCGTATTCCGGTAGAGCCATTTGAGCTAGATGTTGATGGGTCTGCAGCAAGATCACGAAGTGGAGTTTGTCGGCAAAGACGGCATGGCGTTTCATTGGGTGATGATAGGAAAACCGAAGGTGGAAGATTGCGGTGATATGGGTATCAATGTACATGTATGTATGTACGGATTAATGATTCGGGAAGAAGGATTTAAAGGTAATTAGTGTTTAATTAAGTTAATTATTTATCTGATTAATCCGAAATTGTATTTAATTTATATCTTTTGCATACGAGGTTTGTTTTTGATGCGGTTTCTTGCGTTGCGCTCATGATAGGGAGCTGTACGACATGGCTTCGGTTAGGTCAGCTTTCATTGAGGTGAGTGATATTTTGTCTCACCATTCTATGATTATTAATATACTATTAAAACGACATTTTAAAATGATTTCTAACTTTAAAACATGATTTCTAAAATATTTAAACCTGCATCTTATTTTATAAAAGAATTCAAAAGTTTTTTAAAATGGTTTAAACTAAAAGATCATATTTTTCCGATCGACACGCTATTTTAACGACATTGATAGAATTAGGCTATTTTGGTATTAATCCCACACTGGTTGCTTGGATGTATTATATGTGTTTTATTATAGGTGTATGTAGGCTATTATAGTTGTTTGTATGCTTGTTGGTGGTATTTATGCTTGTTTTCTTAGTTTGGTTAAAAATGCTGATCGAAGGCGATCCAGTATTAGAAAATATCCCATAAGATAGGATTTCATGCAAAGAGTTTCGTGCATGCCGATTAATTTGAAAATGGAAGATAGACTTGGTGATATGTTTTGGATTTTGAGATTGATGCCAAACATTTTCATTTGGTTTTTACTTAGCCATTTTTGGCTATGTACACAAGCAAAGTGATTATTATCGACTACTCTAGATTGGTCGATATTTACCACAATTGATGATGATCGATTTGACCAATTTTGACGTTGACGAAGGAAAGGCTTCAAAAAGTGTGATGTAATGGTTCATTTTTTCATTCATCGACATTTGATTGATGTTATGGCTCTTCAACGAGTGGTTTAGGTGATGAAGCGAAGATGTGAGGCTTCAACGCAATAACGTCATGATTCAACAATAATGATTCCATAATGAGAAGTGACATCTTCGATGATGGATAGCTATATCTCGCATGCAGAGTAGCCGGACTGAAGGAACCATTGGAGGAAGGTTATGGGATGAATGATGATATTCTACAACTAACAATGGCTATCTCGAATAATTCCCAACCACAACGATTTCAAACGGGAGTTGTAGAGATAGTTCCTAGATGAGCTCTACTATAAATGACGTAGGCAAAGGGATCTTTGATATTCGTAGGTTTCGAAGTGTATTCATGAAGAAGGGTATGTGAGGACCCTCATTTGGGTATACGTGGATGCCCCCGATCACATGATATTTTAATCCGTTTGCCCTGGGCTGTTTACGGGAGTGTAGTCCAGTTCTTGACCTACTAAATGGCAAGGATTTTAGTATCGATAAACCAAGATGTTTTGTAGTCCTTAACTCTACGTAGGTGGTCATACGAGCATCATATATCTAATGCACAGAGTGAGTGAATGTAAGGATTGGATGATGAATGTTATGTTTGCTTGATTTTTTATCACCTTAGGGATATCACACGATGCAGATATTATCGATATGATATCTAGACACCCATTAGTACTTTGACGTGTTGTACACCCATGATGACTATGATAGAGTAGCATATATCCTATGTTATGTGCGAACTCTTTGGATGCAGGGGCATGTCAGGTATTATTCTCCATACCATCTTTTTCATTTACTATACCAACTTTTATAGTGTTTTAAGATTATTTACACTCACACAAGAATGTTATCTGATTCGAGGTTTTATGCTTTGCTTCTTGTTACCTTGGGTACTCTTAAATAGTAAACTAGACTAGATAACAGGTGTAAACGGTACATAAAGTTCTGTGGATGGACTGGCAAGAGGCGATGCTTTTTCATACTTATATTAGAGCTTATTATTTTTTATTCTGACATGTGATACTATGGAGCCTTGACAGTGTTGACTTACTATTACTAGAGACAGTTTATCAGTTGAGTTTATTTATCAGTTGTATGAACTCTATTACTATTTTGTATTTATGTATAAGCCTATATACTCTGAATATATGGTTCATGTAATTATTATCGCCTCGCCTATTTTATTTCTATGATGATTATTGTATTTTAGCTGACGCGCCATAGGATATACGAGAGGTTATGTGGTTGTTGATGTTTTCTTTCTTTTTTTCGCTTCTATTCCTCTTCTTCACTTCTAATTCTTTCCTTGAAAATCATCATATATCGGTCGGATGCTCTAGTAGCACGCTATTTGGTTATATGAAGATTGGAAATATAAAGCGGTCATCATAACCTTAGAGATAATAAATGAGTATTATGAGATGAGTGAGGTAGATTAGTGTGTTGCGTGACATTTTCTATGTACCATAATGATTTGATTATGCATGATTGTCTGCATCATTCAGTGCTAAATAGGACTAAAGTATAATGTCAATATGCAGTTACTCATGTTATGCCTATGTTATTAATTGTGACATCTGTATTACATCAACATACTTTATACTGGTAGATGTCATATAGTTGTGCAAAGAACAACAGTTTTACTTAGTCTGTGTTGAGTGCTTAGTTAGCCTCTAAATTTTAGCGTATCACATTGGGAAAGCATGAAGATAGGAGCTTTATACCTAGCAATGCTATTATTAATGTAATGGTAATGATATGCTATAGATATAATTGTGTTTGTGCTAACTAAGATGTAAGTGAAGATCATGAATTTATTTAGTAACGAACTTTCTAGCTAATTTGGTTTTTATTTCCTTAGATGTTATGTTGATTTTAATCATGTATCGTGGTATTAATTTTTTATTACAGATACCTCTTATGTATAATTACCCTTAATTCAGATCTACTAATTAGTGGTTAAATGAACTACATTGGGCTTGATCCTACAAGGGTATATAGGCAGTCTCATTAGTACCGTGACACGGTCCACTTTCCATTCTTGTTTTTGTATGTATGTGTGTGTCTATATATATATATATATATATATATATATATATACACACACACACACACACACACATATATATATATATATACATATACATACATACATACATACATATATATATTAGCAAGATTGCAGGATAAGTTGATATTAACTTCTACTTTGGAAAAGAGAAAAGAGGACCACTATTGATGACCAAAAAAATGTTTAGCCGCGAAGGACATTATTGTTGGTAACACCACTGTGACTTTTACTTATGATTTTATATCGTGAGATAATTATACATATCTCACTCTCATCACATGAATATATATTACATTCTCATCTCTAAGGCATAGAAAATAGCAAGTGTCAAAATTTGAGACATTCAATAAAATCACACAACACCTGACAATATTTTTATTTTGTGCAAAGTAAAATATTTAATGGTTTACATGCAAAATGTAAACTACTTTAAATAAATATCCATTCTTGCATTTTGTTCATCCCTCCACTAACAAAAATTTCATCATCCTGATATTATCCTCATAATCAAGCTTCCTTATTATCTCTCTTCTATTTCTGAAAATATACTAAAATTCTGTAAATTGTAAAAGAAATATATAAAAACCATCATCATCTCTAAATTCATCTCTCTCCATTGATATCAATATCTTCTCCTTCGAATACCACTTCCCACGCTAAGCAAATAACTTCAACATCTGAAAGAAAATTGTTAAGCTTTTCACTACTTACATCTTGAAATTATTCGCTAAGTAATAATATAAAGATGGAGAAGGTAGTGGCGTTCATAGTTCATCAACGACCATGTATATGCAAAGATGTCGATCATAGCCGAAGCAAAAACAAACGACATGGTTAAACTCAATTTTCTCGACTGAATGCAGTGGCAACCATCGCTTGGGTGAAGATCACTACAAGACCGAGGCAAACATAAATGATAGAAAATGACCACCCAAGTCGAGTTTTTGACTATCATCTGAGTCAAAAGCATAGGTACTAGTGTATTCTGCTTGGTGAGCTAAGAAGAATGGAGGAGGTCTCAACGTTGAAGTTGGCCAGAGTTAAGAGCAGTTCACGATCAATGTGTCGACTATGGAGGTTGACTGAAAGTCATGATTATTGGAGTAGATGCTAAGAAGTCCATTCAGTGTGATTTTTAGTGCTGATGAGGATGGTGGTGAATTCATAGGGTCCGGTTTCATGTGGAGGTGGCTACGTTGAATAATAGCTAACGTCGAGTTCTAAAACTAACAAATGTAGGCTAATGTCAGGTTGGCTAAGGTGATGATAGGTTGGAGAGGTTGGCGATGCTGAGTTTGTTTGTGGTAGTGATGCTTTGTTTCATGGTCGGAGATGCACAAACTGGTTAAGAGAAAGGGGTACAACTCTTTTTCTAAGCTAAAAGAGAAAGTGGGAAAATAAAGTTGCGTTTGCGGGCAAGCAGATCGATCTAGGGAAAGCGACAGTGAAGAATTACTTTCGATTTACTAGACGTCGGACGTAAGTTTTATGTCAGCATTTTTTCCAGGCATGGATCACTTCTTGAAACTAGAGTGGAATTTGTGGACGTAATTAATATATTGAACATATGTCCAATATGTCGGATGTAATTTTTGTTTGTACAACCCTCTTATAAATTCACTCTCCACATTGCTTTACTCACACCTTCACTTTCTTCATTTCTGTTTCGATAATCGATCTTCACAAATGGCTTCCTCTAGTAAAAAACAATCATTTCCTGGAATCAACGAGTTATTCATGAAATTTGTAAAAAATTGTGTTGAAGAATTATCAAGAAATCAAAAAGGGAAATTTTGAATTTATAAGAATATTGCTGATAAATTTAATGTGTTTCAGAAAATGACTCAAGTGCTAGCTACGGTGGCTGCAAAAAACAAGCATAATGCGAATCGGAAAGAATTCACAAAGAAGAAATCATATAACAAAATTGGAGCAGGATGGGACATTCAGAGGAACACAGTGGTTGGTGATGACTATAGGTGGGTTGGTCAAGTCAAAGTATTTTTTTATAAGTTCTAACAAAATTTTCTTCCCAATTACTGAATAGTTCTTTATTTTTGTACCAGGAACTTAGTAATATTGTTATAAAATGGAAATCTACACCAATACCCAATTTGGATTATTTAGATTAAATATTTAAAAATATCGCCACTTGAAACAATGTTGTGATCTCCACTCAGTTTGATTTTCCTACAACTGAAACAAAGGATGAAGTGTAATTTGAGTTTCAAACCACGACATCAAATCCCACTCCATGTGTTGTATTGGAGCCCCTACTTCAAGAATGGCATGATTCTTTGGCTTCCCAACCATTTCCACATTCATAGCCAGATGACTTTGCTCAACCCGAGCCTAACATCAATGTTGATATGCAGTGTCCTTATTCAGTGTGTTATTCTATCACTATTCATTCCACTTCTCATGCTAACCAAAGCCGCATACATCAAACATTATACAATAATGTTCACCAGATGGTGAAAATGATGGAAAACAAAATTTAAGTCATCAAGTTCTTTTAGAAGTAGTGACATTCCTTATCGTGGAGATCATAAGTTGGCGGATGTTATGGCCTACAGAGATCAGTGTATGAAGTTGGGCCAATATAGCATTGCAAAGATAATAAAATTATCTCTCGATACGAATTTTCAAAAAGTTTGTTAATGTTGGACACATATGATGCAACACACAAGTGGATCAAAACAGAATTTAGGATACTATGGAAGTGTCATTGGATTTGTGTTACTTGTATTTTTTTTTCAATTTTTGTTTGATGAATTAGTAGTAAATTTTTAGAATTTGTATTAGAATTTAAAGTTGAAATTGAATTTATATTATTAATTCTAAAATATTAATTTAATTAAGTAATAATTAATTTTTAATAATTAAACTTATTATTTAGTTATTATAAAATAAATAACTATTTCCAAATTATCTAATTTTTATACGTCCTGCCCAACCTCTAACCAAACTCAAATAAAAAAGTGCGCGAATACTCTAACATCTAACTTTTAATCCATTTTCTCCACAAACGCACTCTAAAGGAGGTGAAAAAATTACGACAAGTCCCTGGTATCAATTTATTTACATAAGTATGTATAATTTTATTATATTTTAAGTTATAAATTATATTATAACCAATGAAACTTGAATGTGCTACAACCTCTTCGTACGTGATTTGTTCAAGACACGGTTCACGTCATCGGGATCTTTATGAAAGGTAGGCCATTTTGATATAACTTGTTTACACCTTTGAAGAAGTATAGAATTATGGGATAAAAATGAATATATATATATATATGTATGTATGTATGTATGTATGTAATCCTTTAATTAATTGATTGATTAACTTTTAATGGTATAGTTAGTTATCCATCTATTTTATAATGATGACTAGTTATTCCTAAATACTTTTGACTGTTGCTTAGAGAACGATTGTGTTGATTAGTAATTTAGTAAAACAATTGTGTAAGTTATAATTTGGTAATGTAGTTTATATAAAAATATTAGTGGCATTAATTTTATGTGTAATGGAAGTCTGGCCATTTGTGTGGCTATCAGCATTCACAATTGTGATAGAAGTCCGCAGCTAGTGTGACTCCCAATAGTTACAGATATTATTAATAAATTTTCCCTTAGGTTAATATTCAATGTTTATTAATTAGAACTATTTAATTAACCATTTTTTATTTGATAAGGGAATAATATGTAGGGGAGTAAAAACCCATAAGCCACTCTTATATAAATATTGGTTCATGACATTTGGACACATTTCCTGTTTATATAAAGTACACCTTTAACATTTTTACTGTGTACAAATTATAATTAGGGTCAAGTACACTTTTCCAGCTTTATAGTGTTCAAATTATATTTTAAGATTAAGTACACAACACCAGTTTCATTATGTTTCTTAACATAATTTTAGTATTATACACATTTGGCAATTTTATTGTGTACAATTATAGTTGAAGCGGTATACATATTTGCCAGTTTATTATGTGTATTTTAGAGTTTGGATAAGGATTGGAATTTATAATATCAATGTCTTATACCAATAGAATAATTGAGTAGATAAGTGGACGTTAGAATAATTAGTTTAGCGATTGGAATTTAGGATACCGTGTGAAGTGGCAAATAGACTTCTAAAATTAGATGGTATAGGTTGTTTGTGCATTAGTACTTATGTACACTCTTCTTTGTATTATAATGACCAATTAATTATGAGTTAAATATGATGACATTATTATCAGTAGTGAAATCCCATAAGATAATCTAATTATTGAATTTGTAGCGGTAATATAAGTTTAATATGGTGATTAAATATTTAGTGATAAGCTACAAGTATGGATACCTATGTTTACTATTAGTGCATTGTGAGAAAGAAACACGATGACTATAATAGTTCAATAAGTATACAATCTATAACGTTGAATACCGTCCACCTTTTGGTTTAAACATATGGGCCTTGCTTATATCGAAAAAATATTAATACTAATAGGATATTGCAGGGAAATATCCCATTTAGCTATTAAGGAACCATGACATTATCTCCCTTATATATTGATGCTCTATTTATTTCCTCTTATTAATTATTTATAAGTACTAACATTTATATACAAGTAATACCCTTCATGATTTTGCATGGGTTTTTGGTTGCGAGTATGTTGAGATGAGCTCTGTATGATTAGAATTGCATCCGGTAAATTTCTTGAGATCCATTGGATGTTAGGATGCTTTGGTGATAAATTTTAGTGTAATACTAGAAAGGAAAATATCCATCTTAGATGGCCGAGCATGGGATAATGCCCTGAGTTTGTCATAAGTTAGCCTATTATCGCTAGTTAAAAAATCTACTAATCGGGCTTTTCCAAGGATTTTGGATCATAAGTTTTAGGGATATTGTTATGAATTTGAATGTTATTTGGGGGTAGAAAAGAGACTATATGTGAGTGGGGACTCCCACCGTGGGTGTAACTGAGTATTTTCTCCCATTGGTACACTCAGCTTCTGGTATAAATATTTTAGATTTCCAATAATTATGATTTTTTTATAGATTTTTGGAAAATGGGGTTTTGAAAAGTTTAAGAACACATTTTAGAAATCTTTTGGAAAAATGGTTATGAAAATAGTATAGAAAATAAAGTATTTAAACTCAAATGAACAGGTGCAAACAGTAGAGACAATAAATGAGTATTATGAGATGAGTGGATAAAGTAGTTTGTTATGTGACATTTACCTATGTACTATGATGTTTTGATTACGCATTGATTATATGTATCATTGTTGTGCCAAATAGGGTGAAAGTTGAATGCTAAGATACAGTTACCTCTATTGTATCCATGTTACTAAGTGTAACTTCTATATTGCATCAACATACATCATATTGGTCGATGTCGTATGGTTGTGCAATGCATAACATTCTTACTCAATCCACGTTGAGATCTTAGTTAGCCCCTATATTCCTGGCATATCACATTAAGAAAGCAATGTAACGACCCAAAATTTTCGATCCTGAAAATTCCAGATAGTTAGGAAAAGAAGAAAGAGATAGAAGAAAAAGAAGAACAGAAACACCAACATCTCACAATTCGCAACGGATAAAATATAATAACAAATAATAACAGTTATACAAAGGAAACAATACTTGTCAAATTTCACTTTTGTACATCAGAGTTACAACATATATACAATCACTGGACAGATAAAATCAACATGTTCCAGATATACAACGATATCACAATGGATACATTCCATACGTTCCTGCCATCTAGCACGCCTCCTGAGCTCTAGAACGTCCTTACCTGAAAATATGTAATACTCGGTATGACCCGAGTGTTACATTTAACGACCCGGAATTTTCGATCCCGAAAATTCTAGATAGTTATGAAAAAGAAGAAGAGATAGAAGAAAATGAAGAAACAGAAACACCAAAACACAGATTCTCACATTCGCAGTGGATCAAAATATAATATTAAATAAATAGCAGTTATACAAAGGAAAACTGTGCTTGTCAAATTACACTTTAATATATCAGAGCTACAAATACACAAACCCTGGACTGATTTAACAGTCCCAGATAACTACAATATCATAGCAAAATATTCTCCATACGTTCCTGCCATCCAGCTCGTCTCCTGATCTCCCGAATGTCCTTACTTGAAAATCTGTAATACTCGGTCTGACCCGAGCAATGTAACAACCCGGAAATTTTGATTCCGAAAATTCCAGATAGTTAGGAAAAGAAGAAAGAGAAAGAAGAAGAAACTGGAACAAGTCACAGTAATTCATCATCAATAGATAACCACATCATCACAATTTAAATCAAACATATCATATCACTTAGCATCATGAATCACATATTAGGGATAACAATTAATTGGAGGGGTATGGCTAATCAACCTTGTGTATGGATGATATAATGATATTGGAAGCCTTGAATTAACACTCCATACGTTCCTGCCATCCAGTCACCTCTTGAGCTCCCGAACGTCCTTACCTAAAAAGCTATAATACTCGGTCTAATATATTGTTGCATATCTTGGATATGGTTGTATATGTCCAGTATTTGAGCAACTCTGATGTATTAAAGTGTAATCTGATAAGTATAGTTTTCTTTTGTATAACTGTTATTATTTATTATTATATTTTATCCGCTGCGAATGTGAGATGTTGGTGTTTCCATTCTTCCTTTTCTTCTATCTCTTTCTTCTTTTCCCTAACTATCTGAAATTTTCGGGATTGAAAATCCTAGGTCATTACGTACTCGGGTCAGACCGAGTATTACAGATTTTCAGGTAAGGACATTCTGGAGCTCAGGAGGAGAGCTGGAGGACAGGAACGTATAGAGTGTTTTTCCGTTGTGATATATATTGTTATTTATCTGGGACAAGTTATTTTAACTGCCCAGTGATTGTGTAAATATGGTAACTCTGATGTATTAGAATGTAATCGACTGATATAGTTTTCCTTTGTAAACTATTGTTTTATGTGATATTATATTTTGATCCGCTGCGAATGTGACAATCTGTGTTTCTTTTCTGCTTTTTCTTCTATCTCTTTCTTTATTAACTATCTAGAATTTTCGGGATTGAAAATTCCGGGTTGTTACATTTATACCAACTGTCACGACCCGTCTTCCATTTGCCAGAAAGACGCATCATTATTTAAGAAAGAAAGGGATAGAATAAGAAAAGATAGGGAAAGAAGAAACTGAACAACATCAGATACTCATAGCGGAACGAATGAAATATAATATATCACATAAAATATTACATAGTATCATATACATCAGAATTACACAACCTATACAACACATATTAGACAGTTATAAACATATGTCTAACCATACAACTCGAGTACATCAATAAAATATAGATATAACACTAATACAGCAGAACCATAATTTATCTACATGCTGAAGCCTGCTGCTCCAAATCTCCTTCAGAATTCGTCAAGCTAACCTGAATCCCTCGACTACTCATACTCAGGTCAGACCATGTATTACATTTTTTCAGGTAAGGACGATCTGGAGCTCAGGAGGCGAGCTGGATGGCAGGAACATATGGAGTGTATACCGTTGTGATATTGTAGTTTGTCTGAGACAGATTGATTGAATCTGTCCAGTGTTGTGTAATGGTTGTAACTTTGATGTATAAAAATATAAGTGTACTGATACAGTTCTTCTTTGTAAAAAAACTGTTAGTTATGTGATATTATATTTTGATTCGCTGCGAATGTGAGGTTTCTGTGACTTGTTTCTGTTTCTTCTTCTTTCTCTTTTCTTCTTTTCCTAACTATCTGGAAATTTCGAGATCAAAATTTTCGAGTCCTTACACTCGGGTCAGACCGAATATTACAGTTTTTCAGGTAAGGACGATCTGGAGCTCAGGAGGCGAGCTGGATGGCGGGAACATATGGAGTGTATACCGCTGTGATATTGTAGTTTGTCTGGGATAGATTGATTGAATCTGTCCAATGTTGTGTAATGGTTGTAACTTTGATGTATAAAAATATAAGTGTGCTGATACAGTTCTTCTTTGTAAAAAAAACTATTATTTATGTGATATTATATTTTGATTCGCTACGAATGTGAGGTTTCTGTGACTTGTTTATGTTTCTTCTTCTTTCTATTTTCTTCTTTTCCTAACTATCTGGAAATTTTGAAATCGAAATTTTCGGGTCGTTACATGTAACGACCCGAGATTTTCGATCTCGAAAATTTCGGATAGTTAAGGAAAAGAAGAAAGAGAAAGAAGAAGAAGAAATAGAAAACTAAACTTAGAATCTCACATTCGCAGCGGATAAAATATAATATCAAATAATAACAGTTATACAAAGAAAACTGTACTTATCAAATTACATTTTTATTCATCAGAGTTACACATTTCACAATCACTAGACAGTTAAAACAACTTGTCCTAGATATACAACAACAACAAAACACAGCGGATACACTCCATGCGTTCCTGTCATCCAACTCACCTCCTGAACTCCAGAATGTCCTTACCTGAAAATCTATAATACTCGGTCTGACCCGAGAGTCACGACCCGTCTTCCATCTACCAGAAAGACGCATCATGATTTAAGAAAGAAAGGGATAGAAGAAGAAAAGATAAAGAAAAAGATACTCAACAACATCGGATATTCACAGCGGAACGAGTGAAATATAGTATATCACATAAAATATTATATAGTATCATATACATCAGAATTACACAACCTATAAAACACATATTAGACAGTTATAAACATCTGTCTAACCATATAACTTGAGTACATCAATACAATATAGACATAACACTAACACAACGGAACCATAATATATTTACACGCTGAAGCCTCCTGCTCCAAAACTCCTCCAGAATTCGTCAAAGCTAACCTAAATCCCTCGACTACTCATATGAATTTTATAACTAGCATTTCTATTATCTACATTACGATAATTTTAACAATCGCCTTTTCGAACCCGAATGTCGACACTAAGTACATCCATGGTATTCAAGTGTCGAACACCCAAGTGCCAAAAGATAGAAAGTTAGGATAAAAAAAGAAAAAGAAAACGAAAGAAGAACAAAATATCAGAACCTTACATGAAGATTGATAACATATAATATCTCAAAATTGTAGTACAATGTGTTATTCCAACATACATAAATCTCAGAGTTACAAAATGAATAAGTACTACTATCAGTCTGGATAGTTATAACTACATGTCCCCATAATGTTGAATACATACATACATACATGCCAACGAATGAAAATGAAAAAAGGTAGATAAATAGAGAGGTGGAAACATCTAGCTCGTCTCCATAAACTTGATGCATCCAACTAAAACCTTCTTTCCTCAATCTACTCGAAAGAGTATACAAGAAATTTTGGGAAAAGAAATAACATATGTCGGACATAAGTCTGGTATGAGAAACTCAAAATTGTGTATAATCACACAACAGTACTTCCAAGACCAACCGAATCACCGGATTGGTTTCCCTTGGAAAGTAAACAAATCAATTGATATTTACATTAGGTGATATTATAGATAATGTCTACGTGTGTAATATAAATACGAAAATAGCTACGGTGCTTACATTGGTCACACCACAACATATTATAGTACATTAAAATCCGCTAAGGCATGTTCGTATATGGATTTTCCATGGAAACCTTCCTAGTAAAACTCATAAATAAACCGAGATTGTTCTCCATGATAAGGATCAGAAACTATTTTTCGAGCATCATATATCCCTAGATAAAATATACCATAAGGTAAACACAGCTAGCCCCAATGTCCAAACAGAAAGGACTATGCGGAATATGGTATCAAAAACTCCCGTTAGTAATATATTGATAAGTGTGCTCTAGATATGGAGCTGATATACTCACATGAGTTAACTAAACCCGGGATTGTGATATCCTACTCTGTCTTTAGACATTTTCCTAATGTCGAAGCTACTTTTGGCATCTTTCACACAAGTATTCATTACTCGATTAGAACAGCTCTTTTGACAAATGCTAACACTGACCTCTCCCTTAGACTTTACCTTAGGATATGGCAGTGCACTCTTTAGCATTTGTCTGAAGTGTTAACGCTGACCCCTTCGTTGGACTTAACCTTAGGATATGAAAGTGCGACTCTATAGCATTTTTCCGAGGAGTTAAAGCCGACCTCTCCCTTGGACATAATCTTAGGATATCATAGTGCAACTTTATAACACTTCACTTTAATGACCGCGTCTAAAAAACATGTTTTACAGTGGTATTCAGTAAAGTAGAACACTTACAAATCCCAGACTCTCCAAAACCAATCGATGAATTTCCAGTTAACTCAATTCTGATTCTTTAAAAAGTAAGTGGAAGCTAGAGACATTTCATACAAATGCTCCTCTTCGGGGTTCTCAAAGTGTATGAACTCGTAAATATTTTTGTTACTTCTGAAGTTAATTTTATATGTTTAGGTAGTCAACTAATTGACTATCAAGTTTCAAGCGAATGCTTATGAAAATCAAGGTTTGTGCACTTAACATGTTTTCGACATTCCAACTTAACTATTCCTCGATCAAGAGAGAAGCCGGTAAGTTAGAACTCTATCGCTGCATCCTTACTCGAATATCAATCTTGACTCTAACAAACAGTGAAGTCTACCTCGCTTAGCTTTTAGTGTTAAGCATAGCAATACTAACATCCCGTAAACATATTTAACTACACCTTTAATTTTAAAATGTAATTTCTTATCCCTTCTTCCATAGTAGCACTAAAAAATATTTGTATATAAGTTAGAAATGGTTTTCAAATAGTATATAAGATAGAAATGATTTTGAAATAATATATAGGTTAGAAATAGTTTTAAAATAATATATAGGTTATAATTAGTTTTGAAACAATATTTGTGAATAAAATGTTTATATATAAGTTATAAATAGTTTTGAAATAATATATGCGAATAAAATACTTATATATAAGTTATAAACAGTTTTGAAATAATGCATGTCACTGAAACACTTATATATAAATTATAAATAATTACATAAAATATTACTTTAAAAATAATTACTTAAAATTATTTAAAAACATTGCTATTTTAACAAAATAAATAAGTTTATAAATTCAAAATGAATTCTTTCAATATATATTTAAACTTCAAACTTCTTTTAAAATACTTATATATATCTTTTATAAAACTTCTTTGAAAAGAACATAAAAAACTATCTGAGTAATAACATTTTAAATCTTGCTAAAAACTTGTTTTTCCAAAGTTGATCTATAGCGACTATCGTTATATGGACCATCACTTTTGAAACTTTGTTTAAAGTAAAATAGCTTTTAAAATCCATTTCGTACTATCATTTATAATACTATAAGTATAAGAAATATTACATTCAAAAATATCCAAATTAAAGAGTTTAAAAAATAGATAGAAGAGAGGGATTCAAACTGTGTTTATAACAACTATCGCTATACGGACAATTCCATATTACATTCAACGTTCAAACTTTATTCAATCACACATGCACATGTGATTCTCAAGTTCATATCGCATCACAAAGAAGCATGGAATAACATATACTCAAATATATATATATATATAAGCAATAAAAGCAAGTAGAAAGCAAGTAAATGCAATAACATCAAATTGTTTCTATAGCGACTATCATTATAAAGGCAATAACAATCTACTCTATTACATACATTCATTCAATATCCAATTCCTAAGTCCATACCATTTGCCACTACATATGCCCAATATTACAAGTCTAAGTCCATGTCAAAAAGTCCATTACATATGCACAAATATCATGTCCAAAGTCCAAATCCAAAAGTCCATTACACATGCTCAATATTACAACCCAAATCAAAGCCTTTCAAGGCACAACAAATCAACACAATCACATGCTTTTCAAAATGCATAAATATAGGTTATAACTTTAAGTAGTTAAGGAATATTATCATCATTGATAGCAAGCAAAGTTGACAAGTTATTGTTTTCATTCAAGGAGTGAGATAACTCAATTTTACTTCAGATCCAAGCTAACTTTTCCAACCTTGACCTAGCAACAACACAACAACTTCCAACCTTCAACTCCTAAGCAAAGTAACAAGGCTAGAACTGTGCAGTTAATGCGCTCGGCAGAATCATAGCGGTGGAGATGCAAAAAGTCATAGCGGGGATACAGCGAGAATATAGCGGGATAGCGGATGGCTCTAAAATAGCATATAAAACTTGTATTTAATGTTTTTACAAATATATAAATGGTAAATAAATGAAAAATATCATTCAATTGAATTATAATTAATACATAAATAGTTTTAAATAAAAACATGTGCGAATATGCTTCAAATAAACGTAAAATTGTTATATAACATAACTGAATTTAGTAGAATATTTGAGTATTTTCATTTCTGAAAATATATTAAAAATTAAATCAAATAAATTAGTTTCATAATTTTTGTAATGTGTAAATGCAAATTTTCAATTCATTTTATTATAGCGGAAATAGTGGAATATAGCAGGAATAACGGGATATAGCGGAAATAGCGGGGCTTAAAGCGGAAAGGCTATATTTTGGGGCTATATGGAAAAATCATAGCGGTAGAAACCCGCTAGCGGGGTAATAGCGGGGCATTAACTACACAGGGCTAGAATAAGCCTTGCATAAGCAAGAGAGGGATGGCCCTACATGGGCATGACCAAGCAAGAAAAGGCCCAAATACGGTATGGCCTTGATGAATGGAGGGAGATGAGCTCCTTTTCTTCAACTTCCAAGATTATGAAAGAAGTTTTGTGCTATATAATGATGATAGAATGAGTTCGAAGAAGATTTGGTTTTTCTTTAAATAAGTTTGATTAATGAAATTCATGAAGAGATAAGAGTGTAAGAGTTTAGACGTCTGATTTTGTGAATCGGTAAACAAATGAAAGGAGCCTTGCCCACTTATTTGTAGCCTTAAACTAAAGTGCCAAAGGACCCTTAAACCCTCCCTTGTGGCCGACCGTAAAGGAGATCCACCTCACCAAGCCCAAGCCTCCACTCATTTCACACCGTACGTTAAAAAAGTCTACCCTTTAAATCACTCCTTTATGTCCTTCTTCTAGAAGCATTTAATTTAAACTAATTTTGCTTAGGAAGATAGAAGATTAACGTTATTATAATTTTCACTTAAGTTATCATTCAATTGTACAAGAGTTCAAATAACTTTTATTGTATAAAAAGTTAGTTTTTAACAAAACGTTTTTTGGTCATATTTTCAATATTTATTCAAAGTATATATTATTTTATAAATACATTTCAGAAATAAGATTTTTATCAATAATTATTGACTAAAATTTTTTTTTAGTACGGTTATAAAATCAAATTTTTAATACTTAACCATTTTTCAAAAGTTGAGATATTCGAACATGAAGTGTTTGAAATTATGGGCCGTTATAATAATGATATGCTATATATTATTATTGTGTTTTTGCTACTCTAAGATGCGGGACTTTTTCTCTTACACATGTAATAATTTTGTAATAGTGGTATGACCACTTTAAATTTGGCCTGTTGGTGCAAAATAATAATATTTTGTTTTGCCTATAGAAAAACTCTAAGATGCAGGCGAAGAACAAGAATTGATACATTAACGAGCTTTTTAGCTAATTTGGTTTACTAACTTTGTGATTGCATGTACACCTATATTATTATCCTTAATTAGGCTATATAATTAGTAGTTAAAGAACTATGTCGGGCTTGGTCTGACAATGGATACGTAGGCAGACTCATTGATATCGTGAATCAATCCACTTTTCATTCTTGTTATATATATATATATATGGATGTATGTATGTATATATGTATGTATGTATATATGTAGACACACACACACAATGAGATTGTAAGATAGGTTGATATTAACTTCTACTTTGGGAAAGAGTAAAGAGCACTGTTATTAATGACCACAATGGTATTTAGCCGTGAAAGATATTATAATTGATAACACCAGAGTGAGTTTTACTTATGATTTTATATCGTGAGGTAATTAAAGACACATATTTAGTCGATAACTAAACACCACTCTGATAACCATTTATGCTATTGGCTATATTCATTCTATCACATCTTTCCTGATTACCTTTAAGTAATGTTGGATCTCATAGTTATATAACTGCGGCTGTTGGGAAGTTAAGTCGTTTGTTTTGGCTAATGCTCTTGTTTTCAGCGCTTTAAATGGGGGTTGAAAATTGTGGTATTAGACATTCTTCCTTTAATTATTTCGAGCACTAAAAATCACTATTTTTTCAAGTTTACTTTATATAATGATATCTCCAAGTAATTAATGTGTGACTATTATTTGCTTAAGTTCAAGAAAGTGCATATTTTAGATCTATTTCTACACCCCAATAAAAATTATCTGACTTTGAATTAATCTAGTAGAGCCTTGTTGTAGTATATAAACCTCTAAACACTTCTTAAACTCTTTTGCACCTTCAATGTCCACCTTTTGAAAGATTAAGATGTCATTGGTTTATGTAATGTGGTTAATTTTGGAGTCTTTTTTCATTATTATCTTAATTCTCCCTTCTTTCATTTTTGGTTCCATCAATATCAAAAAGCCATCACCATGGTAGAGAGACAGGCCAAGAGTGGATCACCTTGATGGAATCCATTGGAGCTTCCAAAATATCCATACACACTGCATAATTGAGAAACAAGGGAGATTTATCATTTGTCTATTTGAAACCCATAGCCTTCATCATGTGAATCACAAAATCTCTATTAACAATGTTATAGGGTTTCCTGATATCCACTTTAACACACATATTGTTATTATTTTCCCTCCCAAATGCCCTAACTGCTTCATGATCGATCAAAATTCCACCTTTGATATTTTTCCCTTGTATAAAACATGTTGGTTCTTTTACATTAACAAGTTCATTATAGGCCTCATTCTATTGCTCAAAACCTTCGCTATGATATGTAAAGAAAATTGAAACAAGGAATGAGTCGGAAATTGCAGATTTCCAGTAGAGACTTCATCTTTGGGATCCAACAAATATTGGTGTGGTTGACTTCCATGATGAGTTTACCTAATTCAAACACATTACTGATCCAATTTGATTTTTCTCTGGTGCAACTAATAGAATTTCACATTAAATTTGTTAGGGTCTGGAGCGGATCTTCCATTGACGCTAAAGATTACTTCTCTTACCATATTGTAGCATCATCACTCTGAAAGTTATGACCATAATCTATAATTATATATTTGCATACAAAACTAAGAAGCTGGATTTGTAACTTGACTTGACTGTACAATGCCTTAAAGAACCCAGCCGCCTATTTACCAAGCTCATTAACGCCTTTCCAAGTTAGTTATTGATTTTGATTTCATTTCCCTAGAGATTCAAGCACCTTCTATTGGACATCTTTGTGTAAAAATACATCGTAGGTTCATTGCTATTGTTCAACCATTAACACTTTGCCTTTAGCATAACATTCATATATTCATGGTACAATGCATAGTCCAGTTTTAATTTCAAAGATCGGAGTTCCTTAGTAGTCCATTCATCATAGGTTTCCTTAATTAACTTTTGCACTTCTCTACATGTCACTCTCAATTATTCCACTTTCTAATTAGTGTTATGTTTACTTTTACTTCATTCCTTTAGCATCTCCTCACCTCTTTTTACTTCTTCAAGATGCGATAAACTAGGTGCCTATTAAGATCAACATCCCACCATACCAGCATATTTCAAATATACCATAATAGCCTTCGTATAAGTGCCAATGAGTCATGGAATAGAAAGTCCCGGTATATCTTTACTCCTCCTCTTCCAACATTATAGATATTGGCGAGTGGTCGTTACTGCTTGATGGGAGGTATGTCAATTCACATGTAGGGAAGGCTTGCACCCGTGTTATATTAGTCAAGGTTCCGTTATTCTCGACATGATATTGTTTATTCTCGATATTATATTTTTTCCTAACTTGACCACCATGAAATTTTAAACTATGATGTCGTTATGTCTCCTTTATCATATGTCTTTTCATTCGACAAGGTAGAAGTGTAACATGCTTCATTTGAATCGACAAACTACGCTCTATCCTAGATAGATATTGATGAGGGAACCGCATTAGTTTGCTCTACTTCTATACATTTTATGCCATTGTTTTAAAAAGTCTCCCATTAAACGCCTTTATCATGCACAATGTCAAGCTCCTTTTTAGATTCCTTCTCCTTTTGTGTAACTCTATTCCTTTCCCCTTTTCACTACTCTTTTCCCCCTCGGGTCCGCACATGACTACTTCACGCACAGCCTCACCATCTTCCTCTATTTGTTTTACAATCACTTCCTTCTCTGACTTATTTCCTCTTTCATCTAAAACTTTATCCTCCATACTCACATCATCCTCTTTTACCTCCTTATTTATGCCTCTTTTCCACTCTTTGATTGCATTTTCTATGCCTAATTTCAATTGTAGGATAGCATCATCAATGTCAACCGTTGTCTTCAATAGTCTTGCTTCCTCTACTCCATCATTGTTTCCCTGCTTCCTCTTAGCCCCTTCCGCCCTTCTGATTTATATTCGTTAACTTCAGTTGATGCCTTCTTGTTGCCTCATGCTTATGCACCAAAACCTAACTTTGACCTTTGAACAATAGATCTTTGTACGCCTGAAGCAAATACAATTCTCACATCTTGGGGTGGATTCTTATAGTATATTTCTTATTTATACACTGCACCATCCTCAAAAATGCCTTTAATCATTTCTATGAATCTGGCCTTTGCATCTAATTAAACTAAGACTTTAGCAAAGGAAATGCAATGCTTGATGGTTGTAGGATCGTCCATTTTTATTGGGATGCATATACTGTTAACAAGCGCATTAATTGCTTACTGACCCCTAAACATTAAATCTTATCCTATTAACTTGATCCATACTGGCATCAAGAGTAGTAAGCCTTTGTCGGTGTTTGTAACGATCTGTACTTTTAACTATTTTAAATTATTAAATTGAACTTCGAATAAAATTCTGAAATAATCAATTTCGAAGATTTTGGCAATAACACATATTGAAATTAATTTTACATATTGAATATATTTATAATTAATAGTTGGATTGATAATAATTGTTGACTTATTTAATTGAAAATAAATAAAGTGTCGATAAGCAAAATACATTGAGATTATATTGTTGGATAATCAAATTGTTTAAATTTAATATTGAATTTTTTTTAATAATTGAATCTTTAATTAATGTGAATGAAAATAGTTTTAGAAATTGATTAAATTTTATTTAAACAAGAACGAAAATCATTTACATTTAAAATCGAATTTAAAGGTGAATAAGTAGAAATTGAAAATTTTATATTTTAATTGACGTGTAAAAACAACCATTTTCGTCACTGTCTTGGATTTCGACGAAACTAGTTTCATCTGATCTATAATAGTGAATTATTATGGGATTTCAAGTTTTGTCGCGATTGAACTTTCCGTTTGGCCATGCGAGCCTGAAATGCATGGAAATTAATTTAAGGAATTCGATTAAAATTAATTGATTTTGAAAAACTATCTTCTGAATACGGTCGAATTAGGCCTCGAAACTAGTTCTATTGTGTTCGAAATGGGGGTAAAACATTATAAATACCAGGCGGCATGCTTCATTTGGATTTTGGAATTTTGCGGACCAATTGGGCGAGATATTTCCTTATTATAATAATATATTTACTTTCCTTATCTCGACAACTCTTACCAAGGCAGCCACCATTCTATCTATTCCCGTGCCCTCTCTCCTTTCCCCTCTCTTTTCAAACAGCAGATCATATAAACGAAAAAAAAAGAAGAGCACGATCGAAAAAAAGGAAAATAAATCAAATCGCGATCGAGTTCTCGACTTCGAACTGTGGAGTGGTGGCTCTCGTGAGGACGATGGCATGTGGCGTTGAGGCTGGGCTAGCGGCAAGATCGGTAGCCATTTAGGGTTTGGTTCTTGGCACCTCGATTTGCGCGCGTGCTGGTGGTAGAGGAGGTCGCGGCGCATGTTGGGATGCTTGGATCGGTGGTCGGTGATGGTTGCTTGCGTTGGGTTGCATGCATGTTGGCATGGGTTACTTGCGGTAGCGAGAGAGAGGGTGAGGACGGTGACTGTTTTAATTTTTTATGTTAATTAATTTTTAATTATATACGATTGTTTAATAAAAGCGTAATTTCTCCATACGAGGTCCGATTCGGACGAGACAAATAGCGTTGCGACCATACCAATGTCGTCTACAGCATGAAGTGGATTTGGAATTCATTTGAAGCTGAGCAAATTTTCAGTTTCAAATAAAAGGTGAGTGTTTTATAATGCTCACGAGTTACTAGAATAAATTTTAATATTAGTTAAATTTATATCATGAAGTGATTTAAATATATTGACTGTTGTTTGGTAAATTTAACTGACATTTAAATGGATGTGAATTAAAATGATCGGAATTTGAACTGACAGATCAAATTTGAAATGGGAATTAAGTTGCTAGTTAAATTCTCGATTATTGATAGCTAGAAATTGTTATGATATTTTGCCTGATTTGGATGCTGATTGTGATGGATGCTATTGATTGATATTTTGGATAATTTGGATGTCATTTATTTTGACATATCCTATTATCATCCTGTATATTATTTATAGTATATAAAACTGTAAATCGAATTATTTCGAATAAATTAAGAAATATGTTGAAATGATATATACATATGACATTTATTTTGGATTGAAATGATATATATCCATCATGGAAATTAAATTGAAATAACTGACCACTTGACCATAGGATATAAAATTATATACGGACACCGGATTTTGTTAAGTTAACAGATTTTAAAATTTTGATTTGAAGTTATTTAAATGATTTTGATTTGAAGAAATAAAAATCGAATTTATTGAAATCGGATTATTTTCGAACTTGAGCTTAAATTGTGGAATTAAAATGGGTTAAACGAAATTGTTTAAAAATGAAATTTAAGATTTTGAATTTATAATTGAAATATGATTTGAGTTTTGGAAATTGATTTGTTTTAAAATATTTGGATTTTATTCGAACTTTGAAATATTGCTATGCAAACATAATTTAAAGCGATGTTTCAAAATTGAGCTCGGAATTGAATTATTTTGAAGATTTGAATCTTAAATTGAATATTGAAGTGAAATTTGATTTAAATGATTAAAAATTGATATTCTGAAAACGACTCGAATTCATATAAATTGAAATGGTTTGAAATTGAGAATTGGTTAAAATTAATTCAAATTGGAATCGAAACTGAGATTAATTGGAACTGAAACTGAAAATGAATTAATTTGAAATTGAAATCGAAATTGATTTGAATTGAAACTGGAATCGAAGTTAATTCAAATTGAAAGTGGAATTAAATCTATTTAAATTGAAATGAAAATTAAATTGATTTGAATTGGAAGGTTTGGAATTGAATTAGTTTGACTTTGAAACTATTTTTAAGTAAATTGTTTAATATAAACTATTTAAAAATCTATCTTTTTAAGTATTCAAATTATTTTGATTTTCCAACTATTTCCTATATAAAACAATTTTAATATATAAACCATTTCTTTAAACTATTTTCTACCAAACTAATATAACTTTTAAAACTATTTACAAAAATTCAAACTATTTCCTAAAAAGTCAAACTGGTCAAATAGTGGAATATTATATTTTAACCATGGATTTAAATACGAATTAGGTTACATTAAAGTTATAACCTAAATAAAAATTCGAAGCAATTTTGAATTGGAACTGGGGTCGAGATATTAAGGCGAAATGATTTTGAATTGAAATAGTATATTTTGAGTAAATATGATGATTTCGAAATGAATTTGTTTTTGAAGCGAATATGATATTTTGATATCAAGTATGAATTGTTTTCAAAATGCAAAAGAACCAACCAGTGTGTAAAACGATGTTTGGTTATTAAAGTGACTGTGGCCTCTTATTGGCATACTCTCTATCAATATTGCAACCACTTTGACAGTTGTGTACATGGAGGGGACACCTGAACAAGTGGTCGGATTTGGCATCGTTTGTTGGATTTAAAGAAAGAGAACGATGATGGATAGACCCTGTCACTTGTGCCATTCTGAATGACTAAAACTGGACAGCTTGATAAGGCCAAGCAGGTTTGCTATCCCTAGCGGATATCCGTTCTTCGATTTTCTTGAACTTGGTCCATATTATTACTATTGTTTTTGTTTTCGATTGGTGCACCTTGATTTCAGATAAACTCCCATTGACTCGATATGGGATGGATGGACGCGGTGGGTGGTCGTGGCTATGGTGCGTTACTACCAGCCTGCGACCCGAACTAGTAATATCCTACCTTGGGAATTGCCTCACGTGCCTTGTAATACTTTTATCTCTATACAAGACCACTTTGATTTTGGTTTAGTGTTGTCGTATCACGGCGCATCTCTATCCCCTGACGTGCTATTGGGAGGTTCTATGCAAACTGTACAACAATGCTTAAAAATGCATTAAGGGTGATTAATGCAAAGCCTTAATGCTAAGAAAAATATTTATTTTACTGATTAGACATTATATATGTAGGTATCCTACTACCTATAAATATTTTGACGGATTCTTAAGAGACGGAAAATTTCGTAACAACTTTTGGGTTATTGCACGCACGTTATACACTGGATAGGAGATGTGAAATCCCGTAAACATCTCTAACGCTATTACACTCATATTGTGTGATATCGATTTGACTCACATAAGGATATTTAGTCCTGACTCGAGTGTTTTGTCTTTCATCATGCTCGTGTTAGTCTTGATTTTTTCAGCGCCTTGAAGACTATTCTCTAGAGGACGAAGACGAAGATTTGGTATATTATTACTATTATTATTCCTACATCATGTTGTCTGCTGCATTATTTATTTATTCCTATTATATATATAACTCTGATAAATGTTGTTTGAATCATAATCTAATGTACAATATAAACAGCTACATGAACTGTTTATTTGATTATTATATTTTATCATTCCGCTGCGAGATTCGATGTTTTTTTTCCTTCTTCTTTTCTTATTTTTTTAATAACCCCATTGATTATATATGTTCTAGATTATTTAAGTTGGACGTGTATGGATTATTATCGATTTAAACCTTCAAAAATGTGGGTTATCACAGTGTTCATCTTTGGGTTAACTATTTCATGATAATCTGGTTTATGTCAAAAAGCCATAGTCCTTATTCTATGACGCTTTCATAATCCTTCTCACTACCAAATCTGACCATAAAAAATTCATTATTCCTTAATTTTAAGGAAATTCCATTTATCTTTTTTCATAATCTCTTCACGTACGCTTTTAGATTCTTGTACTTTAGGATCAAAATTGTACAATTAAACACAGAATCTCCAGCCTATTGCAGCTTCATTAACCACCTTTTTAGTGAGGATGCCTCTTATCGCACTATCCATGATGGTCAATTTAATGTAGCTTAGCTATTATTCCCCCTACCACTACCGCTAGCACCTTTAACTGCTTTTCTACAGTAAACTTTTTTTTTCATTTATTGGAATGCAAAATTTAGCACGGTTATCTCTCACTTGTCTAGATCTACCAATTTGGGTCACACCCAACCCAGATCCAATAGCCGCCATGTCTGATTGGTTATTTTTCCTCTTTTGCCCTTGAATAGTGTTCCACCTCCTCTTGTGTGATTCAATTGATTCCACTAGGTTCCTCCTTAGCAACCTCACTTGCCATCCTCGAAGTATCCGCTGACCATGGCTTCCCTGTCTCTTGTGACATGAAAAGAGAATAATAGAATTATAATTGTAGAACTGAGGTTAAGAAGAGAACTTTTTAAGAGATCTGAAAACCCTAAACCATGTGTTTGGACGCCATTTTTTAAGGGATTTAATAATAACACAAAATATATTCATTATTTATATTACAGCAGAAGAAATATAACTCATATCTTAGTTGTACACTATAACTGAATAACTAAACTATTTTGTATTACTAAACTATTTTGTATTACTAAACTATAAACTATGAAACATTTATATTATAACTGAACTATTTTATAATATAACTAAACTATGAAAAACCAAATCATTTTATTGTAAATTTAGTTATATAATTCATAATCATACAACTAAACTATGAATTATAATATAACTGAATATAACTCATAGTTTAGTTTATATAACTAAAGTTTGTTGAACATGAGTTATATAATTTGTATGAACATGTTCAGTTCACAAAGAGGGATATTCACTAAATATCAATATGACTATATGTTACATAGGATTATATAAATATGAGTTCAATTCATAATGTTCATATACAACCCGTCCAACTCATTGCCTCTTGCTTGCTCATAATAAATAAAGTCAATTTCTTTACATGCTTTGGTTTTTAATTTAATATGATTATAACTCACATTTATTCAGGCGTTTCATTTCAAAGGAGAAAATAGGTAGAGATTTTAAAGAATCAAGAAATAAAGATGAGTGGGTATGGAAGAAGCAGATGATGAGGAAATTGCAATGAAGAAGAACCGATTGTGGATCCTAATGAAAGAAAACCTCTTTTACACCCAAAGCATAAAGGTTCTACCAGAAAGCCTTCTTTGGCATGGTAACATTTTACTAAAGAAATTCTTTTTAATCTCGATCTTCCAAAATGTATCTGCAACTATTGTGGTGGCAATTAAATATGTGAAAATGCATTAAACAATTATACGGTTATGTTCCAATGGCAAATTCATTCTTATATATTTTTGTATATTCATATAATAAATTTAGTTGTTAATGATGAGCTAAAAGAAATTAGTAGTACTATAATTGGAATTCATACATTGAGTTCACGAATTGTTGAGGCATTAGTTACTACTCAAAATTGGTTAAGGTCCAAACCAATTTTTGTAAATCATCAGACCAAGTTTCCGCTTGATAATGTGAATTACTATGATGTAGTCTTCTAAGGTAGTACTAGTGTTTGTAATATAATCAAGTTCCTCAGTGATTTACATAAATACATTAATCTACTTGTTTGACATGTTGTAGAGTTTGTATGTGGATGTGATTTTGCATCATCTTTTACTTTTACTATAGGTAATTCGTTGTCACTATTTTGAGATGGTCAGGTTTTTTTCCACCTTAATTTATTAGTTATTTAATTATTGATGCATATATAAACCATATTACAACCATCATATATAAGTTGATGCATACACAATTTATTCACACATAGTTTATATACACATAATTATTTATATATAAACTAGTGCACACTGAAGTTATAAACATTATAAATATACACATGAAAATGGTTATAATGAAGTTATATTATTTATAAATTATAATGAATATAAGTGAATATCTTACATATAGGTAATTTTTGACACACATATTATAAATTGCATATAGGTCATAAATTTCAAGTGTATCATAACTTCAGGGATTAAATACTGATGTTTCCTAACATTAAGCCATCACTAATATATATTGATTAATAAATTGCATATAGGTCATAAATTTCAAGTGTATCATAACTTCAGTGATTAAATACTGATGTTTCCTAACATTAGGCCATTACTAATACAAATTAAGTCTGTAGGTAAGTATATATATTTAACATTTAAAATTTTAAACAAGGAATACCTAGTTTGAAGTAAGTATAGTAACTCGGCTATGGGATTATCATATACAAACTTTTAAGTTGAACTAATGAACTATGTATGTATAAATGAATATATTCATATATAATTATTCAATTACTATATATGTAGTTACATATTAAGTATGAACTTAGTATATAACTGGACTATATGTAAATGAACATACTTATGAGATTACATAGTAAGTAACTAATGTAACCGATTATTTATATTCGGTTGTATGCCATAACTGAATATAACTGAACTATATGGATATTCAGGTTTATTGAAGTACATGACAAAAGAAATAAATTGATGCAGCATTATTAACTTGTCTTATACAATATGCGATGCAGGTATAACTTTTGTTTATGTCATAGCAGTAAAACAACTGTTATATATACTACATTGTATCACCCAAAATTATAATGTAATCATCATTATCCAAGTATTAATAAAATCATTAAAACTTTGTAATTTTCTCCATATGGTATCAGAGCCACAAACTTTCTAACGACATTTGATTGCCTTTCCATTTACTCCATCAGATATTCAATTATTACTTGGAGAAGGCTGCAACTACGATAGATCATCAGAGAAGAACTCTCATCATCTGAATTACTCTACTCATGATCTTACATTCCTTTCTTGTATTCATTTCTAAAAATTTTAATAAATTAATCACTAACCTTGCCAAGAAACTGTCCAAATTTCTCATTACTCAGTTTCTGGCTGACTTTAGAACATCTATCAAAATATTGAAATTTCTATTGATTTCGTTATCAAGTTGTGCCAAGAAACTCCTGTCTTTAATTTTTTTTACTAAATTTATCACTAAGCCTTGCCATGAAACTTGTATGCCACTAATTTTATTTTAACATTATTTAGGATAGTCAATTTGATATATTAAATAAAATAATGTAAATCGTTAAGGAAAATGAGATTTGATTGATTAATAAGGTTGCACCTTAATAAACTAATAAGAAAATTTTGGAAAACTAAACTTATAAGAGAAACTATGAGGAGGTAAAAATAGGTAAGTTCATCCTTTAACCTTTAAAACCTTCTCTCCCGCATTTCATTCTCACTTTTCACAAACTTAAACAATCAAAAGAAAAACACCAAGGCCAGCCATAACTCAAGCCAAAGGATCGAAATCAAGGGGAAGAAGCTCAGGGATACTAAGACCAAATCAAATATTAACTCCAATAGTTAATCTAAGGTAAATAATAAGTGTTCCATCTCTAAAAAATTTAAATATGACTATGGGTAATATCCGAAACATTGAAAGATTTTTCTAAGATATGGTTGAATATTCATTGTTTGGATAGAATAATGAATTAATTGATTTTTATGAAGTTATTTAAATGGGTTATAAGGGTAAACTTAAGATTTTAATCTCCAAATGCTTTGATTTTCTCATATGTTGTATAAAACATTATTTAGGGATGAGTTTTTTATTAATAATTTTCCAAGTTATATAGATTGTTTCATGAATTTTCTAAATAGGAAATAATTTAACTTTGGGTTTTAATTATTAAAATAATTAAATACGGTTTTTTGCTCTAAAATTTTTATATGGTGAAGAGAAGGATATTCTTCAATTTTATGAATTTTTCGAATTTTTTTCAAGTGATTTCAGTTTATTGTGAAATTTTTATGCTAGACAAGAATTTAAATGGATCGTTAATTAAGGGTATTATTAATTGTTTCGAAGTATGTTTTAGGACTTGAAATTCTGAGTGTGGAAGATTTATGTAAGGCTTTGGGTAAAGAACTTTTATTATCCACTTAGAATTTTCCAAAGTATAATATTTAGTGAAAAGTATTTACTTTTAATAGAAATAAACTAATTTTCATGAAGGTCGAGCCGATAAGGATGGAAGCTTATGATGGCTACTTAGGTAGTTATGAGTTGGTTTCATCAATGTCAACGCCGATATTGTCAGCAACCTATCCTGAAAGGCATAGCCTTATCATGATTATCGAAATGCTATAAATGATGCCACATCTCAACTCTTCGTTTCTTTTCCAAATCAAGGCAATGACGCTACCTATTATATCTTCGACTCTATATGAAAAGTGATATAGTAGTCGAAGTAAATTAAATGTAAAAGTTTTATAACATCGTCGAGGGTCTTTGGGTCGGTGTGCATCAAGGTTAGTGAACTTAGGTTTTGTGTTGGTGCCCTTAGCCATGACGTCGCAACTTACCTTTTCAATGCCAAAGAGGCTTGTATTTAGATTCAAAACTATTTTAAAGGGCCGAAGAGGCCTATGATATAGAGGGTTGACTACCCTATATTTTCAACAGTTAGCCATATAACTTATAAAGATTTTAAGTTTTAGTTAGTAGGTGGATAGCCTATGTAACAACTCAAAAAAATAAGCACTTCATCTTAGAATATCTCAACTGTTGGGAAAATGATTAAATATTGAAAATATGATTTTATAACCTTATTAAACACTTTTTAATTAATAAATAATGTCAGAAAACTATTTTTGAAATGTGTTTACAAAATTATATTCTTTGATTAAAAACTGAAAATGTAACCAAAAAACATTGTATTAAAAATCAATATTTGTTCAGTTGTTGGAATAATTGCACACTTATAGTGTATCATATGAACTCGTTAACAAGTGCTTAAAACCTCTATATCTAACAGTAATTAATTAACTAAAAAACTTCTAGAAAGAGGTACTAATTGGACCCTTGATTTAAGGAGCAAAAGGTGGAGTGACTTAAGGAATTTATGGTGTGTAAGAGAATGGTTGCAAATGATTTCTCGTCCGACCATTTGAGGGCATGGGTTGTCATTTAGCCACTTACTAAAGCCTATGAATAAGCATTCATAGTCACTTGAGATAGTTACCAACGCACTTGAAAAAGTTGCACTTCATTTCACTCTTTTCTCTTCTCAAAACTCTCTAATTTAGAGCAACTCTATCAAACACTCCACAAACTTCTCCAAACTCATGCTATCATCCTAATATAGCATACAACATCACTCCACTACCTTGAAATCAAAAGAAGTGGAGCCATTCTCCTAAAACTTGCTTGGGCCGTGAGCAGTTAGGCATAATATTGCCAAGGCCGTGCACTTTCTAGCCTCTATTCTCTCTTCTTCATGCTTATCTAGGACCATCTCTCTTTTAATTTTGTGCTTGGGTTGTAGGTAGGAAGGTTGTTGTGTTGTTACAAGGTAGAGGTTGAAAGGAGCTAGTTTGATTTGGTTGAAAAGTGAGTTATCTCACTCATTAATCAAAACCATGAAACATGTCACATGTGATAATATTGCTTGATAGTATTGATTTTTATAAACTATAATAATAGTCCATAACTACTTAAAGTTATGACCTCTAATTATATGCTTCGAAAAGCATATGATTTGTTATAGTAGTTGCCTTAAAGAGAATCGAATTGTGTTGTTTAAATTAGACACATTTAAACATTTAAAATGGACATGATTTTTAGTACGTATGTTATTACATGTTTATTAGTTATATGGTATGAAATTGAAATCATATATATGTATAAAATTGAAAGACACTAAATATTGGATTAAATACGGAATTTTCCATATAGCGATAGTCGCTATAAACAGACTTTGAAATCCATTCCTTTTATCTCACTTTTCAAACTCCTTATTTCAATTATTTTCTCGTAAAAATTTTCACATACTTATAGTAGTATAAAAGCTAGTAATAAATGATGTTTTAAAGCCATGTGTTTATAAAACAAAGTTAGGGAAGTTATGGTCCATGTAGCGATAGTCGTTATTGATGTAGTTTTGGAAAATCAGTTTTTAGCAAAGTTTAAAATATTGATAAGTTGGATATTTTATGAAATCTTTTTAAGAGAGTTTTTATAAAAGATAAGTAACTGAGTAAGAAGTTTGAAATGTTTTTATACAGTTATAGTAAGTTTTAAAGAAACGATTATTTCTATTTTATATATACATAACTTGTTTATATATAAATACAATGAAGGTTTTCGAAATCAATATTAGCTATTTTCAAAGTAATATTCACTATAACTATTTGTGTCTTATTTATTAGTAATTTAAAGTTATTTTATTTGTATATAAATTTATAAACCATTTTTAACTAATTTATTAAAATAAGAGCTTTTATATACTTACCTTTCTTAACTTACTTTAAATTCTAATTCCTTTTAAAATAAAACTATTATATAATATATATATATATATATATTTCATTTTAAAAAGATTTTAAAATCTATTTACATAAATAATTTCAAAAGAGTTTTGATTTAAAAGAAGGGATGAAAAGTAACACTTATGTATTGACCTTAGTTTGATTGTTTATGGAAAGAGGTATTATTATGCTTAATGCTAAAAAACCAAATGAGGTAGGCTTCTCTATTTGTGAGGGTCCAGATTGATGTTCGAGTATGGACGAAGCAATAGAGCTCTAACCTACTAGCTTCTCACTTAGTCGAGGAATAGTTAAGTTGGAAGATCAAAAATGTTTTAAGCATATGAACTTTGATCTCTATAAAAAAGCGCTTAAGATCGATAGTTGATTAGTCGACTACGTTCTTGACTAAACTTAATTTAGGAAGTGTATAAAAGGCTTCGTGGATTTATACTAATGAGAACCCCCCGGGTGGAGCATTGGTATGAAATGCCTCTATCTTTCAGTTACTTCTAAAAGAACCGAAATTAATTTAATAGGAAGTTAATCAATTAGTTTTGAAGAGTGCAGGATTGGTAAGTACTTTACTTGCCGAATACCACTTAAAAATTATTATATAATTCAGTTTGGGAAGAGGTCATTGAAATGCATTCTACTCGAGTGATGAAGGCTCATATGAATGGTATCGAAAGTAGCCTCAATGTCAAAAAACTGATTAAAACAGATTAGGCTGCACAATCCTCGGTTCAGCTAATCAGAATAAGGGGTACATCAACTCCACTTGTCTAGATATGCTTATAAATGTTGCTAGCGGGAGTTGTTGATACTTGGTCCATTTGTTAGGGCATAGGCTAGTTGTGTTTTCCTTCTAGTATATTTTATCTAGAGATATACGACATTTGGGAAGGTGTCTTCTGATCTTTATCATAGGAGATCGGTTTTATTAAGGAGGTCTCCATGAAAAATCAATCTATACAAATGTCTCTTAGCGGTTTTAAAATGTACTCTAGTATGTTGCGGTATAACAAATGTAAGTATAACAGCTATTTTCATATTTATATTACACACCTTAGACATTATCTATAATATCACCTAATGTATATATCAATTAAGTTGGTTCTTTCGAGGGGAAACTAATTCGGTGATTTGGTTGGTCTCGAAAGTACCATTATGTGTTTATATGCATTTCGGAATTTCTCATAGCAGACTTATGTCTGACACATTGTGTTTCTTTTCGCAAAATTCCTTGTGTGCTCTTTCGTGTATATTGAGTAAAGCAGGTCCTAGCGTTGGATGTTTCAATCTTATGGAGACAAGCTGCATGCTTCCACCTATCGATCTACCTATTTTCATTTATATTCACTATTATACATGTATTCAGTTTTGTGAGGACAAGCAGCTATAACTGTCTACGTTGATCATAGTACTTTGTCATTTTTTAACTTTGAGATTCATGTATGTTGGATTAACTCTTTGTAATACACTTTTGGTATATTATATATTATCGTTCGACATGTGAAATTCTGATATTTTGTTCTTCTTTCTTGCTCTGTTTCTATTTTCTTTTATTTTTCCCAAACTTTCAATCTTTCTGGCACTTGGGTGCTTGGCATACAAATACAGTGGATGTATTTAGTGCTGACATTCGGGGATCGAAATGATGATTGTTACATTGTGGTATTAGATCCCGTGGTTGAGCAAACATCTTAGCTTTGGTTTGGTATGGCTTATTAAAGATAGGGTAAGTGATGCCCTAGAATGAGTCAAGAGTATTATACATATGAGAGCGTATTCATTATTTGAAAAAATAGACTTTTAAAATCTTTTCTTAAAGGTATTCTCTTCATAATAACCCCTTTTCTTTCAAAATCAAATCTTTCTATAATTAATCCTTTCTTAGTAATCTATTCTTAGTGATTCATTCTTAGTATATCCTTCATTTGATATAACTCCATCTTGAAGTATTCTAAAGATGTTTTGGTATATTTAGGTACTAAACTATGAGTACTCATGCTGGAACTGCTAGAGGTCGTAGAGCTAGTATCATCACCAATGGTGGGACTCGGGCTGCAAAGAATGTTGCTCCTGTAGCCGAACCTATGGAGAATGTGGTCAAGGAAGTAACAAAAAGTTCAACCCCCAATGTACTTTTCTTCACTCTATCGAGATTTTGAAAGGCTTGGTGGTCAGAGATTTGGTGGGACTGAATTGATTGGTGTGAGAGGATCTTTAAAGATTTGGTGTTGGGTGATGCTATGAAGCATCGTTTGGCTTCTCTTCATCATTCTAATGCCGCCATGGATTGGTGGAGTTCTATTACTATGATTGTTCCAAAAAATGACTTCTCTTAGGCTCGGTTTATGAGGAATTTGAGAGGAAGTCTGTACCAGAGGCAGGGAAGAACTTGTTGTTTAGAAGCTTCTTGGATTTTAAGCAAGGTACTATGACTACCGTGGAGTATGAGAATGATTTTAGCGCATTGTCTCATTTTAGGCCTGATATGATAGACACGCCTTTGAAGAAGAATGAGATGTTTATTGCTGGTAAACGTCTCGATTTTAAGCAGAATATGACTGATTATCTTGTGGGTTCATTTGTTGATTTAGTAAATATGAGGTTGGGGTTTGAGAGCTTGGCACCAAATATTATTTCTACAATGAAGCCTATTGTTTCTACAGTAGCTAAGGATAAGAAGTGCAAGTTTTAGGAGTAGAAAGCTAAGGTTGTGTGCAATAAGTGTAGGAAGGTAGGGTATTATGCTACCAAGTGCAGGTCCGGTGGAGGGGAACCAATAGTTAAGGCACCAATAAGGAAGGTACCTCGGTTTGCCGTTGGGGTGCTACAGTTTCCATCAGATTGGTCATTTTGTTAGGGATTTTCTTATGCTTAGAATAGAGGAGCAGCCTAAGACCTTTGCCATTACTACAACACCTTCCACTTCAGCAGCACCTAAGGGGAAACAGGTTCTGAAAGGTACTCTATCTATTTCTAGCATTCCTGTTCATGTCTTGTTTGATATCGGTTCTTTTCATAGCTTTATCTCTTATAGTCTTATTAATAAACTTGGTATAGAACCAATTATGGTTTATGATTCTATTCGTGGGTCAAATCTAGTTGGTGCTTCAGCAAATTCGTATGGTATGTGAAGGAATTTGGATTTCTTGTTTAGATCGACTCTTTCCATGTGATATGTTCGTTCCTGGTTTTATGGTTTTGATGTTCTTCTAGGGATGGATCGGTTATCTCATTATCATGTCATCTTAAATTGTGAGAAAAGGACTTTTAAGCTTAAGGAGCAGAAGAGGGTTCAAATCTTATCTTGTGAAGATCATAGTTCTCGTATGAGCGGTTTTCTGTATTTTCTTGATGTGTCGAATAAGGTATTCTTTAATGTATTCAAGGAGGTCTCTGATTTACCTCCCTATCATGAAATCGAGTTTCGAATTGATTTGCTTCCTGGTGCTAAGCCTATAGTATTTCCTGTTCATAGACCATGTCCAAAGGAGAATTCAAAGTTAGCCATTTAGATTAGTAACTTGCTACAAAAAGGTCTTATCTGACCTAGCCATTTGAGTTGGAGAGTGCTCGTCATTTTTGCCACTAAGGAGGATGGTTACTTAAGGCTCTGTGTTAATTACAGCGAGCTTAATAAGCGAATTACTCAAAACTAGTATCATTTGCCCAAAGTGGATGACATATTTGACCAGCTCCATGGAGTTCACATATTCTCTCAGCTTAACCTTGCTATAGGTTATCATCAATTAAGGGTAGCAGAGGAAAGTGCACCCTTGATAGCTTTTCATTTTCATCGATTTTAGGAATGGTTGGTTATGCCATTCCGTCTAACCAACTCTCTAGCTTATTTTGTTGACTTGATGAATCGTGTCTTTTGCGATGTCTTAAACAACTTTGTGCTTTTTTTCATCGATGATATTCTAGTTTATTCCACGATCGAAGAGGGGCATTCTCAACATTTGAGGATTATGTTGGAGACATTGAGAGAACAAGTTCTTAAGGATATGTTCTCAAAATGTCATTTCTGGTCATCGGAGGTTAGGTTCTTGGGGCATGTTGTTCCTGAAAATGGTATTTCTGTTGATCGAGCGAAGGTTACTGCTGTTCAGGATTGGAAGAGACCTGAAAGCTTAACATAAATTCAAAGCTTCTTGGATTTGGCTGGTTACTATTGGAGGTTCATTCAAGATTACTCTAATATTGCTTCACCACTAACGACTTTGACAAAGAAAGATGTCAAATTTCTTTGGACAGAGAAATGCAAAGTAGCATTTAAAAAGTTGAAGAAAAAGTTGACTAGCACCCCCATTCCGACTATTCCGAATGGAGGTGAAGGTATTACTGCTTACACTGATGCTTTTGTAACAATATTGGGTGTTGTGTTGATGCGACATGGGAAGGTAATTGCTGATGTAAGTAGGCATCTGAAGCCGCATGAGACTAGATATGTGACGCATGATTTAGAGCTTTTAGCACTGGTATTTTCATTGAAGATATGGAGGCATCATTTGTTGAGTGAGAAGTTTGAGCTTTATTTAGACCATAAATCTTTGAAGTATATTTTTACTCAAAAGGTCTTGAACTTAAGGCAGCAAAGTTGGTTGGAGTTTCTCGCAGCATAGATCTTAAGATTTCATATACGCCGTGAAAAGCAAATGCCTTAGCTGATGCATTGAGTAGGAAGTATGTTATTATGGCTAGCATGGTGGTTCGTCCAACGCTTTTCAGTCATATAAAGGAAAATCGGTAAAACAATAGTCATCTTGCCTAGCAGCTAAAGCTAATAGTGCAAATGTTACTCCAAAGAAGTATCCAGGATTCGAGGTTGATGATCAAGGCATTTTAAGGGTGAATGGACGGCTGTGTGTTTCGAATACTGATGGCATCAGATATGAGGTTTTTACAAAGAGTCATCATTAGAGATTGATAATACATGCAAGGGTCTTTAAGATGTACCAAGATATGAAACATGCTTTCTGGTGGGTAGGTATGAATAGAGACATTTATATCTTTGTGAGCAGATGTGCTAACTACCACTAGGTGAAGGGTAGTCATCAGAAGACAACCGATTTGCTTCATCCATTGGACGTCCTAAAGTGGAAGTAGGAGAAGATTTCCATGGATTTTATTGATGGTTTTCCTAGATCAGGAAGAGGTAATGGGGGCATCTGGGTTATTGTTGATAGATTAACTAAGAGTGTCCACTTCTTACCAGTTAAGGCAACGAGGATAGCATTTAGTTGGCTTAGCTTTATGTTAGAGAGGTTGTTAGGCTTCATGGAATTCTATGTAGTATTGTGAGTGATCAAGGTCTGATCTTCACAAGTCAATTTTGGAAGGATTCGCATGATGTGCTTGGAATAGAGCTCAGTTTGAGTACAGCTTATCATCCTTAGTTAGATGTACAAACTGAGAGGGTGAATCAGGTTTTAGAGGATTTACTTGGAACTTGTATTCTTGACTTTGGATAATCTTGGGAGGATCACTTGCTGCTTGTTGAGTTTTCTTATAGCAATAGTTTTCAGGCGAGTATTGGGATGGCACATTTTTAGGCATTATGTTGAAGGTCATGTAAGTTCCTTTGTATTGGCTAGATAAAGGAGATCACTTAGTGTTTGGACAAAATATGATCCATGGGTCTACGGATAAGGTAGCAGATATTATGAAGCACATGATGGTAGCTCAGAGTAGGCAGAAGAGCTATGCTGATGCGAGGCGCCGAGACCTAGAGTTATCGGTTGGAGACTTTGTTTTTATCAAAGTTTCTCCAATGAGTGGTGTAATTCGGTTTGGTAAAGGATAGAAGTTAGCCCACGTTTTATTGGACCTTTCCCAATTCTGGAGAGGATAGGAACTTTGGCTTATCGAGTTGAATTACCGATGATCGAGTTTAAATGATATTTTTCACATATTTCATCGACGGAAGTATGTGCATGTTCCTACTTTGATTATCGAGAGGTTGAGCTCAATTTGACCATTATAAGATGGCCTATTCGCATTATTGATCATGATACGAAGAGGTTAAGGACTAAGGTTGTGAAATTGGTTAAAGTGTAGTAGAATGAGGATGTTTGAGATTGCACTTGAGAGATAGAGGAGAGTATTAGAGCCTCTTATCCAGAGTTTTTTCTTAGGCAGTAGGTTCTGTTGTATCTTATCTTTTATGGTGTACTCACTGCTCGTGGTGGAGTTACTTAGCTTGTATCTTTGTTATATGTGGTTTAAGTAGTATTCTCTATGTACTTCTTTATTCTATTCAATTTATGTTATTCATGTTTGGATTTTGAGGACAAAATATCCCAAGGAGGAAGAATGTTACGATCTGGAAGTACGAGCACTTTATCTTCAAAAATCTCATCTTTTGGGGAAACGACTAAATATTGAAAATATGATTTTATAACCTTATTAAACATTTTTTAATTAATAACTAATGTTAGAAAACGTATTTTTAAAATGTGTTTACAAAAATATATTCTTTGATTAAAAACTAAAAATGTTACCTAAAAACATTTTGTTAAAAATCAATATTTTGTTAAATTAAGTTGTTGGAATAATTGCACACTTATAGGGTATCATATGAACATGTTAACAAGTGCTTAAAACCTCTTATATCTAATGGTAGTTAATTAACTAAAAGCTTCTAGAAAGAAGTACTAATATGACACTTGATCTAAGAAGTAAAAGGTGGAGTGAATTAAGGAAGTTATGGTGGTAAGAGCATGATTACCCAAGGTTTCTTGGCTGACCATTTGATGGCATGAGGGTCATTTAGCTACTTACTAAAGCCTATAAATAAACACCCATAGTCACTTGAGATAGTTTCCAAAGAACTTGAAAAAGTTTCACCTTATTTCACTCTTTTCTCTTTTCAAAACTCTCTAATTTAGGGCAATTATATCAAACACTCCCCAAACTTCTCCTAATTCATGCTACCATCCTAATATAGCATATAACATCACTCCACCACCTCAAAACCATAAGAAGTGGATCCATTTTCCCAAAACTTGCTTGGGCTGTGAGCAATTAGATATAATATTGCCTAGGTCGCGCACTTTCTAGCCTCCATTCTCTCTTGTTCATGTCTATCTAGGATCATCTCTCACTTATTTTTCTGCTTGGGTTATGGGTAAGAAGATTTTTATGTTTTTTCAAGGTACGGGTAGAAAGGAGATAACTTGATTTGATTGATAAGTGAGTTAACTCATTAATTAAAACCATGAAACATGTCATATGTGATAATATATGTGATGAATATTGCTTGATAATATTGCTTGTTATAAACGATAATAATAGTCCCCGACTAATTAAAATTATGAGCTCTAATTATATGCCTCGAAAAGCATATGATTTGTTAAAGTAGTTGCCTTAAAGAGAATTGAATTGTGTTGTTTAAATTAAACACATTTAAACATTTAAAATGGACATGATTTTTAGTACATATGTCATTACATGTTCAGTAGTGATATGGTTTGAATTTGGAATCATATATGTATATAAAATTGAATGACACTTAATATTGGATTATATATGGAATTCTCCGTATAGTGATGGTCGCTATAAATGCACTTTTAAATCTCTTCCTTTTATCCCACTTTTTAAACTTCATATTTCAATTATTTTATAGTAGAATGTTTCACATACTTGTACTAGTAAAAATCTAGTAATAAATGAAAAATTAAAGCCACGTATTTATAAAATGAAGTTAGAGAAGTTATGGTCCATATAGCAATAGTCGTTGTGAATGCAATTTTGAAAAATCAGTTTCTAGCAAAGTTTAAAATATTGATAAATTAAATATTTTATGAAATTTTTTCAAGGGAGTTTTTATAAAAGAAAAATAATTATTTTATAGGATGCAATAATTTTAGATATGTTTTTGAATAATTATAGTAAGTTTCAAAGAAAAGTTTATTTCTATTTTATATATACACAACTTGTTTGTTTATAAATACAATGAAGGTTTTCAGAATCAATATTAAGTAACTATTTTTAAATTACTATTTCCTATAACTACTTATGTCTTATTTATAAGTGATTTAAAGGTATTTTATTTATATATAAGTTTATAAAACCATTTTAACTAATTTATTAAAATAAGATCTTTTATACATCTTTCTTTCTTAAATTACTTTAAATTCTACTTCCATATTAAATAAAACTACTATAACATATGATATATATATATATATACCACTTTAAAAGGAGTTTAAAATCTATTTACACAAATTATTTCAAAAGACTTTGATTCAAAAGAAGGGATGGAAATTAACACCTATGTATTGACCATAGTTTGATTGTTTATGAAAAGTAGTATTACTCTGCTTAACATTGAAAAACTGAACGAGGTAGACTTCTTTATTTGTTGGAGTCAAGATTGATGTTCGAGTAGGGATGGAGCAATAGAGCTCTAACCTACCGGCTTCCCTCTTGGTTAAGTAATAGTTAAGCTAGAAGATTGGAAACGTGTTAAGTATACAAACCTTGATCTCTATAAATAAGCGCTTAAGGTTGATAGTCGAATAGTCGACTACTGATCTTGACCAAACTTAACTTAGGAAGTATACGAAAGGCTTCGCAGATTTATAATAATGAGAATCTCCGGGGAGGAGTATTCATATAAAATGCTTCTAGCTTTCTGTGACCTCTAAAAGAAGTAGAATTAAGTTAACCGAAAATTCATCGTTTACTTTTGAAGAGTCCGGGATCGGTCAACGTTTTACTTGCCGAACCACTTCAAAACTATTATATATTTCAGGTTGGGAAGAGGCCATTGAAGTGGATTCTGTTCGAGTGACGAAGACCCATATGAAAGGTTCTAAAAGTAGCCTCGACATCAAAAAAAAAGATTAAATAGAGTAGGCTACACAATCTTAGGTTTAGCTTACATGAATAAGGGGTACATCAACTCCAATTATCTAGAGTATGCTTATATATGTTGCTAGTGGAGTTGTAGATACTTGTTCCACGTGTTAGAGCGTAGGATGGTCGTGTTTTTCTTATGGTATATTTTACCTAGAGATATACGACACTCGAGAAGGTATCTTCTGATCCTTGTCATAGGAGATCGGTCTCATTGGGGAGGTTTCCGTGGAAAATCCATCTATATGAACATTCCTTAGTGGTCTTAAAATGTTCTCTGATATGTTGTTGTGTGACAAATATAAGCATCATAGTTATTTTCATATTTATATTACACACCTCAGACATTATCTATAATATCGCATAATGTAAATATCAATTGAGATGGTTCTTTCAAGGAGAAATTATTTCGGTGATTCGTTTGGTCTTGGAAGCACTGATATGTGTACACATTTCTTAGTTTCTTATACCAGACTTATGTCTAACATGTGGTGTTTCTTTTCCCAAAACTCTTCGTGTGCTCTTTCATGTAGATTGATTAAAGAAGGTCTTAGCGTTTGATGTTTCAAACTTATGGAGACAAGCTGGATGCTTGCACCTATATATCTATCTACCTAGTTTCATTTCTATTCACTATTATGTATGTATTCAGCATCGTGAGGACATGCATTTATAGCTGTCCAAGCTCATAATGGTACTTAGTCATTTTGTAACTCCAAGAATCATATATGCTGGACAAACTCTTTGTACTGCATTTTTGATATATTATATGTTATCGTTCCACATGTGAGGTTCTGATATTGAATTCTTCTTTCCTATTCTATTCCTCTTTTCATTTGTTTAACCCTAACTTTCTATCTTTCTAGCTCTTGGGTGCTTGGCATGTGAATACTGCAGATTTAGTGTTGAAATTCAGGGATCGAAATGGTGATTCTTACAACCTATAGTTTATGAAGGTCAACAACATCATCTTCGACATTGTTTTAAAACTGTGTATATGTTATGATTAAAGGCAGAGAGCCTAAGACCTCTATGTCGACATTTTTAATGCCGTCGACATTAATCTATAATAAATTATTAAAGGGCGGAGAGCCTAAGTTTTCTACTTCGACATCGTCATTGGGGATAAAAATACCGTTTTAAATTGTGAACTTCGATGCTATCATGGGGATACTGATGTAGATGAATTCAACATTGATTTAAAATTTAAATTATTAAATAGCGGCAAGCCATGTGTCAAATGATTTTTGATTTCAACATTGGGAATATTAACGCTTATTTTTACTGACTTCGACATAGATCATTTGGGGGTACCAATGTTATGTCACTTTTAAATGTTATAACTATAAAGGGTATATATGGGTAACATGAATTAAAATGAAACATGGGGTAACATGAATTAAATTGGTACATGTGGATAGCATGAATTAAATTGAAACATATGGGTAGCATAAATAAAATTGTAAATTGATGGGTTCATAGTCATCCTTGGAAAACTAGGGGATGTGAGATGGATAGTCTCTATGTAACGACCTACCTTTTCGGACGGTTTAAATCAACAATAAACCACACTTGTCAACTCAAACCGTTCAAAATGGAAGATCATTAATGGGGTAAATAAGAAAATAAGAGAAAAGAAGGAAGAATAAAACACAGAATCTCGCAGCAAAATGATAAAATATAATAATCAAATAAACAGTTCATGAAGCTGTTTTACAAATAACATTTGATTACACTTTTAAAATATACCAAAGTTATACGTATAGCAGGAATAAATAAATAATGCAATGGAACAACATGATATAGTGGAATATTAATAATAATAATAATAATAATAATAATAATATAATACTAAACTCCGTCTTCGTCCTCCAGAATATTGTTTTCAACACTGAAAAGCTCAGGCTGATCCGAGCGTAATGAAAAGACAAAACACTCGAGTCAAAACTAAAACATCTTATGTAAGTTAAATCAAAATAAGTAAGTATGAGTGTAACAGCTTCAGAGATGTTTATTAGATTTTACATCTCCTATCAAGTGCCTAATGTGTGCAATAACTTAAAAGATGTTCGGGACTCCATCTCCTAAGACCATTAAACTATCTACATACATCATACAATATGTTATTACAATATGTCTACAATAAAGTAAAGTATTAAAATAGCGTTAAGGTGTTACCCATATCTCCCTTAACACATTTTTATATAAATACCATAGTCAATATAGATACTATAATTCCCTCCAAACTAGTAGGATAGTCAGGAAGCACTCCAGGTGTGGTACAAACCGAAGTCGTAGTGGGTGCGATCAGGATAAACATGACAAGGCATGCGAGGCAATGCCCAGGGTAGGATACTACCATTTTACACTACTGGACCGTGGTAACACATAGCAGCTACTACCGCCCACCAGGGAACATAATCCCAAAATCAAATCAAAGGGTGGCCACCAAATCAATCACAAAGCCATAAATATGGTATCAAAGAAATATGCTGATAGGGGGGCGACCCCACTTAGCTCGGTATAGCTCATGTTTTAGTCATTTTAGTTATGACCTGATAGTCAAGGCTATCCATCATCGTTCTCTTACTTTATTCCAGTAGCATTCGCCAAACCATCCTACTTCATTCTGGATTCTCCATACGTGCACAGTTGTTAAAGTGGTTTTCAGTATTGGTAGTGAGTATGACAATATTCGATTTCGGTCTCTTTAACAACTAAACGCTTATTTCACACCGGTTGGTTCTTTTACATTTCCAAAACCGATTCATTTTGATATCAAAATATCATATCATATCACTTCAAAATCATATCACTTCCAAAATCTTATTCACTTTATATCATATTCATTTTCAAAATCATAACTACAAAATAGGTGAATCTCCGATGATGAAGAAAAAGAGAAATTATATGTCGACCCTTGTCATAATAAAATTTGAAGTTCTCTGTTAATTTTCGAATACAGCATCCAACTATTGATAGACCTAGATACTCTCCACCTCTCATCTCTTACCTTTTTTTTTCTTTATATGAGATGAATTTCTTTAGGACTTCTTATTCTCCGAATTGATCTCTCTGAAGTTCATCTTGTTAGCACGGATGCTTTATCTTCTGATAAAGGCCACTTTGATTTGTCTGTTTCTTCTAACGTCATTGAGAAGTTCGTGCCACCCAAAGCTCTTTCATCATCTATTGCTTCCAAGGTAGAAGATGATTTAGCACTTGCCAAATCAATGAAATGAAAAGTTTCTAGTATCTAACTTACTCCTCCATGGCTTCCGTCAAAAAATTTAAAGAAGTCCGAGCTAGCTGCACCTCTGCCCATGGTTCCTACTCTAGCGTCGTCACTACTGTGACCACTCTTCCAATTCAGGATCCTCCTATCGATACTTCTTGTCCTTCTCTCCATAAGTCTATTACTTCTTTACAACAAGCCTTGGGACTTAATGCTCCATCTTATGGGGATGTTCCTCCTCCACTATATCTCAAGGCAGGATCCCCTTCTAATACTAATTTTGCGGAATGGCTAGCAAACATTTTTCATTCTCCTATTTTCACTCCACCAAGGCCTTTAGAAGCCTTTTCTTCCCTCTTTTCCATGGAAGTTTGGGTTTTCCTCCTAAAAACTCTTGTTCAAGCATGAATTCCTTTTCTTTAAATATGTACACTAATAGCTTCCTTACTTTTATTAATTTTATAGCACGATTCTTTTTAGATCGAGCAATACTTATCTAACTTCCAACGGTCGTCCTTGATTTCTTGTTAAAGTATGTCTTTCCTATAGGAAATGAACTCCTCATTGTCTACGAAGGTAGCGACTCTTGAAACCTAGCTCTGTGATCTCCAATCCAATAATGAATTGCCTTCTTTTGAGGAGGAGTTACTTTCTTCTAAGGAGTCTGAAAAGAAAAAATCTCATGAGCTGGCAGATCAGGTAAAAACCTTAGAAGATAATTTGTCCCAAGTTCATCAGGATGTCACTGAGCTTTGAATGACCTTGGCTCAGGTCCCCGCCTTAGAGAAGAGTTAGCTAAGAAAAATCCTACTATTGGCAAACAAGGGTCCTCCCTACATGCTATAAAGTCTAAGGTTTCTTCTTTCCTGAATGACACTCTCCCATGGTGGAAGAAGTAGTGCAATGAAGCAGCTTTATCACTACGCCATAAATGGCCTTCTGCAACACAAAAAAAATGTTGGGTCAGGCCCAAAAAATGTTGCCATAGGTCTATGGCAACACTTTTCGGGTGATGCAATTTTTGTCGTTGCCTTAGACCTCAAAGGCAACATTTTGACTATCTAAGGCAACATAAGTAATATTGTTGCAATAGAACCCTATTTGGGTCTATAGCAACATCCATATGTGTCTGTAGCAACATTCCAAAATGTTGCTATAGATATTAACTTTCTGAATTTGTGGGGACCACAATGTAGAGCATAGTTGATTTTTTAATAGAAATAAATATTTATTTAATAAAATTCTATTGCACAGAATTTGATATTCAAAAAGTAATTTATTTAAATAAATATTTTATTTCAACATTTGAAATAGTACAAATTCCTGACTCCACTATTTTACAATTCAATGATATATAACACTGATATTCACATATACAGATATTCCTCACTACATCACTCAGTTCACTCATTACATATGCAGTTTCAATTTATACAGACACCGACACTGACAAATATATGACGAGCCGAGTGCCGAGCCGAAGGCGAGCCGAGTAGCGGGTCCAGTCTTCAAGCTCAAGCACATTTGATTTGACTCTGTCTTCAAGCTTGTATCCAGCTGTCCAGTCTTCAATACCTGTCACATATAATTCAAAAGCAGTAATCTGGAAAATAATATTTAACTCGAACAGAAAATGAAAATATTTTTGTTATATTATTTGCCTCAGGTATTTGGGTTGTTTCTTTTCATATTTTTTTTTGACAGGGACCAAATATTTGCACGGACAACCAGTGAATGCACAAGTCAGCTGTTCACAAGTGCATAAGCCAAACATGAATGCAACACATGGATACAAGACAGTATGGAAGACAGCAAGCAAAAGTTCAGGCAAAAATGCACAAAGGAGAATCCAAGTGCACAAAGTAGTACTTAACACAGCAAGCAACATAACATGACCAAGAAATGCATGTACATGGATGAACATACATGCATCATAAGGCTTGGTACAAGAAACTACTCAAGTGCAACTACTCAACTGCAAGTTCATACTCAAGTGCGGCCAGATATGTAGACAAGCCAAAAAAAATGGACACGGCACAAGGTCAAACCCGAGTCATCGACTGGATTCAACTCAGGGCCAAGCAACCAACAAAATAAACAAGAACCAGGTTCAGCAAAATGTAGACAAGCTAGTGCAAGAAACACAGCAGTACACATAGGCAGCCCATCAAGCAAAAACAGTGAATGCATCAGGCATGTACAAGAGAAACATAGGCAGTAATATGATATACAGAGGACTTGGAGCATTAGTTCATGTTAAAGAACAAGGTTAGCATGGTACTAGTTCAGTCCAGACCAAGCAAAACCAACAAAGCTCAACACACATATGTTTGTATATATCGTGGAAACCAAAACTCAATGTTCAGATTAGTCAACGGTTTAATAGAACCAAAGATCACTTTCAAAGTTCTGATTTTCAAAAATGCAGAAGTTTTCAAGTGAAGCAGTTTTCAAGAGGACAACAGAATACAAATACTTCAAGTTCTGGTTTAACAAATGCAGCAAGGTACAAAGGTATGTGAACAAGTTTAACAAAGGTTCAAGTTCTGGTTTAACAAATGCAGCAGAAGGAGCTAACAAGCTCAGATCAGAAATCAAAAACAAGCTAGTGAACCAAAATCCAACATACCAAATAATATCACATCGCAATTCATCATCGGCAAAGCAAAATCAAGCTAGTGGACCAAAATCCAACATACCAATACATCATCGCAATCCAACATACCACATTTCTCAAAGTCCAACAGAAAGATTAAACTCGAGATTATAAGAAATAAAGCCTATAAATAAATCCCAATTCATCATCGGCAAAAGCGTGCGAGTGTAACCAAAATTGAGAATAATCAAGTAAACCAGAAGGCAGAAAACATACCAAATAATATCACATCGCACCCGACGACGAAGTCAAAGTAATTCGAGCAATCAATCAAGGAGAATGAAGGAGCAAGCTACCAGGAACGTTTCTTACACTAGATTCGATCAATCAGAGCATCAAAGCAACTGGAATCGCGTGCCCTAGTTTTCACAGAGAGGAACGAGAAAGAAAAATCGCGTGCCCTAATTTTCACAGAGAGAGGAATGAGAAAGAAAAGTAAAGCGGGAAATGGAAATTGGTAAGGTGTGGATCGATGGTGTGAATCGACGGTTGAGATTTTGTTTTAAATGGTGGTGTGGATCGCTGAGGTGTAAAAAAAATTTAAATTTTTTTAATTAGAATATATCTATGGCAACACTATATAAAAATGTTGCATCGTGTTACACTTGTTTAGCTAGAGCAACACATTTTTATGGCTAAGGTAACACCAAAAATACAACGTTGCAGTAGGACCAAAATTTTATAGCTGTCGCAACATTTTAGTTAGCAACACCTTGCAAAAATGTTGCAGAAGGTCATCTATGGCGTAGTGTATTCACTATTTATAAGGATAACGTTGATCAATACTCAAATTTGGACTTTCCTTCACTCAGCATTGTAGAAATGAATTTAAAAGGAAGTTTGACATTCTCCTAGATTACATCCCTAGAGATTATTTTGAAGTCGAAGATGAAGCTATTATTTATCCTTCCAAGTCTTTGGCTACCGACAACATACCATCAAACGATGACGAAGAAGAATCACAGAATATCAAAGCGGATGAGAGAGATTGAGATCACGATGACGACGATGACAATGATGGAGTTGGTGTCCCTGCCCGAGATGATTCACCAGGAGGAGGTGCAAACAATGGTTCAAGCCAAGGCATGCCTGGAACCTTTCAAGGTCAAAGCTATACTCCTAATATTCCATCTTCTAGTGCTAACAAAGAACTTAACAAATATTCTTCCTCTACACCTCCTCCTCACAAGCCAATGTATGCTGATTGGGCAAGATGGACGAGTCACCTTCTGATGTTCCACATGTTCAATTTTTTAGGCCAAAAGTCATAGCGACTCCTCCACAGGTGTCTTATATTAGCTTTCTTGTCATTTGTTTTTTATATACATATATGGACATATAGTCGATTGTTAATTTTCATATATCAATTATCAATGTAGAAGGGCCAATAGGAATTACATAGGGATTATATTAGATAAAAAGAAAGCAGAAATTTTATGACTTATCAAAGAAGGACAAAGGTTGTGTAAAGACCTGACTGAATCAATTGAGAGATATGTGAGAATTCTAAAATGTCTCTGTTATCTTAAGGATTTAGGAATATAAAGGTTGTGCCCCTCCTTTGGAAATCACACTTTCACTAGGATAAATTTTGTAAGGAAAATAAAGAATTGACCATGCACTTTTGGATGCTGATTTAGGATAGACCAAAACATATGAAGTGCTTATACCTTGTATATGCTCGATTTTCTATTAGTGACATCACTTTTCTGGGTCACAATTGTGGGGGGCTGATTAGGTTCCTTCATAATAGGTACTTGAATATACACATATCGGATCCTTATCCTAGGAAGTGTTGAAATTTTCCCAAGGTTCTAACTGTGCCTTTAACTGTTGATACCTTACCTTATGATAAGGTTAAATTTGACAAGGATAGATTTACTGCTCAGTATTACAAAGAATCTATTCTTTATGAACCTTTGTAATGTTGTAAAATAACTATCTTTTGTTGCTAAATCAAAATTTAAATGATTTGATGGATTTTGTGTTTTAATATACTCAATATCAATGTGTAGGTTTCTAAATTTAGTCATGTTAATTCATCTTCACCCAGTTCAAGGGATAAAGTAAACTGATCAGATTAAAAAGGACATTCAAAGAGAATTTCTCCTTGATGAACAAATCTCACTAAATAAAATACTTCTTCCTTCGGGATCTCTACGACATGTATACACAAGTGTGGTACATGGTTCCAGATTTAGATTTCTCTTTTTTGGAAAACCACAAAAACCAATTCTTGCATAATATTTGAACCAACTATGCCCTGTTATTATGCAGCGGACTTAATCCTCCTCCAAAAGAATGGGACTACACCCCTGGTTAATACCCCTTCTAACGTCGAGGCTCCTTTTAGCTCTACATTCCCCATCTCGCCTTCTTCCTTCCATAAGATTCAAGTTATCCTTTATATAATTAGAAATTAGTTGTGTTGTATCACTAAAGATTATTATTTTTACAAATGTAATGGTTTCTTGGTTATTAATGATAATCCTGCAACCTTCGATATTTCCTTCCCTCCTTTTTTTGAAAGTTCCTTATTACTCACTTTCTAATTAGGGCAAAGAATTATCTCTTCTCTGAACAACCCTAGTCTTAACCATTGTTAAAAGAACATTCAAGTTAAACTAATGGCAACTTTAAAAGATCGACCTTCTTTTTCTCTCATTGGCTCAGAATCTATGGATGAGATAGAGGCCAACAAATGGTATGAAAAATATCTCAGCTTGAGATCTATTTTAAAGACTTCTAAGGAGATGGCTAAGGATCTTAAAAAGAGTCTCATCAAAGGAAGATGAAATCTCGAGACTGATGGGTAGGCTCAACTTATTCTCTAATTCCTAACAACAATTTGATCATGATGTAGGAATCGCTCAGTTAAATCAATGTGTTTTTTATTTAGAAACCAGTGTGATGAAATACAAAATGAATGTCAATTGTATGAACTCATATTACATAAGGGTGAATAAGGACTACCCACTCCCATCTAATTTAATCTCTTAGGAAAGCATATTTACATAGATCTTTTTCATCACATTGGGGCACTCGGTACGTGATAGCGGTGTATTTAACTTATCTTGAAAAGGGGAGTCCAGTGAAATTGCAAGGCTAAGTAGGTCCTTCAAATTAGAGTGTAATCAAAAGATAAAGGACTACTGGAACAAGAAGTTTACTGACACTTTTTTGGAACTTAGATTGGTAGTCAAGACTTTGGAACGTCGATGTAATGTACTTTTGTTAATGATTAAAATACTTGACAATAATAAAAGCAAGTTATCTCATATGGCTTCCTAAGTAAAATGCTAATAGAACTTATGAGAAAGTGCTATTGGTTCATATCGACTCCATCGAGGCTCTCAATTTCATCCTCATAAAGACAAGAAATTAAAGAAATATCTTCGTGTAGCTATTTGGCATATCATTGTTCCCCCTACCGCACTAGAAATATAGACGAACGAGGTAAAATAGCTTAAAGATCAACTAGAATTAATGCAGTTTTATTCTAGTAGGGAATAACAACTTGATTCTCTTGTTGATTACTTAATTGAAATAATGGTGGCTTTTGGTCTAAAAATTGATTTTAATTTTAAGCGTGGATAGAAATTGTAGAATGAGGAAGGCGATCATTTCTAGTTGTCGATGGTATCAACACTTTTCCGGTATGGTTGTTCCAACGTTTTAAAAGATATTGGGGGACCTTGATTTTATATAAGGATGTGGGCTCGACTAATGAACATTTTGTCACTATAGATGTTGTTGGAAAAGGGAAGGAATTGGTTTACCAGAATCACCCTCTTCCTCATCTTTCAAGGCAATGAGTTCAAAAGATGTATTTTGTTGCAAAGAGGAAATTATTATGGAATATTATTATGTAATGTAAAGAATTATGAAATTTTATTTAATGAAGTTATGCAATCACATCATGGCAAGGCATTGTATGTATGTAGAAATAAACAAAGTATAGCTTCGTTTTTCTCACCAACATTGTTCCTGCATTCATAAATATCCTGAATGCCCTTAAACAGTAAATTTGATAAGTTGAAGGCTTGCTTTGATCGCCACTTCTTACATGAAAGCAATGGTCCAGAGGATTTTTGCCCTTCTGGCCTTGGATGCGTGCTTTGGCCAAGCTTGACGGTGGGACCAAAGGATTAATTAATCATCACTCTTTGGATGGGTGCTCTGACCTAGCCTTGCGATGAGATTAAAGGCTTTTCGTCCATCTTCCTTAGATGTATGCTTTGGTTAGGACTGGCAATGGACCAAAGGATGAATTGACTAGCACTCTTTATATGGGTGCTCCAGCCAGAATTTATGATGGGATCGAAGGCTTCTCATCCATCTTCCTTGCACGAGTGCTTTGGCTAGGACCGACGATGGAACCAAAGACTTAATTGACTATCATCCTTTGGATGGTTGCTCTATCTAGGCCTTGTGACAAGACCGAAGGTTTTTCCATCTTCCTTAGATGGGTGCTTTGGTCAGGCCCGACGATGTGACCAAAGGCTTAATTAACCATCACTCTTTGGATGGTTGCTCCGGCCAAGCCTTGTAGTGGGATCGAAGGCTTTTGGAATCCATTAAAGCCTCTTATTGTCTGAAGATAAAATTCTAATTGAGGTTGTCTTTTTCACATTACCTTGTCCACTATTGCTCTAACTCCTTGAACATTAAGGTTCTATAAACCCATGTACTTTTTCCTTTTTTACATAATATTAAACGATCCCTGATAGAGCTAGACAATCGTTAGTGCAAATAGCTTTATGATAGTGGTGGTATGATCCTTCCTTATGTCCTTCTTCTTTTCTTGCAATGCTATTGGAGATCCAGTAGTTTAACCTTCCCTTGGTATGAAAATACACTTCTTCTTGAAAGACGAAAAGGGGTGTGACGATTTTGGTTTGGCCCTTTTGCTACAGGATTTCTCGTTTATCTGTATACTTTTTCTAGACATTCTGTTCCCCTAAGTCCTCTTCGGGTTTTCATTTCCTTAATTGAAAATCTCCTCTTTAGAGGCTAGATTGACTAGTTATATTCATTTTAAGCAGATTCCTTAAAATAAGAGTTTAATTCAGTTTCAAAAATAGTTCTTTGTGCTTGTGACTAAATGCTTTGCCTGATCCATAAGAATGAATGTTTTCCTAGTCTCGCATTATCCTTATACATTAGGTTTTATTTCTCTAACCTTGATCTATTGGCAATGGAATAGATTGGATTTATTCCTATATGAAAGGGATTTAGACTCCGTTTATTTGGACTGAATTGAACCACCCTCTTCTTTTCCTCCAAAGTTTGTATCTCTAGCCTTCTTAAGTATAACTCTTATTCTCTGCAATTTTCCAATCGGTTAATAGATATGGTAAATGGTTCAACCGTGGCTTATTTGAACATTGTTGGGATCCAATTTTCATGGTGGAAATTTATGTGGTATAGGCAAACTGAAGAAAAGAGAAAGTCCTCGAGTTTAGCTCTAAATGAAACTACCACTAAATGTTAGAGAAAAATTTGAGCTTTATATGTTTTGAATTATTGATCCCAATGGAATTAAAGGTAATTAGTCAACATAAGCCATATGTTCATAGTAGAGAATTAATCATACACATAAGTCAAAAATCCAAAGAAATCTTGATTGTGCAAATTATCCAAGTACTAATCCTTGATTATGAAGTTCTCGATTCAAGTTGCCTTAACAGCCATGATCTCCAAATTGAAGATTTATTTATAATATAAAAAGCAAAATGGAAAATGCAGAAGAAGGAGAACTAGACAAATTGAACCCCATTTAGGTGAGGGTACAGGATTATTTATAGAGGATTTAGGTTATGGGATTCTTGATATGTGTCACTTCGTTGAGAATAGATGATTGTGATTTACTGATATGGAACAATCGAACCAATATGTGGCACCCCTTTTCTTGACTTATTGAACCAATCTACTTTACATTCTTGCTTTATTCAAGCTTCCAACGAGGTCCTCTGGAGTCATCATTTGATGACTTTAGCCTTTTATTTTGCGCTGGCTTCATGAAAATGCCTCACGAGGGCTCCCAAAGCTTTCATTTCATGATAGCCCTTATATAAATTCCTCATGACAGCTTTGGGTATTTTAAGTTAATATGGCTTTATAAGATTCAACATGATAGCTTTAGGATTCATCTCTTTTAGCTTTAAAAGTCACTTTATAATGGTCTTGATAGACTATCTATGATAGCCCTGAATGCTCCATTATGGTGGCATTATAATAGCTTACCTCTCATACCTCTTTTTATGATGATTTCAAGGAATAGTTCATGAAGGCTTAAATATGTTGCTCCATGATGGCTCTAATGATGGCTTTAATATTCCTTGGTGCTTTAGCCATATATTCCACGATGTCTTTTATAAATTTCCTACAAGAACCATCTTATTGTTGTTTCTCACAAGAGCTTTGATAACCTTATTCTGTTAACTTACAATGGCTGTTATATTCAGACGAATTATTTCTAGCATCACATATATTTAAAGGCGAGCCACTTAAGAAATAGTAAGTTGCATGGATGCATTTTTTTAAAGGGAGAAGATCCAATGACCAAAACAAGAAGAAGAGAGAAATGATGTTTTATATGGTTAAACAAATATTTGTATGGGGGTATAGGTAATAAAAATGCATGTTATGGACAATTCTAAGAAGACTATTCATGTCAAGAAGGGCTAAAGACAGTCGCTGTGAATTATAGTCGACACATATAAAAATTTATATAATTATTATTTAATAGGATATGAACTCATTTGAGTTTTGTTAACACTCGATGGAGGAAAAAATTTAAGATGGAAAAGTGGACTTTCAAATTAGGCTCTTAATTGTGGTTGCTACATACACGAAGAAAATATACCATTTGGGAATTTATGTATATTCAAGTTCAAATATGGGTAAGTTAGAAAAAAAACCAATAAAAATAGTGAAGAAGAAGAAGACAAAACTAGAGAAGTAAGACACGATATTAAGAGTTTGGATTTGAGGATGACAAATAAGTAAATCTCATTTTGATCCTCTATTAATCACCGCATATTGAGTGTATTATCATTATATTTGATATAAAGTAATTTGTCAATGTTTGAAACGTTTTAAAGTAATTTGAAGTTTATACGATAGATTTGGTGATTTTACGGATTTTTGATGATTTAAAACACACATTTTAGGTAAATTTTATCATATGATATCTGATCAATGATTTTAGGATGAATTGATAAATTTGAAGTAGAGTTTGATGTTTTGAACTCAAAATAATAATAATAATAATAATAATAATAATAGATTGGATTTGAGTTATTTGGATGTAAAACGTGTCAAAATGCAACAAAAGATACCTAAACGAATGATCGCAAGGATGCCGTTAAGCTATGTAAAATCATGCAGGTTTGGGCTGAATGGGGGTGGGTTTTTATATAGGTGTTAATATTAATCGTATGACTTATGTGATTGAATGGAGTGTTTCACATGTCGTTTGGAAAAAATTTAGGGTTTAATTTGATCGAATTAATAATTGAGCAGTATGTTTACTGTTTTAATATTTAATGACATATGTATGTATAAATTTAATGATGTAAATGTAACAACCCTGTATTTTGTGATAATTTTAATTGTATATTTTGATTATTTTATTTGAATTCCTGATTTAAAAACTTTTTATTTTCTTATTTTATTAAAATGAATAAAAAAAATTATTTTAAATATAAATTTTGATTTTTATATGAATTATAATTTCAAACATGAATAAATAGAATATTTTCTAAAAATGTGAATTTTGGTCAATATGGTCAAACTTTGACTTTTAATTTAAAATTTAAAATTTAAAATTGTTGAATTTTATCTTTTATTATGAAAATAAATTAAATTTCAAGTATACTGCTTTTCATTTCGTTGAAATCCGATTTATATTATGAAAGTTATGCTTTTTACAATATTGTGTGTAAACTAATTTATTTAACAAAATTGTTTATTTTAATTTATATAAATAATATTTTTGTTTGTTTTAATTTGTGAATATACGTGTAACATGACATGTTATGTATATTTCATTTTTAAAACAATTTTAAAGTATAGTTATAATTTTCAAATGTTGATTGTATATTGTTTACAATTTTTAAAGTCTAGTTTCAATTAATAAGCATTTTCTTATTTATTTTCTATATTTTTCTAAAATATATATTTATTTTCTTTTTCACTTTATTTTTCTTTCTTTTTCTATTTTATTTACTGAATTTTTATTTGTTTAACTTGATTTTAAAATATGGAATACAAAGAGGCAAAAGACCTTTCATTTTCTAGTGGCTTTTCATGTACTTGTCCTTTCATTTGTTGTTGCCTCTTCATTTCATGCTTTGACCATCCACTCTCTTAGGCATTGCCGTGTATCCCATTTCACTTTCACGTGAAAAAATTTCTTTCTCACCTTCAAAACTCTTGGCCAAATTATTTCTGAAAATATTTGTTAATGGCTTCTAATTTCTCATTTTTTTCTCTTCTTCTTTCATGATTTTGCCTTGCTTCTTCTTGCTTTGCTCGGCCTAGCCTCTCCACCTTCATCACCGACCATACCACCATCATCCACCAGCAGCTCCTCCCCCTTTTCTTTGACCAATACTGGTCGTGCCATCCAAATGAAGTCACCACCTCAACTTTGCACAAAACCCCACCATGCAATGCTAGCCGACCACATAACTTCCCCTATCCCTTCATCAATCACTTCAGCCACCCCTTAGCCACCACCACCATCAAGTTCATCTTCTCTATCCACAGCTCCAGCCATGTCCAGATCTGTACTTGACTTTGGCCGAGCCCCACTTGTCCAAGCCGAGGCTAGTTATGCATCCAAACCCTTCACCTTTAGCACTTGACCCATTATCTTCTTCATGTTGTAACCCTTCCTTCACATCACTTGTTGCCATGCCTACATGATACCAAACCTGAGTCTATTGCACCATCATGGTCGAGCATAAGCGTCCTATAGGCCAAGCATTTGGATGGTTAAGGCAAGGTTAAGCTATCTTGTCTTTATTGCTTTTATATTTCAATTTGTTCAATATTGTTTTGTATTGAATATTTATGTTTTCAATGTCTTGTTTTGGTTGTTTACAAGATAATATCTTGGCTCTCTCCACTCACTTGAAACCATAATCGTGTTGTATCATGCCATATCGTGCTTTCTATATTTATTATGTGCATTTGATTGCCATCTCCAGCATTGAAAAGGTGAATATTCACTCATGACATCTTTACTTATATAAATTGTGAAGTGACACCAAGTGAATATGTAGAATCATTATATCATATTATACTTGCCTGTGATATGAATCATATGATGTTAACCCTGCTTATAAACCTGTCATATCATCTCTTACTGCCATATGTTACTATGATGTTCATTTATATCTGTTTTTCACACTGCAAGTTCCCTGTAGAATAGAATCACTATGGGTTGAAATGATACATACCCGAACGGACTTTAGAATAAGGGAAAATCATTATGGGCTGAAATGATAGGCCTGAACGATTTTTATTTATTTCATTCGACTTGGGATTGCGGGTTATAAAACGATAGAACCTAGATTTTTCTTTGTAATTACGGACTGAAACGATATATTATATGTATCACTTGACCTAGGTTAGAAAATATTATACAAACCCGTGGTTATTATATATATATTTTTCTGTAATTTTTAAAGATATTTTGAAGTGTAAATTTATGATATTTTGATTTAAATTGGATTTTAAAAATGATTTTTATAAAGTGTTAGTGATTTTATATAAGTTAAATATGTTCAATAAATGAATGGTTAAGTTGAAATGTTGAAATATAAATTATTTTGAAATTTGTGATTTTTGTTTATTGGAGTTTAAGTTAAGTAAATAAAATATGACAATCTGATTTAAATTTGAGTTTAAAATGACTTAATGAAGTGTTATAGGTTTTTCTATGAATTAAAATGGTTAAATCAATGAATTCTTTAAAGTGTAATTTGAAATATAACTTGGCTTGGAAATGTGAAATTTGGTTTAAAAATAAAAGTTAGGTTAGAAAAAAAAATGGAAATTAAGTTATATTTTGAAATGGTAATTAAAACTTAAGTGTTAAGTAAAATTTTAAATTGCAAAGAATAGAAAATTGTGCAACGAAATTTAATAATTGAATCATTAAGAAATTTGACTTTATGTATAGAATTTTTCTTTATAGAAATCCTAAGTTAAAGGGTATTTAAATGAATATTTTTGAGTGTTAAAATTATGATTTTTTATAAGTTTAAATGGTTTAAATTTAAGCTTAATTGTTGTTGAAATTGCATTGAAAAGCTAAAAATTGAATTAACAGCATTCAAAAATGCTATCATTTCTGAAGTTAACTTAAAATCTGTTGTAAAAGATATTAGAGCACTTTGCAAGTGCTGTAGTTGATGCAGGTGAACTAAAAAGCTAAAATTAACTAGGGGCTATTGCAGCACTTGTTAAGTGTTGTAGTTGCAAAACTTAAACTAAAATCTGAAATTAATAAAAGAGCTATTGTAGCACTTGTTAAGTGCTGCCGTTGGCTGAAATGAAATTTTTGAATATAATTGAACTATTACAGCAATTTTTCTAAATGACGTCTTTGCTGAAATGAATTGTTTTCAAATATAACTTACCGCAACATTTTCTAAATGTTGTGAAAAGCTGAAATTTAAATGTTTCGTAGTTTTTAACCGAATAAATGAACTTGGAAAAAGGCTAAATTTTTGAGAATTGAATATTTGATTTGTAAGTATAATAACTTCATTTTAAAATAGTTTAAATGGAGTATTTTAATTTGAAATATAAACCATTTTTGAAATGTGATTTAGAATGGTAAATAAAATATACAAATGAAGATGTTTGAATTTTGAAATGGTTTGTTAGGAAACTGAATTGAATTAAAACTGATGGTTTGAATTGAATTGAAACTAATGGTTTGAGTTGAATTGAAACTAATGGTTTGAATTTAATCAAATTGAAAATTTAAAAATTTGGAGTTTAATTGAATAAATTTGTAAAATGTAAAGAAATTAAAGGAATGTATCAAATGTATGTTTTCGAAATGTTATGATTTTCAAAGTGTAATGATTTCAAGTATTTTGGTTTCGAAAAGGTTATAATTTTGAAAGTATTATGATTTTTGAAAGGTGAATAAATGTATGAAATGGGAATGATAAACTATTTGATTTGAATATCGTTTTAAAATAAAAATGGGTTTGGTTTTGAAATATAAACTATTTTTGAAATTATTAACCACCGGTTATAATAACGATTGGTTCTTAAACAGACCGGGATCGGATATGGACATACTCTCTGTCGGACTATAGCTACCAAATGTGACAAATTTAAATTTGAATTCATATTCAAATTCCAAACTTACACTCAGTTTAAATCCTACACCTGCAAATTTTAAACTTTATCTTAATACTTAAAACAGAAAATAGTTTTCTGTTTACTTTAAAACTTAAACTTTGAAATTTCCAGAACTTAAATAATTTCAAAAGAACAGAATTTTCAACTTATTCAAATTCATATTTGAATTGAGTTTCAAAAACCTAAGTTAGATTGTAGTTTGCATTTAATTCAAACCTTAAAAATCTGGAAACAGGCTCATGTTCCTCCTTTCTTTTTTTTTTCTTTTTTTTTTTAAACCAATTTAAAATTTCTGCATTTAAATTATTACAAAATAATAATTCAAACAATTTGAATTCATCCCTAGGTTCAATTTTAAATCCTAAGTTCAAATTTCCATTTTAGTTTAAACTTGATTCTTAAAATTATAAAAAAAAACAGAACAGGTCTGTTAAATAAAACCTGAAACAATGCAACTTAATCTTATTTGAATTCTTGCATTTAAATTATTACAACATCAGAATTCAAATATTTTGAATTTAAATTTCTTTGAAATAATTAAGGGAATTTTGTGTGTTTTGTTTCAGGACTAAGAAGCAGAATTATTTTCCAGGTTTTTAAAAGAATAAAGTTGTAGTAATAATAGGAATCTAAACTTGAAATTTGAATTCAGTTGGAACCTGAATTTAGTATAGATTCAAATAATTCAAACATGAAATTTGAAAACATGTTAAATTCAAGAATGTAAAGGGTTTTAAATTTGACAGAAACTGTTACTGTTCTGTTTTTTTGATTTTAAAAAGCCAAGTTTAGATTAAATCTGAAATTTGAATATGAAGATGAATTACAGAATAATGATTCAAACAATTTGAATTCATCCATAGGTTCAAGTTTAAATCCTAAGTTCAAATTTCCATTTTAATTTAAACTTTATTTTTAAAAATTCTAGAGAAACAGAACAGTTCTGTTTTTAAAACCTGAAACAAAAATACACTGAACTCTCTTATTTGACTTCGAGTTTAGAGACTCCTTGCTTCGAGTTATTCCCATTTTTTTTTTCAATTTCTTTGGTGTTTTAGATTGAAGTGCCAAATCTTTTGTTTACTATTGTTCAGATTTTGCTGAGTTGTTTAATAGTGGTGTATGGGAAAATGAAGAGTTTTTAATATTTTTTTTATCTTATTATTTTATTTTATTAAATATGGTGAATGCCATTTGTAAAAAAAAATCATTATAACCTTTTGATTTTGTTAACTCTTACACTCCATCTCTCATGTGCATATGTGCATATGGTTGCTTTTAAATTTTTAAAGACAAAAGGAATTTTTTTTTTTTAAATAAATTTTATGTCATATTTGCTTTGTACATGAATACAACTTTTATTTCATTAGCATATACTTATATACAATGTTGAAAGAATTTAACTAACATATATATTACATCTTTATTTATTTAATATATTGATATTTAAACATATTCAATCAAATTTGTGTTTAGATCCTTAGTTAGGTTTACATTTACAAATGTTATTCTCTTATGCACATTAACTATGTTTATTTATATTCTATACAAGTAAAAATTCAAATCTTGCATTTATTGCTTTTATATACTTAACCTTTTACTTCAAATGCAAAAATACAATGCATTTTATACTTGAGAGTTTAAAATCAAATTTGAATTTAAAACTTAAATGGTTTCAAATTTCAGAAAATCAAAATTTGAATTCATATTCAAATTCAAACTAAATCTCAGTTTTAAACCCACACCTGTAAAATTTGAATTTACCTTTATATTTAAAACAGAACTGTTTCAGTTTTATAAAATTTGAATTAAATGCAAACTACAAATGTGACTCAGAATTTTGAAAACTGAATTTTTGTTGAATTCAAATAGGTTTGAATTATGTTTTTTTGAAAATAATTTAAATTCAGTAAATTTTCAAAGTTTAAGTTTTAAATAAAAACAGAACCGAAGGCACTTCCGAAGAAGCCCTTGCAAATCCGGGTATCCACAATCCCGATCGGACTTCCCGTCACTAAGGGAGAACTCTATACCAGAGCAACTCAGTGCAGAGTCAATCGACAGGTTATTCTATCGTTCTCGAAGACACCCGGTCTTCAACGCCGGTCTTCAATTGCAATCCATAACGTCGTATCACTATTCGAAATGGGTTATATGACACAAGGTCCTCTCCGGGCTAAACCGAATAATGAGCGCAATAGTTTAAAACATATGGATATGGGATTTCAGTTAAGTCACAATCTTGAAAATCCAAAGTTTCTCTTTTAAATGGTTAAACAAATTACCATTTTAACTTTTCCAATAAAAAGATTCATTTCACAAAATTCACCTAGTTTCACAAAGATCCATTTATAGATTTCCAAAACAATTTCCATTTTAATTGGATTACTCATTTAAATCTTTAAATTAAAGACTTAACTTATGGTTTTCAAAGCATGTCCAAAGTTTTACCTATAACTTGGAAAACTATTTTTATTTAGACTTGAAATCCTTTTAACACAAGTTGGAAGTTTATTTCTTATATGAAAGCTTCTATTATTTGAAAACGAATAGTTTTCATTTCAGAAAAATCCAATTATATCTACACAAGTTAAAATCTTGGGTTAAATTTAAATTTCACAACATCACCTTTTTAAAATGGTTTAAAAACCCATATAAGCCCATTTATATGTTGAATAACCCTTTTAAACCCTAGTTCCCAAATCATAGAATTCAATCCCAAATATTGAGTTCAAATTTAAATCAAATTATTTAAATTTCAAAACTCAATTAAGTTATTCAAAATAACTATTTTCAAAAGCTTCAATTCTAATTCCAAAACTAATTTGGATTCAAAAATTCAATCTTTAAAACTATTTCAAAATCTGTGACTTAACCCATTTCCACGTGCAACCCATATTTGTGTGTGTATAGTGTGGTCCAGGGGTTTTACACAATAGTGCACAACATCCTCAATCAGCACAGATTCAATTATTACAATTCGATGTGGGTTTCGGATAACCAAATGGAATCCGACTCCCTGTCGCATCGAAATTAAATGTCATTTTACAGGTAAAGGGGTTCGCATATTCATATAACAATATATACATCACAGATATAACAGCTCAGTATAAAGCATCACATAGCATCACATATCAAATATACCAATCCATCACACAATATTCATTAACAATCAAACATCTTTAGTTAAGATGAATAAACCGTGTGGTTATAAATTTATTACCCACATAATTACTTTCATTTATTATTCCTAATTAATTAACTATCCATATTTATTCAATTAATAAATCTTCAATTATTAATTTAAAATCTAATATCATTCAATTTATGATTTCTTAATTACAAATTAATTATTCTAAGAAAAATTAATCTTAACTTTAATTAATCAAATTAAAACCCTTAATTACTTTAATTAATTATCCATTTCATTAATTAATTAATTATATTAACTATCCATATTTATTCAATTAATAAATCTTCAATTATTAATTTAAAATCTAATATCATTCAATTTATGATTTCTTAATTACAAATTAATTATTCTAAGAAAAATTAATCTTAACTTTAATTAATCAAATTAAAACCCTTAATTACTTTAATTAATTATCCATTTCATTAATTAATTAATTATATTAATTATCCATTTGTACTACCTTAATAATTAAATGAATTACAAATCATTAAGAAAAATTCTTTATCTTTAGATAAACATTCCTTATTTAAATTATGCATTTAAAAACAAAATGTTTTTAAATTTACATTAAATTCCCTTTAACATTCTCTTTAAACTCAAGACTCAAATTTATTTAAAATAAGATTCTAAAATAATACAAATCTAAATCTTATATGTTTACAAGAAACATATACTTAAATAAATAAGTTGAAAAGGATTTAAATCTCAATTCAAATTCAAATCAAATTTAAAAATCCTTTAAATTTCAAATTTTGAAATATAACTTTCAAACTTATTTTAGTTTCAACTCTTTTAAAACTCTTCTATAATTTACATCTTCAATTCAAATACAAATCATTTGAAAACAATTTAAATTTAAATCCTTATTTTAAAAACTAAAGTTTAAAATTTAAATTCAGATTTAAAACTCAGTTTTGAATTCACTTGAATTCCTAAATTAAATACTTAACCTTTTACTTCAAATGCAAAACAACAATGCATTTTATACTTGAGAGTTTAAAATCAAATTTGAATTTAAAACTTAAATGGTTTCAAATTTCAGAAAATCAAAATTTGAATTCATATTCAAATTCAAACTAAATCTCAGTTTTAAACCCACACCTGTAAAATTTGAATTTACCTTTATATTTAAAACAGAAAACAGTTTTGTTTTATTTAAAACTTAAACTTTGAAAATTTACTGAATTTAAATTATTTTCAAAAAAACATAATTCAAACCTATTTGAATTCAACAAAAATTCAGTTTTCAAAATTCTGAGTCACATTTGTAGTTTGCATTTAATTCAAATTTTATAAAACTGAAACAGTTCTGTTTCTTTTTTTTTTTCAAACCAAATTTAAAATTCTGCATTTTAAATTATTACAGAATAATGATTCAAACAATTTGAATTCATCCATAGGTTCAAGTTTAAATCCTAAGTTCAAATTTCCATTTTAATTTAAACTTTATTTTTAAAAATTCTAGAGAAACAGAACAGTTCTGTTTTTAAAACCTGAAACAAAAATACACTGAACTCTCTTATTTGACTTCGAGTTTAGAGACTCCTTGCTTCGAGTTATTCCCATTTTTTCCCCAAGACCAACCCGAGTAAAATATCTCTGCAACCAACAATCAACACAAACCTGAAACAGCCTAATCCCCAACCTTCCTAAAACCTGTCAACACCAATCTCTCCACCTCTCGACCACTATCAACATACAAACTCCGGTACTAGCTTCATTACTTCACCATCCACCATCACCCCAAACATCTTTGAACTCGATGCACAGAGGAGTTCAAATTCGACCCAAAACTGTAACCCAAAGTAAACTAGGGTTCATCACAGTAACCTTCCAAATTTTTAACACCAAACCCAACTTCAACTCAATTAAATAATTTTCCCATAATTATTGATATCTACATTCACTCCAGAATCAATTTCACTCAAATCCAATGCAAGGGTCAACTGATTTTGGTAAAAATGAAAAATACAGTTAACTTAACACTGTATTTCATTTTCTTAACACTGTAAACTTAGTTTTAGTTTTAAATTCTTGAATTTACTAAATGATGCTGTAAGTAATCTTGAAAACACCAATTCATGATATCTATATTTCAAAATTTAAACAGAATTTAGTTTGTGTTTATGTTTCCAAATATCACAGAACTAAACAACCTATACACAGCAACATTTACATTCAACTCATCATGTATGCAGACATTTATAAGCACACAAACATAATTTAACTCAAGCAACCTCTTTACAGTTTAAAAAAAATTTAAATGTTACTCACATTCATGCAGGAAATAAAACACAAAAAAAATAGAATAAAGTATGGAGTTTACTCATATAGGAGATTTAACAGGAAGTAACAGATTTTGAAACCTGTAGACATAACTATGAACAAGGCAAAGGCAATCTGCCTAATTCACAGATACACACACATTAAATCTATGTATACATTCAACATGCAGGCACATTCAAGTCCATACCAAAACATTATCACATGAAATCAAAAGGTGAACCAGATTTTAGAGATTTGGGGTGTAATTTGCTCACACCAGTCCCATGACTGACCTGGAGTTTATTGTTCCTTTCCTAAACTCTGGGTGCCCACTATTTTCCCACACGGGCAGTCTAGAGTTGGGTTTTTCAGATAGTCAGGTTTAGTAGATTATCTGGAGCTAGTTCCGTCTTTGGATCGGGACTGCACTTGTTTAGCTTTGTGCATCGTTATTGAGAGTCCGAGCTATCGCTGGATTGGTGATTTGGAGATGGAGATTACCGAAGCTGGAGTTCTTTCTTGAAGCTACATTGGAGATTTTGTTCCGCTGCTAGTGTTATCTTATATTTCCGCTGCTATTCTTTGTATCTCTGATAATGTTGATATCTATTGTACCATTCTGTTGTATCATTCATGTGTATCAGTTATTGTATCAAATGCTGTATATGAAATATATTATTCATTTCTTCCGCTATGTTATTTACTTAATGTGTTATAAGCTCCGGCGAACCAGGTTCGACGTTTGGATCTGCGGCATTTGAATACGAGTGTCGTATTCGGTGCCGATTTTCGAAGGTCGATTCAGGGTCATCACAAGTGTGAAAACCATTTTAACAACCGTGTACGCGGTGGAGATTCCAGAATGAAGTAGGATGGTGGCGACAATCCTATTGAGGTATGAACGTGGACCCGACTCCCATGAGTTGGCTTAAGGTGGCTAAAACAAGAGCAACCGACGGGCCAAGTGAGGTAGCTCCTCCTATCGAACGCACTTCTTCGATTCCTATACTCTTTCTTGTGGTTGTTTCTGATGGCCATCCTCCGATTTTGATTGGGAGTGTGTTCCGAGGTGGGCGGTAGTGGTTGCTATACGTTACCACCAACCCGTAAGCGTAATTGGTATGTCTACCCTGGCATTGCCTGGTTGTGCCGTGTCACCTACCATAGCAAGCCTTGCTTCAAGTTTTTTTTTCTCCCATAGCTCATGGAGTATTTATGGTAGCCTCCCGACCTGGAGGTGCGCTGATTCTGGATGGACTACGGGGACTATTACGTGTTAAAGGGAATATTGGGTCACTCCTTAATGCTATTTTAAAGTAAGTTTATTTTACTGTTAGACATTATTATAATAGCGCAATATTACTACATAGTAAATAGTTTAACGGATCCTTAGAGGATGGACGGTCCCAATCATCCTTTAAGTTACTTGTACTTTACTGCAATTCACTTGAGTTGGTTTACATTATATAAGTATGTATGTCCTGGCTTGAGTATTTTGTGTTTTGCTTTACGCTTGGGTCGGCCTGAGTATTCACAGCTTTGGATTTCTCTTTCTGGAGCTAGAAATCGTTGGAGATTCTGCTTATCTGGTTATTTACTTTCAGTTTCAGCTGTTCCATCTCAGCTCTTGTATTAGTGAACTTCTATATATTTGGGATTTCTATTGTATTTGTTTTCAGTCTAATATTATGTATTTGTTTTGAGATTTTGTTATAGTAGCTTCATGAACTACTATGGTATTTTTATTCCGCTGCGAGTTATTCTGGTATTTCTGTGTCTGTGATTCTATGAATGATTTTATTTGCTCCAAATTTTATTACAATGCGGTATTTTGATAAATTCAAGTCCGACATGTGCGGATGCGAATGGATGAAAATATCAGGTTGTTACAGTAATGGAACTATGATAGAAATTAATAGAAAATGATACAAGAAAAGAAGAGAAGATAGAAGATAGGAAAAATGAAGAAAAGGTAGAAAATGGTCAAGTGCGAGGGAAATGATAAAAAACTAGTAAATTGTTAGAAAATGGTAGGATGCAAGAGAAGTGAAAGAAAGATTGTAAAATAATATATATGTAGTAAACAATTGGTTTAGTCACAAGCAGATTGGCTAAGTTAAATGATAGATATTTGCTTAAGCCAGCCGGTTTAATACCAAAATGGTTAGGTGTAGCATTGAGGCTCTTATGCAAGTCATATGAAAACTCTTTATTAGTATATAATGCTCAATCAAATGTCATGATTAAAACTTAATGATAGAATTTTTTATGATAGAGCAACCGAGTGATTTAATAAAATGATATATAGAAAGAAGATAAAAATGAAACAAGAGAATGGATTGATTGTGGATACATTGAATGCGAGCAGACCCGAAGATAAACTGATATTATGTAATGATTGAAATATCTGAAAAGAAATGAAAAATTGTTTGGCAAATATATAAAGCCCTAAATATATGGATATGAAGGAAGCTTGGAGATAATAGAAATGCTCAAGTTTATAAATTAGGAATTACATATATTGCCCATACATGGGAACGATATAATGGTCCGTGTTAAAAAACAGAGAGAGTGCGTAATGGTCTACATTTTTACATATTGTTGGGTAGTAAAGATATTATTTTCATAAAAAACTAACTTGAAATATGTTAAAACTTTGGATAACTTAGTAATTTGACATTTTTAAATTTAAAATCAATTATGGATATTTTCAACCTAGAAAACCGGTAATGGTCGTAAATTTTGATAGAAGCTGAATTGAGTCCGGACCTTGTACCAAATGGAAGGTATGATGGTTTATCATTACCTATAGTAGTCATAATAGTAATTTGGCATTGCAATTTAGGATATATCATAGCTTTAAGTTTGGTAGTTTTTTGGTAGATATAAAGGTAATTAAGCCTAAGCCCATAATTAGGCCCAATTAAGGTTTTTAAGAATTGTACTAATTATAGAAGTTGCAGCATTCCCAATCACTTTCTCTTCTTCCCAAATAGATCTAAATTCTTATTAACTTTATCTTCACGAAACCATCATTGAATCATTACCTTTATAGTTAAACTTAAAATCAAGTAATTAAAGAAGTGATCCATAGGAGATTAGCAATCAGAAATTTGGAAAGGGAAATTTCAGGGCTTTACTGTTTAAATTCGTATTGGCTTGATTTTACTAGATTTAATCAATTTTACATTAATTGGTGAGTGATTTATGCTCTCATACATATTATATATGCTTATATATGTTAAAAACTAAAAGATATAGTCATATGATTTAGGGGCAATTATTTATTTGCTATGTTAACTGGCTCTGTGTACAGTCTCGTTCACAATAAAATTATGCATTTTGGTTTTTATTTTCGATTGCATATTGAGTTATGTTATGATATAAAATAATTATTGATTGATTAAACACATACAAACAGAAAATATTTAAAGAAGACATTATATGATTGTAGTTGCAAATGGTTTGCAATCGTAAGTATCAAAACATAATCAAGTTTACATATTATTTTAATATCCTTGATCAAGATGTTTTTAGATAGAGACATTGATACATCCATCGGGACCAGGGTATGTAATTGTAGCTACCCCTATTTTTGATCCTTAGGTGTAATGCCTGAATCGACGTTAACACCTTTAAAATAGAAAGCATGAGTTATTAAGATATGATAATAAGAAATATATGTTTATAACTATAAACTTTCTGATCTCATAGTTGAAGTAAACAAAGTATGATATAAAATAACCTAAATTTATTCTATAACCATATATCAACTTACATCACACGATATGCCTATACATACTCAATCAGTCCTAATCCACATTATATATATCAAGTCATGTTATTTATTTACAATACATAAGTATTTACATCAAGCCATCATAGGCTCCATCATGTCACTGTGTTGTATCAACCTAGTGGTATAGATAAAAGGAAAATAGGAGTGGGTCAGACATAAGTCCAAACGAGTGAAACAAGTCTATCTCATGTACGACAAATATATTGGTTAAACATTGTTAGTGTCTACTAACCCAAATACATATACCTTAATTGCCTTCCATCCGAGATGTAATATCAACACTAAGGTTAAGTTGACTATATGATTGTGGTCATGTTACACTTCATCATATACTACTTGCAGTCATATACTCAGTACAATAGGGATAACAATTTCTACAATACCGAGGGAACACCAATTTCCCTAGAACATGTTGATACCTCAGTAATTTTGATGACAACAACCCTATAAATGTAGATACTAATGTTTTGCCAAGTTATATAGTATATATTGTAGAATATGACATAGGTGTACAATGATTAAACTTGAAGACTAATCAATATAAAGACTAAAGTTCAAGATTCAAAGATGATCAAGACTCAAGAGTTTAAAGACAAAAGTTTAAAGAGCTCAAGATTTTAGTGTGAGTCATTAGAATAAATTGTTAAAGTCATTGATAGAAGATTCTGGTTTTTATTACAAATTTTTTACTTTTGATATTTTATAAAAATAAATTATTTAAAATTCAAAATATATTTTTACAAATATTTTATAAAAGTTTTTATATGTTCAAAGTAGTTAAAAACTATATTTAAATTATTTTACAAGAATACAAAGAAGTTTGAAAACAATTTAAAAGATTTTTTTTAAATTTAGAAGGGTATATCAACAGATCCCTTCTAAATATGTCGATACAGTGACCGTTGGTTTGTTTTTTAAATTTTGAAAAAAAATGTCTTTTGGTCACATCTCTTCACGGATGGATACATCTATTCATTCACTATATAAAGCGGAGTGTAAAAAAAATTCTAACTGATTTTATTTCCTTCTTACTCCTTACTCCATTGAATTATTTCTTGAAAACTACTAGCTATATCCTTCAAAACTAAGTAGAATCAATCATACTCTACTAGATTGATTCTCTGCAAATTATATGTTGTTTTGGAAGTATTATCTCTACAAACTCAAAGATCAAACGACTATCAGAAGGACTATAGGATATCTTGTATCTCAAGTACAATTATTTGTATTTGAAAATCAACAACTCTACTCTTATTTGTTTGATTGTGCTTATTGCATGTTCACATCAAGTCGGTGTGCTTATTACCCATTCAAATCACGTAGATGATCTTGTTGCTCTATAAATCAAGAGAGTTTGCCTTGGACTTATAAGATAGAAGGGTGTATCTTGTTGCCTTGAAATCAAGACTGTATTCTGGTTTGCTTGCTACCATTAAAGTAAGCGTTGGAAAAGAAATCTGTACATAAACTATGCAGGAATGGATGTAGGATTGGTTGACTCGAACCATATAAAATCTCATGGTGTCATGTCTCTTACTTTACCTTTTGTTATTTCTTTTGCATTTATCTGTGGTTTCATCTGTGACTTCTTGATTTGTAAATCTATGTTGAAAACCTGTGTTTTAATTTAAATCTTGAAACAAAGTTAAAAAGATTCATAGAAGTTATAAAACACCATTCACCCCCTATCTAGTGTTAAAGTAATCTTATGATACATTACATCATGATGCACATTTAGTATCGGAGCATTAAGTTTTCAAAAATTTGTAATTTAATTTTATGAAAAGTATAAATGGCTAGTAATAATGTTAGTGTATTTTTAACACTTTTGTAGAAGGACAATCAACTACTGGATCCCCACTATTTAATTGTAGTAATTCCACCCATCGGTCATGTGGAATGAATATTTATTTATAGTTTAGTGGTTTAAATATTTGGAACATTGCACAAAATAAGTACACTAAAACTAAATACTCAGCATGGACACTAGACCAGAAGACACAAGCTTTTAATAATTCTATGGCCATGAATATTTTATTTCATTCATAAGATAAGATGAATTTAATAGAGTTTCTATCTATAAGTCTACATATGAAATTTTAAGAACACTGCTAGTTACACATGAGGGCGTTAGTAATGTAAAATAGACAAAAATTTCCATGCTAGCTAATCAGGTTAGAAAAAAAATCTTAATTGGTAATCTTCAGAATGAGATCAAAAGATATTAGCAATAGAGGAATCCAATGATGTTTGTATATTGAAATTGAAAAGTTAATTGGTAATTTAATATTCTATGAAGCGCAGTTGCAAAGTAGGAAGGAAAACAAATCAATCGAAAAGAAATCAATTGACAACTGACGATCATGATTCAAAGGATGATGACAATGCTGAAGAGATTTCTTTTGTGATCCAAAGTTCTAGAAATTTCCTGAAATATAGAGAGATGAAAAAAATTCTTAAAATTAAAAACAAAAATTTCAAAAATGGAAGTGTTTTTAAGTGTTACAATTATGGAGAAATTAGCCACCCACGAAGAGATTGCCTACAGCAAAAGAAAAAACTAAAAACATCGATTCATTCAAAAAGAGAAAAAGAGCTTAAAATAAAACTTTGTACAATTCTGATATTACATCAAGTGATAATGAACCAAATATGGAAAATATCAATATATTATCCACAGTGATGGAAGATTAATCAGAAAAGACATAGGAAACGACAAAATTTGTACTTTTTATATTTAATTTTTATTTCATTTATTTGGAATTGTTGAAATTAAGAATAAATATAGAATAATAATAACAATTAGTTTTTATAAGTATATTTATTAGGAATTTGTTATCTTGGTTTAATTTCAAAATTTTCAGCGAATATATCGACATAGGTCACATGGGTATGTCGACATAACTAGTAGAAAATTGGAGAATCTCTTCAAATTCAAAATTTTGAATTTCCCACTCTTTCGCATTAGTTTTAAAAACCAAAAAGGTATCTTTTCAACTAAAAATTTTCACTTCACTCTCTCAACCCATTTCTATCCCTTCATTTGTTCACAAATTATTTCAAAATCTAAAATCCATCTTTACTCTTCCACCTTCAAAACTACTCAAAAATGTCTTTCTCAAACCAACCTTTCTCTTCCAAAGCCATTAGGCTCAACAAAAAGATCAAAAGTCAACTTCATAACGATCAAGAGTCCATTGAAACTTATGTTGAGTATGCTACTTAGGGAAAAATATTTTAGGAAGGTTTGCAAATTTTTTCTTCTTTTGGTTTACGAGACCTTGTTTTACAAAGTGATGTTTTTTATTTAACCAATTTATCTCAAAATGATTTTGATTGCTATCCCGATTTAGTTAAAATGTTTAATGCAAATTTAAACGAAAATAGTTTAAAGAAGAAGAAGGTCAAATTTGGAGTAGTTTCAAAGATACTACTATTATTTCATATTATGAAATTTTTGGTTGTAAAAGTAGTGGAAATGACCTCTCCACTTTTGAAATTGATTATGGTAATAGAGAAGTTATGTACGATTTATTTTCTAATGATGAAGAGTACAGTTTTAAAAATCTTAGTCCTAAAGCAAGGCTAATGAGTCTTATTTTACAATAAAGTATCACAACAAAGACGGGGAATTACCATAAACCGACTCAAAAAGTTTCTAAAGCCCTTTTTTATGTTTGGAAAATAAGACATAAATTAGCATAGGTGATTTTAGATGACTTTGTTCGAAAGAAAATCTCTAGGCATGAGAACATTCTTTACCATGGTGTGCATCTTGCTAGAATTTTCAATTATTTTGGTATAGATATAAGAGGTGAAAATATTTTACCTCACGAAATTTTTGAAAAACCAACCACTTTCTTATGCACATTCCTCTTGAATTCAAACTCTGTGAGTTACTTGTAGTCTAAAAATATCTGTGTATCTTTTAATGGTACTTTCTTACGGGAGCACGCTTCTCTTCAATTTGATTGAAAATCAAACCATTTGGTATTTTTATCAAAAATACTTATTCAATTCTAATGCTTATATAATAATACTTTCGTATCATTTCTTGAATCATATCCTAAAACTCATATGCTCAATATCGCTCTTACTGACTTCGAGATACTTTGGTTGTTATGTGCAAACGGTTTATTTTAATTCATTATTTAGCATTTTCAATTTCAACACATATGTACTAAACACAAAGTTATACCAAGCGATAATTTTGTGAGTAATTCTAAATTAACTTGAGCCCATTTAATAACAAATCTATTACACCAATTCCAATAATTGAAATTTAAAATGTTACTTTTATTAACGTTGCCTATTATATTCCAACTACATTTGTCTTGCTCTTGATGATCCATTCGCGGTTAATGGATCATATCCCTTCGGGCACCACTACAAAACTATGTTTTGATAACGTACTTGGATTCCTTTAAGGATTTGTGCATCATACCATATTTTAGAGTAAATACTGTTGATGGATTAATCGGCAACTGAGGATTATCTATTTTCGACATTGGTAAGAAAATCGTAGTTTTTCTTTAATATATGATAATACTTATTAGATACTCTAATGTGATGTGTTCGTTAAGGTTAGGTTAATTTTGTTTTATCTCATGCAATCAGTTTTATCTTTGGATAGTATCTAAATCCATTTTAGTACCAATAATTTCTCAAAGAATTTCTTCGCTGTGAAGTTGATATTTCTTGAAACAACATTTGTTACTCAATGCAATGAAATAGGTATTCATGCATGTTTTATGAATTGCCTTGTATATAAACCCGATTTGGTTTTTGTTTCCACAACTTATGTTCAAAACATGAATAGGTCATCTAATGATAATCATTCCCAAACTCCTTTCGGGGCGATTCATACAATATCTCTTACATATAATTATTACATGCAATCTTTTCACTTGCATAACCTGTCAACTCCTTAACCTATGATAAGTTGTGATTTCTTACAAACCTTATCTTATATGATTTTGTAAACTATTCTTTAAATGAAATTAATATTATCCTTGTGTGATACTCTTAAGCATACAACCTTATAGAAAGAAGTTAACTCCGCCTTACTCACTATCAATTGTTCTTTTTTCAACAAAGTTTGATTACTCCATATCAATACATCATTATATATCATAGCAAGGAGTGACTTTTGAAATTGAATCATTATTTATTTTAGATGCGTTCAAAACTCATTTTGATATACTTACCTATTCGACCAAATCTAATCAAGTTTATTTTCTACCGCATGTTAATTTTATTTACTTCCATTTCATACTCTATGAGCTTATCATAAACATATTACATGTGCATCAAATACACATGTCCATGTCAATGATAACTCATCGGTGAGTATAGCGAAGTATGTTTTGGTATTAATAGACTTTTCATTGCATACACTTATATGTATCAATCCGAAGAGTTCATCAACTACTATCATGTTCTTACTGAATAAGTGTTTTGCCCTTAATTGTTTAAAATATAATTTACTAGTACTATATGATTCATAATCATATAGTCAAAAACTATTTTCCAAAACAGTGGCTTAGTTCATAATATCAAAATAATTGCAAATAAATTTAGATATTTCAGTATTTTCCAACGCATCACAAATATCGGTACTGTAGTTTTATTTTGTAATGAATATTCTTAACATTCATATCAAAATAAAACCATGTTTGTTTTTCAGTCAACATTAAAAGGACAATTTTTTGCAACAAATACTTTATATATTAACCGAAAAATATTTATGACGGAAAGAGCATATTGGGGAGCAAATCTGAATAAACTGACTCAAAAGCCACGGTACGAATCCCTATATGCTTTAATTCGAAGATAATAAAACCAACAGTTCAACGCACAAAAAAAGAGAGACAATAAGATGGACATGAAGATTTAGAAGACATGCTCAAAGCACAGCTAAATAAAATGCATTATTCTAAACTCGCGTTATGGTACATACTTGACGCGTGATGAAAACATCTGAATTGTTTTCTACAAATTGTATTTGTTTAATATGTTCAAAAGAAAATGATTTTCACAAATATTTAGTCATATTTTTGTGTTTAATCAAACGTAGTTAGTTTGAATTTTTATTTATAGGCTGCAATATCTAATTTTTTATTAGTTTAAATTTTTATTTATATTATTAATTGACAAAAAACGAATTTGTAAAGTAGTTTATTTGTTAGATGCTATTAAAACTTGGTAAATATTTGTAGAGGAAATTTTGAATTAGTAAAGAAAACTTAACCGTCCTATCCTATTTTTAAATCACATTAAACTTTAATAACACGTACAAAGACATTTTTCATATTTCACTTTGACCAAAAAAAAAAAAACAACGTGACAGCAGCAAGAAATACATATAAAATGGTCGAATCAAAAAGATCGCGTACAGTTAATAATGATGTCACGAGCTACCTTCAAGATCCACAGTAAAAGGCACCTTCAAATCCGCCGCTAAATGTCAAAGTATTGTTTTTAATTTGTCTAACATATAGATCGAAGAACTGGTTTCCGGTTGCTTGCCTGCAGCTTCACAGAATCGCGTATTATCAGGTACCATTCAACATAGGTTACTGAGTTGAGTTCTTCCAATCCAGCAACCTGATTGAGACATTGTGGGTTTATGTAGGCCGAACTCTCTAAAGATAAGTTCATTTCCTATCATCTCATCCTCTCTAAAGTTAGTAGCTTGCAGAAGTTGTTTGCAGTCATATGTGAGTTGTTCTGTTCGAATTAATGCTGGTGTCTCAATTAATTGGAACGTTCTCATATTGCTTTCCATCCATATATACCAAATTTAATATAGTTTTTGCAATGTCTACTAATTTGTTCACTGGTTTGTTGATGTTGTCTGTGGTAGAAATGAACTCAAAAATGTCATTTGTATAATTGGTAACGGAATTCGGGAATTGTTTTACTTTTTCCCATATCATGTTGGAATACGCGCATCTAAAAAACAAGTGCATGCTTAATTCGGATTCCTTCACACACAACTCAAAACTATGTTGGAATTCCATCTGGAGATATTATCTTTGGTATACAGTTTATTTAGTTTCGCTAGCAATGCGCACAATGACATTTTTGGGGCACATGCGTTATTCCAAATGTGTGCACCATGAGAGTTCATTGTTAGGATCTCTGACCTAGTTCCAAGTTGAAGCAAATGTAAAATTCCCTTTGTTTTGTAGTTTCCAAACCCAATAGCCACTTGAATTATCGGAGTTTAATATGATAGTGGTAATCTGGTGTATGGTACGAGTAAGCAAACAGGGGTTGTCTTCTCTCCATTGACCATTGGGGATGAGGGAAGAAATTTTCCTGATGACGCAACCAACAATCGACATGTAATCCCTACCAACCTAGTCTTCTATTGATTGTCCATAGATCCACGGATCAAACTAGAGGCTTGTGTTGTCTCCATTGACCATTTCCCTTGCTATTGCTTCCTTGATTTGCCGTCTGCTGTTGAGCAATAGTTCCATATGTTCGAGGCATTGTTGTCTTCATTAATAGTGTAACGATTCGTAAAATTTTAATAGTTTTAATAACGTAATTAATTGAAATTTTTGTGAAATTTTAAATAATAAAATTTTGAAATAAAAAACTTGATATTTTGAATACATCTATTTAAGCATAGCAAATGGTAAATTTTCATCAGATAATATGGAAGTATATTTTTTTTTTTTTGTAAATTTATTTCAGTTCAAATCAGTTAATATTTGATGATAATAAAATATTTTCCAGACCTAAATACTTTTATATAATAAATTTGAAAATCATCTTCTGAGCGAGGCGTAATATTTCGTTTCGTCAAATTCAAATTGCTATTGCTCTGTTTATCTTAAATCCAGCGAATTAGCAGTATTTTCAGTACCGATTATCGACTTTTGATTAAATGATCATACCATTGATATCTGTATACCGTTTTGATCGTCTCATCGTGCTAATCTCCGTAGTATATTCATTTGTGTGCTTCTGTGTTCAGTACGCGATGGAAACCGTAAAACAGTTAACTGTATCAGCTCCCATTTTTTAACTTTTGGTATTCTTGTGTCCATTCGAATCTCAAACTACTGAAATAAACCGCCACTAACGTTGTAACATTTATATCTCTCGAATTCGACTGTTGATTTTCTTTATTTCCCACTGATTGCTTTTGATTGTGGGCACGATTCATTTCGAAATTTCTCTTTGCATACTACGCTCTGTCAATTAATAGTATGTATGTATGTGTGTGTGTGTGTATATATATATATATAATGTAATTGGAACCGCTCATTTCTAAATCTCCTTCCTCCAGATCTATTTCTTCCCCTCTCCTTTTTCTTCCTCCTGTCAAAGAAAAAGAAAAAGAAAAATCAAATCCATACCTTGTCTCTTCCATTTTGCTGAACCGTTTCTTCTCCTACATGCTTTGTTTTCTCTCCTCCACCCGCCTCGTTTCCAGCAACCACCCACCACCCGAGCGACGTGACAGCCCACACCCCCTCAGCTTGTCGCCGAACCGTGCTCCTCCCTCTCTTCTCGCACCCGGACTTCGGTCACCAATTGCCGAGACAATGCCATAGCCTGCCTAGCCGAGACTCGCCTCCTTCTTCAGCCGTGTCTCCTTCTTGTTATAAGTTAGTTTGTTATAAATATTTAAGAAGTTATAATCTATAGTTTATAATATATATATTGCTTACAACATTTGACCTGGGAAGAAGATTTTATATGTTTCTTTGTTTTACATTTTACTGTTATATATGTAATTGTGTGTGTGTATATATATTGTTATTTGGCTAGTGTACTAAAACAGATAGCAAGTAACTATAAACTCGTCGCAAAAGTTTATCAATTAGAATTCCACTACGCTGGAATTCTATATTAGATAATTGTAACTATAAGCTACGTTGTAGATAAGTTACAACAACTGCGTTATACTATTTTGAATAAATAGTATAACCAGAATAACGGATAGAATATAGAATAATGTATATAAATATACAAACAGACTAGAATTCAAACCGGATTATGTCTGAGGCTCGTCGTAACGATTTCCCTAAGAATTTTATTTCAAAATTCTCCCAAGATACAACAGACGAAATCTGCATGAGATAGTAATGAGTATGTCAACTCTGTAATATATATAGAGCAGTAGAGAAAAGAAGCAGAGGAAAAACAGAACTGAATTGGATTGAGAATGTGATCAACATTCTGTCCTATTTATAGTTTTGTCCGCATCCCTTCAAACAGTCGCGTCCGCTCGACGGGTCGCACCCGCTGCCTTTTGAATGCTGTTGTTCGTTAACGGGTCGCACCCGCTTCTATTCGCCCGTGCTTCTTCAGTCCGGTCGCACCCGCTCGCTTCAGTAATCCGCGTCCGCTTATGAACAGTGGCGTATGTTCATTAGTCTGTAACTGTTAAAAAACCCGGCCTAGTTTTGCAGTAAAATTTGGATCATATTAGACCCAAACCCGATCCCGGCCGGCCCGGTTCGATCGGACGGACGGCGGCGCGCGTGCGCGTGTGTGATGGAGATGCATGATCTCCCTCCTCACAACGAATCATACATTTGGGTGCCCTAGGCCTCAACATCTTCATTGCAAAGCCATATATATTGGAATGGCTTTGCAAATTTGGCGATGTGCGACAAGTGTATTTCATTTACACTAGGAATTCCAACAATCCCCCACATAAATGATAATATACTTTTCACCCACACAAAGCGAAATATCACAGAGTACATATGGAATAATGCTTTATCATGGATAAGTAGATATTTCATTTTGAACTTTCCTTAGTTAAAACTTATCGGATCTACTTGGCTAATCGGTGGATTATTTCATCTTGAACCGTCAGCCTTTATTGTATATCCAGACAATAAGCTTTACGAAGCATTGATTCACTTCTCATCCAATCTCTTGGTTGTGTTCATTTTGGTCCTGAACAATTTTTGGTTCTGCGAGTGTTTTAGAGAATAAAAGCCTTTTAATATTCTCATAGAGCCGACCCAGCTCACACTAACATAGGTGATCACTACCATTAAGAGTATCCTACATATACCCCACTTGTTATTTTCAAGGTATGGTGATCATTAAAAAACATAGTTTTAACCTTTAAATACTTCTGTAGGCATGCATTTATGTTGTGCACCAAAGGAATGGAGTTGGACTATGTCCACGCAAATGCATTACGTCTTGAGTTATTCAGAACTGGTTTGCCTATTGATCCTAGTCCGTGGGATCTACAGTAGCTAGGATAGGTTTCCGTATAAGATAACTCTTTGTAGTTTAGACTTTTAAACCCATTCCCCTCGATGCACAGTCAATTTTCTCTCTTGATAAACCTTTAGTAAATGGATCCGCTAGGTTATCATTTGTTCTTACATAATCTATGGAAGTAGTTCCATTTGAAAGTAACTGCCTAACTTTGTTATGGCGTCGATGAATGTGTCGTGACTTTCCATTATACACAAATTTTTGCGCTCTGCTTAGCGCTGCTTGGTTATCACAGTGTATGCATATGGCCGGTACAGGTTTAGGCCAAAATGGAATATCTTCTAAAAAGTGACGATGTCATTCTGCTTCTTCGCCTGCTTTATCTAAAGCGATGAACTCCGATTCCATAGTGGATCGAGCTATGCATATTTGTTTAGTAGATTTTCATGATACTGCTGCCCCTGCTAGGGTAAAGGTATAACCACTTGTTGATTTTGATTCCTCTGAATCTGCAATCCAGTTTGCATCACTATATTCTTCTAAGACGGCAGGATATTTTCCATAATGTAAGGAATATGTAGTGGTATTTTTTAAATATCCAAGCACTCTCATTAGTGCTTTCCCGTGTTCCTTCCCTGGATTGCTCGTATACTTGCTCAATCGACTTGCTGCATAAGCTATATCTGGTCTTGTGAAATTCATGAGATACATGAGACATCCTATTAAACGAGAATATTCCAGTTGCATTACACTCTCATTAGTTCTGCAGTACTTCCGATGGATTAAAAGGTGTATTTACTCCTTTAATTCCAAAATTTTGAAATCTTTCAATCACTTTTTCTACATAATGTGATTGAGATAACTCAATTCCATTAGGTGTTCTTATTATTTTTATTCCCAAAATAACATCTGCAACACCCAAGTCTTTCATGTCGAAATTGTTGATCAACATTTTCTTTATGGTCTCAATTACCTAAGTATTTGGACCGAATATTAGCATATCGTCCACATATAGACAGATCATCACATATGATTGTCCAAGTTGTTTATGATAAACATATTGGTCACATTCATTTATACGAAAACCATTTCTCATCATGACATTATCAAATTTTGCATGTCATTGCTTTGGAGCTTGTTTTAGTCCGTATAATGATTTGACTAATCTACAGACTTTGTTTTCATTTCCTTTGGAAATAAATTGTAACGACCTGTAAATTTCGACAATTTAAATTGGTTAAATGAACGAGATTTTGTAATTAAATTTAGTAGAAAAAATGTATGTGAATGGTAATTAAAACCTATTTATTTGTTAATTGAATAAAACTTCAATAAATGAAATAGCGTAAGTATTATATCTGGATATATATTGAATATGAAGGGTATGGGGTATGCATTGAATTGGTTAAAGTAAGAACACGTTGTTACAGTAATTGATTGTAAATTTAGGAAACGGGTTAATGCAAGTTAATAATTAATGAATTAAATGAAATTCTAATTCAATAAAATAATTTAAATGTTATGATTTGATTTTAAATGGAATTTGAGAAAACAAATGAAACTATTGGATTAAGGTATGAAATAGTAAGTTGGGTAATAAATTTCAAAGTTACGTTAATGGATGTAATAATATGGTATAAACTGAAATTTGATAAAATTTAATAAGAAATATGATGGGTGTTATAAAGGAATGAACTTGAAGTAATGGAAGGTATTGGATGAAATTCTTTAATAAATGAGAATTTGTTGCTCTAGTATTATAAACATAGGTATAATTGAGATTGTTTCTGTTTGAAAGTTGTTCGTTTCCACCACGACCGAAACAAGAAGAAGCAAGCAAGCGTATATAAGTCTGGGATTTCACTCATGATTCAAGTACAAAGGTTCATTCGGTAAAGCAAGGCAAGAGTTCGTTCGACACTACACTCCCCGAGTTCATCCGGTAATAAGCGTCATCTGGTACTTAAAACCCCTCGCTTTCGTCCGGTAGTTCAAATGTATGAGTTCGTTCGGTATTCGAACTCCCCATGGCTCATTCGGCATTCCCAACACAAGGGATCATTCGGCATTCTCAGTATAGGATCCATTCGGTAGTACCGAGACCGAACCAACTCCACTTCCCTTCCCACCGAATCAACTACAGCCGAAGCTCCATCTTTCACCACCCACTACCGGTCCAATATCTCCACTAAACCAATGCCGAACCGAGCCCCACAGAATCAAGCACCGGACCACCCTCACCGGATGTCTCCCCACCGAACCAGAGCATGCCGAACCAAAGTTGCCGGTCCATATTGCATCAGCACAGGCCCACCAGCAGCTATAAACATCCTAGACCCCTGCCCCCAACCTCACTCTATAAATAGAGGGGCAGGGGTACAACAATGGCAGACAAGTTTGAGAGCTCAAGCACGGATAGAACTTTCAAACAACATTCATATACTTGCTTTGTACTTGTAATCTGAAGAGAAAAAGGAGAATAACATATAAAGTGGACGTAGGCACGTTCTGGCCGAACCACTATAAATCTGTGTGTCTTTTACAGCTTAGTCCCTGCTTTTTACATATTTGCATAAATCACCCAAATCACTAAGAACAACATATAATCAACTAAATCGTACGAATTTGAGGTGTTTGCCCATTTTTTGTGCAAACATTTTGGTGCTTTCACTGAGAAGAACTAGCGCCCGCTATATCGGATAGAAGTTTGGATTTGGGAGACAATTGCTAGGCTAAATAGTAGAAGGCAAAGGGCTGAGAGAAGCCAACCGGAAGGAAGTCAACAAGCATCCTCCGGAGCTGAGGAAGGACCGGCTTCGATCTACATAACCCGGGACGAAATGGAAGCCATAACAAATTCACTGCAAGAGAGGTTGTTGAAGAGTCAACAGGAGATGATGCAGACTTTCTTGGAGCAAATGAGAGCTGCAGGGACCCAGAACTTAGGAACAGCTACAGTGGCGGTGGATGCAGGACAAGGAGCTAGGGTTATGGAACCCAATGGAGGACAGGATGCAGAGCCAGAGGGCAATCGACAAGGGTTTGGGGGCAGGCCCGCAGGATCCAACACAGGAGGACCTTTGGAAGGAGTTCAACAGGCTAGAACCGACGTTGCTGCTAGCGAGCCACATGAAGAGTATGTACCGGAATTCCCTCGGGGGCAACCCCCGACAGACAACACTGGATTGGTAGATATAACCAGGAAGACTGTGCGAGGTGGTTTGACCAGCGGAGACTTGGAAGGGGTAAACAGGAGTCCGTTCGCTCGGGAAATAAGGATGGCTCAGAATCCACCTAAGTTCAAGCTACCTAGCGTGGAGGTATACGATGGCAAGGCAGACCCTACAGATCACTTGATGAGGTACACCAGACACATGGAGGTGCTGGGGGCATCGGAGGAAGTGATGGCTCGATGCTTCCCTTTGTACTTAACGGACTTAGCTGCGATGTGGTTTAGGCAGCTGGGAGAAGGATCTATCAGGACTTGGAGGGAATTGGTGGAAAGGTTTTTGGGACAGTTTCGAGTTCATGTCAAGAGACCGAAGAACGTGATGACATTAACATCGGTAAAGCAAAGGATCGATGAATCGCTTTGAACCTTTCTAACTCGATTCAGTGCCGCAGTTGCTTCGGTGGATCGGCCCGATCCATCGATGGTTTTAATGGCAGCAGTATCAGGAGTCAGGGAGAGCTCGGATTTCAAGGTATCTCTGATACGAGATCCCCCACGGGATCTCGACGAATTCTTTCACGAGGCAGAAAGGTTCCTTCGGCAAGAAGATGCGAGTACGGATTTAAAGTTAAAAAAGGTTAATGCAATTGAGGTTGGAGGACCATCCAGCAAAGGTTTGGATAAAGACAAAGGAAAAAGGAAGTTGGACGATGATTCTAGAAATGCTAGGAAGCAATGGAAGGATCCAAAGTTTCCCACATACACAGGATTGAACGAGACGCTGGAGCGGATATACCTGGATACTCGGAATCGCCTTCCCTACCGGAGGCCGGCTAGGAGAGAACCAACAGAACGGAAAAGAACATCAGGAAGGCACTGTCTCATACTAGTGATAAGATATAAGTATGGGTTTTAATATATATATATATATATATATATATATATATATATATATATATTCCTTTGGTTTTTAATATTTGAGTTTAAGAATAATGATTTTGAAATCTTTATATTATTTTAATATTGTCTTAAACTAAAATACTGAATTTATATATCTATATATAATAATGTATGTATTCTCAGTTTATATCAAAACTGATTTTGATTTGTTCACATCGATTTCTGTTATCTGCTCTATCCATCAAATTCGTGCAAATCTAGCTTTGCTTTGGAAGTCGTGTTTGCATTTCGTTGCTCATTTTTTTCAACTTTATCTAGCCTTGAAAGGTTAGCAATCACTCACGATTGACGTTCTTATCTTTATTTAAATTTGATTTTAATTGAAACGACAATTGAAATATGTTGTTGCTAATTATTTAACTGCTATATATATGCCATTATTTATATCTGTTCACCTATGAGTTATGACACCATATCCTGTTGTTTATAGTTATTTAATTTATCACTGATGATATATGTCTGTTGTTAATATATTATATTATTATTATAACTGCTCTCACTCTGCAAGTTTCCTGTTAATTTAGAATTCCCGATGGGTTGAAATGATACATACCCGGTCGATTTTGTAGAATAGGAGGAAATCGTTATGGGTTGAAATGATAAACCCAAGCGATTTTCATTGAATTGAATTTGGGATTGCGGGTTGAAATGATATATACCTGTATATATTTAAATTACGGATCGAAATGATAAATATCTTATCACTTGACCATAAGATAGAAAATTATATACAGACACCATTGGTCTATATATAAATATTTTGAAAATGATTTATAGAGTTTTGGAAAGAAATATATGGTTTAATAAATATTGATCTTAAGATATTATATATGTATTTTATAAATTTTAAATTCTTGATTATAAAATTATATGTTTTGAAAATTTTAAAATTATAAGTTAGTTTTGAAATTGTAAATTTTAAGAATTTACTTATAATACTACTATTTTAAACTATGTATAAATAAGTTTAATATAAAATAAGTTTAAAAATATGCTTTAATTTAATAAAGTTTGATTTAATTAAAATATAATATGTTTAAGTATTTATTTAAATCTGTATTTTCAAATATAGAGTTTATTATAATTTTTAATTAATTAAGGTTGGAAAGAGAAATAGAAATTGATTTGAAATTGTAATTATTTGAGAATTATACTTAAACAAGTTAGATTTAAAACTTGTTAAATGTGAGATTTTAAAGACATGATTTACCACTTGATTTTGTTTAAAAGTGATTTAATTGGATATTTCAAATTTACATAAATTGAAATGGTGTATTTAGTTTTATTTAAATTTGAGATTTGAAGTTTTATCTAAATGTTATTGGAATGATTAAGTAAATATTTCAAAAATAAATAATAGTAAAGTGAATTTGATATATATATATATATATATATATATATATATATGAAATTATCAAATTTGGTTTTGAAAATGTGGAATATTTAAAGCTTTGAAATATATTGAAATTGAAATGGTTATTTGTGGTTCAAATCTGTATTTGAAATCGATATAATTTGAAATGCTTTATTGAAAAACTGAATTGAGCTGAAATTGATGAATTGAGATTAAATTAAATTGAATTTTGAAATTCGAGTAGATTTGAATCGATTTGTGAAATTTGAGGAAACTATTATATAAAGTATTTTTAAATTATATTTAAAAACTATTTATATATTTTAATATAAACTATATTAATATAAATCATTTTTAATATAAACTATTTTTGATGTAAACTATTTTTAATATAAACTATTTTAATATACTAATTATTTTAATATAAACTATTTTAACTTATAACTATTTATATAAACTATTTTATTTTATAAACTATTTTATTATGTATACTATTATTAATATCTAAACTGTTTTAAGGAAAGTGTTATGGTTTTTCAAAGTATTATGATTTCAATGTGTTATGATTTCAAAGTGTTATGATTTTAAGTGTTTTGATTTAGAAATTGTTATAATTTTAAAGTTTTACGATTTTGGAAATGAATATTATTTAAACTGAGTAATGATATTGAATTGATATGGTTTTGAAATGATATGATATTTGGTTTTGAAGTATGAACTATTTGAAATGAAATGACCACGGTGTTATAATAACATTTCGTTGTTAAAGAAACCGGGATCAGATATTGTCATACTCTCTGCCAATACCGAAAACCACTTTAACAACTGTGTATGCAGTGGAGATTCCAGAATGAAGTAGGATGGTTTGGTGATGATTCTATATGGTATTTATGTAGCCCTGACTTCCGTGAGTCAGCTTGACGTGGCTAAAACAGGAGCTACACCGGGACAAGTGGGGTCATTCCCTGTATCGGACACATTTCTTCGATACCATTCTATTGCTTTTGTGATGTGTTTAGGTGCATCCTTTGATTTGGGATTCTGTCACGAGGTGGGCGGTTGTAGCTGCTATGCGTTACCACTAGTATGAGAGTGAAAATGATATATCTATCCTGGCATTGCCTCGAGTGCCTTTTCTCATGCTCTATCGCCCCTTCTACGAGTTTGTTTTGTACCGTACCTATGTGATGTTCACTGGGTAAACCTTCAGTTTACGGAGAAGCGTACGGCATTGTATAGACTTCGGGAATATATAAAATGTGTTAAGGGAGATATGGGTAACGCCTTAACGCTATTTTGATACTTTTACTTTACTATAGACATATTATAATAGCGTATATTACTACGTAGTAGATAGTTTCACGGATCCTTAGAGAATGGAAATGCCAAACATCCTTTGAGTTACTTGTATTTTAGTTGACATTTCACTTGAGTTGAATTTATTTATATAAGAATGTTAATCCTGAATCGAGTGTTTTGTGTTTTGCTTTATGCTCGGGTCAGACTGGGTATCATAGCATTTGAGACTCACCTTTGGAGTTGGAGCTTCACTTGAAGATCCATCTATCTATTCAGCTTATATTTATTCAGTTATCTCCAGTGATATATTCAGATATGACTTTGTATTGAGACTTCTATGTATTTGAGATTTCCGTTTTATCTTGTTTTAACTCTATTATATATAGTAGCTTCATGAACGACTATCTCTTGTTTCCGTTGCTTATTGTTATATTACTCCGTGTCTATGATTCTGTGGTTTATTTATTTACTATACATGCTGAGTTTTGTCAAATATAAATTAACAATCTAATATTTTTGAGCAATTCACGTCCGACATGTGCGGATGCGAATGGTTGGAAATATTGCGATGCTACAAATAGTCTATAAATTTTTATTCTTGCAGTGTCTGTTACTCGTCCACTCTGATCATAGGCATTCACCTTGAATGTATCTCCATGCTATTTTTAGAGTTGTTGCCTTCATTACATCTTGCAGTTTTCTTAAACCCTTTCCACCCTCAAATTTTGGACGACACAAGTCACTCCGGTTCATGTTGTGATTTTTGTTTTTCCAAACAAAGTTTGCACAAATCGAATTTATTTTGTTTATTATTGTAACAGTTAACTGACGAAATTATTATTTTGTTTACTATTGCACACATCGAATTTATTTTGTTTCCTATACTTTGTGGTTCATATATACTTGTAGTCTGTATACACTCCACAAAACCGATGTCGTGTAGTATTTCCCATTATTAGGTCTATCTTGACAATATAATATGGCATTAAAATCTCTTACCAACACCCACAATTGTTCGAAAGAGTAAGCATGAGTTTAAGGTATTCCCATAGGTGTAATCTCATATCTGGTTGATTGTAAGCATAGACGATTGTGCAATAAAAAGTTAGCCCCACCTTATTTTGAATAGTTCTCGTGATGAATTGCATGCTTTTATGACTGGTTGTCTAATAATTAGAGTCCTGAAGAATTAAGATTCTACTTTTTTTTGGTGATCGATGTTGAACGTGCATTCCCATCCATGGTTAATATGCCGTACGAAATCACTTATTTTATTTTCAGATAGTATATTCTCAAATAATCCAACAAAAGAAGCTTGTCGTTGTTTGATAATGCTTGTGACATCCTGTTATTTAGAGGAGAATTATGTCCCCTCACATTCCAAAGTAATAAATTCATTGGGAGGTGTTATTGAGAAATAATGTTGTACCATGCAAGATTATCTATCACGTCGGTTGAAGGAGTAGCAGTAAATTCAAACAATGCCTCCTCCCGCTGCTGTTTTCTAGATTGTTTGGACCTGGTGTGAGATCCGATGCAGTTGGTTGTCTTGCTCGGAAGGTTGTCAAGTATTGTTTCATTATGCTGAATTTCATCAGAGTGTTCTACCATTTTCTGATCCCTTGCATCATTAAGCTCTGTTTCTTCTTCGTTGTTACTGTTATACCCATTCTGTAAGTCAGCTTGTATATTCATATCTGCCTGAGTACTGTGTAGTGTATTCGAACAGGGCACTGTGCTCGTTCTATTTTTTAATGGGTTGGGATTGTAAATTTTTACTAAATGTAGAATCGTTTTTGGTGTAAAGGTCCTTTAAAGTTCAAGACTGAGGCAATTCTACTAATTCTCTCTTCTGATCAGTATTCCAACTTTAGGCTTGGAAACCGAACCCAAACCGCAATAGGTTGTAGCATTTCTTTTGATAGGGTAAGTTCTCTGGTCCATCTCCTCATTATCATCAATTTCTTGTCGTAGGAATAGGGGCCACCTGTCAAAATTTGATCATAACCTTCTTTCTCCTCAAATTTAATGAGATAGAAACTGGGGGTGGACGTGGATTAGTTCCGTCCGATTTGGAGTCCAAACCATTTCTATGCCGCATCATATGGTTAGTTAAAATCAATAACCATTATACAAATTTTTGAATATGGTCCGATTTAGTGACACTGCGGTCTGGTTTGAGTTCAATTCGGTTTAACGCATATTACATTTGTTTGAAAATAATTATTCAATGAATAGTAAGAATATTAGTGAAAAACTCTAACAGATTCAAATGAAAGACATATTTATTCCTAAATAATGTGTATAGTGTGTTTCTTTATACGTATCAGATAATAAAATGGTTCATTACTTAATCGTATGAAGTTCAAACACTCGGACACTTAATATTTTAGCAATTTTAAGTAGAGTAAATACAAAATCCCATCAAAAATATTTGAATTCTACTAGGCGGTCTAGTCCAGTTTAATGTGGTTAGTTCAACATTCAAACCACAACTGCACTGTATTAAATGGATCGGTTCAGTTTTAGATATTTTGTTCAATTAGAAAGTACGATGCAGTCTACAGGATCATTTTGGTGGTTCGGTGCGGTCCATTTACGTATGTTGGTGCGGTTTATGTCCACCTCTAATAAAAACCATTCTCCTTACTATGAATAAAAAAAATTCCCCTTTTGGTTGTCAAACCCTCTCAATATATGATTTGAAATAGTGATAATAAGGATGTAAGCTGACCACATAAATAACAATAGAATTGTCAGTATCTTTTAGCCTAATCAACCGCCGAGTTCGTCATTCTAGCATATTTTTTGACTGAATTCTATGAGGGGATGGATACCAGAATGTCTTTCTCTTTGATGACTGCCTTTCAAGTTCTAGTGGCGTTCAACCCATTCTGATTTGTACTCGTCTTTGAGACATTTCTATTATACTAAGAATTCAAAGTAGAACTGAAGGGGATTTGCATGCCCTGTTGTGAAGAGTACGCAGAAGCGGGAGGAAATTCAGACGGCTGTATTAGCTTACATAAGGTATGAATAATTTTATGTGAGGGTTCCTTAGAAAGAACAACAGAAGCTAGAACACACAATTGAGAATTCTCCTTATGCATCGTGTGTTTAGAGATAATAGGCAGGAAGACATCCTTGCTTGGACCAGTGCTTAGCAGTGGGAAGACAAGCTCCGGAGGAGCCGGGGGTTGGAAGAACAGGGGCTGCAAGAAAGGAGGAGGAGAGGGAGGGTCGGAAGTGGTTTCGATGGCTAGGGTTTCTAGCATTGTCATTTCTTTTCTCTTGTGTAGATCTTGTTGTTTAATTGCCAAAATTTGATGTGTCCAAGAAGTGTTATATGGCAAACTCCTACTATTTCTTCCATTGTATAATAGCATATGAAATATGGAGGTCCATGCAACCACTTAATGTGGGCTATTTATTTCATCAACTATACCCAGTTTTACAATCGAGAGTTTTTAGATAAATATCTTAATCTTAGAAGAATAAATTTCATAGAAAAATATATGAAAATACATTTTGAAATAGAAATCATATTTCTCATTCCAATGTTAAGTATCAACTATTACTTATAATTCTCGTTTTCGATGTTTCTTTATGAAGTGGAAGAGACATTCACTCTCTTGATCCCAACTGTACCTTAGATTACATCCACTCTTGTACATTCGATTTTCTTTCTAAACCATCGAACTATATAAAGAAAATCCTTACTACAATATCATAATGAACTCTTTACAAAAGTGCATTTGGTTTTCCTTAACTTTTAAGGTCATTAGATAAATTGCATTTTACATAAACTGATCAAACTGACATTTTAATTATCGAATTCTTAGATCCATCCTTTAAACTTAAGTCCAGTGTTAGATTTAACAAAACAAATCATCATTGTAATCAATCATATTGAGTACATGATCTCATGTTACAGCTTGCTTACTTATTTCAATGAACTATTTTCATCGAGATTTCGTCCATTATGAATTGTGATTGTTCACAATATAGCGTTATGTGATCCTATATGAATCAAAAATCCATATTCTTGTTTGGCTTTTAGAGTTCGAAATTCCTTGAAGACAATACACAATATCGGGCAAATAAATTCGTAAATGACCAAGTTACAAACATATTTAATATTTGTATAATTAGGCACTTGCATGGGTCAACATACAAAATTTTTTAATTAATATATTTTATATTTCTATTTGTCAATTTTAGTTCAGTTCATTTGTATATCTTTTGACTGGTAACATTTTATCAATTGTATTTAATGAATAAATTTATTGATGTAGATTATTATAACTATATGTATCAAATGATCTTACAATATTAGAAATGTTAATGTTAATAATTCATTTTTCAAATAAGGCTTCCACTAGTCTTTTATGTTTTTTCAAACCTTAAGACAAAACATAGAAGTCTTTTGACTTCATTAGTAGGCATTAGGACTCGCATGTCTTAGGATTATGACCTTGAGGAAAGGTCAACAAATCATAATCCTATATACGATGGGCAACTTTTATCGGTTGTATCATATACAACTCCTAACATATGATACTTTGTCCTAATCCAACATTTACCTTAAGGAAAGCTCAACAAATAAAGTATGATTATTCACTTGGACCTACTATTTTGCGATGGCCTAAGTATACGTACCTTGAGAAAAGCTCATTGAATATGTGCAGTTATCTTACCTCATCTATTTGATATATTAATTGTACTACACATAATATCCCTAGCCTGAGGAAAGCTCAACAACTAAGGAGTATGCAAGCAGTCTATTGTAATGACCACCCTACATATGATGCTCATATACCCGAATAATGCATTGTTTGAGCATAGGCCAATGCAGGACATTTGTTAAGGGAAAGAATAGAAGAAAGAAAGGAAATATAGAAGATAAATAAAAGAAAAGAAAATAGAAAGAAAACATCGTACAATCAAAGAATCAATCGTGTATCTCATAGCACATTGAATGAAATATAATAGCCTATCACACATAAAAAATAACGGAGACAGTAATAACTATATGATCCATAGACTCAGAGTAACAGTCTCATACAATTATAAAAAATAGTAATAGAGTTTATACAACTGATAAATAAACTCAACTGATAAAATGCCTCTAATAATAGTAAGTCAAGCACTATCAAGGCTTTACGGTGTCACACGGTGGAATATGTAATAGTTTGTTATAGTAAGTCAAGCGCTATCAAGGTTATAATTAGGAAATAAGAACGAAAAAGCTTATCATGAGACTTATAATAGATTGTTAAGCAATGGTAGTAGAGAATAACGACAGAAGCTTATTTAAATAACTTATATTAAGTCAATAAGAAAATAAAATAGAAATGGTAAAAGATGCTTATCTCTTTGAACTTAAGGATTTATGTATTAAGTTAAAAAAGCAAAATAATGAATGTGGCTCATACTAACAGTATTCCCTATTAGATCTATGATAATCTCACAAAAATTAGAAGTGAGACGAGGGCAGAAAATATGCTAATTAAGTTAATTAAGTAGCCAATAGAGTAAGAAAACAACCTAAATGCAAATTAAAAGATTAGAATTAGGGTCTAATAAAAAAATCGAATTGTGTTTGGAGCAGTACAAAGGATAAAGCGCCTACTGTAGCAGTTCATCACGGATTCCAGCAATGGAGAAGCACGTCCAACTTAGAATTTTTGTGCTAGAAGGAAGTACGAGACTTCAACGGGACATGAGGATGCTCTAGGATGGCCCTCTGGGTAGGCCAATGAAGCTGCATCAACGAAGGCATGTTTGTAGGTATTCTATCAAAAGAGTATGCCTTGACTGCATTTGCATTGTACGCCTAACGAAGCTGATCTTTATAGGCAGTCAGAAGGGCTTGATGTTTGGAGTAGGGTATTCGTATGTTCAGTACTTGCAAGTAAGGTGAAGGATAGTCGCATGCGGATGTCGGCCAGCATGAAGACCAATAGTGATTTCAGGAAAGACTAGAGAAACCTATAGGCCGATTATTCTTTCACTATCGAGACATTGGATGGAGGGACGCCGCTAATTGGATGTTAGATTGTTTGCAGTTGGGCACGACCACTTAACTCTTTAGAAGTCTTTCGATTAGTTGAGGGGTGGCTGAATTGGGCCATAGCTACGCTGAGAAAAGAGACAGATAGACCGACTAGAATATCTGTATTGTAGGCCTAACGAAGCTGTCCTTTGCAGATATAGAAAATCTCCAACTGAGTTCCTTACAAGGTAGACCTTGTTGGCGGGATTCAGAGAGTAGACAGAACGATTACGTATAATCCTCAATGTATGCACTAGATGGTACGTTGCGGATGTCCGAGCATTAGTATAAAATAGTACGGACGCAGTTTTACGTTTTCATAGTAGACGACGAAACATCTGTATTGTAGGCCCCACGAAGCTGTCCTTTACAAATGTAGTCATAGAACGCTATAGGAGCAAGACGATGAAGTCCTTTGCGAGAAGGATACGAGGATACTATGGATAGTACCTAGGACCAATACGGTCATTAGGCATATAACTACATATATGTATATATTAGTTATTAGATTTTAATCTACTAGTAGTTATTAGGTTTTAATCTACTAGTCGTTATTAGGTTTTAATCTAATATGGAGGCGAGAGTATTGTAACCTAATGAACTTAATATAAGAGTAAATGGAAATAAAATGATATATATATATATATATATATATATATATATAATTAAGCCAAGAAGTATATAATTTATTCATTCATCGGAACTTTTGTTCCGACCCCTTCCTTATAACATCCTACAGGTTAGGTAGATGGCAGAGACTTCTCAGCTTTAAGCTAAAAGACCTCATATAGCGAAGATTTTTGAATTCATTAAGGGATATTTAGAAAGGTGAAAGTAAATTAAAAAGCCACTTTGTAGTCTAGCCCAACAATTAAACTCTTAAGAATTTGAATATAAATTTTTGAAAGATTTTCAAGTTTTAACTTTAGAAGTTTACAGCCTTATAAATATGGGAAGTTGGAGAGAAACAACTTTAATTGATAACTAGTATTTTGGGCTGTAGCGACGATGTTTTACACAACATCTATCTTAGCCGAGTATAAATGTATTTTGAAATCCTTATACAAATATGTAAAAATATTTTTCTGGTTGTAAAGAAATTAAAGCTATTTTGAAAAATAAATTTTATGAGTTAGACGATTTAAGTGGTTAGAGCAAGCTTATGGAATTAATATAAGTTTAGTTGAAGGATGGAACACGTCAAGACTCCACTTGGAGGGTGGAGAGTAGACAGGGATATTTCGCCTATGTCGTAAATGCAACTCAGACAACCCGAAAGCGAATATGTTGGACTTTAATTAGTTAAAGAGGAGAACGCGACGCGGCAGCACGAAAGAGGAAGAAAAAAACAGGCCGACCCGGTCGATCAAACGGTCGACCAAGCGGTCGACCTGTTACTAAGGCGGCTCGACCGCCTTAGTTCATTTGAGCGCGTATAAACGAGTGCCCCCTTCTCTCCTTCCTCATTCTTATTTCCTCCTTCTGAAGACAGCAGCCATACCAAAAACTACCCCTTCCAACCACCCAAACGCCTCAGAAACTCCAATGTTTCATTCACAGCTAGTGTCAAATTGAAGCGCGTCGTGAGATCTACTCGGATCCATACTTCTTTTTCACAAATCTAGGAGTTTATCATCATGCCTCCAAGACCCTCTTTAGTCCACCTCCTTCCCTAACTTACACCACATGAGATAGCATGGTGCCAGAGTGATAGGAGGATTGTGCATTCTTACTCTAATACAGCCATTTACCAGATTTTGCAAGGGCGATGAAGTTTTCTGATTTTCCAGGCACCCCTTTAGAGCAGCTGTTTTTGGACACAGGGCTGCGGCGGATTTTGAGCCATGAGACATTCGAGCGGCGAGCATATCCTGTGAAAAATGCGAATTACAGATCTTAAGGCTAGAATTAACACTAGAGGTGGGGTGAATAGTGTTTATAAAGAACTACTAAATCCTTTTGAGCTTACGTTAATTTAAACACAGATGTGTGCAATATACAGACACAGATATGATCACTGAAACAAACACAGATGCAGAAATAAAATAAAAGGCAGTAAAAGAAAGAACACGCCGGATTTTATACTGGTTCGGAGTTATCCTACATCCAGTCCCGCAACACAAGTACGGATTTCCTTTCAAAAGCAATCTTTACAATTACACCCTCGATTTCAAGGCTACGAGGTACACCCTCTCAATCCTCTGGGTGGAGATACTTGATTTTCTGGGCAACAAGTTCACCCACTTGATTTTACGGGCAAGAAGTTCACCCAATTGATTTCCCAAGGCTACAATCACACCTTATCACGCTTGATTGATTTTCAAGGCTACAATCACACCTTTTCTTGCTAAGTTGATTACAAAAGCCTTATAACTCTGAATAGCACTGAGGATCTTATTGAGATAGTGATAGAGAATCAAACTACAAATGATCGAGTTCAATTCATTGTAGATTTCGGCAGAGTAATGATAAGAATTTTTATTAAGAAAAATGGAAGAAGAAGAGGAGTAAAAAACCAGAAAATCTGATGTAAAATTCATTGAAACTGACCCCTATTTATAGTAGAACAACAGTCATGTCCATTCATGAAGAGTTATGGAGAATAGACACTCCTTTTGAAATTGAAATTTTGAACTCAACTGACACCATGTCGACATGGTCACCATGAGTTTGTCGACATCCCAAAGCATTTTTTGATGATTTCATTTTCTTTGAAAATAACATTTATCTTATATTAAAACTATTTTAAACTTTATAAATATATTTGACTATAGTTAAAATTCATAAGTAAATATAGATAATAATATATATAGAATTTAACTATATTTAAATCTAAGTATAAATATTTTAAAAGTTAAATATATTATATTAAAAGATAGTTTAAAATCAGGAGTAATTTGACTTTGAAATTAAAGATGATTTTGAGCCTAAAATTATTTAAAATCAGGATAGATGTTTTTGATGCTTTTAAAAGGAAGGTTTTGAAATTATTTTGAAAACAAGATATAATTTTGAAAAAAAATCATTTTAAATAAAAGGTTAACAATGTTCCACTATATTTTTCGTAGGTTCTATCCTACTTAGAGTTCCATCCCTTTAATAGGCGCGAAGTGGATTTCATTTCACGAATAAATTGGATTTTAAGATGCCAGTGCTTTTCTAGGAGTTTTAACAAAATTTTCTAATTAAAGAATAAATTACTTGTATTCTTGAACTCATGATAATCTTGATACTCATGAGCCTTCAGTCTTGATATCTTGAATCTCTATACTGTACAGTCTTCATTCTTGGTACCTGCATGGTTGAATCCTGCATATACGTATATATCTAAACTTATAATGTTAGTATTTATATTTTGTAATCTATTCTAAGGTTGTTGTCATCAAAACCATCATCTCATGGACTAACAATCTCCGCCTTTTTGATGATGACAACCTTTGTTTATAAAATATTACTTTTATCCTAATAACTTCCCCTAAAACTATTAACCCCCCCTTAATCTATGCCTAACTACCCTATTTTATACTTCTCCCCCTTTGTCATCAACAAAAACTAACTCCAAACTTTATAACTCTAAACTACATAACTTCCCCTAAATCTAATACTGTATGATATGTGATTATAATGATAGTGTTATCATAGATAATCAACACTTAGATAATCCTAATCCTAAACTACTAACTATTCTAAGTATATGATAACCATATAGTTTATTTATTGATAAGGAGGAACACATATAAGAAAACAAATTATTAATCATATAATTATATTTACATTTTTGTTGTAAACGTAAGAAGGAATAAACAACAAAGGTAAAGAAAGAGAAGAAACTAATGTGTGTTTTTGAACATAGGAGATCTATAAATCGAACAGTTTGGATAATGGAAACAGAAATTTCCACGTTGTTCGACAAGATTCCCATCTTTGTCAAAACACATTTCTCCAACGCACACAACTTTAACGTCATCCTCCGCTTGTGCTTCTTCCATGGGTTCTTCTTCTTCGCTGGCCTCTTGTTCTTGATTGAGTGAAGAATCTTCATCAATCAAGATAGGGTTGGCTTGATTATCCGTTAGAAATTTTTGCAAATTCCTAAGAGTCTTGCCTTGTCTCTCTTGTTCCTTTTCCATACGAAGTTGAATCACTTGAATTTCAGTCATCATCTGAAGTGCATCCTTCAGAAACTCCTCCATTTTTGTTACACGGGCGAGAGTGGTACGTTGAAATAGACCAGAAGTAGGAGAGGGGAACGAAAATGTTGATTTTATGTTTGATTTGGAAGATGATGCCATGTTTTTATTTGTTTCAGAAGATAGAATAGAAAGAGAACAGAGAGAATGATCAAAAATTCAAAAATAAGAAGAATATATAACCAATTTTTTGAATTTTGGTGGGAATTTTTTTTAAAAAAAACAAAAATGTTGTATGTCGACATGGGTATATGGGGGATGTCGGCATGCTCCTTTATATTTCTACTATTTGATTTAGTTTAGTATTAATTATTTATTATAATAGATATTTATATTTTATATTTCAGTTATTGAACAAATACCTAATTCTCTTCTTAATTTAGTAAATATTGATTCATTTAAGGTTTTCGTTAAAATATCAGCAATTTGATTCTCAGAATTGATATAATCGAGAGTAACTACTTCCTTACTTATATTATCTCTGAGAAAATGATGTCTGATATCAATATGTTTAGTTCGAGCATGACGAGTAGTATTTTTGGATAAATTTGTTGCACTGCTATTATCACAATAAATTGGTGACTTTGAGATATTTAAACCATAATATTTTAAAGTTTGTTGCATATATATGACTTGAGAACAAGCCAAAGCAGCAGAAATATACTCTGCTTCAGTTGTTGATAAAGAAACTGTTTTGCTTTTTACTAAACCAGGAAATCAGAGAATGCCCCAAAAGGTGACAAGTCTCACTTGTACTTTTTCTATCTGATTTACAACCAGCATAATCAGCATCACAGTAAGATATTAAGTCAAAAGAATCATTTCTAGGGTAAAATAAACCATAATCGAATGTGTGTATAACATATCTTATGATTCGTTTTACGACTTTTAAGTGGGTCTCTTTAGGTTGGGATTGATATCTAGCATAGAGACAAACACTATGCATGATATCAGGTCTACTAGCAGTAATATAGAGTAGTGATCCAATCATTCCTCTATATAATTTTTGATCTACATCTTTCTAGAGATCTTCTTTACTAAGGTACACATTGGTTTCCATGGGAGTGGGTTTCCACTTGCAGTAGTCAAACCAAATTTACTAATCAGATCTTTAGCATATTTTTCTTGACTAATAAAGGTACCATTATCTAATTGGTTTATTTGTAATCCTAAAAAGAAATTTAATTCACCCATATGACTCATTTCAAACTCTTTTTTCATTATTTCAGAAAATTCTTTATTAATTCAAAATTAGTTGATCCAAAAATGATATCATCTACGCAAACTTGTACTAGTTGAATATCATTTTTATTTCTTTTAATAAAAAGAGTATTATCTACTTTACCAATTTCAAAATTTGATTGTAACAAATAAGATCTTAATCTATCATACCAGGCTCTAGGAGCTTGTTTTAACCATATAAATCTCTCTTAAGTTTGTAAACATGATTTGGTAATTTATCATTTTCAAAAAGTGGTGGTTGTTCGACATATACTTCTTCTTTTACAAATCCATTTAAAAAGGCACTTTTAACATCCATTTGAAATAATTTGAAATTATTATGATTTGCGAAAGCAAGTAGAATCCTAATGGCTTCTAATCTTGCTACGGGAGCAAAGGTTTCATCAAAATCTATTCCTTCTTCTTGACAATAACCTTGAGCGACTAATCGAGCTTTATTTCTAACTACCTCTCCTTGTTCATTCATTTTATTTTTATAAACCCATTTAGTTCCAATTATAGTTTTATTTTCAGGTCTAGGAAGAAGTTCCCAAACACCATTTCTAGTAAATTGATTTAATTCTTCCTACATAGCCAAAATCCATGAATCATCGGTTGATGCTTCTTTTGGATTTTTGGGTTCAATGGTTGATATAAAAGCTACATTACTCATTTGACTTAGTTGATTTCTAGTTTTAACAACAGATTGCATATCTCCCAGTATATTTTCTATAGGATGATCTTTTAAAAGTTTAGTCCTTTTATTAGGATGATTAATTTCAATATTAGTTTTGATTGATTCTTGATTTTGAGTGATTAAATCCACTTCATCATTTATATCTTCAAAATTTTTGAAATTTTCATCAAATGAAACATGCATTGTTTCTTCGATGGTGTTAGTTTTCAAATTAAACACTCTGTATGCTTCACTTCTATTAGAGTATCCGACAAAGATTCCTTTGTCGGATTTAGGATCAAATTTATCTAAGTTATCTTTTGTTAAAATAAAGCATTTACTTCCAAAAATTCTGAAATAAGATACCTTAGGTTTCTTTGAATAAAGAAGTTCATAAGATGTCTTATCAGTTGAAGGTCTAATTAAAATTCTATTTAAAATATAACAGGCGATAACAACTGGTTCTGCCTAAAAATTCTTCGGTAAATTACCATCTGAAAGCATAGTTCTCGCACACTCTTGAATCGACCTGTTTTTACGTTCTACTACTCCGTTTTGTTGTGGAGTTCTTGGAAATGAAAATTTGTGAGTTATTCCCTTTTTATTGCAGAATTCCTCAAACTTTTCATTTTCAAATTCACCACCGTGATCATTTCAAATAGTTATAATTTTTAGAGAAAATTGATTTTGAATTCTTTTTGAAAAGGTCTTACAACACTCAAAAGTATCACTTTTATGTTTTAAAAATATTGTCCATGTAAATCTAGAATAATCATCTACAATTACAAAAACATATTTACTTTGATTTATTGACAAAATTTGAGATGGACCAAATAAATCAAGATGAAGTAATTCAAGAAGTTGAAATCATATCTTTTAATTTAAAAGAACTTATTCTAAGTTTTCCTAATTGACAAGCATCACATAGATTATCTACTTTAAAATTCATTTTAGGAAGTCCTCTTACTAGATCATGTTTTAACAATCTAGATAAGAGTTTGAAATTCAAATGCCCAAATCTCTTATGCCAAATCCAAGGGTCACTTGTATTTGCCAACAGACACAGGTTATCATTTGAAACTTTCATACTAAGAATATAAATATTCTTTTTCCTAACTCCCTCAAATATAATGGTTGAATTATTATCTTCAATGTGACATTTATATTTTTCAAATTTAATTGTATATCCTTTATCACATAGTTGACTTATACTTAGCAAATTATATTTCAGATTCTTAACTAGCAAAACATTAGTAATAGTAGGAGTTTTAGAATTACCGACTTTGCCGATGTCAATCACATTTCCTTTTGAATTGTCTCCAAAATTAACCAGTCCTCCATCTTTGTATGTAATATAATTCAGTATATCTGGATTGCCAGTCACGTGTCTAGAACATCCACTATCAAGTATCCATTTGTTCTTTCTGATCTGCACAATTTATCCGCTGTGGATTGATTCCTCAACAGCCATAAAGCATGATTCCTGCATATCAAATAATTTTGGTAGATAACTTGAATTTGGATATTGATTATATGCAGACTCATGAAACAATAAGGATTTGAATATTTCTAAACTAGTATTAACAAATATAGCCATTTTGAAAAAATTTCAAAAATCAGATTACGAAACTTTAAAAACCTGGCTCTGATACCAATTGTGAGAAATGCGGATTATGGATCTTAAGGCTAGAATTAACACTAGAGGGGGTAAATAGTGTTTATAAAGAATTACTAAATCCTTTTGAGTTTATGTTAATTTAAACACAGATGTGTGCAATATACAGACATAGATATGATCACAGAAACAAAAACAGATGCAGAAATAAAGTAAAAAGCAGTAAAGGAAAGAACACACTGGATTTTATACTGGTTTGGAGTTACCCTACATCCAGTCCCGCAACACAAGTACAGATTTCCTTTCAAAAGCAATCTTTACAATTACACCCTCGATTTCAAGGCTACGAGGTACATCCTCTAGAATCACAATCTCTGGGTATAGATACTTGATTTTACGGGCAACAAGTTCACCCAATTGATTTCCCAAGGCAACAATCACACCTTATCATGCTTGATTGATTTTCAAGGCTACAATCACACCTTTTCTTGCTAAGTTGATTACAAAAGCCCTATAACTCTGAATAGCACTGAGGATCTTGTTGAGATAGCGATAGAGAATCAAACTACGAATGATCGAGTTCAATTCAATGTAGATTTCGAAAGAGTAATGATAATAATTTTTATTAAGAAAAGTGGAAGAAGAAGAGGAGTAAAAAACCAGAAAATCTGATGTAAAATTCGTTGAAACTGACCCCTATTTATAGTAGAACAACAATCATGTCCATTCGTGAAGAGTTATGGCAAATAGACACTTCTTTTGAAATTGAAATTTTGAACTCAACTGACACCATGTCGACAAGGTCACCATGAGTATGTCGACATCCCAAAGCATTTTTTGATGATTTGATTTTCTTTGAAAATAACCTTTATCTTATATTAAAACTATTTTAAACTTTATAAATATACTTGACTATAGTTAAAATTCATAAGTAAATATAGATAATAATATATATAGAATTTAACTATATTTATATCTAAGTATAAATATTTTAAAAGTTAAATATATTATATTAAAATATAGTTTAAAATCAGGAGCATTTTGACTTTGAAATTAAAGATGATTTTGAGGCTAAAATTATTTAAAATTAGGATAGATGTTTTTGATGCTTTTAAAAGGAAGGTTTTGAAATCTTTTTGAAAACGAGATATAATTTTGAAAAAAATCATTTTGAATAAAAGGTTAGCGGATACAAAATAATGTTCCACTAGATTTTTCGTAGATTCTATCCTACTTAGGGTTCCATCCCTTTAATAGGCGCGAAGTGGATTTCGTTTCACGAATAAATTGGATTTTAAGATGCCAGTGCTTTTCTAGGAGTTTTAACAAAATGTTCTAATTAAATAATAAATTACTTGTATTCTTGAACTCTTGATAATCTTGATACTCATGAGTCTTCAGTCTTGATATCTTGAATTTCTATACTATACAGTCTTCATTCTTGGTATCTGCATGGTTAAATCATACATATACATATATATCTAAACTTATAATGTTAGTATTTATATTTTATAATCTATTCTAAGGTTGTTGTCATCAAAACCATCGTCTCATGGACTAACATATCCTAGGTTAGTACATCTTTTCGATGCTAACTTATCTACTAGAGATGAGGATGAGGAGTTGGCCTTTCTGTCGGAGGTCAAGGGAGTAAGGATTGTATTTTCAGAGACCCAGATGGTGAGTATTTTACATGTTAGAGGACATGGGTTGGAGATAGGACATATTGAGATGACGTACATGGCCGTCTTACACTAGATCTTAGTAGATCCACAACATCCCGACTGGCGCACTGGACTGTTGCGCCCATTAGTTAGATTGGTTATACACATTTTGCAGCATAACAATTTCCCCAAGATGGGGAATTATGACCATATCTACCCCATAGTGAGGCAGGCCACCTACGCCATATTCGTAGGCTTGCAGGTGAATTAGGCTAAGATGATTATGACCCAGTACTGACCGCAATGGGACTTCGTCGCTCTACTATGATATATTGTCACCTTTGGACATGGGTCTTTAAGTGGGCCGGAGTTGAGATGGAGAGAGAGAGAGAGCACTTATAGTGAGCAGGACCATCTGAGCTAAGATGGAGAGAGACGTACAGTGAGCAGGCCCACCCTATGATTGATTCATCCACTCCAAGGAGGATGAATATAGGTTTAGATCAGATACAGGCCCCACAGGAGGAGCAGGAGCCGAGCCACATTTTCAGGCACCACAGTACTTTCATAAGCCGCGACACTTTCCTTTGCCACCATTTGGAGGGGGCGTTGGACATATAGAGTCAACATGGCCCGCTTGCTCGTCAAAGCCCACGACGCAGAGTGCATGGGGGTATGGATCTTGGGGGGAGAGAGCAGGACCCTCTTAGCCCTCTCCACCGTCGATCTACGAAGACCAGTTTAGGAGCATTTCCGAGTGGCAAGAGCGGCTCGCTAGGGAGCATGCGGAGCTTCTACAAGACAATAAGAGTTTGTTAAGACAAAGCAGGAGTTAGCTAGGAGGTAGCAAGAGATTATGACGAGCACTAGACGGTAGGAGGAGCACCTTAGCTGTTTAGATTCTTTTATTAGGGCCTTCTTATGTTAGGGCGGACAGAGTCCTAGGCCTCCTAGTCCGAGATGATAGCTGTGTTTGCCTACTTGCGTCACCTATCTATCTCGAGATTTCATAGGATAGCGGCATAAGTTCCAAGCACGGAGGGAGAGGTATGCAAAAGTAAAATGGAGAAATGTGAAGTTTTTCCATTTTATACCTTCTTCCTGACATAAGAAATTGAGTTCAGAAAAATAGATTTTTTTGAGATTAGAATATTAAAGGTTGCGTGTTAGGATTTGGATGAAAAATTGGTTGAACTGAAAATTGGGTGAAAAATATTTTAAGTTTTCGAAAAATTGCATTCGTATAGAAATTGCAAGTATATTTAGGTTGTATGCATCATGTTTTTAAAATAATTTTTTTAAATAAAAATCATTCATATAGGAGGTACTGCTTAGAAATTTATGTATATGCATGCCTTTTGTTTTGAAAATCACTTTTCCACAAAAGCACGAATGGTTGCAAAATTGGATGTACACAAATTGGTTGTAATAATTGTGAGAATTACATAGATTTTACCCTTGTCAAATTTCGAGAATGAAATTTCCTAAGAGTGTGAGAATGTAACACCCCACATTTTTATACAGTTAAAATTTAACGTGTAACGATAAGTAATAAAAATAAATAATTATCGAATTTCCAGAATATGGTTTCGGAACTTGTACCATTGTATTCGGGGCGATTTTTTGATCAGTTTCCATATATAACTCGTCAAAATTCGAATCAATATGATGAAGTTGAGAACGAAACAGAATAGGTAACCGAACGAAAGAAAAAATATAACGCGGATATGGGCCGACCAGTAGGTCGACCTAATAAGGGCAACGGTCGACCGTCCGATCGACCCGCACACTGCCAAGACAAAAATTCGTCTAGGTACGTGCAGTGACGCGTTTTTTTGTTTTTGCACGATCAGAGTCATACTATCTTCGATCTGATGGCTCCAAATTTCCCTATGTCATGGTGGTTTCAGGTTCAATACAAGAATCCAACGGTCTGAGGTCCAAAGCTCCAATATAAATAAGACTTTAGGCCTAACTATCTTCTTACAATTAGATTTCCTCCCATGGGCTCATTGCCTAAGGTTGAATGCTGAAAGGAAAATAACTTCAAGAGAGAAGATCTTCTAAATTAAAATATTATACACCTTGAAAGAAGGGGATCCAAAAGGACTATGGAGCCAAGGGAAGCACAAGCAAGCTAAGGACGATGGGTGATTGCATTCATTTATTTATATACCTTTTAATTTTAAGATATATTATCGTTGGATTCCCGTTTAGAAAGTTTTATTCAGTAATTAATCATATTAATTAAATTATGCTAAACTATAAGAAAACATGCGGTTTATTTACAGTATTAGTATTTATATACTATTTTCTATGCCTTATTTACATCTTTTTCTGCGTTTTGAATTTTATGCAAGCATTAGTTTTCTTCTATCCTCTCCTTTTTCTTCGCGTATGGATTAGAATAGATCAAATGCGAATATGGATTAAAAAAAATACGGATACGAGGATGTAAAATAATAAAAGTTTGGGAAATAGAATTACTATAATAAATTGCATCAAAACGGGAAAAGTTAATTTGGGAGTAATTACTATAGAATTATTGTAATAAATTGCAAAAGTTAATTTGGAAGTAATTGTTAGATTAATTGGTCGGTTTAGAGAATTGGATACATTTCCATAACTTAACATCTAAAAGATAGCAATAAACGTAACTGTAAAAATAAAAGAAATAAAAAGGGGGCTAGTGTAAAATAGAGAAACCATTGTATTTTACACTACTCAAAATAGTAAAAAGAAATATCTTACAGTTATGGATTATTGTTTATAGTATTATCCAATATTAAGATATGGAAATGGATTATATAGTTTTCATAACCAACCAAATAAAATAGAATTACTTCCTAAAATAGAAGACAATAAAGTAGAGTATGAATTCTCAGAAGAAATTATTAACCAAGAATTTAAAGCTGTAAAAATTAATGAGTTTAAGTCTGCATTTACTACGCAGGCTATTTAAATTGGCGACTATCATGATAAGTGAATTATGTAATATTAGAGAACTAAAAGAAATTATATATCATAATAAAAGAAGGCAGACCAGAACAGACAAGAAACACTTGTAATTTTTTAACGGACAATAAAAGAAGAAAAAAGTAACAATTACTAGTTGAATTATAACATAGGTTATAATTAGGAAATAAGAACGGAGAATCTTATTGTGAGACTTATAATAGATTGTTAAGCAATGGTAGTAGAGAGTAATGGCAAAAGCTTATTTAAACAACTTATATTAAGTCAATAAGCAAATAAAATAGAAATGGTAAAAGAGGCTTATCTCTTTGAACTTAAGGATTTATGTATTAAGTTAAATAAGCAAGATAACGAATGTGGCTCATACTAACAGTATTCCATATTAGATCTACGATAATCTCACAAAAAATAGAAGTGGGACGAGGGCAAAGAATATGCTAATTAAGTTAATTAAGTAACCAACAGAGTAAGAAAGCAATCTAAACACAAATTAAAAGATTAGACTTAAGGTCTAATAAGAAAATCGAATTACGTTTGGAGCAGCCCAAAGGATGAAGCGCCCAACGAAGTAGTTCATCACAGATTCCAGCAATGGAGAAGCACGTCCAACTTAGAATTTTTGGGCTAAAAGGAAGTATGAGACTTCAACGGGACGTGAGGATACTTTAGGATGGCTCTCTGGGCAGGCCTAACGAAGCTGCATCCCCGGAGGAAGGTATGTAGGTGTTCCATCAAGAGAGTATGTCATGACTGCATTTGTAATGTAAGCCTAACGAAGCTGACTTTGTGGGCAGTCGGAAGGGCTTGGTGTTCAGAGTAGGGTATTTGTATGTCCAATGCTTGCAAGTAAGGTGAAGGATAGTCGCATGTGGATATCAGCCAGCATCAAGACCAAAAGTGATTTCAGGGAAAACTAGAGTTAAACCTACAGACCAATGATTCTTTCACTATCAAGACATTGGATGGAGGGGCACCACCAATTGGATGTTAGGTTGTTTGCAGTAGGGCATGGCCACTTAACTCTTTATAAGTCTTTCGATTAGTTGAGGGGTGGCTTCATGTGTCCATAGCCACGATGAGAAAAGAGAAAGACCAACTAGAATATCTGTATTACGCCTAACAAAGCCGTCCTTTACCAATATAGAAAATCCTTGATTGAGTTTCGTACAAGGTAGAACTTGTTTGCGGAATTCAGAGAGTAGATAGAACGGTTACGTATAATCCTCAATGTATGCACTGGGTGGTACGTTGCGGATGTCTAGGCATTAGTATAGGCTAGTGCGGACGCCGATTTACGTTTTCATAGTAGACGCCGGAACATCTGTATTATAGGCCTCAAGAAGCTTTCCTTTACAGATGTAGTCACAGAATGCTATAGGAGCAAGACGATGGAGTCCTTTGCAAGGAGGATACGAGAAGTACTATGGCAATACCTAGGACCAATACGGTCAAAGGACATATAGCTACATATATGTATATATTAATTATTAGGTTTTAATCTACTATGGAGTAGATGGACATGGTTCACGAATGGAGGCGAGAGTATTGTAACCTAATGAACTTAAGATAAAAGCAAATGGAAATAAAACAATATATGTAGAATTAAGCCTAGAAGTATATAATTTATTCATTTACCAAACTTTTGTTTTGACCCCCTCCTCATAACATCCTACAGGTTAAGTAGATGGCAGAGACTTCTCAGCTTTGCGACACTTATTTAGAAAGTGTTATTATTTGGGTGAGCATTTACTTACTATTATATTTTAGTCAATTTCCCTGTGAGATAATTAATTGGGCTCTGATATATTTATCTTTGTCTATTTGTAGGATACTATATACACAATTCAGGCTTCAGTGAGCTTGGTTTTTAGCATTTTTTCAAAAAATCCAGATGACTGGAATTCGGGTTGTTATAGGGGTTTTGGCCATTTACAATGCTCTTTGATGCACCGTGGAATGGGACAGTCCACTTCACATATAACTTAACTAATATGGATATCGTTCTACTAGATTTAACTTATATAAATCTAACATTCTTCGCTGATCTATCGACTATGAGCCAAATGCTATTGTATTCTCTTCTAGTCCTTGGTATTTCATAGATGAAGTCCATCAATACCTGTTCTCATTTCCACCTAGGAATCTCAAACGGTTGTATTAACCACTTGGCTTCTTTTGTTTAGCATTTACTAGCTGACAATTCATTCATCTCAAAGTGAACGCCCCGACGTTCTTCTTTATACCTTCCCTATAAAATGTCTACCTCGTATAGTGGTACATTTTATTTCCATTGGGATGTGTAACAAATCTCTAGTGAGAGCACTCTAATAGTACCTCATCCCTCAATCCAACGACATCGCGAAGAAACAATATCTCACCTATATGGAGCTAACCGTCTCGGTCAAGTCCGCACTGCATCACCTCTACAAACACTACTCGTTACTCTAACTTAGCCATGATATTTGCTAGTCTAGCTTCACACCTTTGACTAGTACTGATCCGCTAAATAAAAGTAGGTCTGATAGTCAAACTGGACATCATCTTTGGCACTAGATCAGATCGAGTTCTGAAGTCATTCCCAGCAATAAACTAAAGCAATGTCCACTTTAAGAATATCTCTCCAAACTACATGTCTTCCACTTAAAGCATCAATGACTGAATTTCTCTACTAAGCATATACGAAATATCAAAGTCATAGGAGGCCAAGGTTTCCAACCATTGCTACTGGCGAAAGTTAAAATCTTTCTCGAGGGAGAGGTACATCAATGATATGGGATTGGAGGAGAACTCGAACCCGTCTCCTAATGGATAGAGCCTCCAAATTTCCAAAGTAAATACTATAGCTATCGACTTCAAATCATGAGACGGATGCTTAGTTTCGTGTGGTTTTAGTTGTCAACTAGCATATGCGACAACCTTACCTTTCTACATCAATACCGCACCTATTCAAGTACCATAGGCACGTATATACTATCGACTCCTCATTCCCACTCAGAATGAATAATACTGGTGCACTCGTTGACCTCCCTGTTAGATTCACTAACACATGTATGCACCTTGCATCCTAAATAAAAGTCCGATTCTTTTCATCAAATCAATTAAAGGTGCCACTACCTTTGAGAAGTCCTTGGTAAAACGTCTATAATATCCCGCTAATCCAAGAAAACTCCTCCTATTCATATCACTCTTGGGTCTATTCATATTCTAGACTATAGTAACTTGCAGGATCCATAGCATTGTGCTATTCCAAAACAACATGACCCAAGCATCTCACTTGCCTCCTTCAAAAGTGATACTTCGAAAACATCACCATCAACCGGAGTTTTCTCAACACCTCCAATACAAGCACCAACATGTCTTGTGCTTCTCTTTCATCCATAAGTAGACGAAAGTATCATCAATGAGCACAAGCATAGACTTAATCAAAAGATCCCTCGAAACATGGTTCATGAGATCAATAAAGCATGCCGATGCGTTGGTTAGTCCGAATGACATAACCAACTAATCAAAAATCAAGGTAGCGTACGAAATGCTATGATCGCCACACCCTTTACAATTACTCTCAGTTCATGAAATTTCATCGCAAAGTTCAACAAAGAGAACACTATAGAACCATGGAGCTAAGCAAACAAGCCACCAATAAGTGGGAGTTGCTCGTCATCTCATTCAGCTCATGGTAATCAACATACAATATCAAAAAGTCATCTGCCTTAGCGGCAAACACTAGGTACGTCCCATTCAAATATGCTCCTACGAATGAACCCTTGCCTAAATAGATTACCTTCTTGCACATTTAGTTTCCTATGTCTTTGGGCATCGTATGCCTCAAAGACAAAACTACTGGTCAAGCACCTCTAACTAAAGTAATACGAAATTCTACCTTCCTAAGTGGTGGTAATCTGGTCACCAAACGAATATGTCTGGATACTCTCAAGCTACAGGCATAAATGAAAACTCATTATGTGAGATATCGAGCGAACATCAAAAGCTAACAATTACCTCATTATTAGGTGGGAGGCTAAACATTACCTTTTGCTCACCGCCGATCTATGTTGTTTTCAATGGTCTCTCACAATCCACCACTATTCTATACCTCTTCAGTTAATCCATTCTTAAATTATATCACCAGACCTAATTAAACCAAAAACAATTCAGTAATAAATAAATAGACTTCCATGACTCGGTAAGGCTAAGTCTCGATAAACCATGCATAGGCTGGTTGAGTCCCTAACAAGGTTCGCCATAATTTAAAGGTTGGTCAACAATTTATGGTCTCAATCCTAATCTAACTACCAATTCATTAAATATGAAGGAATATGAAAACCTAATATCGAATAAAACACGTATGGAACAAAATAAGTGGAAAGCATACCTCAAACGGTAATGCCTGCTCCCTTCTCTTTCGCTGATGAAGCATGTTGATGAGTTTCTTTGTTAACCCCAAAAGTATAAGGAAAGTGGATTTGTCTAAGCTAAAGTAATCCTAGGCGAAGTTGCTAGGATGGAGTATGCACCATATTGAATCCATTAAAGTCTTATGTAGGTTCAATATCAAAGATAAATCCATGTTGCATGTCATATATAACTCCACGGTTCAAATCATATAGAGCAATCAAACTCAAGATTATGAGTGTTTTTGGAATTCGAAACACATTATGATGTAAGAATCACAAACGCTTTAAAACTCAAAAGCAAGCCATAATACATGTAATATTGTTCTTGTTCCAAATAATGTTGAATGTACAATGTCTTATGTGCAATCATTCAAGCGCTACAATTGGCTCTAAATCCCCAAATCAATTTAGGATTACAAGATTTAAAATGTAAGAAAAGAGACAAGAATAATTTGCCCTTCTTCATGCCAGTTGGTCTGTATTTATAAAAGTTAAGGGATGCGACATGGCTGCCATGTGCCCGTGCGGCATGCTTGATCTAGGGCATTATCCATGGTGATGGTGCATGACGTCATACTTCAGCATCCACTCGCTCAATGGTAAAATTTATCGCTTGGAATTCATCCCACCTTGATAGTCTTCATTGATGACGTTTAATATCAACATTGTATTGAGGATATGCAGCCTCCTTTGAAGGTTGATGAAGTGCAGCATTACTATGGCATGGTATCAATAAGCGGCGACATTGATAAGTGGAAATATCGGTAACAATCCTCATCGATAGCAAGCAGTATTGATAACAAGCAGCATTTGATAATAACTGGCTTTTATAGCAGAAGGAATTGATAACAAGCAGCATTAATAACAAGCGGTATTGATGATAAGCGGCATTAATAACAAGAGATGCTGATAATAGGTGGTACTGATGATAAGTGACATTAATAACATGCGGCATTGATGATAGGCGGCATTGATGATAAGCGGTAATGATACGAGACGACATTACTTTGAAGGGTGACATTAGTACAAAGCGACAGTAGAGAGATCGGTATTTATCTAAAGCAGCATTGATTCTTCTGGCTACATGGAAGAAGTGGTCCATTGATGGAATGCGGCATCAACGCAGTATCATTTTGTTATAACAATGATGGCTTTTGACATAAAACTTTCTAATGTCAACATTCCCTCACAAATATGCGGTGTTGTTCCCAGTTTCTTTGGCACTATATCATTCATCCAACCTTATAAGCAGTATGCGACATTAATAGCATCTAGTATTGCCGGCTTCGTCGATAACCTACGACGTTGTCTATTATTCTTTATTGATGAAGGGCAGCTCATGTGCTTTCGGCATTGAATTTTCTTTCACACATTCAATGCTACTTAAATTTGAGATCATAACTATACCATATACCTTTGGGATTAATAATGATAGTAACATTTTCCCCTCTAGTGTGGTGGAAGCGTTAACTTTTCAAGTCATAATTTCGGCATCAACCTTCGCCGTCTATTGGTATTCCAAGTAAATCTGGTCGTCCACTCAAATTGAATAAACGATGCCTAATCTTCTACTTTTCTTCTATAAATACTGAAGCATTACCTTCATTACGTTTTCACTTGTAACCAAAATCTCAAGCAAACAAGATTAATTTCCATAAATTTTCTCAAACGTTTCAATCTTCAGACACCAACACTAAAATCAAGGTACAAATTTTATTTTGTTAGATTGAATCGACGAGTTTAATTTCAAGCTTTTATTGGTACAACGGTTAGTGTTTGATTTAGGGTTTTGAATCCAAATCGAGGCTTAGATTTTGATATTAGATCAGATTGGTTAATCCCCAAGTTTTTGGTTAAATTAATAATTAGTTGTGCTTATCAATTAAATTAACAATGAATTTCTTTATTACTCGGATGATTTATTTGATTAATCAGTATTGGGCGACATCGATTTGGAAACCAAGATACTTTTAGTGAATAAATTATTACACCCGTTACCTGACATTGTTTTTCTTAATTTTCAAAATTGGCACTTCATTGCATTACTTAGTAGTTAGTAATCGTTATGGTGCGAGATACTCATGTCGCCAATAATTAAATAAAAGGTAGGATATTGGCTTAGGTAGACAACACACATTATTCATGCCACAAATTCTATATCGCGCTTTATTAATGCTGCATTGTCTTTGTAATGCATCGATTTTATATCATATGCCATATTGGCTCGATTCTGCATCTAATAAATGCTACATTGACTCCATGCCATACTAACTCTATGGCGCGCTTACTTAATACCATGTAAATTTTATGCCGCATTGGTTCTATGCCGTATTTTATTAATGCTATTCATGCCGCACTTTATCAATTTTGCAGTTATTTTGTAATGTAATTATTGTAATAAACCCATGGATTATTTATACTCTATAAAGATATATTGTTTATCTATATAAACTATTTTGATATTGATTTATCAACTATTTCGGCATTCCTTATTGATGTCAGCTATTTCTTATTTCGATATTGGGTACTATTGCGACATTGCATTATATCTTTCGGTAGCATTATTAATATGACGTTTGACATTGATTTATAAATTCGTTGATTTAATCAAGACATTTAAGGTATATTTCGTATGATTAAATTTTATCCCATTATAAATTTACTTTCTAATTATAAATTAGACATTTCATTTGTATACTTTTTGTTTGACCAAAAGCTTAAGTGCTTTATAAAGTTGACATTGACTATCCAATGGTCATCGACTTGTCGTGAGTACTATGTTGGTTTCTAGTCCTATATCGTTTTGATATCATGATTCTAGATATCATATAAACCAATTTATCACCTATTGTTTTAGCAGGTCAAAACTAATTATGACTATTTAATTATCGTCTTTCTGATTTGATGTTATATCACTTGGCAGCAAAAGGAAGGCAAGAAATCAATTACAAAAGTAGTCAAGAAGGTCGCTAAGAGCATGAAAACTTCTCCATCTACTATGAAAGTGGATAATCTTCTTAACCAGTCATTCATCATCACCCAAGAAGAGGTAGATTCCATCCATAAGCAATTTGGAATTGTATGCGTAGAAGCTATTCCTATTGGTCCTTCCGGTAGAATCGATAACCCACCAGTAGGGATTTTCGCCTTCACTCCAATCAACATAGGAATTCAGCATATCTTCCTTTTCTAGGCTTTATATTCAGATTCCTGGAACGCCTGAATGTTTCTCCAATCCAGTTATCTCCAAACTCATACACCTACTTAACTTTCTTAGAGCTTCTTGCCAAGGAGGCTAAGCTTCCCTACTTAAATGTTGAAGTTCTTCATTACATAGTTTGCTCTACAAAACTCAGTGAGGAATTAGATAACCCATTGTATCGAATTTGCCCCTTCCCGAAGGGTTTAATTGCCAATGCTATAAGCAAAACCAAGGACCGTGAGACTATATTCTTCTACGTCAAATGCTACTCTGGGATTAGGGAGCTTTTTCTATTGCGAGTAAGTTTCTATTTCACGTTACCTATGTCATATTCATCACTTTCTTATAATAGGTATTTCCTTTTAGATCCGACTCCTAAAAGGTTAAGCCCCTCTGATAGTGATCTGTTCAATCCTTGACTGTGGCATCTAAGAGCAGGGGTGATAGACTTATGCTTTTGATGAAAGCAAATGTCCGTCAATACTCGCTGATCCAAGATAATCATATAACACATGGAGAACCCCTAATGATGGAAGGAAACGCTCAAGAGAAACTATCATTAGTTACCAAAAACAGAAATGTTTTCTCCACCTCTTATCCAATTCGATTTGAGCCTACCAGCAAATTTCAATATAGCTAATATTGAATTCCTAATGTTATTGTTTTATTAACTTCCATTTTCGTTTTACGTTCATCTGCCCTTGTTGTTGCTTCTAAAGAGGCAATGGTTAAAGATGATGTTCCTAAAAAGAAGAAGAATAAAGACGAAGCTTCCACTTCATCCTAGTTGAGCAAACCCATTTCTATGAAGGACTAAATTGCTAGGACCGTTGAAGCATTAGAAGAAGAAACGATAATGATGTTCTTATTTGTATTCCTTCTCCTTCTCAAAGTAAAAGGCCCGAACTTATGGGTGACTTCAATCCCGTTACCATGGACGAGGAGGGACATATAAACATCGATTTAAGCCATGAAGCAACGAACTTGGGTAAGCTTAAGCTCCGAAGCAATCAAAGGAGGCTTAGACTCCTGAACCCTTTCTAAATATTACTTTTCCCACCTCTCCAACAAACATCAATCGCATGTGCACTGATATTGATTTGTTTATTTCTCCAGATGTTCCTCTTGCTTCAAAGGCTCAGGCTCAGCCTCCTATGATGAATTTTGATGAACCGGTTCAATTAGCCATTCGATCTCCCTCCATTACTTCTCTGGGATCATCGCAGACTCCATTATTCTAATGACCACCTTTTCATCATTCTTAAATAGCTTATATCGGTATGTATTTCTGTTTTCTTGGTTAATTTCAACTTTATAGACCCCTTTTTGACTTAGATTTGTTATATATTCTAAGTGGGAAAGCATATGTTTCTCCTTTGAGAAGCTTCTCAAGGGCCGTCCAATGAAGTGGCTGAGCTTAGAGGAAAAATCTCTTTACTTAACAATGGTAGGGTTGACATCGCTATGGCAAGATATGAGGTCGTTCTTGAAAAGAATAAACTCGCTTCCTCTCTTGATGAGGAAAAAAAGCTAGATAATTATTGGAAGAAGTGAAAAATTTGAAGACTGATTTTGAGAAGGCTAATAAATTCAAAGCAGATCTCGAGAAGGTGATTGAAGAAAAGTCTGAGCTAGCTAAGAAAAAAAATCACTAGAAGATAGGCTGCAAAGGAAGACAAACATCCTATTTTATTCAAATAACATTATCAGTGATGCTAAGTAGAAAGTCACTTTCTTTCTCAATAATTCTCTTCCTAAAATCACTAAAAAGTGTTGTGAGGATGCTTTGTTTGTGATGTATGGTAATAATATCTAAAAATGCCCAGACTTGGACTTTACATCCCTTTTAAATTGCAATGAGAAATTTAAATAAAGTTTAGTCTTAAGATAAAGAAGGACAAGAAGACTCTTCTAAAGGAATTTCCTGCTGAAGAGGAAACTAATGTTGAAAAATGGCTAACATTTGACGATCCTCCAATTGATGAAGAAACGAAGTCTGATGGGAAGGAAGAAGATGATAATGGTAAAGGTGATGATGATCATGGTAATGACAATGCTAATAACAACAATGATGAAAATGGTGGTGGTGGCGGTGATGGGAAGCGTCACCCTAGACCACCAGACGAAATGGATGGATCGGGAGAGTTAACCTAGACTCAACGGTCTAAGGTATAGAGGTCGCTGATATCCTGATCCTTCAAGGAAGGATTTGCTATAGAAGGACAGTGCTCCCCAAAGTCATAAATCAAAAGGGAAGGAGCGGATTTCCACATCTTAAATTCCACTTTTTTGGTATAGATTTCTATATTTAAATGTTCCAAATTATCAAATAGTTCTTAATTGATAATTAATCAGTTTATTCAAGAAAGATGTCAAAATATCATTATGCAGTTATGGTTGAAAAGAAACAAATGGAAATAGATTGAATGAATAGGAAGTTGGATAGACAATTGAAAGAGTATAATGATTTTCCCAAGAAATATAAGAGTCTTGCTACTGGTGCATCAAAATTAATATATTTTAAAAAAAAGACAAGTTGTCCCATTGATGAAGAAAGCACGACTTCATTGAGAGAGACATTTGACATAGAATGCATAGCTCATGACCCTCTTATAAATGTTGATCAATGATAAGAATGCCCTGGAAGAGTTTCTCTATAGAGTTTACTCCAGGACATGTTTACTTAGGCGCCTTCATCGAAGATGCTTAGACGAACATGGGTATGATCCTTATCCTGGGGCATGTTGGAATCTCCTGAGGGTTGCCTTTATTCCTCTTTCTTATCATTCTCTTCCTCTCAAAAAACTTAAATACAATAGGAAGAGAATTATTTCTAAACTATATAAGAAATCAATTTTGTATGAACATGAATAATGGTATAGTTGTACTATGTAACTAAAGTATCTTATGAATCTTATCATTTTTGTTTTTCTATTATTAGTTTACTTCATCATATCAAACAGATTAAAGAAACCTTAAGCAGTCTTGTTCTCATTGAACTCTTGAGTAAATTTGCCAAATTAAAGAAGGATTTTAATGAGAAATATTTAACTCTCATAACAACACAGCTAGCGAGACACTGCTTTCTTAGAGACCTATAAGAAGTTTACATGTGATTCCCTCTCGTTAAAACCCCAGAAGAGATCAAAGCTTCTTTTGATTCTACTTACCCTATCTGTTAGGTCATTTAAAAAGGCCAAAATTACTATTTTTTAAGAGTTAGTTGAATATTCTAAAACAGAACTGTGATGTAATTTGAATTTCCCTACCGTTTGTAAATTTTTGACTGATAAATGAAAGAGAACATTTCTTATGTATTAACTTTTCTTTTATTTATCTTGAGTGGGAAAACCAATTACCATTTGCATTTGATTATGTAGACGTTTTCTTGAGAGATCAAGATTAAAGATTGACCCAATAGCTGATGTAGAAAAAAGGCAGTCCTCTCAAGATGCTTCAGCTTTATGGTTTTCAAATAATCTGAAGGCACAAGGATGGCACAGGAAATACTTCCAATTGATATTGATTTTTTAGAGGTCCAAAGGAATGAACTTCTAGCTTAGATGGGGAAACTAAAGAGAAAGACAAAGGAGTCCAACGGTTGAAAAAAGAGTTGATTCAATCTTAGAATCTAGACCTTCAGTTGAGATTGATGCCGAAATGACTAAATTGCATCAAAAAAATAAATGATCTTAAAGTGGAGCTAATAAAAAGTCAAGTCTACTACGGTTCGTTAGAGCTTATCGCAAGGCGAGTTTGGCCTTCCTACTCCTACTCCCATTAGAACAACTAGATCCCAATCTTCGGCTAGACAAGAATTTCCTACTTTGTTAAATCACCCTCAGGGTCTAAGTAATGATGTGATCTCCAAATGGAGCAGACAAGTTAAATTTGAGTGCATGCAATATTTATGTAAGAAATAGAATGAAAAAGTTTCTCAATGTCTCAATGACTTCGAAAGCCAAGTTGAAAAGCTTGGGCACGAGAAGTACATTCTTAAACATAAAATTGAAGAACTAAAGTGCACGGTTCAAACTCTTAAGGAGCCAACAAGACTCTGCAGCATGCTCTAAAATTCAAACTGATTCAATTGATGATGAAGATACTATTCGAAGAAAGGATAGAAAATCAAAGAACTTTTGGGCTTGGCCATTCGCCACATTATCGATCCTTTAATTGCTAAAGATTTGGTCAGGATAGCATAAAGCTTTGAGCTTTAGCAACGAATTTCTTTAAGAACAGTCTTCTTTTGTCTAATTTTTGTACCTACAGCTTTGCATATAATGTATTAGATTGTAAATAAATCCATATTTGAACGTATGTTACCTCATATATATCGTATGCACTTTTCTCTTTCTGGGTTTTTCGAATTATCTAAGATACATTGCCTAGTTTTTAGTATTTCAAGATTTTGTCAACTTGCTTGTTAAAAGGAACATAAGTTTGACTGACTAAGCATTCATCATTTTAGTAAACCATGAGTTTTTATCTTAGAGTTTTCTTCTTCGTTTATAGATACTCCACAGCTTGTTTAGTAACGGAGATTCCCGTTTAATAAGAAAGTTGAATTCCAATCTAAACTTTAAAAGATTGAGAGCTACTTTAAGGAAGCCCCACTGTTAGAAAATCCTTCTGATAATGATTTAAATAGAAGTCCAGAGAACCATTATGGTTATTGTGAATAAGGGACCAGAAAACCATCTGGCGAAAGGAACCGAAGACCGAAAAAATCATATGATGGTAGAAAATTTGAAAAGCCATCTGGTTACAATGAAGGAAGACCTGAAAACTCATCTGGTAACTAATAAGGAAGACTAGAAAACCCATCTGGAATCTAAAAATTGCTTTTTCTTTGGAGCATAAACGGATCATATTTGATACATGTTCCTCTAGAAGATTGCTTTGTTTGCTTTGGAGTGCTAATCGGCTTATTTTTAACAAATCTTCCTTTAAAAGATTGATTGATTATTTTCAGGAGCACAAATGGCTTGTTTTTGATAGATCTTCCTTTGGAAGATTGTTTTTTATAGATCTTCCTCTAGATGATTGTTTATGATCCATTCTTTAGGATAGAGTTAAGTATTCTATTGAATTTGATTGGCACCATCTTTGGTGATGATTGTTGTCCGGTGTGTTTGGCTTGTTATCTTAAGTTGAACCAAAGACTTATCCAACCTCCCTCTAGGAGACACTTGAGCAAGGCCTTGGAGATGGTACTAAAGGCTCGTTCGGTGCATTTGGTTAGCTTTCCTTAAGCAGAACCAATGACTTACCCGACTTCCTCTAGGAGACGCTTCAATCGGACCTTATAGGCAGTACTGAAGGCTAATCGATGCTTTGGCTAGACCCTTTTTAGGCGGGACCAAAGCTTACTCTGTCCTCCCTTTTAGGGGCGCCTTGGCCAACCCGCGTAGGTGGGACCAAATGATTGCAGAAACTTTGGACAAGCCATTTTCAGGTGGGACCAAATGATTACTGCTGATCTCCCTCTAGGAAGTGCCTTAATTCGCCATGGAGATGAGACTAAGGGCTTAAATTTGACCAGCCTACATAGACGAGACTAAAGGCTTAATCGGTGCTTTAGCCAGGCTGTCTTAGGCAGAACCAAAGGCTTACTCCATCCTCTTTCTAGGAGACAATTTGATCAGGCCATCTTGGCGAGATCAAAGACTTTTTCCTTTATTTTAAGGGTTCATTTTCCTCCTTCTCTATGTAGATGCACTTATTTTATACAGAAAATCTTATCTAATTGATAGCTTATTTAACATCTTCTTACAAATTCATAAAGCTTTCCTTGCCCTAGAAAATGGTTAATAGCCTTCCAAGATTCGACATTGGTTTGTGCTATGTCCATTAGTCGGGTGATAGTAACAATATAACCCTTCAAGTTTTCTTTCATTCTTTAGACGCTTCTTTTGCGAAGGCCAATAGTTGAGTTTTTCCTTGGTTAAGAGATAGATGTTCTCACAGGAAGTAGTAAGAGAATAGTTCTTTTATAGGTGTGACCTTTTTGAAACAATGCTCTCGGTTAACATTTGATTCTTTCTTTACTTGAAATGGACTTCTTATCTTTGATGACTAATTTCCTTTTAGAGGAGTTTTATGCCTCGTTTATTTAATAAGATCGATCAACTACACTCCGCCATTTTCGAATAAACCGTTCGGAGTCCCTTTCTATCTCTTTTTAAAAATGGTCCCTTTAGCTTTAAGTTGCATTTTCTTCTCATTGCTAGGAAGATGCTATCCTTTTTATACTGCCTCCCTAGGACAAAGATTGTTGTTGGTCCAACACGGAAGGATTTCATACTTCATTTTTCTGTTACTCATCTCTTCTTTTCTTTCACAACTTGTAATGTCATAAACCTTAATACTTGCTCCATATGAAGCCGGGAATCACTGGTGATATGATAAGTTGGCCTAGTTATTTGAGGCTCGAAGGTTCCTTGTTTGAGGATTTTAACACGAGTAATTAGCAGGACTAAGCAAAACTTAGTTGATGCGATTAATTGGTGCTAAGAATCAAAGGTAGGCTAGATTGGAATGGAATATGCTTAGTAAGGGCAAGTCCTTTAAGCCCTATATATGAGCTATGGTAGTTTCACTTAGGGTTTTAACGAAGGCAGAGATTCGAGCTCTCCTTTTAGCACCAAAATGTTAATGAATTTCATCGTTAACCCCTAAAGTATAAGAAAAGTGGATTTGGCTAAGCTAAAGTAATCTTAGGCTTAGTTGCTAGGATGGAGTATGCACCATATCGAATCCATAAAAGTCTTATGCAGGTTCAATATCAAAGCTAAAGCCATGTTGCATGTCATATAAGAGTCAATAGTTCAAATATGTAGAGCAATAAAACTCAAGATTATGAGTACTTTTGGAATTAGAATCACATTTTGATATAAGAATCAAAAATGCTTTGGAACTCAAAAGCAAGCCATGATTTAAGTAATCTTGTTCTTATTCTAAATAATGTTGAATGCACAATGGCTTATGTGCAATAGTTCAAATGCTACAATCTGCTCTAGGGTTTCAAGATTTAAAATGTAAGAAAAGTGACAAGAATGATTCTCCCTTCTTCATGTCCCTTGGCCCAAATTTATAGGAGTTAAGGAAAGCGGCATGGTTGTTATATGTCCATGCGACATGCTTGACCTCCGGTATTATCCATGTTGATGGCTCATAGTGTCATACTTCAGCATCCACTCGCTCAATGGTGAACTTTGACGTTAGCATCCATCTTGCCTCGATAGTCTTCATTGACGATGCTCAATACCAATATCGTATTGAGGATATCAGACCTCCTTTGAAGGTTGATGAAGTGCGGGATAACTATGGCATGACATCAAGAAGCGAAAACATTGATAAGTGACGATATCAACAACGACTATCATTGATAGCAAGCGGCATTGATAACAAGCGGCTTTGGTAGTAGAAGGCATTGATATAGAGCAACATTGATAACAAGTGGTATTAATGGTAAGAGGCATTAATAATAGGTTGCATTGACAATATGCAGTATTAATGACACGTGGCATTAATAACATGCGGCATTGATGATAGGTGGCATTAATAACAGGCGGCACTGATGATAAGCGGTATTGATAGGAGACATCATTACTTTGAAGGGTGACATTAAAATAAAATGACAGTGGAAAGATGTGGTATTAATCCGACGTGGCATAGATTCTTCTAGCTATATGGAAGAAGTGCTCCATTGATGGAAATGGCATCATTGCTATATCATGCTATCATAACATTGATGGCTTCTAGCATAGAACTTTCCAATGTCATCATTCCCTCACTAATATGTGGCATTGTTCCCAATTTCATTGGCACTATATCATTCATCCAACCTTATAAGTGGTATGCGACATCGATGGCATCCAGTATTGTTGGCTTCATAGATGACCTGCGAAATTGCCTACTATTATTTATTGATAAAGGACGGCATTGTATGCTTTCCGCATTGATTTTTCTCTATACTATCAAAGCTACTTAAATTTGAGATCATGGCTATGTCGTATACCTTTTGCAATAATAATGATAGTAATAGAGCACTCAATGAAATAGGAACGACAATTAAAGCATATGCCTCTATAGTCTGTCCCTGCATAGCTTGTTTGGGACAATCCTTATTCAGGCACAAGCTGTCATGTCGTAAAACCTATTTGATCAACTTCTCGAAGCTCTAGTCAATATGACCAATCAATCGCTTTCCAAGATGATTGCCTAACCCAATGATAAACTTTCATTCTTTCTGAGTGGAGGGTCAATGAAAGGTAGACCATGTTTCAATAGCACATCGAATTCGGCCACATACTTCGACACAGACATATCACCTTGCTTCAAATCGTTGAACTTTCTAAACAACATTAGGTTTTGAAAAGTTGAGATAAATTTTCCTTGAAGCAAACTATAAACCGATCCCAAGTAAAATGATCCTCGAGCATCGTAGTTATACGAACACTACTCCAGTTCATTGCCTGTTCCTGGAGTTATCTAGACGCCAACTTCTACCTCATGGTATCATCTAACTCCAAGTCATCAAAGATTCTCTTGCAAGCATCCATCCAATCTCGCATCTCAATAGCCGACTCTATTCAAGGAACGGTCTATCTCTTAGACTCGTGTATTTATACAGCTCGGCAAAGTCGACTCTTGGAATTTGCACTTGAGCTCCATAATCATTTAGAGCTACTTGGGCATTCTAGATAATGTTTGGAACCATATCAACGAACATATCCTATAAATCAGGGTTAGTGTCCCCCGTTCTTTCCCACTCCTCAACTTTAGAGAGGGAGTCAATAGCAGCATTTCTCGTATGCCAGATCACTCTTAATGCATAATAAGAATGATTGGTCTCTTGAAAAGAAATACTCATGTGTGCAATACAACTTATATATTATAAATACTACTATATAGTTTTGAAAATAAAAATAGATAACAAATACGCACACTTTCGTATATACATATACTCTAGATCCAGTCTAAGGTGACAACTTCTACCCTATCTCTACTAGATCATGGTACAACTCAGGTTAATCATATAACCTAAGCTCTGATACCAAATGTAAGGACCTCCCTACACATCCAATGCTCATATACCTGAATAATGCACTGTTAGAGCATCCAGTCAATGTTGGACAACTATCAAGGGAAATAATAGAAGAGGAAAGAAAGGAAATAGAGAACAGAAATAGTAGAGAATAGAAAGATAACATCATACAATCATAGAACCCGTTGTATGTCTCATAGAAAATCAAATATAATATAATAGTCGTCGTAGATATAAAAAAACGAGACAGTAATAACTACATGAATCCTAGAATCAGAGGACACAGGCTCATACTGATATACAAAACACTAATAGAGTTTATACAAGTGATAAATAAAATCAACAGATACACAGTCTCTAACAATAGTAAGTCAAACACTGTCAAGGCCTCATAGTGTCATACACTGGAATATGCAATAATAAGCATAAAATATAAGCATGACAAAACGTCGCCTCCTACTAGTTCATCTGTAGAACTCCATATACCATTTAAACATGTTATCTAGTCTACTCATTTAAGAGAACTCAAGGTAATAAGAACCAAAGCGTAAAATCTCGAGTCAGATAATAGTCTGGTGTGAGCGATCAACAATATCAAAATACTATAAAAGTCGACATATGGAATGGAGGGTCTAGAGAACCACACCCAACATGTCCCTGCATTCAAAGAGTTAGCATGTATCATAGGATATGTCTACTCTATATCATAGTCATCATGGGTGTACTATACTTCAAAGTACTAAAAGGTGTCCAAATATATACATCAAATAAGATAAACGTTCAAACAAACATAACATCCATCCTCACATTCACTTAATCAATGCGTTGGATACGTGGTAACTCAAATGACCCATCATGGTCAAGGACTCAATGTCTTGATTCCTCGGTACTCGACTCCATGCCACTCGGTAAGCCAGGAAAACTAGTTCACCCGTCATGGCTGACTCGGGGTAATGATCGCATGTCATGGAGATCAGATCGTCCATCATGGGGATCAAAGCCCGTTATGGCTCAAATAGGTACTATTTATATTGTTACTTTACGAGTACTCTCTGAACCTTCGACTATCATCAATCCCTTTGCATACATCGTCAATAGCAGAGATTATCCTGGATTGTTCCTATGATTCCCGTCACGAAATCACTACGACCGAGAACTACTCTAGACAACCGTCATTAGTCATAAATCTTGTCGTGTATCCCATAACCTTCTTCAAACAGTCCCCTTAATACGACCCATAGTCTACTACTCTACATCTTGGAGTGCATCTATCCATCGTCAAAGCCATCACTTCCCATAATGAGCCATTGCATCGAAGCATCGCATCCTTGCTTCACCGCCCAAAACCACGTGTCGAAGAGTCATAACATCAAAATCAAATGCCGAACTAATGAACAAATGAACCATCACCACTCCATAGTGGTCAATAACAACCACTTTGGTCATATACTTAGCTAAAAATGGCTAGGTATGAACTAAACGAAAACATCTAGCGTCCATCCCAAAGTCAGAAGCACATACCCAAGTCCATCATCTTTTGTCTTTAGATCGGCCAGTATGCACAAAACTCTTTACATGAAATTCAATTCTACGGGAAATTTCCTAACATTATATACATGCAATCAATAAGCATACACACATCTATCCTATCATATTTACAACATATATAAGACGTCCATATCAACCAATACGAGGATTCATATCAAAAGTAGCCTAAATCTAGTGATTTCTTAAAAATTGTGCGTTAATAATAACATATGTATTATCCAATTTAAAACCATTTTAAAATTCTTTTACAAAATCAAGTGTGGATTTAAATATATTAGAAATCATGTTTAAAAGTCAGAAATCATTTTAAAATGTTGTTTTTACACTATACTAACAATCATAGTATGGTGAGATAAAATATCACTTACCTTAATAAAAGCTGACCAATCCAATGTTAAGTTGTACAGCTCTCCATCACAAGCACAATGCAAGAAACTGCATCCGAAATAGACCGTGTATGCAAAAGATATGGACTAAATATGAATTTGACTTAAAAAATATATATTAATTAATTAAATTAAATAATTAATTACTTGATCCCCTTAATTCATCTTCTTCCTTTAAATCCATTTTACTATATATGCATACAAACCATGAAACGATGAACGATCTTTGCCAACATGTCACACATCGTGACCGGGATTTTCGACCCTCGAAAATCGACACTAATACATCCACGGTATTCATGTGCCGTAAATCCAAGTGCCGGAAAGCCCAATTGTTAGGGAAAAAGAAAACAAAGATAGAATAGAATGTCATAAAAATGGAATAATATATATTACTTCAATAATAATCTTTACAGTGGAAAATTTTGAATACAATATCAGAGTCTAACCTAGATTCAGTCTGGACAGTTATAAGTCTCTTTCCTTACCATTGCTGAAAAATAAAAAAAATGCAATAGATGTAGCGGATAATAGAATACATCCATACATACATGAAGATCTCCAGCTCTCATCTGGAAACTCCAAGCATCTTCAACTAAACCTGAAACTACTCGAATTTGACCCGATATTAAAAATACCCGGATCGGGCTTGATAAATCAGCATGAGATACTCGAACCATAAACATATAAACATATGATGGAGTCATAGATGGGCATTAAACAAAACCTTTAGAAAGAATAGTATCTCGTAAGACCACTCCGTTCATAAATACAGATAGGTTTTTACCTTACGATAACCAAAATACTTTATACGAAAAACCACTTTGATATTATTATTAATGACATCGATATTGAAAACACTTATTAAATAAATATATATAAAACAAGAATCAATACCAGGACAAAGTCTATGGTAATATATCCAGACTAGGTTAAACGGAATATACCAGATAGAGTATATGATACAAAAGGGGTAGTTGAAATGTTTGCAAAGCATTACAGCTATTTTGGTAATACAACCAAAACCATAAAGCTCGTATTGGAATTGGGTTTCCAACATGATACGGAACTTGTGGCATTTTCCTTTGATCCACGCATAACAAACATAGCTCCCGCGGTGCCTTAATCGTTTTTTCTCAAGCAAGTCAGTTGGAACTGCACTTGCTACACTACCAATATCTGGTAGCCTTAGCACTTTTCCCAAGCTAGCTACTATATTCAAATAAATAGGGCAATAAATGCGTTCAAGGACGCCTTCCCCTAATGGTCCCTTACTTGACACCACCATATACATTAACCAACAGCCCAACTGTGTGTTCTTCAGACCACATAGTATCCCGTATCATTCCTAGGATGTGAGACTCGTGAGGCTACGCTCCTACCAACCAACTGGTTCCATTGAACGCCACATTGCCATTTCTATTTATCACTAATTGACTTCGATAAAAATACAACCTTCAAGCTCATATGTCTAAGAGAAGGGTGTTAAGCTAATAGGAATTGCCTTCAACGCTACCCTAGATGTACGTTTGTAAAAATCAACGTTCGTGATTTAGAAATGCAATGTTAGACACTCATCCATACAAGTTCGTTTTGGGACTGAACGAAACCGAAGGCACTCCTCCTACTATCATTAGTAGCGAGTAGTCCTGGTAATCCGTAGATTTCAAAACACGATAGAACCACTACTGTAATAAATGTCTCTATATTGAGAGAGACCCCGAGAAAGTCAATAAGCAGTCCTTCCGCTATGAAGATCTCTGATCTTCAATAATCATTATCTTCAACATATCTTCACTTCCAAACGTATATATTGGTTCGAAGTGGTTTTCAGTTAGCAGTTACCCAAATCCGACCCCGGTTCCTCCGAACCAATCGTCAATAAAAAAAGATGTTAAGTTCATATGTGATTATTATTCATCATTCAATTTAATTCATCTTCCTATTCATTCACAAATATCTCGGAGAGACATATTATTTTAAATTATTCCATTTATCTTCTTAGTAGTATATGGAATCATTAAACCTCATTTATCAAATCCTTTGATTATTTAAACCTTTTTGAATCTTGGAATAATTCCAAATTATTTCACCTTTTGCTTAGGAAAATATTTCCTAATCATTTATTTAAATCTTTACAAAGATTTCCAAATCATAACTTTTAAAACGTGTCAAAAACAATTTTATTTAAGATATGGTTTACTACAAACCCAAAACAATTAATTTTAAGAATAGCAATTAAAATAATTCCAAATCATTTAGTTACATCTCATATTGAAAAAAACTATTGAGTAAAAAGGATTATGGAAATTATACTAATTCTACTCGATATCAGTTTCCATATTCAACCTTTTACTGTAACGACCCAATTTTTCGACGTTCGAAAGTCGACATCGATACATCCACTATATCCAATGTCGAACGATCGAATGCTGGAAAATCGAACCGTTAGGGTTAAAGAAGAAGAAAATAGAAGAAGAAACGGAAACAATAACAGAATCTTATATTTCGCAACGGAACAACATATAATAGATAAATGAATATCTTTAAAACAACAGAACTATATCAGTTTATACATCACATTATCAGAGTTTACAACAACAAAACAGCGGAATAGAATATCATATACTAGTGATACGCCTCGCCATCCAGCTTGAACTCCAGATCTCCACGGCATACTTCTAGACTTCGCTCCAAAACAACTGATAACCTAACTCTAGGCTGCCCGTGTGAAAAATTATGGACACTCAGAGTTTAGAAAGGGAACAATAAACTCTAGGTCAGTCATGGGACTGGTGTGAGATCTTAAAAACAGTTATTTTCACAAAGAAAGGAAAAGAAATCCGCTATGCTTTTGGAAAATGAAACTACAATAAGGCCTCCCGGCACACACACAATGCAATTGCACACTTGGGGGAGATTTCTCCTTATGATAGTCAAACATGCTTGATATGCAAAATCTTTTTGATATTATTATTAGTGCATAGTGTGGAAAACATTTCGAAAGTATAATATAAATCTAAGCCAGCATAGGTACCATTATATTATGCCTACAACAGCTACCTCTTGAGAAGGCAGGTTATACAATTGCAATCATAAAGGGCTCGTATTGTTTCTTTGGATTTCCAACAAATGATCGGGCTAAGGAACTTCCTATGCCGCATGAGTACGCATCTAGAGGGACTCCCTGAGAACCTTACCAGATTTCTGCCAACACAAGGCCGGGTTACCTCTATAACTAGGTAACACCTACAAGTATGTCATCCCCGGTCGTTGCCGACCTTTATCCGAGGATCCTCAATCACAAAGCCACAACCAAAAAGTAATAAATTTGCAGCAACCACATAGGTTAAATATCTAGGCTCCATACCATGATACCACCTTTTTCCAAAAGAAAATGGACATACCCTAAGGGCGCGATCCCCAATAATCTTGCCGCATCCTTCCTATTTCGACCATTTCAGTGTTGTGAGGTCCGATGAAGTCTCATCCACAAAGCTACGCTTTTCACAAAAGCCATGCTTCGATCAACAAATGATCAACAGTACTTCGTATGCCACATTACCAAATTGGGAATGTATCACTAGTAAATATCAACTACATAAACTCTGAGCTCATATGTCTCAGAGAATGGTGTTAAGCTAAGAGAATAAATTCTCCGCCACCAAGAGAAATGTATTTGATAGAAACCAGCTTTACATCTCAAAGCGTAATGTCAGACACACATCCATACAAGTCCGTTCTGGGATCGAACGGAATCGAAGGCACTTCAAAGAAGCTCTTGCAATCCGAATATTCACTTATCACGTCTGGACTCCCCATCACAAAGGTGATAAAATCTCTATACCGGAGCAACTCAATGCAGAGACATTCGACAGGTAATCCTTTCATTTTCGAAAATACCTTGCCTTCAACACCATCTTCAAATGCAATCCCATTTGGTCGTATCATTATTCGGAATGGGTTTTACGACACAAAGTCCTCTCTCGGCAAATCCGAATAATGAGCGCTTATTTTAAAAATAAGTGTAACATTCAGATTTCAAGTAAATCACAACAAATTTCCACTTTTGATCTTTTAAACAAAACATCTATCACAAAGATTCGATGTGGTTTTCGAATATCCATTTGGAATCCGACCCCCGGTCGCATCGAAATTCAAATATCGTTTAAAGGCCAATATTGATAGTCGATTATTTAACTATCAATCAATAATCACAACAATCACCAGATTTTAAATAATTTTTCCCCAATTGTTTATTTTTCAAAATATCTTCACAAGATATATTTTCACACTTCAACCTTTTGAAAACAAATTTCAAATCATTTTCCTCACGCGGAATAAATTTTCAAATATTTATTTCCACTAAAATTTTTGCCGAGTCCGAATACTTTAAAAAGTATTTTAAATTACTTATTCAAATATATATATATGGAAACATTTGAGATAAAACTATTTTTAAATACTTTATTCAAAATATTAGTTATGAAATATTATACTAATATCTAATATAAACTATAAGCCCAAACTAATTTTAAAAATAAAATAAAATTATTTGATAGTATAACTATTTAAATAACCATTTTCTAAATCAAATATCAATTAAATCTTTAAAATAATCCCTTCTATAATTAACTAAATAAATCTTTACTTTAAAAAATTTCAAAATAACTTAAGAAAATAATTTCTCCAAAGCATCCTTTTTAGAACCAACTTTAGAACTTTCAATTTATATTTGAAAGCTACTTTAAAAACATACTCGGCTTTCCAGGGAAAATGCACTTTCCATTTCAAAATGGTCCATTTAAATCAATCAATAAATACTTCTTGATTTATTTTAAATTTACCTTCCAAATCCATAAATTTCTTTCCACACTTTTAAAAATAAATCAATATTTATTTTTTAAAACAAATTTTCTTTTCCCTTATAAATTCCCATTGTGAATTTAAATTTTCAAATATCCATTGATATACGATTTTCAAATCGATTTCTAAATATTCACTTTCAACACCAAATCAAATTCCAAATTGATTTCCAATTTATTTTCAAACACCGAACCAAAATCCAAATTAATTTCTAAACTTATTTCCAAACACCATATTAAATTTTCAAATTGATTTCTAAATTTATTTCAAACACCAATTCAAATTCCAAATCGATTTCTAAATTTATTTCTTTTAAATAAATTCCTTTATTTCTTCCAAACAATTTAAAATCTGAATTTTAAATGAATTCTCCAACTTTTAATCAATATTACTTGAAATCCATTTACTAAAAACTTTTCCCCTTATTTTGGAATTAACTCAATGAGATTTCAAAATTCAATCTTTACCCCTTTAAATTCCTTCTTTTAAATTCACCCAATTTTTTAAAATGAATTTACTTAAAGTTTTCTACTTTAATTTCCAAAATTCCAATTTTATATTTCTGGCATCCTACGATACCAAAAATATATTCGGCTAAACCATAGCCTTAAACGATTTCAATCACAAATATAATCATACATAGATTATAAATAAATCAACACACAACATTGAAACAAATTCAAATATTTGAGAATCCAGTTGGATTCTCCCAACCTGTTTCCCTGCATCCACAGATGTTAGCACAACAATTAAATACCAATTCCACTTCGAGGTGGAATATCGAGGTGTATGGGATTATATAATATCATCCGTTATTATGCGGCGCATATGGTCTCATCTGCTATATAATGCGGGAAATCAATCACTCTAAATATATATATGTACAACTATATTAGTACTACATCCAAACGGTCAATCAATAACTGAAATTCCAATTTTAATTTGAGTGAGAAGATCTCATCTTTGACTACGCATGCAACCCATTTCCATTCCAGCTTGATTTCACGATTTTTAAACCTTGTAACAAACAATTATATGGTTTTATTAATACTCGAAATAATCGAAAAATTAAATTTCCTTCTAATACATTTTATTTTATTTAATAATTAAATTTCAAACTAATTTTTTTTCTAAAAAATATTTTTTTTAGCAACTTAAAATAATTAAATGAGTCTATTAAACAATTTGATCTTTATAATACATTATTAAAAATAAACCAGTAGATTTTAAAATGTATATATCTATACAGGTTAAAAATCTGATTTTATATAAACTGCTCGATATTTACAATTCCTATATTTTCCAAACCCCGTATATATATATATATATATATATATATATATATATATATATATATCTGTGTTTTTTTTATACAAGCAAAATTGTTAGTGTAATTAAAATATATATACACGCATATTTCTCTGTGCAATTGTAGTAAAATTTCAAATCATTATATATTATATTAAAACAACAGCCTTCCATAAAAAATTTCCAGATCATGTATATTACTTTGATCTATAAATAGATGAATAAACTAATAACAACTTAAACTCAAATCTCAAATTACCTATAAGACTAGACCACATCAAGTCAAATGCTCGACTTCCCCTGCCTGCCTCCCTTGTCACGAATTTCAATGCGACAACGCACCCCTCCCATATCAGCTCCTAGCTGTGCCTTGCCACAATCAATCTAAGAACCACCTTCATACCTCAAATTCATGCTTGAGTCCCACGAATAATGTAGCCCTAGCTCGAGAACACGACCTTCAATCCACTACTACCAGCAGCGCTCTCTTCCCAATATCAACTGGCCAAGCATCTCTTGCTCGAGCTCGATCTCACGTCGCCACGACCCGTGCCTCTATGAGCTGACTCGATTTCATCGTGCCTGCCACCTTCGACAGGCGACTCGCGATCCCCTTCATCATTTTTATTATTTGAAGCGAAATCGATCGGATTTCGATCGATTAAATATACTGGAACTTTTAATTCAAAACTAAGAGGGAGAGGGGCATAGATTTTATTACAAGATTTAAACGAGGCTTCGGCCATTCTTTTTCATTTATGTTTTATATAATTTTTTTCTTGAACGAAAGGGTTTTTACATTTATTTTTATTTTATTTCATTCAAAATGAACGCATGTTCAATTCTACAGAGAAAACGAAACATGTAGATAAAATTCCTACACATGTTGCAAAGGTTTGCACAGTAATTATATTAATTGTTTTCAAATTTAAATCATCTCGATTTTTGCAATTCACAATTTCGATCTCCAATCAAGGCGTTCCGCCAGGCGTTTATAAGGTTATACCCCTATTCCGAACGCACTGGAAAAGGTTTCGAGTCCAAATTCGATCGTATGGAGAAGATAGCTTTTTGGACCCAGCTTTTATATTAAATTTCAATAAAAATTTCAGTGCGTTTGCTATCCGTACGATCATACAACTCTGAATGCTACGGAAATTGAAACCTGTGATAATAATACAATATTATGGATCCAATGAAACTGGTTTCGTCAAATTCCGAGATTGTGCCTTGGAAGGCTATTTTAAATATTGATTTAAAATATAAAATTCCAAAACTGAACATATTATTCAACTCTGAAGCTTCTATTATTTTCAGTGTCATCAATATAAATTTTCCAACCCTCTGAAATATTTTTAATCAGCTTAAAACTGAAGATTCAAATTTTTACCCACTTCAATAAGTTAAATTCAATAATTCAATTGTCAAATTCAGTTATGTTTGAATTCAAGTTTAAATTAACTCCCAAATATTTAAAATCAATTAAATATTTCAATTTCAAATATCAAAATTTTTGGGTCGTCACATTCTTCCCCCCTTAAAAGAATTTCGTCCCAAAATTACTAGTTAAGAGGCATAATCCTTAACCCGTTTTCTACTTTCCCAAAACGAAACGGTTTTATCAACTTGTCAAAACAAATCTTTTTATTAAAGATCCATTATCTACTCAACTAACTTTCCAACCTTAACCATAAATTCTAAACAATATTGTTTTCTTAACCAATTCAAAATTAAATTAATTTTCAAATTCTAAATTTTCAAAATTTTGTCAAAATTTTTTTAACTCCCTAAATTTTTGAAAAATTTCGCCAGCGTCTTCTTTGTGCGGCTAGCTCGGTACGACTATAAAATGCCACAACGGGCCTCTAGATTTCAAAACAAAACACCAAGCGGTTAGACAAGAAAGTCATCAAATTTCATACTGAAATTTAAATACATACATTTTTGTCCAGCAATTTAAATTATCTTCGAAATCAAATCTCAATTTATCTTTTGCCTTTAACACACCTGTATATCTTGCTAGCAATAGTGTCTAATTTCAATATTCAAAATCATTTTATACACTTCTTTTACAAAAGTTTCAATCGTTATTTCATTTAAGTCCGTACGATGCCCGCATACCATTCGTACACAATATCAAATTCGATCGCTCACTCGATCACACAATTTCACTTCCGAACTAGTATCATCCACCCGACTTCCTAGTGTGGACTCAGATCTAGTTTCTTGATCAGAAACCGTCATTCTCCTTGCATAGCTGTACACGGTGATAGAGAATTTCCAGAATCAATAAAAAAATCCATATCCATGGTTCACCGTCGAAAATCGAGTGAAAAATCCCAACTCGGATCGATATAACTATCTCGAAATTCTGTGCTCGAATTCTGGATCAAATCGTTATGTGAATAAAATAATATACGTACATCCTACTTATTTATTCCAATTGATTATTAGCTATATCAATTTCCTTTTATATTATTCACATTAATTTTCATTCACTTATTAACAATTACCATTTCACAACTTCCAGTTTAATCTTCATTCAATCATTAACTTAGAATATTCTCTCAATTCAAAATTTTACTTAAGAATTTCACTATTCATTTCTTAAGCTCCATATAAGTATTTTATATACTTCTTATTTTTATTTTCAATTCACCACTTTGGTTTTATCTATACTTTTATTTAAACTGGATTTCCAATTCCATATGAATTCAATTTACCTTTCATTTATAAATATTGAATTCAATTCATTTCAAACCATTTTTAATTTGTCATTTCTTTAATTAGTTTCACTTACTAATTTCATTTTAATACTTCGCTGCATTTGATCCAACTTGACAAATTTTCCCCTTTAATAAATTTTATTCCATAACTATTTTTATTTGATTCCAGAGTCTCTCCAACATTTCAAAATTATTTTTGAAATCAATTCAAATTATCTTTTGAATTCCCAAAACCAAACCCAGTTTGCAAACAACTTCTATTTAAAACAATTTAGAAGCAATTCCTCTCCTGGAAACTCGAAAATGAACATCGATGATGCTGTAGTTATCACTGAAGTTATTTTCCAGCGATCTAAAAGAGTTATTGCTTTTACTCCTTTAAAAACATTTTTCAAATATTATAAAAATCCAAATTCCACCAGATTTTAAATCCAATTCAAAATATTTTCCCAAATAACTTCATCATATTTTTCCAAAATCTTTGAAAATCATTTTCAAACTCAAAAGGGGTTTAATTTCCAAATTTTTCAAATCTCAAATCTCAAAACCTTTCAATCTACTTTCAAATAATTCTCTGGAATTCTATTTCAAATTATAAATTACATCTACAATTTATATTTACAAATGTCATTTGTATATGAATTTATTTCTTAACCTTTAGTTAGTTTTCAATTTCTTATTCAATAACCAATGATAATAATTTAATATTATCACTTCTTAACATCCAAGTAACCATATACTAGAATAATTTACAGAAAATTATTCTTTTTACATACCAAAAGTAATTTTGGGTAATATTATTTCATTTACCATACTTTAAAACAATACTGTGTCGGTTTATCTTATTTAAGAGTGTAGAAACCCCTATCGATACAGTTGGCCAAACTGCACCGACCAGAATCTATAAACAATCATCCGATAAGTCAACACAATATAAAACATTTTATATTCACTAACAAATACGCGCTCATATCTATTAACACACTCAAACTTATTCTAGACTACTGCTGACTCTATCTCTAATGAGTATTCCCCACCAGAGCCAAGGTTATCCCTTAAAAAAATGCTCTAATACCACTTTATAATGACCCAATTTTTCGACGCCCGAAAGTCGACATCGATAAGTCCATTGTATCCAATGTCGAACAATCGAATGTCAAAACATCAAACCGTTAGGGTTAAAGAATAAGAAAATAGAATAAGAAACAAAAACAATAACAGAATCTCACATTTCGCAGCGGAACAACATATAATAGATAAATGAATATCTTTAAAACAACAGAACTATATCAGTTTGTACATCACATTATCAAAGTTTACAACAACAAAACAGCGGAATAGAATATCATATACTAGTGATACGCCTCGCCATCCATCTTGAACTCTAGATCTCCACGGCATACTTCTAGACTTCGCTCCAGAACAACTGATAACCTGACTCTAGGCTGCCCATGTGGAAAATTATGGGCACCCAAAGTTTAGAAAGGGAACAATAAACTCCAGGTCAGTCATGGGACTGGTGTGAGATCTTAAAAATAGTTATTTTCACAAAGAAAGGAAAAGAAATCCGCTATGCTTTTGGAAAATGAAACTACCATAAGGCCCCCGGCACACACACAATGCAATCTTACACTTGGGGGAGATTTCTCCTCATGATAGTCAAACATGCTTGATACGCAAAATCTTTTTGATATTATTATTAGTGAATAGTGTGGAAAATATTTCGAAAGTACAATATAAATCTTAGCCAGCATAGGTACCATTATATTATACCTGCTATAGCTACCTCCTGAGGAGGCAGGTTATACAATTGCAATCGTAAAGGGCTCGTATTGTTTCTTTGGATTTCCAACAAATGGTCAGGCTAAGGAACTTCCTATGCCACATGGGTATGCCCCTGGGGGGATGGATCGAGAACCTAACCGGATCTCTGCCAACACAAGGCTGAGTTACCTCTGTAACTAGGTAACACCTACAAGTAGCCATCCCCGGTCGTTACCTACCTTTATCCGAGGATCCTCAACCACAGAGCAACAACCACAAAGTAATAAATTTACAGCAACCACATAGGTTAAATATCTTGGCTCCATACGATGATACCACCTTTTTCAAGAAGAAAATGGACATACCCTAGGGGAGCGATCCCTAACAACCTTGTCGTATCCTTCCTTTTTCGACCATTTTTGTAACGTCACGGAATTTTCGTTCTTCGAAAAACCGACATCGACACTCACTTTATCGACTGCCGAGAAATCAAAGGCCGAAAACCGAGATGTTATGGGTTTTAAAAAGAAAAAGAAAGAAGAGAGAAGAGATAGGAAATAGAGGGAAAGAAGATATTTGAAAACAGAAAATTTTATAATAGAACATAGAGAAGAAGGAATAGAAAATTTTAAAATAGAACGGGACAGAAAGGAACAACAGAACAACAACAGAATCTCACAATTCGCAGCGGAACAACATATAATAATAAATGAATAATCTTTAAACAAAGAACTATATCTGTTATTACATTACATTTCATTTCATTACATCATATCATCAGAGTGTACAACAACAACATACAACATCAAACAGTGCAGCGGAAAAAGAAATACTATATAAACTAGTAATACGCCATGCCATCCAGCTTGCCTCCAGCAACTCCAGAATATCCTGATAAACCTAACTCTTGACTGCCCGTGTGGAAATTGGTGGGCACCCAGATTTTAGGAAGGAAAACAATAAACTCCGAGTCAGTCATGTGACTGGTGTGAGAACTCAAAACAGTTTATTTATCTTTAAAATCAAATAGAGGAATATTTTTATTTCAATTCGCAATGCTTTTAAAAATGAGACTACCATAAGGCCTCCCGCACACACACACAATGCAAACGCAGAATCGGAGGAGATTTCTCCTTATGATAGTCAAAGATGCTTGATACGCATTTAAAAGAACATTTTATATTATTACTAGTGCATAGTGTAGAGAAAAATTCATTTCGAAAGTAGAATATAAATCTTAGCCAACATAGACATTTCGAACTATGCCTACTATAGCTACCATCCAAACAGTGGTGACCACCATAAGTGAATGGCAGGTTCTACAACTAATACCGTACAAGTTTCGTATTGGGAATTGGATTTCCAACAAATGGTCAGGCCAAGGAACTTCGCATTGCCACTGAGAATGCCTCTGGATAGACATCCCCGAGAACCAAACCGGATCTCTGCCAACACAAGGCCGGGTTACCCCTAACTGGGTAACTACTGACACGAGCACGCCATTCCCCGGTCCTTTAGGACCTTTTCAACCGAGCGCTCGATATCCAATTCACACAATCATAAAGTGTTTTCAACATGAGTAAGTATCTGGGCTCCATACCATGATACCACCCCTTTCCAGAAGGAAATGCACATACCCTAAGGGGAGCTACAGCAACCCCTAATAACCTTGCCGCATCTTTCCTGTTTTGACCATTTCCGGGATGTGAGGCTCGACGAAGTCACGTCCACAAAAACATACTTTATACAAAAGCCATGCTTTAGGTCAACAAATGATCAACACAATGATCACAAGGATAGACGATCAAATAAATGATCCTATCACAAATAATCAACACAATGATCATTTCAGCATCACTCAGCATGTCACATTACCAAAATGGGATATATCGCTGATAACTTCAACTATATAACCTTTGAGCTCGTACGTCTCAAAGAAGGGTGTTAAGCAAAGAATAAATTCTCCGCCACCAACAGAAATATATTTGAAAGAAATCGGCTTTATATCTCAAATTGTAATGTCAGGCATACAATCCATACAAGTTTGTTTCGGGCTCGAACAAAACCGAAGGCACTTACAAAGAAGTCCTTGCAATCCGGATATTCACAATCCTGATCGGATTCACCATCACATATGGAGAACTCAATACCGTAGCTACTCGGTGCAGAGTCAATCGATAGTTCATCCTATCACTCTTGCAAATACCGGTCTTCAACACCGATCTTCAAATGCAATTCACAACGACGTATCACATATTCGGAGTGGGTTATACGACCCCATGGTCCTTTCCCGGTTAACCCGAATAGTGAGCGCTTATTCAAAAATAAGTGTGCATTCAAATTCAATCATATTCACATCAAATACCCATTCAAAGGGAAATATTGATAGTCGGCTATTGAACTATCAATGGATATGCATACATCACCAGATTCCAAATAATTTTCCAAATTATTTACATTTCCAAAATATCTTTACAAGATATAAAATTCCAACACTTCAAAAATAAATCAATATTTATTTTTAACCAATTTCACTTTTCACATATAAATTCCATAATGAATTTATATTTCAAAATATTCGTGCATATACGATTTCAATTATTCATTTTCAATTTATCTTCAAAAAGATAAATTCTAAATATTCACTTCACATTGGAAAACATTTCCATACTTATTTATTCATAAGTAATTCACAAATCTCTTTTATTTTCAACACTTAGAAAATATTCAATATACTTAAATCGAATTAAGTATATATTTCATTCTTTAAGGAAATTATTCACTTAAACATATTTACTTGGGCCAAAACGAATGTTACGTAAAACATCGTTACGACAACCCAAAATCACTAGTATAGGGATTCGAATTTAAAATAGATATATAAATCCCAATACTATTAAAAACATTTCCTTTCGGAAATCATTTACTATAACAACAGTGTTATAGTCTACCATTTCCTTTTATTTCTCGAAAACGTCTATTTCAACAATAAATGTTGAAATCTATGGTTTCGAATCTCAACACCTTTTAAAACATCACTAGATTGTTTTAATTCTATTTAAAACATCAAATCTAAAATATTTCCTTTAACGTGTTATTCACTATTCAAAAACGTGAATATACTACGTTAACAATTTCATCCTTTTATTCATTTTAATTCAAAGGATTATTCACTATTTAAAAATGTGAATATAACTCCATTTATAAGTTATAACAATTAACTTATCAAAATAAGTCGTTTGCGAATTCATAAAACAACGTTTATAAATTCCATTTCTATTTATTTATAAAAACTTCTTTTTTATAAATTCCTTTATTAACATATTTCAGTTTATAACTCAATTATAAACTAAATGTTCATATTATAAGTTAAATACTTATAAAACGATTATTTTATAAAATCGTTCTTTAAACTTCATAATTATAAATCTTATAACTTATAAGATTCATTTATTTAACCAAATCTATTCTTCAATTAACTTCACAAATTTATAAATCTTACTATTTATAAATTTCATTTATAACTTCACAGTTTATAATTCTATAAATTTCATTCATTTATGAAATTCATTTTCACTACATTCAAACACTTATAAAAACTCGTTTTATAATGTCTATATTTCAATTTATAAATATCCATTTATAAATCTCTTAATATAAATCAGTTTATATTATTATTCTAAAACGTCTTTAAATTCCTTTATAATTTCATCATTTCGATTTATAAAATAATCAAATTTTATAAATCCTATATTTAAACTTTTATCATATATTCAAAAATCCAATCTAAATTATTTTATAAAATCATTAGTTCATATTTCTCAAAAATCAGCTTTTAACCGTATTTCTAAAAATCAGCTTTTTAACTATATTTCACAAAAACCATAATTTTTATAACTTTAAAAAATTATAACGTTTATTTATTTATAATGGATCAATTCCAAAAATATAGTATATTTTCAAAATCACTTTTAAAATCATTTTAAAATACCAAAAATTTGGTCCAATGATGCTACACACCAAATAGTCAATCACGACTAACAACGATATCATATATCGATATGATAATCCATCAAATATCAAAAATATCTGAAATTAAATAAAAACTGTTGAGGAATCCAGTTGGATCCCTCCAACCTGTTTCCTGCATCCAAAAACATTAGCACAATACCAATTTCGCTCCAGTACGAAATTATCGCGGTACATGTTTTTAATAAATATTATCCGCTTAATAACGGCGTAATAGGGTCTCATCCGCTAAACAAAAAATGCGGGAAATCAATCAACTGCAATATATACATATGCCAATATATATATATTGATATTATATATAATACCAATTTCACTGTTTATGAAATATTCGCGGTATATGTTTTTATAAATAACATCCGCTTACTAACGGCGCATAATGTCTAATTTAACAATCAATAATTTACAGTCATCATTCAAACATGCATTCAAATATTTTAAATCTAACTATTTAAAATAAAATCGAAACCTATTCGATTGAGTGAGAAATTCTCACCTTGGTTTTAAATTCCGTTTTAGCTTTTATTTCGAATAAAATTAAACGCGCGTTTAATTTTACCCGAAATTCTCACTAACTCCAAACGACTCCAAACCAACTCCATCGCGTAGTGCTCGTCCATACGATTCCAACGCAACTGAGTTTGCATTTTTTCGACCTCGTATGAAAAAGTTATGCATTTTATAAGTTTGTACTCGATTTATATACATAATTTCAACATAACTTAACAAATTCTAATACCCTAAGCTATCTGAACCCTTGGATTTGCACTGCATCATCAAGGCCGTTCCCCTCTATCTTCCTCTTTCACGTACACTACAGGTCAAGCCGTCCTCATGAAACCCATCTTATAGCAAACTAGGGTTAATTTTTTTCGCCATTATCACTCAACGAGAGCTCGATCAGGGAGTTGCAACTTGAAGCCCCTCTCTCCACCTAAGTTCGGCCCCATCCCCAGCAAGCTCGGCCCTGAGATTTGCCTCGTATGGCGTGCGTTTCCTGATGTGAACGGCCCATTCTTGCTCCCTCTACGCAACTCCAAACTCGATCATATCCGTATGGATTTCAAGCTCATCTCATGCTCTTCATCTTTGTAGTTAACAACTTCTTCTAATTCTTTGTAGATTGAGAGAGATTGAGGGGGAAAGGAGATTGATTTTCAGCCTTTCAATAGTTAGGGCCGGCTGTAGAAATAGATTAGGGTTTTGTTTTTATTTTTTTATTTTTATTTGTGTGTGTGGTGTATTTATAGAAAGAGCTAGCGTAAACACTATTCATCCCGGGAATTCCGAACTCCGATTTAGACGCCGTAACCAACGTACCTAGGGTTTATCCCACGTTCCGGACACAATGGAATAGGTTTCGGAAGCTAATTCGGAAGTATGTGCGAGTTATGGCTGAAAACGCTCAATTTAAATTAAACCGATTTAAGTCGATTTCTAGGCGTTTTAATTTGTACCGGACAAACGGTAAATCCAATTGACTTGAAATTTGAAACCTTACAATAATATCACATTACGGATCCGATGGAACTGGTTTCGTCGAAATCCGAGACTTTTTGAAAAATGGCTATTTTGACTCGCCAAATTTAAATTAAAAATAAATCGATGCGTTTCGAGCTGCCACGATCAAACGATAACTCCGATTGACACGAAAATTGAAATCCGGTAATAACTAACTATTACGGATCCAATGAAACTGGTTTCGTTCAATTCTGAGACTGTTCAAAAATTGGCTATTTTACAGTCGATTATTAAATATTAAAATATTCAATTTTCACAAATTAACTTTTAATTCAATTTTAAAAGTTCTAAAATATTTCTATAACTCCAGTATGATTAAATAAAATTTTCCAAATTATTTTCAATCATATTTAACTCAATTTTAAATTATTATCATAATTTAACATATTAAATTATCGATTTAATTATTCAATTAAATCCAAAAATTCAAATAAAAATTTATTTGACTTAAAAATTCACTTATAAATATTTAAAATTAATTAAATATTCAAATTTAAATTATTAAAAATTCTGGGTCGTTACAATCTTTCCCCCTTAAAAGAATTTCGTCCTCGAAATTATAAGTAAGAAAAGTTATAGAATCTATTAATTTTCCAAAATTCATAATTAAACTTCTTACAAATCTTTACTAAGTTTTCAAATCATACTTAGTTATCCTTTCAAAAACAACTACTATTGTTTAACTTTCAATTCCAAAACTAACTTAAAGTTTTCAAAATTTTCCCAATTTTCTCAAAAATTTTCTAACGCCTTAAATTTTCGAAAAAATTCGCCATAGTCTCCTTTGCGCGGCTCGATCCGAAAAAAAATGACAGTATATATATCACAAATATACATCTCATCAAGTAATGAGGCATCCCGAAGGGAAAAAAAGTATAAAAGTGCGATATTTAATCCGAGATATGTACCTTATATTTTATTAGCAAGCATATACGGCTAATATAGCGCTAAAGCGAACTCCAAATGCGAAGCAAACGCGATCCGCACCTACTAAACACTCAACAAACAACATGAGAACCATGCATACATGTAAATAGTATCAATATACAACATATAGCAACATAATGACTATGTATGCCAACATAGCAAATGCAACCAAACAACAAATGCAATATATATTCAACCATCAACCAACTAACATCCATATCCAATAAACATTCATTCATATTCTCATTCATATTTAATGAATTGGTTTTCAATTCAAATCACATTTGATTTATTTACATTGGATTTTATCAACATTCATTCTCAAATTCAATTAGTTTACATTCACTAATTAAATCTAATTCACATTCAATTCTATTCAAATTTATTTACTTTCCATTTGAATTCAATTACATAGCTTTCAATTTCATTAAATCTTAATGAATTATAAACAATCAACTAACAACCATATAACAACCAATGTATATTTATTACAACCAAATTCCTTTGCTTATATTCCTTCAATTTGGTTTAACACCATCATTTTCAATTGGTTTAATTAAATTGATTTCCATTCAATTTTATTCAACTTCCAATAAAATTAGATTTTAATGAATTTACACTTATATTCATTATTCCATATCAATTCTATTTTCCATTTGATTAACATTCAATCCATTCATTCAATTCAATTACAAAGTTGAATTTCATTTACATAACTTAAGTTCATATTTCTTTTATACATCCTTTATTTACAACTCATATTTTATATAGTTTCACTTCTTATATATATAAGTTTATTCACAATTGTAAATCACTTTAATTATAATTCAATTCTTATAATTCTTTTACTTATACAATTACTCTTTTATTTAGATTATTCAAACAACCTAACAATCAACTTATATACTATTTAATAATTCTGAAAAATTATTCCTTCATATATAAAATATACTTAAGGTAAAATTATTTCATTTACCCAATTTAAAACAATATTATGTCGAATTGTTCTATTCAAGTGTTTAGAAACCCCTTCGGCATAGTCTTGCGGACCACGCTGACGAAAGTTCATATACCACTCAATAAACCAATCATCACAATATAAAACAATTTTATATTCACTAACAAATACGCTCTCATAGCTATTATTACACTCAAACTCATTCTAGAGTACTACTGACTCTATCTCTAATGAGTAATACCCTACAGAACCATGGTTGTCGCTTAACCATCAGCTCTGATACCAAATGTAACGTCACGGAATTTTCGTTCTTCGAAAAACCGACATCGACACTCACTTTATCGACTGCCGAGAAATCAAAGGCCGAAAACCGAGATGTTATGGGTTTTAAAAAGAAAAAGAAAGAAGAGAGAAGAGATAGGAAATAGAGGGAAAGAAGATATTTGAAAACAGAAAATTTTATAATAGAACATAGAGAAGAAGGAATAGAAAATTTTAAAATAGAACGGGACAGAAAGGAACAACAGAACAACAACAGAATCTCACAATTCGCAGCGGAACAACATATAATAATAAATGAATAATCTTTAAACAAAGAACTATATCTGTTATTACATTACATTTCATTTCATTACATCATATCATCAGAGTGTACAACAACAACATACAACATCAAACAGTGCAGCGGAAAAAGAAATACTATATAAACTAGTAATACGCCATGCCATCCAGCTTGCCTCCAGCAACTCCAGAATATCCTGATAAACCTAACTCTTGACTGCCCGTGTGGAAATTGGTGGGCACCCAGAGTTTAGGAAGGAAAACAATAAACTCCGAGTCAGTCATGTGACTGGTGTGAGAACTCAAAACAGTTTATTTATCTTTAAAATCAAATAGAGGAATATTTTTATTTCAATTCGCAATGCTTTTAAAAATGAGACTACCATAAGGCCTCCCGCACACACACACAATGCAAACGCAGAATCGGAGGAGATTTCTCCTTATGATAGTCAAAGATGCTTGATACGCATTTAAAAGAACATTTTATATTATTACTAGTGCATAGTGTAGGGGAAAAATTCATTTTGAAAGTAGAATATAAATCTTAGCCAACATAGACATTTCGAACTATGCCTACTATAGCTACCATCCAAACAGTGGTGACCACCATAAGTGAATGGCAGGTTCTACAACTAATACCGTACAAGTTTCGTATTGGGAATTGGATTTCCAACAAATGGTCAGGCCAAGGAACTTCCCATTGCCACTGAGAATGCCTCTGGATAGACATCCCCGAGAACCAAACCGGATCTCTGCCAACACAAGGCCGGGTTACCCCTAACTGGGTAACTACTGACACGAGCACGCCATTCCCCGGTCTTTTAGGACCTTTTCAACCGAGCGCTCGATATCCAATTCACACAATCATAAAGTGTTTTCAACATGAGTAAGTATCTGGGCTCCATACCATGATACCACCCCTTTCCAGAAGGAAATGCACATACCCTAAGGGGAGCTACAGCAACCCCTAATAACCTTGCCGCATCTTTCCTGTTTTGACCATTTCCGGGATGTGAGGCTCGACGAAGTCACGTCCACAAAAACATACTTTATACAAAAGCCATGCTTTGGGTCAACAAATGATCAACACAATGATCACAAGGATAGACGATCAAATAAATGATCCTATCACAAATAATCAACACAATGATCATTTCAGCATCACTCAGCATGTCACATTACCAAAATGGGATATATCGCTGATAACTTCAACTATATAACCTTTGAGCTCGTACGTCTCAAAGAAGGGTGTTAAGCAAAGAATAAATTCTCCGCCACCAACAGAAATATATTTGAAAGAAATCGGCTTTATATCTCAAATTGTAATGTCAGGCATACAATCCATACAAGTTTGTTCCGGGCTCGAACAAAACCGAAGGCACTTACAAAGAAGTCCTTGCAATCCGGATATTCACAATCCTGATCGGATTCACCATCACATATGGAGAACTCAATACCGTAGCTACTCGGTGCAGAGTCAATCGATAGTTCATCCTATCACTCTTGCAAATACCGGTCTTCAACACCGATCTTCAAATGCAATTCACAACGACGTATCACATATTCGGAGTGGGTTATACGACCCCATGGTCCTTTCCCGGTTAACCCGAATAGTGAGCGCTTATTCAAAAATAAGTGTGCATTCAAATTCAATCATATTCACATCAAATACCCATTCAAAGGGAAATATTGATAGTCGGCTATTGAACTATCAATGGATATGCATACATCACCAGATTCCAAATAATTTTCCAAATTATTTACATTTCCAAAATATCTTTACAAGATATAAAATTCCAACACTTCAAAAATAAATCAATATTTATTTTTAACCAATTTCACTTTTCACATATAAATTCCATAATGAATTTATATTTCAAAATATTCGTGCATATACGATTTCAATTATTCATTTTCAATTTATCTTCAAAAAGATAAATTCTAAATATTCACTTCACATTGGAAAACATTTCCATACTTATTTATTCATAAGTAATTCACAAATCTCTTTTATTTTCAACACTTAGAAAATATTCAATATACTTAAATCGAATTAAGTATATATTTCATTCTTTAAGGAAATTATTCACTTAAACATATTTACTTGGGCCAAAACGAATGTTACGTAAAACATCGTTACGACAACCCAAAATCACTAGTATAGGGATTCGAATTTAAAATAGATATATAAATCCCAATACTATTAAAAACATTTCCTTTCGGAAATCATTTACTATAACAACAGTGTTATAGTCTACCATTTCCTTTTATTTCTCGAAAACGTCTATTTCAACAATAAATGTTGAAATCTATGGTTTCGAATCTTAACACCTTTTAAAACATCACTAGATTGTTTTAATTCTATTTAAAACATCAAATCTAAAATATTTCCTTTAACGTGTTATTCACTATTCAAAAACGTGAATATACTACGTTAACAATTTCATCCTTTTATTCATTTTAATTCAAAGGATTATTCACTATTTAAAAATGTGAATATAACTCCATTTATAAGTTATAACAATTAACTTATCAAAATAAGTCGTTTGCGAATTCATAAAACAACGTTTATAAATTCCATTTCTATTTATTTATAAAAACTTCTTTTTTATAAATTCCTTTATTAACATATTTCAGTTTATAACTCAATTATAAACTAAATGTTCATATTATAAGTTAAATACTTATAAAACGATTATTTTATAAAATCGTTCTTTAAACTTCATAATTATAAATCTTATAACTTATAAGATTCATTTATTTAACCAAATCTATTCTTCAATTAACTTCACAAATTTATAAATCTTACTATTTATAAATTTCATTTATAACTTCACAGTTTATAATTCTATAAATTTCATTCATTTATGAAATTCATTTTCACTACATTCAAACACTTATAAAAACTCGTTTTATAATGTCTATATTTCAATTTATAAATATCCATTTATAAATCTCTTAATATAAATCAGTTTATATTATTATTCTAAAACGTCTTTAAATTCCTTTATAATTTCATCATTTCGATTTATAAAATAATCAAATTTTATAAATCCTATATTTAAACTTTTATCATATATTCAAAAATCCAATCTAAATTATTTTATAAAATCATTAGTTCATATTTCTCAAAAATCAGCTTTTAACCGTATTTCTAAAAATCAGCTTTTTAACTATATTTCACAAAAACCATAATTTTTATAACTTTAAAAAATTATAACGTTTATTTATTTATAATGGATCAATTCCAAAAATATAGTATATTTTCAAAATCACTTTTAAAATCATTTTAAAATACCAAAAATTTGGTCCAATGATGCTACACACCAAATAGTCAATCACGACTAACAACGATATCATATATCGATATGATAATCCATCAAATATCAAAAATATCTGAAATTAAATAAAAACTGTTGAGGAATCCAGTTGGATCCCTCCAACCTGTTTCCTGCATCCAAAAACATTAGCACAATACCAATTTCGCTCCAGTACGAAATTATCGCGGTACATGTTTTTAATAAATATTATCCGCTTAATAACGGCGTAATAGGGTCTCATCCGCTAAACAAAAAATGTGGGAAATCAATCAACTGCAATATATACATATGCCAATATATATATATTGATATTATATATAATACCAATTTCACTGTTTATGAAATATTCGCGGTATATGTTTTTATAAATAACATCCGCTTACTAACGGCGCATAATGTCTAATTTAACAATCAATAATTTACAGTCATCATTCAAACATGCATTCAAATATTTTAAATCTAACTATTTAAAATAAAATCGAAACCTATTCGATTGAGTGAGAAATTCTCACCTTGGTTTTAAATTCCGTTTTAGCTTTTATTTCGAATAAAATTAAACGCGCGTTTAATTTTACCCGAAATTCTCACTAACTCCAAACGACTCCAAACCAACTCCATTGCGTAGTGCTCGTCCATACGATTCCAACGCAACTGAGTTTGCATTTTTTCGACCTCGTATGAAAAAGTTATGCATTTTATAAGTTTGTACTCGATTTATATACATAATTTCAACATAACTTAACAAATTCTAATACCCTAAGCTATCTGAACCCTTGGATTTGCACTGCATCATCAAGGCCGTTCCCCTCTATCTTCCTCTTTCACGTACACTACAGGTCAAGCCGTCCTCATGAAACCCATCTTATAGCAAACTAGGGTTAATTTTTTTCGCCATTATCACTCAACGAGAGCTCGATCAGGGAGTTGCAACTTGAAGCCCCTCTCTCCACCTAAGTTCGGCCCCATCCCCAGCAAGCTCGGCCCTGAGATTTGCCTCGTATGGCGTGCGTTTCCTGATGTGAACGGCCCATTCTTGCTCCCTCTACGCAACTCCAAACTCGATCATATCCGTATGGATTTCAAGCTCATCTCGTGCTCTTCATCTTTGTAGTTAACAACTTCTTCTAATTCTTTGTAGATTGAGAGAGATTGAGGGGGAAAGGAGATTGATTTTCAGCCTTTCAATAGTTAGGGCCGGCTGTAGAAATAGATTAGGGTTTTGTTTTTATTTTTTTATTTTTATTTGTGTGTGTGGTGTATTTATAGAAAGAGCTAGCGTAAACACTATTCATCCCGGGAATTCCGAACTCCGATTTAGACGCCGTAACCAGCGTACCTAGGGTTTATCCCACGTTCCGGACACAATGGAACAGGTTTCGGAAGCTAATTCGGAAGTATGTGCGAGTTATGGCTGAAAACGCTCAATTTAAATTAAACCGATTTAAGTCGATTTCTAGGCGTTTTAATTTGTACCGGACAAACGGTAAATCCAATTGACTTGAAATTTGAAACCTTACAATAATATCACATTACGGATCCGATGAAACTGGTTTCGTCGAAATCCGAGACTTTTTGAAAAATGGCTATTTTGACTCGCCAAATTTAAATTAAAAATAAATCGATGCGTTTCGAGCTGCCACGATCAAACGATAACTCCGATTGACACGAAAATTGAAATCCGGTAATAACTAACTATTACGGATCCAATGAAACTGGTTTCGTTCAATTCTGAGACTGTTCAAAAATTGGCTATTTTACAGTCGATTATTAAATATTAAAATATTCAATTTTCACAAATTAACTTTTAATTCAATTTTAAAAGTTCTAAAATATTTCTATAACTCCAGTATGATTAAATAAAATTTTCCAAATTATTTTCAATCATATTTAACTCAATTTTAAATTATTATCATAATTTAACATATTAAATTATCGATTTAATTATTCAATTAAATCCAAAAATTCAAATAAAAATTTATTTGACTTAAAAATTCACTTATAAATATTTAAAATTAATTAAATATTCAAATTTAAATTATTAAAAATTCTGGGTCGTTACAATTTTCAGGTTGTGAGGTCCGACGAAGTCTCGTCCACAAATCTACGCTTTTCACAAAAGCCAAGCTTTGATCAACAAATGATCATCAGCACTTCGTATGCCACATTACCAAATTGGAAATGTATCACTAGTAAATATAAACTACACAACCTTTGAGCTCGTATGTCTCGGAGAAGGGTGTTAAGCTAAGAGAACAAATTCTCCGCCACCAACAGAAATGTATTTGATAGAAACCAGCTTTACATCTCAAAGTGTAACGTCAGACACATATCCATACTAGTCCGTTTCGGGATCGAATGGAACCGAAGGCACTTCAAAGAAGCCCTTGCAATCTGAATATTCACTTATCACGTCCGGACTCTCCATCACAAAGGTGATAAAATCTCTATACCGGAGCAACTCAGTGCAGAGACATTCGACAGGTAATCCTTTTGTTTTCGAAAAACCCTGTCTTCGACACCATCTTCAAATGCAATCCCATTTGGTCGTATCATTATTCAGAATGGGTTTTATGACACAAAGTCCTCTCCCGGCTAATTCGAATAATGAGCGCTTATTTTAAAAATAAGTGTTACATTTAGATTTCAAGTAAATCACAACAAATTTCCACTTTTGATCTTTTAAACAAAAGATCCATCACAAAGATTCGATGTGGTTTTCGAATATCCATTTGGAATCCGACCCCCAGTCGCATCAAATTCAAATGCCGTTTAAAGGCCAATATTGATAGTCGGTTATTTAACTATTAATCAATACTCACAATAATCACCAGATTTTAAATAATTTTCGCCCAATAATTTATTTTTCAAAATATCTTCACAAGATATATTTTCACATTTCAACCTTTTGAAAACAAATTTCAAATCATTTTTCTCACGTGGAATAAATTTTCAAATATTTATTTCCACTGAAAATTTTCGCCGAGTTTGAATACTTTAAAAAGCATTTTAAATAACTTATTCAAAAATATATATTTGGAAACAGTAGAAATAAAAACTATTTTGTAAATACTTTATTCAAAATATTAGTTATGAAAATATTATACTAATATCTCATATAAACTTCAAACCCAAACTAATTTTAAAAATAAAATAAAATTATTTGATAAAGTATAACTATTTAAATTACCATTTTCTAAATCAAATATCAATTAAATCTTAAAATAGTCACTTCCATAATTAACTAAATAAATCTTTACTTTAAAGATTTTCAAAACAACTTAAGAAAATAATTTCTCCAAAGCATCCTTTTTAAAACCAACATTAGAACTTTCAATTTGTATTCGAAAGCTACTTTAAAAACATACTCGGCTTTCCAGGGAAAATACACTTTCCATTTCAAAATGGTCCATTTAAACCAATCAATAAATCCTTCTTGATTTATTTTAAATTTACATTCCAAATCCGTAAATTTCTTTCCACGCTTTTAAAAATAAATCAATATTTATTTTTTAAAACAAATTTCCCTTTCCCTTATAAATTTCCATTATGAATTCCAATTTTCAAATATCCATTGATATACGATTTTCAAATCGATTTCCAATTATTCACTTTCAACACCAAATCAAATTCCAAATTGATTTCCAATTTATTTTCAAACACCGAATCAAATTCCAAATTAATTCTAAATTTATTTCCAAACACCAAATCAAATTCTCAAATTGATTTCTAAATTTATTTCAAACACCAATTCAAATTCCAAATTGATTTCTAAATTTACTTCTTTTAAAATAAATTCCTTTATTTCTTCTAAACTATTTAAAATCTGAATTTTAAATAAATTCTCCAACTTTTAATCAATATTACTCGAAATCCATGTATTAAAAACTTTTCCCCCTATTTTGGAATTAATTCGATAAGATTTCCAGTCTTTACCCCTTTAAATTCCTTCTTTTAAATTCACCCAATTCTTTAAAATGAATTTACTTAAAGTTTTCTACTTTAATTTCCAAAAATCCAGTTTTATATTTCTAGTAATACCAAAAATATATTCGGCTAACTATAGCCTTCAACGATTTCAATCACAACTATAATCATGCACAGATTATAAATAAATCAACACACAACATTGAAACAAATTCAAATATTTGAGGAATCCAGTTGGATCCCTCCAACCTGTTTCCCTGCATCCGTAGATGTCAGCACAACAATTAAATACTAATTCCACTTCGAGGTGGAATATTGCGGTATATGGGATTATATAATATCATCCGTTACTATGCGGCGCATAGGGTCTCCTCCTCTATATAATGCGGGAAATCAATCACTCTAAATATATATATATATATATATATATATATATATATATATGTATGTATCTATATATATATATATGTATATATATGTATACTACTATATATACTACCACATCCAAACAGTCAATCAATAACTGAAATTCCAATTTTAATCTGAGTGAGAAGATCTCACATTTGACTACGCATGCAACTCATTTCCATTCCAGCTTGATTTCACGATTTTTAAACCTTGTAACAAACAATTATATGATTTTATTAATACTCGAACTAATCGAAAAATTAAATTTCCATCTAATAAATTTTATTTTATCTAATAATTAAATTTCAAACTACTTTTTTTAAAAAAAATATTTTTTTAGCAACTTAAAATAATTAAATGAGTTTATTAAACAACTTGATCTATATAGTACATTATTAAAAATAAACTAGTAGATTTAAAAATGTATATATCTATATAGGTTAAAAATCTGATTTTACATAAACTGCTCGATATTTACAATTCTATATTTTCCAAACCCTGTATATATATATATATATATATATATATATATATATATTACTGTGTTTTTTTTATACAAGAAAAACTGTTAGTGTAATTAAAATGTATATATACGTATTTCTCTCTGCAATTATAGTAAAATTTCAAATCTTTATATATTATATTAAAACAACAGCCTTCCCTAAAAAATTTCCAGATCTTATATATTACTTTGATCTATAAAAAGATGAATAAACTAATAACAACTTAAACTCAAATCTCAAATTACCTATAAGACTAGACCACATCCAGTCAAATGCTCGACTTCCCCTGCCTGCCTCCCCTATCGCGAATTTCAATGCGACGGCGCACCCCTCCCATATCAGCTCCTATCTGCGCCTTGCCACAATCGATCTAAGAACCGTCTCCTTGCCTGAAATTGATGCTTGAGTCGCACGAATAACGTAGCCCTAGCTCGAGAACACGACCGTCATTCCACGTACTACCAGCAGCGCCCTCTTCCCAATATCGACTGGCCCAGCATCTCGTGCTTGAGCTCGATCTCACCTCGCCACGAACTATGCCTCTACGAGCTGACTCGATTTCATCGTGCCTGCCGCCTTCGACAGGCGACTTGCGATCCCCTTCATTATTTTTTTTATTTGAAGCGAAATCGATCGGATTTCGATCGATTAAATATCCTGGAAATTTTAGTTCAAAACCGGGGGGGAGAGAGAGAGCGGCCATAGATTCGATTACGAAATTTAGGCGAGGCTTCGGCCATTTGTTTTCGTTTCTATTTTATATTATTTTTTTCTTGAACGAAATGGTTTTTACTTCTATTTTTATTTTATTTCATTCAAAACGAACGTGTATTGCAATTCTGTGGAGAAAACGAAACACGTAGATAAAATTCTTGCACGTGTTGCAAATGTTTGCATAGTAATTATATTAATTGTTTTCAAATTTAAATCATCTCGATTTTCGCAATTCACAATCTCAATCTCCAATCGAGGCGTGCCGCTAGACATTTACAAGGTTATACCCTATTCCGAACGCAATGGAAAAGGTTTTGAGTCTAAATTCAATTGTATGGAGAAGATAGCTTTTTGGACCAAGCTTTTATATTAAATCTCGATAAAAATTTCAGCGCGTTTGCTATCCGCACGATCACACGGCAACTCCAAATGCTACGGAAATTGAAATCCGATAATAATACAATATTACAGATCCAATGGAACTGGTTTCGTCGAATTCCGAGTCTGTACCTCGGAAAGCTATTTTTAAATATCGATTTAAACAATAAAATTTCAAAACTGAACACGTTACTTTCAAATTCAACTCTAAAGCTTCCATTATCTTCAATATCATCAATATAAACTTTCCAAGCCTTTGAAATATTTTTAATCAGCTTTAAGCTGAAGATTCAAATTTTTACCCACTTCAGTAGATTAAATTCAATAATTCAATTGTCAAATTCGGAGTTATATTTGAAATTCAAGTTTAAATTAACTCCCAAATATTTAAAATTAATTAAATATTTCAATTTCACATATCAAAATTTCCGGTCGTCACATTTACTATCCGTCGTATAGCGGTGAAACCACCTTTTAAATTCACATCAATAATACGAGTTCCCTCCTTAGAATTTAACACCAAATGTAAGAAGATTATTTCTATTCAATCCAAGTTAATTAAATTTGAAAATTTTAATCTTTTATACTTAACTCATTTCCGACATTTCAACCTTATCCATTCCTCGCCTAGGATGAGGCCAGGTGAGCCAATGCATCGGTTGCTCCTAATCATCACCTTGGTTGAAGCACCTCTACCCAGATCTCAGAAATAGAAAAATCAGGTGTGCTCGTTGGCTTATTAGAGCCAAGATTAAAACACTTACTTATAATAACTTTTCCTAAATCATTTATTTAACTTTTAAATAAATTACAAAACTTCCAAATCAATATCAAAACACTTAATTATTCATTTGAAAATACTTATAGAGGATTTGGAAAAGAATTGTTAATTTTAAATCCATATTCCAAAAGTTATTAAAACTGTGGCAAAAAGTGCCGCGAATTGTGCTGCAAACGGTGTATTAAAGCTTCTTTGATCAAAACAACATTTTTATTTCACATATGTCCATTTTTCCAACTCAAACCATTTTTAAACCACATTAAATGAATTATAAGATTTATTCCATATTTTTAAATATTTTAAAAATATATATTTAGAACATTTGCTACTTTGGTCACCGAACTGCCAAAGAGCGATCTTATGGAAAACTTGATTTCCTCATATATCAAAATCTACTCATCGAAATCTCATTTTTCTTTCTTTGTTTGAGAACTATGGATATAATATTTTGGAAAATTCTTCTGTCAAAGAATTCCCAGCTATATTACATTTTATATATTCATTTGACTTTTACGGCGTGAAATCGCGAACTACCGTTACACGACGTGTCTATTTTTGACTCAATTTTTAATATTCGTCAAAACTTCTCCAAATTGAATTTTAATGTCACAAAAACAATTATAAACCATTTTCAATCATTTAAACAAATATTTTCCACATTAAATCACTTTTTCACTTTTAAATCATTTCAAAATATTATATTATTCTAATATTCATTTTCAATCTTTTCGTATTTTGAAAATCATTAAGCGGCTAAATAATTTCATATACGCATATTTATTATGGATTTTATTTTCATTATTTATTATGGTTAATTTACTAACCATTTCCATTGTCATTTATCAACCAAATTATTAACCATCTTAACAATCATTTAATCAACCAAGCAATGAAACGCTTAATCATCCAATATAATAAACTTTCATATCATTAAACTTGAGGAATTAATTAGTAAATTTAAATGTTGAGTACTCACCATCATAAAGGAGCAGCTTTTATCAAGTACTTACTAATTAACTTGCATAAATAATTTTGAAGATGATTTAAACTTTAAATAGAAGTCATTTTCTCAAGATCTCACCATCTTAGCTCCCTCCTCCCCTGTAGCTTCTCCGAATGATCTGATGGAGCTTCCGCTACATGAACTAGCTTTCAAACTCCTCTCCTCCACTTTGAGTTCGGTCATGACCTTTAATCAAGGCAAACTCCGACCTTTCACTTACTAACTTGCTTCCAACTCCTCCGCAAGGCTTCACCTTCACTCCGCCATAACCTACTTTTCTTTTTTTCCTTCACCAGAGCTCCCAAACTGCCCTCCTCTTCACTTTAACTTTCGGCCATGACATGTAAATGGGTGCAGACGAGCTTCGTAGACAACGGGGTTCAGTTAGATGGCTCCGGAATACTTCAAAAAAGATTAAATTTATGGTCGGATCTAAGTTTTAGGAAAATTTGAAATATTTCTTTTGATATTTCTTTCTTCTTGGAAGTCATTAATGGAAGCTTTGAGAAGAAGAGAGAAAATGAAGAAATGAAATGAAAGGAGAAAGTGAGAGAAGAAGAGAGAGAGGTAGGGTATTTATAGGCTTGAATATGAAAAATATCATGATATTTTATATGAAACATCACATCGCATTACTTCCATCTACATCACCTTACACGGCCCGTGTGCCTTCTATGTGCAAGTCATGTTGCATGTACTTATGTGTAAGAGAGTGAACTTTGGTTTGCTTAAAGATTAAGTAAATGTGAAAATCTTAGATTTTTCTTTATATGTATATGTAAATGTAAATGTGTGTATGTATGTATGTTCATGTGCAAGTTAAAGTTTTCATATATATGTTTCTGGCATATAAATAAGATTGCAATGACTTTAGAACAATTTCCGTTCGTTAAACCGTTGAAAAACGGGAAACCGATTACCAATCACATTTTCACTTCTACTTTAAATTACATATATATGTAAACAAAATTTGAAAATAAATTTATAATCATTATTAATTAATTGAAATGATCGTATTTGAATTATAAAATCATATAAATCGATATTAACAATTATTTACAAATATTGTTATTATACCGATAAAGCAATATATCAATTTTCCTTATATTTTCAAGCGGATTATATATATCTTTATAAAACAATTATAAATTATTTATTATCACTTTATAACTATTTAAAATGAATTGTTGTCATTTTAAACAATTATTAGAATAATTATAATAATTAGTAAACCATTGGATCTTAATAAATCAATTATTAAATATAATGGCATCTTTGATGATGTCATAAATAAAATTAATTTTCCAAAAATAAAATAAATAATTTTATTTTATATTCTTGTTCAGTTATAAAAATAAGTGTATGTATCCAGCTCCATGCGCAATGTTTTATGATTTTAGAGCTGTTATCGATAAAACGGTTTTCGGTCATTTTATCGATATTCCTTCAAAGTTTATATTTTCGTAAATACTTATTCAAAATAAGATTACCACTAGTATTTACTATTCAAAACATCATAATCTATGTTAAAAAATCTTATATATGAATATTTTAAAAATAAATATAATTTATCAAATTAAAATTTGTGGGTTGTTGCATGAAACCAACAGGCATACACACATCTATCCTAACATATATACAACATATGTAAGACGTCCATAGCAACCAGTACGAGGATTCATATTAAAAGTAGCCTAAATCTAGTGATTTCTTAAAAATTGTACGTCGATAATAACATATGTATTATCCGATTCAAAACCATTTTAAAATTCTTTTATAAAATCACGTGTGGAATTACATATATTAGAATCATGTTTAAAAGTTGAAAATCATTTTAAAACGTTGTTTTTATACTATACCAACAATCATGGTATGGTGACATAAAATATCGCTTACCTCAACAAAAGCTGATCAATCCAATACTAAGTCGTAGGGCTTTCCATCACAAGCACAACGCAAGAAACTGCATCCAAAATGGACCTCGTATGCAAAAGATATGGATTAAATATGAATTTGACTTAAAAATATATATTAATTAATTTAATTGAATAATTAATTGCCTAATCCGCTTAATTCATCTTCTTCCCCTAAATCCATTTTCCTGTACGCGCATACGAACGATGAAATGATGAACGATCTTCGTGTTGGTGCTGGATTCCGACTCCAATCGAAACCCCACGAGCGCAGCAGAAGACAGGATCGTGATAAGCAGTGTAAAAACAACCAATCGATAACTCAAATCCAATCACAATCAATCAAAATACCATACAAGCAAATCAAACATCAAGGCAATAACGAAAATAAATCACACAGAGATTTATAGTGGTTCCACTAACGTTGTGTTAGTGTACATCCACTTTAAGAGAGAGCTTTTATTATTGTTGATGAGAAGAGTACAAGAGACTGATTAAAATGATCAATAATCAAAATAGAAATTGATTTTGTGAAGAAGAGAATTGAAGAAAATTAGGTTTTGATAAACCCTAATTTGGTGGAGGCTGATCTCTTATTGTTGCTTGCACACGCTTCTCTCTCTGCCTTACGGATCTGATACTTGAGGCTAGCTGATATAGGAGAATAGAAACCCTAGACAATATTCCAAAATTGCCCCTGCGGATATCATAAATTTTCACCCAAGTCCGCGAGATGAAAAACAAAAAACGTTCCAGACGTCTGGCCTAAGGGTCAGACGTCTGACTTAAGTCTCTGGAGCGACTTCGCTCCAGATCAGACGTCTGACCCACTTAGTCAGACGTCTGACTGAGTGTTCTGGAATCACTCCAGAACAATTTCAGACGTCTGAAAAATAATTTCAGACGTCTGAAATTAGTTGCTGTCCCCAAACAGCCCACTTCACCTTTTCTCTTCTAACTTCCACCTCCGGACTCCGATTTGCGAACCGTTTCCTCCGTTACGAAGCTACTTCCGACCTCTACAAATCCTCATATAGTGTCGCCAAATTTTAACACTCCACCTCGACACTATATCCATCTTCAATTCCAATGGTACCATACCATCAACGACAACCAATAGCGCCAACTATCACCTCTTCTACCTTCAACCAAACATGAATGCTTTCCCAATGAGCTCCGGCAAAGCCACCGCCCATTGCACTCCACCAACGAGCTCAGGCAAAGCCCCCGCCCGCTAATGAAATGTTGAAAACATCCAAATCCTAAGCTATCTCACCAAAGACTAGCACTTACCAAGAAGATAGAACATCAATCTCTCTCACCAATACTCTTCCTCATCTACCACCATGCTCCTCCCTTAACCGTGCCACCCCGTGGCACCTAGCACTTCTCCACGCGAATCAAGTTCGAGCAATGCTCGAACTTTTCAACCGGCAATGCCTTAGTGAACATATCCTCCGCGTTATCCTTTGTGTGCACTTTTCGAAGATATACTTGCTTATCTTCATCCATGGCTACTAGAAATGACTCTCTCACCTCAATATGCTTAGTCCGTGAGCTAGACGCCAAATTCTCTGCCAAGTGAATAGCACTCTGGCTATCACATCGAACATCAATACTATCATGCCCGAATCCCAAGTCACACAACAATCGCTTCAAATAGAGTGCCTCCTTTGCCGCCTCCACTGCGGCTATCAACTCCGCCTCCGTAGTGGATAAAGCAACTACGGTCTGCAATCTAGATCTCCAACTTATGGCTGTTCCCCCAAGTGTGAAGACATATCCGGAAGTTGATTTTCTTCGATCCCTATCACCAGCGTAGTCCGAGTCACAATAACCAACCAACTTGCAATCCATCGCCTTACTACCGCCAAAAACAAGACCATGAGATGATGTGCCTCTAAGGTATCTCAATATAAGCTTCACAGCTTCCCAATGCGATTTCCCCGGATTAGCCATGTAGCGACTAACCATCCTGACGGCATTCGCAATATCGGGCCTTGTACACACCATAGCATACATTAGACTACCAACCACACTAGCATATGGCACTTTTGCCATATAAGTCTTGTCTTCCTCCAAGATAGGTGATCCTTTATTCGAAAGCTTCATATGCAAAGGTAAAGGTGTATATGACGCCTTTGCATTCTCCATGCTAAACCGGCAAAGCACTTTCTCTATGTATTCCTTTTGAGTTAGTTTCAACTCAAAATGCTTTCGATCCCTTACAATTTCCATGCCCAATATCCTTCTTGCTTCTCCAAGATCCTTCATTTCGAACTCCGATTTCAAACTCAGTTTTAGCTTGTTGATTTCAATTTTATCTTTTGAAGCAATGAGCATGTCGTCCACATACAAGAGTAAATACACCCAACAATCATTTCTCGACTTCTTGAAATAAACACAAGCATCCTTGATGCTTCTATCAAAACCATTTTCAAGCATAAAATGATCAAACCTCTTGTACCATTGTCTAGGTGATTGCTTTAAACCATATAGTGATTTCTTCAATTTGCAAACCAAATTTGACTTACCATCCACAACAAAACCTTCCGGTTGCACCATGTAGATGTCTTCATCCAAGTCACCATGCAAGAAGGCGGTTTTCACATCAAGTTGCTCCAACTCCAAGTCGTGAATAGAAACTATAGCAAGTAATATCCGGATAGAAGTATGGCGCACAACTGGTGCGAATATCTCATCATACTCCTTTCCCTTCCTTTGTGCAAACCCCTTAGCCACTAGTCTAGCTTTATATCTTCCATCGTTCTTCACCTTGTATATCCACTTGCATCCAATAGCACGGTTTCCTTTAGGAAGTGGAACCAAATCCCAAGTTTGATTCTTCAAGAATGATTGCATCTCTTCCTCCATGGCACAAATCCATTTCGAGCTATCACTCGACTTCATGACGTCATCAAGGTCCATCGGCTCATCTTGGACTACATGAAGAGCAAAGTCCAAATTATCACAAAAGCTAAGATAGTTCCAATCACCATATCTTTCGGGTGGTCTTATAGTACGACGACCAACCCGAGTAGCAATACCATCACCTAAACTCCCTTCGGCTCCACCTTGAACCGAATCTTCTCTAGAATCATGTACATCACCAACACTACTAGAGGCACCATGTGGACTATGTGATGTAACATCAACCGCTGTCTCCTCACAAGCATCGCCAACTACTCTACTCTCTCTACTCCTTGGACAAAATGTGGAAATAATTTCTTTCTCCTTTGATTCACCACGAACCAAATCCGGAACATCCGATGAGCTCACATTCTCCTTGAACATTGCCAACTCATCAAAAATAACATGACGAGAATTCACTACCTTCTTCGTTTCCGGATTCCAAATCCGATAGCCTTTTACACCATCCGTATAGCCAAGAAAAATCCCCTTGAAAGCTCTAGGTTCAAGCTTATCATTTCCCGGATCATGCACATAAACCGGACTGCCAAACACACGAAGATAACTCAAGTCAATGCTCTTTCCCTTCCACAATTCCTCCGGAATTTTGTTACTAATAACTGAGCACGGAATTCGATTAATAATATGCACTGCGGTTGACAAAGCTTCAGCCCAAAATCCCTTTGCTAAACCCGATGTCAATCTCAAGCATCGAGCTTTCTCAAGTAGAGTACGATTCATTATTTCCGCAACACCATTCGACTGCGGATCTCCAGGTGTAGTAATATGTCTCCGAATACCATGATGCTTGCAATACTCCAAAAATTCTCCGGAAACATATTGTAACAGCCCTAGTTTTCTAGAAATTTATTTCTTTTATTTATTAAACCGTGAAATTTATTTTATTTAAATATTTATCTGATTGAATCATTTCCTTACAATACTAAATATAAAATTTAAGTTTTGAAATTTTTAACTTTGTTAAAGACAACTCCATTTGGAATTTTAATAAAAATGAATTTTGTATATTTAAAATAAGTAAATACGAAGAATGTAAACAAGTTAAAATTTTAGTTAAGTAATAACTTTGTAAAATTCAATTTTTACAGACTGTTAAATTTCGCATTTAAAAAGGGCACGCATTGTAATAAGTAACGTATAAATTAAAAATGTTACTTTTGCATAAATTTTGGGCGTATGGTATTGCGTCGGTTTGGCGTATTTTAAAATTCATACTGCAATATCTATATGGATTAATAAATCAGTTAGTAGATTTTTATAGCAAAACATTACTTTTTCCACAGCTTTCATTGGTTTTAAATTGGCGTAAAATCCTTGCTAAAATCACTCAGCCTATATAAAGAAAGAAATGCACGCAATCATTAATTGAAGAAAAAGTTTGAAATGAACTAATCTATTAATCACTTGCCGTTTCTTCACCATAAATTTCACTCATCCCTCTTTATCAACGCACGGAAATTTCAAATTTTCTAGTTGCCGTTTCTTTCTTGTCTGCATTTATTTCTTACCCAGATTTCGAAATTCTCTGTATATGTATACATCTTTTAGCCTAACAAATTTTTAACACGCAGCTATTATATTTAGTATAAAATCTTTTAATGAAGTAGCATCAAAAGCTAATATCATTGCCGTTTTTTTCAATTACCTGCCGTTTTCTTCACCTTTAATTTCGCTAGTTTTTCCTTTTTAATAACACACGAGAATTTGAAAATCTTATTTCTTGTCGTATCTATAATTCAATCAACAAAATCAATCACCAATGCGAGTGTCACGTACGCAGTAATTTCTTTTCTCAGCATTGCCTCCTTTAGAGTCATTTACTTCTTATTTAAAACTTTAAACGTGTTCAAGTATTGCCTAGTATTCATGTCTATTCTTTCTGTAAATCAAAGCAACCGTTAAAGTTAATTCAAATTTATTTCCTTCCTATAATCATTCACATTAAATCATGCAGCTTTTTATTTTATAGCAATTTTAAATCCTTGCTGTTGTTTTGTATAAAAAAAATCACTCAGCCTATAAATAACGCACGCAGCCTATTAATTGAAAAAAAAAGAAACGTTTGCAATCAATTTTTTCGTATAACTGGAAATAAATCACGCAAGTTTCCCTATATTCATTCAAAATATCACGCACCCCTGCCTTTATAATCGTTCACAACCTCTGTTGCATAACATCTTATCCTCATTCATATTCGAGCAAGCTTCAGGTATGGGTTCCTACTTCTTCTTCTCTTTTATATTTCCTTTCTATATTTTTTTCCTTTTGCTTTAAATTCATTTTCATATCACCTACTCGACTGCCTTCAACCTCCACCGCCACAGGCTACCACCAACTTATATACACTCCTCCACTCATGAATCACCATCCCCTGCCTTGCCTGTACTTGGCACATCCCCTAGTGCTCAGCCGAGTCCTGTTTGTGAGACATATATTTTGTATAAGTTATGTTTTCAAACTAAATATAAGGCCATGCACAGCCAAGCAAACCCGTGCCGTGCCCTCTTAATATAAAGTCATGCTGATATTTGGAATTAAGACATTTGGTTGACAGTGATGTTATAAAAAATTTCTACTCCTGATAGAGATGTTTCGGTTGATAAATTTTCATCACCAAGATCTCTAAGGTGATTCATTTTTTTTCCAGTATTTGTTACATGTCAACATTTTTTAAAAAAAAAAAAGAGGAGAGGAGAAGTTAGTACGTGACTATGATGGGAAGGGAAAGGAAGAAGAGCGCATGAGAGGGCAAAAATGGCTACCTGTACATGATCATGTCACGGCCTATAGAGGAGGGATGTCATTTTTTTTGCATTGTGAAAATTTGGTGTAGTTGACTGTGCAACTTAATAAAAAAAAGAGTCGAGTTTGGATGGTGGAGGGGTCGAGCAAAGTTTAGTCCAATTATCTTTTATAATCCCGTCCCAAATTCGTTTTATTAAAAAATTTCTTTTGACCGTAAATTTAAGTCATGTATTGGTTTTATTTGGATCTTGTTCTAGATTTGAATCAAGACGTTGCATCCGCGGAAATCTAATCGTGCCATTTGTACGTTCTTTTATCAAGTAATACAATCGTTTGAATCTGATTATCTGCAGCTTTAAGGTGAGTATTTCTCACCAGACAAACATACTTATATATCTGTGAATTTATCACAAGTGTAATTGTAATTCATTTTATTAAATTTTATCTGTCTGTGATATAACGTATGATGTTAAACCCCATTATAAATTTGACACATCATCAGTTGTTTATTTATTTTATATTATTGCAGTTATACTATTTAATGCTTATTTACTGTTAAATCATCACTGCAAGTTTCCCTGTAAATTTGAGATCGTTATAGGCTGAAATGATAGGCCTGCACGATAATTATTTATTCATTTATTTATTTAATTATTTAAATTTAAATATTTAACTTGGGATTGCGGGTTTGAAATGATAGAACCCGGTTTTTTGTAAATTGCGGATTGAAATGATATATATCTATATCACATGACCTAGGCTAGAAAACTATATATAGACCCGTGGTTTATATAATATTTTTCTGAAATGTTTTAAAAATATTTTAAATGGGAAGTTATAATATTCTGGGTAAAAATGTATTTAAAGGATTTTTATAAAATTTATAATGATTTTTGAATGAGTCAACAGGTTAAATAAATAAATGTTAAGTATAATTTGGGATTATAACTTATTTTGGAAATTCTGAATTTTTGTTAAAAGTGAGATGTTAGTTAAGTAAATTGATAAGTTATATTTTGGAATTTAAACTAAAGTTTAAGATTAATAATCTATTACAGCATTTAAATGCTATCTTTTATAAATGGACTGTTTTAACCTCTAACTTTAGGTAGCATTTTATAAGTACTACGGAAACTGAATTTTTGATTGTTTTAATAAAATGTAATAGAAATAATCTTTGGGAAAAGGCTTAAATTTCAGAATTTAATATGGAATTAATAAAAACAAGGAATTGATTTTAAATGGTTTTAAATGGAAGAATTTAACTTTTAAATGTGAGTTGAAAGGCAATTAATTCCTAAATAAATTGAATAGATTTAAATGGTATTTTATATGAAATAAAATGACTCATGTTTAATTAAATGATGTTGAAATGATATTTTGATGTTGAAAGGTATTTGAAATTTATTTTGATTATTAAAGTATAAATACCATTTTAAAAGTTGTAACCACGGGTTATAATAACGTTTGGTTGTTAAAGAGACCGAGATCGGATATCTGGCATACTCTCTGTCGATACCGAAACTACTTTGACAACCGTGTACGCGGTGGAGATTCCAGAATGAAGTAGGATGGTGATGACGTTTTTCTTGAGGTAAATACGTGGACCCGACTCCCGTGAGTTGGCATAAGGTGGCTAAAACAGGAGCGATTCTCGGATTAATGAGGTAGCACCTCTGATCGGACGCACTTCTTCGTATGCCATTCTATTACTCTTGTGATTGTTTTGGTGCGCACCTTTGATTTGGGAGTGTTGTTCGAGGTGGGCGGCAGCTGCACGCTGCGCGTTTCCATCGGTCCGGATAGCAATTGGTATATCTACCCTGGCATTGCCTAGTTGTGCCGTGTCACCTACCGTAGCGAGCCTTGTACGAGTTTGGTTTTCTCCCGTAGCCCGTGTGGTATCCTCTGGTGGCTTCCCGATCAGGAGGGACTATGATATTGGATGGACTACTGGGACTAGTACGTGTTAAGGTGGAAAATGTAAAGCCTTAACGCTATTTAAAAGTATGTTTATTTTAATATAGACACTATTATAATAGCGAAAATATTACTACATAGTAAATAGTTTAACGGATCCTTAGAGGATGGGCGGTCCCAAGCATCCTTTAAGTTACTTGCTCTACATTACAGTACACTTGAATTAACTTACACTATATAAGTATTTATGTCCTGACTCGAGTGTTTATGTTTATTTTACGCTAGGGTCAGCCTGAGTTGCAATTCATTCTTCATTCCAGAGCTAGGACTTCTGTAGATCACCTTTCAAGCTGTTGGCAAAATTTCAGTCTGTTACCTTATTTATGTAACCAAGACTATGGGATATTTGTATTTTCTATTGATGTTTTAAAATATATTTGAGATTAAAAGACTATGTAATTTTTATTGTTTAAGACTTTTATAGTGGCTTCATGAACCACTAAGTATTGTTAAATTCCGCTGCGAGTTTTCTGATATCGGTGTCTGTGATTCTGTGATTTGATTTCATTTGCTCCTAATAATATTTACAATCTATTGTTTTGAACTATTCAAGTTTGACAGGTTTTAATTTATTGTCGAATTTGAATGGTACAAAATAGTGGGTCGTCACAGTTGGTATCAGAGTCAGGTTTAACCATAGCCTAAGGAGCAAAAACTCATTAGAGATTGGGTAGCGATACCCTAGAATGAGTGAAGTCAAATTCTAGAATCCTTTCCTTGTGAGAGAGCGTATTTTAAAGTATAAAATGGTTTTCAAAAAGGTTTCAAAGAAGTATTTTTATATAAAGCCTTCATGTTTTAAAAATAAAATTTTCCAACTATTTCTTTCCTTTTCTCCATCTTATAATTAGAGCCTTTGTTAAGTGCTTGTTCAAGTTAAATTTTATCTTATCACTAAAATATCTTGACATCAATATTTTTCCTCTATTCTTAAATTCATTCTTGATGTCTCAGGATGAATCGAGGAAATATTAGAGGTAGGGGACGAGCTGATGCCCCAGCTCCTCCACCCGCATCCCCTGTTAGATTTACAAAGCTTTGCAAAGATTATACTGAGCTTGGTGGCACTAAGTTCACGGGTTCTGAATCCATAATAGAAGCTCAACAATGGTTGCGAGACTTGGAGAGAATCTTCTCCTGTCTCGAAATCACAAATGCCCAGCAGAGGCAATTGGCGGCCTGACAGAGGAAGGGAGCCGCTTTGAATTGGTGGCTATCGGTCACTGCTCACACTAATGAGGCTGACATCACCTGGGAGCAATTTAGGGAGGCCTTTCTTGTCAAATGGATGCCCGAGGCGGGCAAGTCTCAGCTATATCGAGACTTTATGGATTTGAAGCAGGGCGATATGTCCTTCACGGAATACGAGAGAAAATTTAATGAGCTCTCGCAGTATGGCCTGAATTTGATAGACACCCCGCTTAAGAAGAACAAGAAATTTATCGCTGGTGCTCGCCCTGAGTTTTACGATCGACTTATTACCCACGTGCATGGGACGTTCACCGCTCTGATGGACATGGCTCTCCGGTATGAGAACCCTACCTCTAGGGCCACTCCAGCTGCCCAATCTGCACCATCTCAGTCTTCTGGAAATTCTAAGAAAAGGAAGTCCAACTTCTACCGTCATAAGAGGAATAGGACTCCAGGGCTTGGATCATCATCTTCGTCATCCCAGAGGTAGCCTGTGGATCTATCTACCATTACTTGCTACCGATGCGACCAAAAGGGACACTACGCGAATAGCTGTCCTACCTTGGGTGCTGTTATTCCACCTCCTTCTCAGTTGGCTAGAAGAGACCTCTGCCACATCTGCCTTCAACCGGGACACTTCAAGAGAGACTGCCCTATGCAGAAGAAGGGCACGGCATCAGGAATCTTTGCGGTGACTTCAACATCCTCTCCAGCTCCACAACCTGCACCTGCAACAGCTCCAGCTCCTAGCGACTCCCAAGGTACACTTCAAGGTTCTTTTACTTTGTTTAAATCTCCTGTTCGCGTTTTATTCGATACCGGAGCTTCCCATAGTTTCATCTCGTCGGACCTCTGTAATAAATTTGAGCATCTCCTTTCTCCTGAGTTTTCTTCTGTGCCTTTATGTGTTTCAAATCCCATCGGTGGGCCCGCAAATATTGATAAGATTTGTAAGCAAGTAAAGCTCCTCCATTTCCAGCAGTGTTTCACTGGTGACTTCTATGTTTTGGGGTTCGATGCTTTCGATCTTTTGCTTGGAGGTGATTGGTTAGATAGGCATGATGCAGATATCTCTTGTAGTTCTCGTATTGTTGCCCTTAAAGTTGATTTAGGAAATCCATTAAAGATCCAGTGTAGTTTACCTCAAGAATTCGCTGGTAGCATCATCTATTCTCTCGACACTTTCCCTGATGATATCCATTCGACCCCTGTAGTCAAACTATTTCCCGATGTATTTGGTGAAGTCATCTCTCTACCTCCGAAGCGGGAAATTGATTTCCGTATCGATCTCATTCCTGGAGCATGACCTGTAGTTCTTCCACCCAGAAGAATGGCACCACGGGAAAAGATCGAATTAAGAAAGCAAATTCAATACTTATCCTCTAAGGGTCTGATCGGACCTAGCTTTTCAGAATGGGGAGCAGCCGTAGTTTTCGTCACCAAATCAGATGGTTCCCTCCGGATGTGTGTTGATTATAGGGAGCTGAACAAGCTTACTATGAAAAACAGATATCCTATGCCCCGCATCAATGAAATGTTCGATCAACTCTATGGAGCGACTGTTTTCTCTCAGCTCGATCTAGCCACGGGTTTCCACCAGCTTAGAGTTGCTGAGGAGAGCATACCCAAAACTGCTTTCCGTACTGAGAATGGTTTCTTCGAATGGCTAGTTATGCCTTTTGGGCTGACAAATGCTCCTGCCTTCTTCGTCGACTTGATGAATCGTGTCTTCCGCGATGTGCTCAATAAATTTGTTCTTGTCTTTATTGATGACATCCTTGTCTTCTCCAAAACAAGGGATGAGCATGAGTCGCACTTGAAGTATGTTTTAGAGACTCTCCGAAATCACCAATTAAAGGCTAAGTTCTCTAAATGTCATTTCTGGGAAGAGGAAGTCTGATTCCTCGGACATATAGTCTCTAGTGAAGGAGTTTCTGTTGATCCAGTCAAGATTGCCGCGATCAAGGATTGGGAAGAACCTAAGAATCCAACTGATATTCACAGTTTTCTGGGCCTTGCCGTTTACTATCGGAGGTTCATTGAGAACTTCGCTCAGATTTCTGCCCCTCTGACTGCTCTGACTCGAAAGAATGCTAAGTTTATATGGAGCAATCAGTGTAAAGCTGCATTCAAAGAGTTAAAGGATAAGCTCACCTCCGCACCAGTGCTTACTGTACCAAATGGAAATGAGAGATTAACGGTATTCACCGATGCTTGTTGCGAGGGTTTGGGAGCAGTTTTAATGCAAGACGGGAAGGTAATTGCATATGCTAGTCGTCAGTTGAAGAACCATGAAGCAAATTATGCTGCCCATGATTTAGAATTGTTGGCTGTTGTCTTTGCATTAAAGCTATGGAGACACCATCTTTTGGGGGCTAAGTTTGATCTCTTCATCGATCATCAGTCTTTGAAATATATCTTTACCCAGAAGGATTTAAATCAGAGACAAGTACGGTGGCTCGAGTTTCTTGCGTCTTATGATCTCGACATCAACTATACTAAAGCAAATGTTGTGGCGGACGCGTTGAGTAGGAAAAAGTCATTGTTATGCCAGCTTATTGTTTCTTCTCCTCTTGTGGATCGTATCGTTGCTAAGCAAGATGAGGATAGGATCATCAGATTGATTAAGGAGAATGTCCGGAGCAGAGGTAGTAATAGTTCTGATGGTAGTGGAGCTCAGATTGATGGTAGAGGGATTTTAAGGATAAATAATCGGATTTGTGTCCCGAATGTTGATGGTTTAAGGCAGGAGTTACTTCGAAAACATCATCAATCCCGACTTTCCATCCATCCTGGCGTAGCGAAGATGTATCAGGATTTAAAGAAACTTTACTGGTGGAAGGATATGAAGCGCGATGTCTCTATCTATGTGAGTAGGTGTGCGACTTGTCAGCAAGTCAAGGCGGATCATCGGAAGACACCAGGACTATTGCAGCCTCTGGAGATTCCCGATTGGAAGTGGGAGCAAGTTTCTATGGATTTCATCGATGGTTTACTAAGATCTAGGAGGGGAAATGAAAGCATCTGGATTATTGTGGATAGACTGACAAAGTCCGCCCATTTTATTCCAGTCAGGTCTACCCGTACGGCTTCGAGTTTATCTGAGATTTATATGAGGGAGATCGTTCGCCTCCATGGCGTTATCCTTAGCATTGTTTGCGATCGAGACCCTATTTTCACTAGTCAGTTTTGGAAAGCGTTCCAAAAATCCTTGGGTACTCGTTTGAATCTGAGCAACGCTTACCACCCACAGACTGACGGTCAAACTGAAAGGGTAAATCAGATTCTAGAGGATCTCCTTCGTGCATGCATCTTGGATTATGGAGGATCTTGGGAAGATCATCTCCATCTTGTGGAATTCACCTATAACAATAGTTATCAGGCTAGTCTTAAGATGTCCCCATTTGCTGATCTATACGGGAGACCGTGTAGATCCCCTTCTTGTTGGATTGAATCCGGTAACCGTTTAGTTCTTGGCCTCGAAATGATTTTGGAAGCCTCAGAAAAGGTTGAGGAGATTAAAAGAAGGTTAAGAATTGCACAGGATAGACAGAAGAAGTACGCTGATCGGCGTAGAAGAAGCTTGGAGTTTGCTGTTGCTGATTTGGTTTTTCTGAAGGTTTCCCCTTTAAGAAATGTGGTTCGGTTTGGGCGTAGAGGGAAGCTTGCCCCTAGGTTCATCGGTCCATTCCGCATCTTGGAAAGGATTGGATCTCTTGCTTATCAATTAGATTTGCCCGAGAAATTTGCTGGAATACACAACGTGTTCCATGTATCCTACCTTCGTCGCTGTCTTCACGATCCATCTCTTATTATCCAGCTTACTGCTCTTGATGGTCTGGACATCGAGCCTGATCTAACTATAGAAAGGAAGTCACTTCGTATCGTCGATCGAGGTACGAAACAGCTAAGGAGAAAATCTGTCCGATTGGTCAAGGTGCAATGGAGCCCTGATGAACGAGATTGCACATGGAAAACGGAGGAAAGCATTCGTGCTTCGAATCCGGAATTATTCGTTTAAGGTACTTTGCTTTGCTATTTTATCTTCTTTTGTTTTCCTTCTTTCGTTCCTTTTCGAGGACGAAAAGTTCTGAGTGGGGGAGAGTGTAACAGCCCTAGTTTTCTAGAAATTTATTTCTTTTATTTATTAAACCATGAAATTTATTTTATTTAAATTTTTATCTGGTTGAATAATTTCCTTACAATACTAAATATAAAATTTAAGTTTTGAAATTTTTAACTTTGTTAAAGACAACTCCATTTGGAATTTTAATAAAAATGAATTTTATATATTTAAAATAAGTAAATACGAAGAATGTAAACAAGTTAAAATTTTAGTTAAGTAATAACTTTGTAAAATTCAATGTTTTACAGACTGTTAAATTTCGCATTTAAAAAGGGCACGCATTATAATGGTATAAGTAACGTATAAACGTATAAATTAAAAATGTTACTTTTGCATAAATTTTGGGCGTATTGTATTGCGTCGGTTTGGCGTATTTTAAAATTCATACTGCAGTATCTATATGGATTAATAAATCGGTTAGTAGATTTTTATAGCAAAACGTTACTTTTTCCACAACTTTCATTGGTTTTAAATTGGCGTAAAATCCTTGCTAAAATCACTCAGCCTATATAAAGAAAGAAACGCACGCAATCATTAATTGAAGAAAAAGTTTGAAATGAACTAATCTATTAATCACTTGCCGTTTCTTCACCATAAATTTCACTCATCCCTCTTTATCAACGCACGGAAATTTCAAATTTTCTAGTTGCCGTTTCTTTCTTGTCTGCATTTATTTCTTACCCAGATTTCGAAGTTCTCTGTATATGTATACATCTTTTAGCCTAACAAATTTTTAACACGCAGCTATTATATTTAGTATAAAATCTTTTAATGAAGTAGCATCAAAAGCTAATATCATTGTCGTTTCTTTTCAATTACCTGCCGTTTTCTTCATCTTAATTTCGCTAGTTTTTCCTTTTTAATAAAACATGAGAATTTGAAAATCTTATTTCTTGCCGTATCTATAATTCAATCAACAAAATCAATCACCAATGCGAGTGTCACGTACGCAGTAATTTCTTTTCTCAGCATTGCCTCCTTTAGAGTCATTTACTTCTTATTTAAAACTTTAAACGTGTTCAAGTATTGCCTAGTATTCCTGTCTATTCTTTGTGTAAATCAAAGCAACCGTTAAAGTTAATTTAAATTTATTTCCTTCCTATAATCATTCACATTAAATCATGCAGCTTTTTATTTTATAGCAATTTTAAATCCTTGCTGTTGTTTTGTATAAAAAAAATCACTCAGCCTATAAATAACGCACGCAGCCTATTAATTGAAAAAAAAAGAAACGTTTGCAATCAATTTTTTCGTATAACTGGAAATAAATCACGCAAGTTTCCCTATATTCATTCAAAATATCACGCACCCCTGCTTTATAAATTCGTTCACAACCTCTGTTGCATAACATCTTATCCTCATTCATATTCGAGCAAGCTTCAGGTATGGGTTCCTACTTCTTCTTCTCTTTTATATTTCCTTTCTATATTTTTTCCTTTTTCTTTAAATTCATTTTCATATCACCTACTCGACTGCCTTCAACCTCCACCGCCACAGGCTACCACCAACTTACATACACTCCTCCACTCATGAATCACCATCCCCTGTCTTGCCTGTACTTGGCACATCCCCTAGTGCTCAGCCGAGTCCTCTTTATGAGACATATATTTTGTATAAGTTATGTTTTCAAACTAAATATAAGGCCATGTCGTGCAAAGCCATGCACAGCCAAGCAAACCCGTGCCGTGCCCTCTTAATATAAAGTCATGCTGATATTTGGAATTAAGATATTTGGTTTACAGTGATGTTATAAAAAATTTGTACTCCCGATAGAGATGTTTCGGTTGATAAATTTTCATCACCAAGATCTCTGAGGTGATTCATTTTTTTCAGTATTTTTTACATGTCAACATTTAAAAAAAAAAAAGAGGAGAGGAGAGGAGAAGTTAGTACGTGACTATGATGGGAAGGGAAAGGAAGAAGAGTGCATGAGAGGGCAAAATGGCTACCTGTACATGATCATGTCACGGCCTATAGAGGAGGGATGTCATTTTTTTTGCATTGTGAAATTTTGGTGTAGTTGACTGTGCAACTTAATAAAAAAAAGAGTCGAGTTTGGATGGTGGAGGGGTCGAGCAAAGTTTAGTCCAATTATCTTTTATAATCCCGTCCCAAATTCGTTTTATTTAAATTTTGCTTTTGACCGTAAATTTAAGTCGTGTATTGGTTTTATTTGGATCTTGTTCTAGATTTGAATCAAGACGTTGCATCAGCGGAAATCTAATCGTGCCATTTGTACGTTCTTTTATCAAGTAATACAATCGTTTGAATCTGATTATCTGCAGCTTTAAGGTGAGTATTTCTCACCAGACAAACATACCTATATATCTGTGAATTTATCACAAGTGTAATTGTAATTTATTTTATGAAATTTTATCTGTCTGTGATATAACGTATGATGTTAAACCCCATTATAAATTTGACACATCATCAGTTGTTTATTTATTTTATATTATTGCAGTTATACTATTTAATGCTTATTTACTGTTAAATCATCACTGCAAGTTTCCCTGTAAATTTGAGATCGTTATAGGCTGAAATGATAGACCTGCACGATAATTATTCATTTATTTATTCATTTAATTATTTAAATTTAAATATTTAACTTGGGATTGCGGGTTTGAAATGATAGAACCCGGTTTTTTGTAAATTGCGGACTGAAAAGATATATATCTGTATCACTTGACCTAGGCTAGAAAACTATATATAGACCCGTGGTTTATATAATTTTTTTCTGAAATGTTTTAAAAATATTTTAAATGGGAAGTTATAATATTTTGGGTAAAAATGTATTTAAAGGATTTTTATAAAATTTATAATGATTTTTGAACGAGTCAACAGGTTAAATAAATAAATGTTAAGCACAATTTGGGATTATAACTTATTTTGGAAATTCTGAATTTTTGTTAAAAGTGAGATGTTAGTTAAGTAAATTGATAAGTTATATTTTGGAATTTAAACTAAAGTTTAAGATTAATAATCTATTACAGCATTTAAATGCTATCTTTTATAAATGGACTGTTTTAACCTCTAACTTTATGTAGCATTTTATAAGTACTACGGAAACTGAATTTTTGATTGTTTTAATAAAATGTAATAGAAATAATCTTTGGGAAAAGGCTTAAATTTCAGAATTTAATATGGAATTAATAAAAATAAGGAATTGATTTTAAATGGTTTTAAATGGAAGAATTTAACTTTTAAATGTGAGTTGAAAGGCAATTAATTCCTAAATAAATTGAATAGATTTAAATGGTATTTTATATGAAATAAAATGACTGATGTTTAATTAAATGATGTTGAAATGATATTTTGATGTTGAAAGGTATTTGAAATTTATTTTGATTATTAAAGTATAAATACCATTTTAAAAGTTGTAACCACGGGTTATAATAACGTTTGGTTGTTAAAGAGACCGGGATCGGATATCTGACATACTCTCTGTCGATACCGAAACCACTTTGACAACCGTGTACGCGGTGGAGATTCCAGAATGAAGTAGGATGGTGATGACGTTTTTCTTGAGGTAAATACATGGACCCGACTCCTGTGAGTTGGCATAAGGTGGCTAAAACAGGAGCGATTCTCGGATTAATGAGGTAGCACCTCTGATCGGACGCACTTTTTCGTATGCCATTCTATTACTCTTGTGATTGTTTTGGTGCGCACCTTTGATTTGGGAGTGTTGTTCGAGGTGGGCGGCAGCTGCGCGTTTCCATCGGCCCGGATAGCAATTGGTATATCTACCCTAGCATTGCCTAGTTGTGTTGTGTCACCTACCATAGCGAGCCTTGTATGAGTTTGGTTTTCTCCCGTAGCCCGTGTGGTATCCTCTGGTGGCTTCCCGATCAGGAGGGACTATGATATTGGATGGACTATTGGGACTATTACGTGTTAAGGTGGAAAATGTAAAGCCTCAACGCTATTTAAAAGTATGTTTATTTTAATATAGACACTATTATAATAGCAAAAATATTACTACATAGTAAATAGTTTAACGGATCCTTAGAGGATGGGCGGTCCCAAGCATCCTTTAAGTTACTTGCTCTACATTACAGTACACTTGAGTTAACTTACACTATATAAGTATGTATGTCCTGACTCGAGTGTTTATGTTTATTTTACGCTCGTGTCAGCCTGAGTTGCAGTTCATTCTTCATTCCAGAGCTAGGACTTCTGTAGATCACCTTTCAAGCTGCTGGCAAACTTTCAGTCCGTTGCCTTATTTATGTAATCAAGACTATGGGATATTTGGATTTTCTATTGATGTTTTAAAATATATTTAAGATTAAAAGACTATGTAATTTTTATTGTTTAAGACTTTCATAGTGGCTTCATGAACCACTAAGTATTGTTAAATTCCACTGCGAGTTTTCTGATATCGGTGTCTGTGATTCTGTGATTTGATTTCATTTGCTCCTAATAATATTTACAATCTATTGTTTTGAACTATTCAAGTTTGACAGGTTTTAATTTATTATCGAATTTGAATGGTACAAAATAGTGGGTCGTCACACATATTCTCCGCCATTGTCAGACCTTAGAAACTTCAAAGACTTGCCACTCTCATTCTCAACAAGAGCCTTCCACGCTTTGAACTTTGCAAATGCCTCCGACTTGGCCTTCATTACATACACCCAAACTTTCCGAGAAAAGTCATCTATAAAGGAAATATAATAGCGAGCTCCACCTAAAGAAGCTACAGGTGCCGGTCCCCAAACATCCGTGTGAACATACTCAAGAACCCTTCTCGAATCATGTTTTCCTTCACCGAATGAAACTTTAGTTTGCTTCCCCATGACACAATCTTCGCAAAACTCTAACTTGTTGAAACTTTCTCCATCGATCATCTCTCTCTCTTTCGAAGAACATGTAAACTTCTCTCCGAGACATGACCTAACCTCAAATGCCACAGCCTAGTCGCATCCAAGCTACGAGAACTATCAACCCCCATACAAGTTTCACCTTCCACAGTCACTCCTTGAAGCAAATAAATACCATGAGTCCTTGCACCCTTCATCACCACAAGTGCGCCCTTCGAAACCCGTAATCTATCACTTTCAATAGTGATCTTACAACCTAAAGAATCCAGCTGCCCCAAAGAGATAAGAGACTTCCTAAGTCCCGGAACATAGCGCGCATTAGTGAGAGTACGAACCACTCCGTCAAACATCCTAATTTGCACGGAACTAATGCCTTTCGACTTACAAATAGCACCATTTCCCATAACAATTGAATTTCCTTCTTTGTCGATGTAAGAAGAAAAACAATTCCTATTTGGCGTCATATGATAAGACGCCCCCGAATCGAGCACCCATTTGCTATTCGAAACATCCGATGCTACTGCCGATAAAACATGTACCTCTTCCTCACCAACTGCATTCTCTACCGCTACGGATGAAGATCCTACTTCCTTCTTTGCCTTCTCCGTGTCCGGACACTCATTCTTCCAATGACCGGCTTCCTACAAATATAGCACTTGCCTTTTTTTTCCTTCGACTTTCCTCTCCAACCGGGGTTCCTTGATTTAGAACGCCCCTGGTTCTCCTTCTTCACATGTCTCTCCTTCTCCATAAACAAGCCATGACCATTACTAGCACCACTACTTCCATCACCTAACTCCTTCATTTGATCCCGCAACTTCTCGCTAAGAAGACCCGTCTTGACATCATCAAGAGTCAATGTATCTCGGCTATAGATCAAACTGTTTGAGAAACTTGTATAACGGTCTGGCAATGAACACAACAATATCATCGCCTTTTGCTCTTCCTCAATCTTCAAATCTACCGCCTTCATCTTCATTAGCAAATCATCAAAAATATTTAAGTGCGCCTTCAGCGAAGTACCTTCCATCATCTTATAGGTGAAGAACATTCGCAATAAGATCAAACGATTCGTCAGTGACTTCTTCATATACAATTCCTCCAACTTGTCCCAAATACCCTTAGCGGTTGTCTCACCACTAATTTCAGAGATAACATTCTTTCCCATAGCAAGTTGACGTGTAGTGAATGCCCACTCCTCCATCTCCTCTCTCTCAACATCCGAGATGTCCGCTGGCAATAAATGTGTGTCAAACACTACCCGATGCACCCGATTCCTTCTAAGAACCACTTTCATCTTCCATTTCCATTTTTCAAAATCATTATCGCCATTCCATTTGTCTATTACCAATTGTGATCTTGAAGCTACGTACGAGCCACGTACATAAGGAGCTACACCACTTGGAGTACCCATTGAGGAACTACTTGAGTTATTACTTGATTCAGGCATCTCTACAACCACCTACCAAAAACTGAAGCTCTGATACCAAATGTTGGTGCGGGATTCCGACTCCAATCGAAACCCCACGAGCGCAGCGGAAGACGGGATCGTGATAAGCAGTGTAAAAACAACCAATCGATAACTCAAATCCAATCACAATCAATCAAAATCCCAGACAAGCAAATCAAAGATCAAGGCAATAATGAAAATAAATCACACAGAGATTTATAGTGGTTCCACTAACGTTATGTTAGTGTACATCCACTTTAAGAGAGAGCTTTTATTATTATTAATGAGAAAAGTACAAGAGATTGATTACAATGATCAATAATCAAAATAGAAATTGATTTTGTGGAGAAGAGAATTGAAGAAAATTAGGTTTTGATAAACCCTAATTTGGTGGAGGCTGATCTCTTATTGTTGCTTGCACACGCTTCTCTCTCTGACTTACGGATCTGATACCTGAGGCTAGCTTATATAGGAGAATAGAAACCCTAGACAATATTCCAAAATTTCCCCTGCGGATATCACAAATTTTCACCCAAGTCCGCGAGATGAAAAACTGAAGAAAAAAAACGTTCCAGACGTCTGGCCTAAGGGTCAGACGTCTGACTTAAGTCTCTGGAGGGACTTCGCTCCAGATCAGACGTCTGACCCACTTAGTCAGACGTCTGACTGAGTGTTCTGGAATCACTCCAGAACAATTTTAGACGTCTGTAAAATAATTTCAGATGTCTGAAATTAGTTGTTGTCCCCAAACAGCCCACTTCACCTTTTCTCTTCTAACTTCCACCTCCGGACTCCGATTTGCGAACTGTTTCCTCCATTACGAAGCTACTTCCGACCTCTACAAATCCTCATATAGTGTCGCCAAATTTTAACACTTTGCACGCATGTCACACATCGTGCACTCTCCGTAATGCACTCTAACTTTTCACACACGGTCTCCCCAATAGAAACGCGACCTGCTCCTCCACGTCACGACAAGCACGAGATGCGATTCACCAGGAAGCATCGGAGCTTCGATCGTCGAGTGCACGTCACAAAGAGAAGTATGATAATGCTCTTTATTTTACCTAGTTCCCCCTCGTTTTCCAACCAAGCTCAGCCCTAGTTCCACGGCTATGAACGACCGCCACCCCAAAGACAGCCGTAACCCACAATGCTACCATAGATGTGAAGCGCTCCTCCATACAATCTCAACGGATCTGTCTACATGATTTATCGTTGACCGGAACTCTCAACTTAATTTAGGAACGAGTTTAAAGGAAGGCGATCATTTTGATGATGCAAAGAGGGATAGGTGTAGTGTATTTTATTAATATAATATGTAATTTATTTGATTTCTTGATTTCTCAAATAAATCATCGTACGTTTTGAGCTCATACGATCGCATGGTGTGTCCGATTGCAATGAAACTTGCTAGTGAAGATCATCTCATTTTTCTGGTCCCAATGGTATAAATTTCATTACCATCCAAGACAATGCTCTAGGATGATAATTTCGTGCATTTCGAGACCATTTCGACCATTGGATTGTCCGATTTTCAAATATAGCGATGCTCATACTCATTTTAATTCGCCATGTCGACCCGAACTCAATGAAAGTGGTCTCGAGTCCACATTCGGCAGTTTGTGAAAAATCATATTTTTGGACCTTCAATTAGTTAGTGATTCAATATTTAAATCATTTGTTTAAATATCATATCGTTAAAAATACAAATCTTTACATCTATTAATATATAAATGGTAAAAGACAACATTATTGTAAAGATTCATAATCTTCAATATATTATATCGATTGGTATTGGCTTATAGAATAATGTAACTCTTACAAATTGCTCTATCGATTTAATTGTCGAACACATTAGAAATCACAGTATATGTACATTTACATACGTATTTATTCCTTATGTCTATTTGGATTTCTTTAATGTTCCATCTTCAGTTTATACATTTATATTACATACGTTTTATTACTATATAACTTTTACATTTTAAATTACTTCTATAATAGTCTTATGTATACTTTTATATTAATTAAATCTTATTTAATTAATTATAATTAATCAACATTTTAATTAATTTATATTAATCCAATATAACATTTATATGGAATATAAGTACTATAATTGTAACAGTATTGTGTGTGTATCATAAATATATAAATATATATATATTAATTTAATTGATTAACCTTTAATTATTTAGTTTGATTGAATAATTCTAATTAAATTATATTAATTTCAAAAGTCATTTTATATATAGTATACTTATGATATCTTAACCATTTTAAAATATCATGACATATATCAATATATATGATACATGAATATACATTTTCCATCAATTAACTTATTTAATTTATTTATTTATTTTATTTGTCTTATCAATAAATTTATTATTGATATTAATTTATATTAATTTTCAAACATTTTGGAAAAAATTTAATATATTATAACTTTTATAATATATGTATATCTTATTTTAATTTTAGCTTTCAAGTATAAAATCTTATATTTTTAATTTTCGAAACAATTTTGAAAATCAGGCTAAGATCTAATTAAATTAGGCATTTTCTATTAAGGGTTACCCTTTTGGCTCACATATTTGTTCGGGACAGACCAATAGCAAGTAGGGGGATACTTGATTACCCAACAATCCAACCTAGACGCTACCTTTCTTAGACACCCTACTAACTAGGTTGTAATCTTAATTAATCAGCACTAATATGACTAATTTAGACCGTATAACTTATTTGGCACCGATACAATTATTGGAACTGGGCAAGCACATAGCTGAAAAAATGGATGAATTTTAAATATTTTGCCATTTTGGATCTTTATTGGGCCCATTTCGTGTATAAGTGCTGAGATTTACACTGCAACGGATATGATGGCCCCTCTAATATACGAATATATCATCCAAATGTATGCTTATGTGCTTTAATTCATATATAAACAAAATGTTACAAATATATATATATGGGGACGACTATTTGAATACAAAATTAAACACAAAATGGTGACACAAAAGATCCAGCCCATTGGATTTTTTTGTCTTTATGGGGAAGGTGGAATTCAGGTGGCAATCCAATGGTGAAGATTCTTTGTGTCACCAATTGTGTCTATATTTTGTGTCAAAATAAACTTTCCCTATATATATATATATAAATTTATATTTTATTTTGCTAGTGTGTGTGTATATGGGAGTTGTTTTATAAATATATATAATTATGTATATGTATATACATAATTATTAAAAATTATTTTTTATTTTATTATAAAATATAAAATTCGATTCGATTTTTTAAATAAACATAATATATTAATATTTGTAAATAATTCAATCATATATATATAAGTGAAATAAATATATATATATATAATATACAAAATATATATATGTACATACATCTAAAATTATCATAGCAAAAATTGTTTTCTATTTCAACTATTTAATAAAATTAAATTTTCGAATCAAAAATAAATAAAAATTATATAAAAATTATTTCCAAAAATATAATTTTGTATTTTGATATGTTATAAAAATTCTGAACGATATTTTAACTTATATATATTTCCATATATATTATTTAATTAAAAATGAATTTTAAATTTGAATTATTAATTTTCTCATTTATATAATTATTTAGCTTATATAAAAAAAATTACCATCCAAAATCATATTAGATATAAAATTCATTTTATAATTCAAAACATATTTTATATGATATATTTGTTAATATTATGGATTTATAAATTTATTTGATTTAAATTATATTTAAATAATATATTTATATATTATTTTTTTGTTGAAAATGTTTTAGATATAAAAATATTAATATAAAATTTCATAACATATTTCATATGATATAATAATCAAAACTTAAATTGTGAAAATTATATGAAACAAATAATATATTAAATTAATTTTGTTTAAAATAATAATTTTTTTATGTTGTGAGGATTGAGATGTATATATGTTCCAAAAAAATCCGATTACATGAGCATATAGACGTACAACCATTTTAAATGTGACGATATACCGATATGTTAGATTCATCACATATCAATCTAAACTTCATATGATATACAATGATAGTACATTAGTTTATAATCACAGAATACTTTCACTAAAGCCTATTGAATACACTTAGAAATGAAGAGATTGCCTCTTTGTACTAGATTCCAATTCAGCAAGGTGCTAGCTCTTCAACTGAGGACCACCGGTAATCGAATAGCATTTATTTTTATTTGATCTTGAGCTAGAAATTAAAGGAGAGGATGGAGCTCAATTTTAGCCAGCAAGGAGAAGGGTGGAGGCTCCAAAAAGAAGTAATAAAATGAGGGTTCTAATCATTTTATAAGGGAGAGGCTAAAGAAAAAACGTAGGATCATGATCCCATTTCTTTTCATACTCATTCTCTCACTTTTTAAAATATCAAATGCCAAGCCAAGTGCCATCTTATAGCCACCCTTTCCCTGATCTAATCTTGGCTGAAATTGCCTTGCATCAAATAAGCTTTAAACCCACTTCAAGCGTGAACTAATTTTATCGTATTTAAATCCAATTTAAATGCATAACGATATCGCATATCAATTAATATGTATATATATAACTATTATAAACATATTTATTAACATTGTTCAACACATCAACAAAAAATTATAATTAGTATTTCATAAATATTAATTAATTTATAACAATTACAAATTAATTAAAATATTTGGTCAAAGAAATATTCAACGCTTCGGTTGTGTGACCCTTTAGGTGTAAATTCAGTTAACGATTAATATCGAACTATTCGAATGTTAACTTTCACCTGTCGCTTACTAAGTGGTGTGACATTTTGATTAAATTTATCGTTTACCTGGTTTCGGTAAAATCTAAATTTACTTTTTTAAGCGTTACCCTGTAGTGAGGATTATTTAAACCAATTCTCGTCGTCAAAACTATATCACTTTGGACTTATGAAATTTGGTAATGGTCAAAATTCCAATATCATCCATATTCAACTTTATAGTCCAACAACAAAGTTCTTGGTTCAACAATAACGATTATTATTAACTAAACTACTCTAGCTAAAGATTTTGACTTTGACTTGACTTCGGTTGACCAAAAACCGAGGAGACGAATCCTCTCTTGAATATTGTTTCACTTTCAATACTTCCACTCGACCCAACTATAGTCACTCGATGGACGTCGTGCCATGATTTGGCTATGTTCAAAATGGAGCTTTCATATTGAAGATCATAGTATTTTCAGGTTGAGAGACTGGGTAAATTAGTCACACCAATATTTTCTATTTGACCTTAGTTATATTAACCAATATAAAACTATCGAATGAGTCAATTCCACGGTCATCCCATATTTATCGGTATGTAACCTCTTGATGCCCCCAACGGTCATGAATAATACAATGTCCAACATTAAAAGAGCGTTATGCGCTCTAGTCTCGGCAGATGCATCGATATCCAGTCTCAATGAATCTTGACTAGGAATATTTGAAATAAGTTGTTTATTATATCTTAATACAATACCCATGATTATAACTATTTGTAATTAATATCACAAACATACCATTTATGAATTTTTTATTCAATACACGTTTAATTAAATTAATCAATATAACATATTATATCAAATATATAATAGAAAGAAAACACCTTTTATTTCGAACAAGATTCATTATGAGTTAGATATATGCACCAACTTGCACAATTGTCCCTGAAGCATACCCCTAACTCTATCAGGATGCATGCAAACTTGCCCGACTACTACCTGACAGGGGTCATCTTTGACTACTACGCTAAGGATGTCATTCATCAAGAGGCCAACCAAAAGTTAGATGGAGTCAAGGATCTTTTAGACCATCTTTTTCAATGGAAGAAGCTAGCCAAGGGTTTCTCTACATAAATAGAATAAATCAAACGCTCATCCATTCATTTGAGTCGGAGAGAAAGAATCATGACATAATAATATCTGGCTATAAAATGGAACTGGATGACCTTACGAAAGAAAGAGATGATGCGCAGAAATCAGCGAAAAACTCGAAAGATTTGACATAAGAAATATCAAGAACCTACACTCAAGCCACCACAGCAATGAAAGGTAAATCAAAACTACTCATCAAGAAAATGCCGAGCTTGCGGCATAAATTAAGGCCAAAGAAGAGAAACTGAAGGCCCTCTAGACTAAATTAGATAGTCTTAACACAGGCTCAAATCGACCTAACTAAAGCCAGAGCAGACATTGCAGAACTTAAGATAAAGGCTACTCAGGCTAGTAAGGAAATGAATCCCAACCTCCAGCAAGTCTTCACCAACATCATCGAGAAATAAAATCTAAAGTGGCTAAGGGATAGTTATGCTGTCACATTAGCTTATGCCTAAGAAGAAATACACTACAGCGCTTCTGTAGCTGGCGAAGGCATAACCGAAGGGACATTGAAGTCTCATTTTCTAGATGAGGAAGAGATCATGTGACGACCCGGAAATTTTAACGATTTAAAATGGAATAATAAATCGAATTTTAACATTTGAAAGGTTAATTTTAGCTTGTTCCAAATATTAATATTTATTAGATAATTAAACTATTGAATTATATAATTGAAATTGGGAAATTTGTTAAATCTGGAATTTCTAAGCCTGTTTAAAAAAAATTGAAGGCTTATAAAATCTATAATGATGATACTAAAAATAATAGAATGGTTGAAATTTAATTTAAAGATGATTTGTTCAGTTTTGAAATTATATCGTTTAAATCGAAATTTAAAAATAGCCTTCCGAGGCACAGTCTCAGTATTCGACGAAACCAGTTTCATTGGATCCGTAATAGTTAGTTATTATTGGATTTCAATTTTCGTAGCAATCGGAGTTGTCATTTGACCCTGGCAGCTCGAAACGCGTAGAACTATTTTAATCGATTTAATTTAAAATTGATCGTCTACTTTCGTAAATCGCGCATATGATCAAATTAGTTTTCTAGACACGTTCCATTGTGTTCGAAAGGCGGGTAAAACCTTATAATCACCTAACGACATTGCATAGGAGGAGTTTGAAAATTTTAAGTAGTGATTAACGAGTCGTTTTGAAAGATTTATAATATAATAAAGGTTAAAGCCAAACAGTAAAAGATATTTTATCAATACTCGTACGCAGGAAGCTACCTCAATAGATATTTTATCTCCGTCCTTTTATCTTCAAACAGAAGGAAAACGAGTTTGAACTCACTAACATAAACAAAAGGAAAGAGGGGGAAAACAAATTTAATGGCCGAAGCCTATTCAAAATCAATTTCTCACCTTAAATTCAATTCTCGAATCCAATCTCAGAAGTAAAATCCATCATCTTCATTTCAAATCGGCATGGCCGCACCCTTTCTCCTCAAGTTCGAATCGAAGGAATTCGAGACAACCTCTTTGTTTTGCTCGAACTCGAGCATGGCGATTTCGCGAGGGGCTGTTGGGTTTGGGAGTCACGAGCGGTTCATCTTCGAGGGCGCGATTGTTCACAGTGGAGTAAGCGACACTTGAGGCAGCAGCTAGGGTTGTGTTCGTGGTCGAGCTGCTCCTGATGGGGATGCGATCTCGAGTGGGTGGTTGGACCGTAAGGACTGCCAGAGTCGCGTAAGACTGGGAGTGAGGTTGGAAGGCGGTGTTGAGGCCGTAGGCGATGAGTGTGGGGTAAGGCAGTTGTTGATTGCTGTGGTTGAGGACGCGACAGTGACAAGGAAGAAGCTCGCTGCTCGTCTGCGATTTTGGTGAGAGGTTTATATGCTATAATTAATTTTAAATTTTTATGATTAGTTAATTTAATTAAAGATTAATAATGAAGGTGATTGAAGGTGATTGAAGGTGATTAAGTTATTTAAATAATTTATTTAATTATTTTAGTTATAAATCCAAATATATTTATATATATAAAAGTAGTATAAAACCATAGGTTAGATTTTTGGAATATATAATTTATTTTTATAAATGTATATGTAGTTTCAAAGGGAAAAGTTCTAGTTTAAATTTAAATCATTAAAATTTATTTATTTAATTGTTCGAATATTAATAAAATCATTTAATATTTATACAAGGTCAATAATTGTGGAATCAAATCGAGGATGAAGTGGATTGCAAATAAAAGCAAAGGTGAGTAAATCTCACTCGTCTGGTATTATTTAAATTTAAATGGTCAAATTTAAATAATTGGTTGATTGATTGAGTTGATTGAATGTGTGCTGATAATCTGTGACTTTGGTTTTGTTTGATTCACGAGTAAATAAGTGTTTAATGATTGGTGATTCATTAAATAGGTAAAATAATCTGAATGGGTAATGAATTAATTCAATTAATTAATGATGGTACTAATTAATTTAATAATTAAGGGTTTGAATTAATTAATTAAGGATTAAGTTAAATTAACCTAGAACAATAAATTAATGGTTGATAGGTAATTACTTAATGTAATTAATAAAATAAAAATTCTTGTGTAATTAATCAAGAGATTAATTAAAATAGTTAATTAAGGAATAATTTATTTATTTCCTGGAAAAAAAGTAGATAATTACAGGTTGAGATTGATCGAGAATGATTGAGATTGTGGATGAATTAAAATAATTGATTTAGATTAGAACAAATTAAAATATAAGTGGAAATCATTAATATATATAATAATTAATGTAATTAAGAATTGATTAATTAAGATTAAATCAAGTCAATAAATAATGACTTATGAGAAATCAATTACTAAGTAATTAAGAATTAATGTAATTAATATAGACAATTCACTTATGAGGTAATTGATTTATTTATAAAGTAATTAAGACTACTTATTGTTTTTTTTTTTGGTTAAGATTACTCAACATCGAGAAATTAGTTAAAGGTAATTACTTAAATGGAATCGAAAAAAAATTCATCCATGGTGATTAATCAAGATGGAATCGAAGATTGTCTAATTAATTGATTTAGGATTAATTAATGTTAAATGAAGGAATCTAAATGGTTGAGGTTAGAAATTCCATTAGAATCAATTGAGTTAATTTTGGAAATGATCAAAGTTGATATGAATGATGGGATGGTAATGGATGCTTGAATGAGATTATATCCCTGATATGAAATGATGAGAATTTCACTTTGATAATTTGGGTTTGGATGACACGAGTCTCGAAGAGACTGAGGTCGGGTATTAGGCAATACCCGAAAACCACTTCGAATATAGATTGGTATGTGAAATTCATATATTGGAATGAAGTGATTAAAAGAAAGTGGCTATTTAAATCTAAGCTTAGGTACTTAGGTAATGGATGTGTGAAATTAGTTATGTCTATAATATATTGTGTACTTGTAAAGTTGGTTTGAGTCATCCCGGGTTTTATTTAAGTTGTTGCTTGGTATTCCTTGTTAATTGGATTTACTCACGCTGGTTTCCAGCCTGACCCGGGTGTTACTTTGGTGTAATGCTCGGGTCAGACCGAGTATTGCAGATTTTCAAGTAGGTACGATCTGGAGCTCAGGAGGCGAGCAGGATGACAGTATCGCTTAGTATATTTCCGCTGTAATCATATTATTGTAACTCTATGATAAATTGATTGTATATGACCAGCATTTGAATATATGTGAAACTCTGATGTACTGAAATGTAATCAACAGATATAGTATTCTTTTGTAAGCTATTATTATTTATTATTATATTTTTTCCGCTGCGAATGTGAGATGTTTGGTGTTTTTGTTTTTCTTCTTCTTCTATCTCTTTCTTCTTTTCCATAACTATCTGGAATTTTCGGCTTCGAAAATTTCGGGTCGTTACAGATCACGGCCTTGGAAAAAGGAAAAGTTAGCTTTGTTGCAGAAGATGTGAATATTGTAAAGATTGCTATAGAGGCTCCCGCTAATTCCATTCATTGGATCAAGTAGAATCATATACTCCTCAATTGAAAGAGCCTACAGTAGAGATTACGACTTATACGGTGACCACCTCTAAAGTCGCCCTCACTTAAACTCCTATAATGGTCGTGTCAAGTGTGATGCATCTCATTCTCATCTTTCGGCTATTCATTCAATTAAATTTTCATCTAAAGAGGGTGAAATCATCAAGTCTCCAGCCAAGATATTTCTCTCGTTTCTCCAATGTTCGAGAAATTTCAACTCTCGCTAGATGACATCATAAACTTATCATATTATGTCTACCAGGATACAGGTTACCCGTTGGTACCAACCCCACTACCAACTACTCAAGGCCTAGGTCTAAGCACTATTTTAACCACCTCAACCTCCAATTTCATAAAGCTGATCGTTCCTGACTCTAAGAAAATTGAGGTACTGGAAGGGTTAAAGGAGATCGATCATTCACAAGAGGAAGAGGTCACTATCATGAGCGCAAAGGACGTTGAAGATCATCACCATGGTAGAGATACCGAAGAATGATTTTTGAGAGAACAAAGTCAAGTCCGAGCCAGGGACTGAAAAAATCCACTACTGGATCTGAAAAGTTGGGTCCTACTCCTATTCTTCCCCCTTTGAAAATCAGGCCACACAAAGTTCGTGGTTTTGGCAAGGCTTTAAAAACTTCTAATCCTACTTCTAATAAGCCCAAAGACACCATCAACCTGACCACTGAGGAAGAGTACATACATTCCAAGGGAAGCACTCCAGAGAAAGATAAGGTCTAGGAAGGGAAGGGTTCAAAGAAGCGTCTAGTAGATATCAAAAGTGGCAAGCGAGGGAGAAAGTAGGTGACTAGCTCAACTTTTGGGGCGAGAGTTTCTTTATGCCTTCTGATGTACTTTGTTTTGTTTTTTCTGCATGTAGGCCGGTGTTGAGTGGGACCGGCCCCCTGTAGTGCTTGTATAAAAAGTTAATATAAATAAAAACTATTTTTTCGCATAATCATTGTCATATTAGCATTTCCCCACTTTCTGTTTAACTTGCAAATATATATCTTCCTGCATATATAATATATTCGGTTGTAATTTAATTACATTTGTATTATACATGTCCGTGTCTGCGCAGTGTCATTATTTACTGTAACTCTTATACATAAATAATTTTCTACAATTGCTAGTGATATTTCATTATTCAGTTTTGTTTATCGTTGCCAAAGTATTCCTCTCTTGGCTAAAAAAAACTTTTTATTTCTTCAACCAACTTCATGGCCAACTTTGTTTATCTTCGGTCATGTTCAGTCCGACAGTTAATAAGGTTGTAGTCGTTGAAGTGTTTAACATCCTTCCATTTCCTGTCTTTGGGAAATGGCTTTTTAGGCATCTATATATGACACTGAACTTTGATTTCGTCCGTCATTTGGCACTGATCGAGTTTGGTCTCTGACCTTCATCACTTATCATTGGCTAAGTATGCATCGCCGGGCCATGAGTCTTGTCACACCCATGAAAAATTCAATTATATATCGACCCATATCTCCGAGGATCAGTATTTTAGATGCTTGTTTCTAAGCATTGGTTTCTGACTTGCAACTCTCTGGGGATTGATGGAAATCACTACTGACTATTGTCGTTTATCATTGACCAAGCGAATCTCACCAGGCCATAAACGCAGTTGTGAAAGTCCCGATTGTACACTAATTTCTATTTTCAAGAACAAACGTTTCGGTTGCCTACCTCAAGGAATCTTTTATTGACTTTGCCTATCTCCCAGCATTAGTCAAAGATCGAATGGATAAGAGTGAATCGCCGATTGACCCCAATATGATTATACTCCTCTGACCCGATAATAGATCAAAGGAGTTCGTCGGTACTTATCTCTAGGCACTTGAATACGCCGCTAATCATGTAACATATAGTTTAGCTTACAAGAATACAGTTCTATTTGTTCCAAAAGCCAATTTTATTTACAAAAAAAGGAAATGGCAAGACTTAGCTTGTTACATTGCCCCCAATTAACAAGGATGACTTATTTGCAGAAAAGAAATAAGTCCAAGTGAAATTGCATCGCAAGTGCTCGTTAGTCCATGTCTGCAGAATTAGGATCCCATCAACAGTCAATAGCTTTAAAGTTCCGTCTCCAAGCTTCTGTTCAATCGCATAGGGACCTCCCCAATTTTGATCGAGGCTCTCATACCGGAAGAACTCGTTTCACAATAAGATTCCTTGCCTCAAAGGAGCCGTTTCTGACCTTGGCATTAAAATGACTTGCTACTCTTTTTTGATGAGAAGCTACCTTTAGTTCAGCCTCTGCCCGTTTTTCATCAACCAAGTCGAGGGGCTCAAATAAGAGTTCCTCGTTCATCTTGGGATCACGGTGTTTTCTTCATTAGGAAGGGATTCCATTTCAACCAGAATCATGTCTTAGCTCCATAGACCAAAGCGAACGGGGTATGCCCAGTTGTGGACTTATGTATCATTCTGTAAGCACACATTGCTAATGGTAACTCATCAACCCAGTTGCCCTTGGCTTTTTCTAGTCGTTTCTTTAGGATGGATTTGATGATCTTGTTCACTGCCTCCACCTATCCATTAGCTTGCGGGTGTGCTACTACCAAGAAGCTCTTTGTAAATCGGTATCGGTTACAGAATTCTTTGAATTTGATTCTTTTTAATTGAGTTCCACTGTCAGTAATGATTTTCTATAGGACACCATATCTTCATATGATGTTTTTTTACCACAAAGTTGATCATTTGTAGTTGTTATTATGGCTAGCGGTTCCGCTTTAGTCTACTCTGTGAAGTAGTCCACGGCTACGATGGCGTACTTTGATCCGCCCTTCGACATCGGTAGTACACTGATTATATCAATTCCCCTAATTGCAAAACTGTTATGGCCAAACCATTTGCATAAGCTCTATAGATGGGGCACTTGGTATTTTGGTGAATCTTTGGTACCTATCACATCATCTAGTGTAGTCAGCTGTGTCTCGACCGATCGTTGGCCAAAAGTATCCATAGAAAGCATCTTCTTCGCCAATGCCTGCCTTCTAGTGCGATCGCCACAATTTCCTTCGTGTACATCTGAAAGGATCTTCTTAGCATCATCTTGGGTGATACATCGTAGCAGGGGGTTGAGAAACCTCTCCTATACAACACTCCCTCTTGTATAATAAATCGTGGTACATTACGAAGGAGTTTTCACCGTTCATTTCTTCCTTCCGGGAGAGTTCCTCTAAGAAAATAGTCTTTAATTGGGGACATCCACTGTAACGCCTCACCTTTAGACCCTCGTTAACAAAGGATATTATTAAGAAATATCGTTTGCTAATACAGAGAATAAGGGTGATTAGGAGCGACCATCCGTAGTATTGCTATGGTCGAGGATCGATATATCGAATTGGGTGAATATTATTATTATTATTTTCTTTATAATAGTGTGTTCAACTTATCCGACCCAGGTGCATAACAATAATATAGTGGCTTAAAATAATTTAGAAAAATATAAATATCATAGATCATAGAATCACATAATAAAATTGAGAAAATACATATCACATAAAATGAAAGGAATATGTATACAATACATGGAGTAGTCTACAAAATAATGGTCTTAAGTAATCCACTTGATACATGTAGTGTACATAAGACAACCAAATTAATATATGAAAAAATGAGTCTCTATCCCAACATACACAATGGACTACTAATCTACTAAAGCATATATAACTAGCACCAAGCTAATCTAAATCTAAGGTCATCATGTTGAGGTACTTGAAACATCTCGGTCTGTGCCGATTATTATAAAATAATAAACAAGTCAGTCTAGTCTTAATTCAAATCAACATGAGATAATGATCATAATGGTATAATAGATCTCAACAGTAACACATAGCCATGTAGTGGCAAGTCTCAAAAGAACATTAGCATTCTTAAAATTTATTCACCAAAATCCAAAATCAATTTTTGCTTATAAACAGCAAATCCCAAGAAATATTTGGTGAAACACTCAAATCTCATAGAATCTAGAAATTAGTGATAGAAATCCAAAAATCAAAGGGGAACGACACCTAAAATTACCATAGATTGGTGAGTATAAAAAATCAGCGAACACGCGTGTTATACACAGATGGTTCAAAGGAACTATAGAGGGATATGAAAACCTATAAAACACATATGAGCATAAAGCTCCATAGATATGCGTAAAGCTCCCCAGATGAGCGTAAGCTCCACAGATCCGCTTATACATGGATAAACATAGAAGACAAGTCATTATACTTATCTTAGTAATGTTATATACTTTCGAATAGTAACTAATCAAGTAACATCTGTATGTCTCATACCACATAGATTTACTTACTACAAGTCAGTAAGCTCCACTTGTGCCTCAAGAGGGGTCCAATCGAATAAGTCTAAGAATTAGTCGATGAAGTTAATGCAGGTGTTTCATACCACTTATTTTATTCAATCATTTAATTCAATTTCTCATTCAACCGAGAGCGTGCATTTTATATAGGAAAATAGTTTATTTCATAATTTATTTTGAAATATCAGTTTCACATGGCTGGTAATTAAATAGTAGAAAATATGGTTTTATTATACACACACACACACACACATACATACATATGGGGCGGCTATTTGGATACCAAATTAGACACAAGAGATCTGGACCGTTTGATCTTTTTGTCCTTGTATGGAAGGCTGAAATCAGGTGGCAATCAAATGATGAAAATCCATTGTGTCACTAATTGTGTCTATATTTTATGTTCTGATAGACTTTCCCATATGTGTGTGTGTGTAATTTTAAAATATTTCTTCATAAACGATTTGGAAAACATTAAACATTTAAATGTATTTACCTTCGTTTCATTTAGAAACTATATACATACACGCACGCACGCACATTTAGAAATAATTTATTTTCAAATTATTTCTTTATAAAAACATTCTAAATCTAGTGCATAGAAAATGTGTGTTCGTAAATGAACCCATAGTGTAGGCCACTATGGAATTAAAAGCATCAAGATGGGAATTCAAAATCTGAAAATAAACAGAGAAATCCTCACAAACAAGCTCCAAAACAATATAAGTGACATGGTAAACCATCAGAGTCAAATGCAAATCGTAGAAAAAATTCACTCTAAAAAATACCACTTATCAAATAAGGAGCTATTTTAACAATCCGAGTCATTTTTTGGCGAGCTCTAATCTCATAAATAATGCACAAACATTGTATAATTAAACTACGAAAATCACTTGCATTTTAATGATTTCCAATGTGCATGCAACTACATAATAAAACATTGATTCAAATCAACTTATTCAACCATCAACCAAGAGAATCCATAGCATGCAATTATAATTCAATAATTTCAGTCGTTCTTTACCAAATATTATCGTAATTTAAACGAATAAGGCATGCAAGAGGATTAATTATTTGAAATATAGATGTGAGTTAAATAAACTAATTCACCTTAATCTCATTAGCATGTAAGAATTCCCTGCTGTAACCACCGGTTCGTCACTCTGCTCCTGCCTTTAACGCTCCTGCCTTTAACTATTTGTATAGCAGCCACCTTCTAAGCACATGCGCCTTCATCACGTCACGCGTCATCTATTTTCCATCCCTAGTCGACGCCGCTGTCACAGCCACCTCCTCCACTCCCTCGGCCAGAGAACGCATACACGAAGTCCAATGTTGCATCCCTCAACCATGCCGGCCTTTAGCCTCGAAGATAACGCATCTAAGCCTCGTCGTGACCAGCCCAGGTTCGCTGACGGGCATCTCGTCTCGCGTTTCTTTTTTTTTTGTTTAATTTCCTATTGAGCAATTTTAGGGCTTAGGGCGAAATAGCGTTCGATTTTGATAGATGAGATGAACGTTGTTCACATGAGAGAGGAGGAGTTAAATTTTTACTAAGTGCTTGAGTTCGAATTTGGGCTTGGGCTCTTATTTGAACCATGTGTTTTAGTAATACAAAGTTACATTTTCTTCACTTTATTTTTATCTAACCGATTGTTTATTTGTAATTACATTATAAATAATTTTCGATTTGATTTGAATTGATTCACACTTTGTTTCATATATTATATTACGATATCCGGATAATTTTATTTAGTTCGGTACTTATTTATTTTTGGTTTATTTATCTATCGTATAATTACGAAATAGATTTAATTTCTCAACTATTTCAATGGTATGGGAATTATTCAACTTCTAATGGTTATCGTTTATTTTTTAGAATAAATCCCAAAATTCACAAATGTCATTTATTACACTAATTATGTATTTTAATGACTTTTGGTTCTACAAAACGCAAATAAAATTCTAAATTTAATTTTAAATCACTTTGTCATTTATATTCCCAAACAATTCCAAAAATCTGAACTAAAATTTCAAAATTCATTTCAACATATTTATTTTATTTTAATGGATTAGGGTTGTTACGTCCACCACTTTTTTTCTTCCTCGACCTCTAAGATCCTATCAACATCCATATGTCGATGCTCGAAGCCGATAAAACTTCCATTATAACAAGTTCCATAAGTTTGCATCCCCAAAGCTGGCCAGTTTGGCTAGCGAATCAGCTTTCGTATTCTCTTCTCTTGGTATGTGCGTGATTGTATTATGTTCAATATCGTTCAATAGTTCTAGTGTTTTCATCAAGTAAGGGAAAGTCTCACTCCCTTAGCTTGAAATTCCATTTTTACTTGGAAGATCATCAACTAGGATTCAATGAATATCCGCAATGTCTTAACCCCCAGGTTTATTGCTATTTTAAATCCAACAATTAACGCTTCATATTCGGCTTCATTGTTCATTGCTGGGAACTCTAGCTTTAGTGCGTAGCATATTATCCGTCCCTCTAGGGTTAATAGAATCACTCCTGCTCTACAACAACGTTCATTGGAAGCTTCGTCTATGTACAACTTCCATTAGGAAACTCAGATCTTATCTTCTTCTTCTCCATTTTGGACGATAAATTCAACAACGAAATCAGCCATCGTATGTACGCCCTCAAAGGATGGTAGGTTATACCGTATTGGCTTCGCTCGATATTCCACTTCAAAATTCTTCCTGAGGTATCAGGTCAATGCAGTACTTGCCTTAGCGGCTGACCAGTAAGCACTTTTATTGGATGAGCCCGGAAGTATAGTCGTAGCTTCCACGAATTAATTGGAAAGAAGTATGCCAGCTTCTCCAACTTCGCATAGTTCTTTTCTACTCTGGTAATCTGCTTGCTTATATAATATACGGGCCTTTAGATCTTAGATTCCTTACATACAAAGCCTTCACTTTGTGGGTGAGGAGATATCGCTAAGTAAACAAATAGGTCTTCACTTTCTAAAGGTTGTGGGTGAGGAGATATCGCTAAGTAAACAAATAGGTCTTCTCTTTCTAAAGGCTTCGACAAGATTGGTGGTCTCTCTGTAACGACCTGTAAATGTTAATGGTTTTATTTATTTAGTTAATTGAATTTTTGTGGAATTTTAAATAATAAAATTTTGAATTGAAAACGTAATATCTGGAATATGTCTAATTAAACATAGCAAATGGTAAATTTTTATCAAATAATATGAAATTTTATTTTATTGTGAAATTTTATTTCAATTTAAATCAGTTAAAAATTGATGATAATAAAATATTTTTCAAACTTGAATATTTTTATATAATAAATTTGTAAATCTCTGAGCGAGACGTCACATTTTGTTTCGTAAAATTTGAACTTCTATTGCTCCGTTTATCTTAATTCTGGCATTTTAGTAGCATTTCCAGTACCGATTATCGACTTTTGACAGGATGACCGTGCCACTTATATTTGTATGCCGTTTTGATCGCCTCGTCATACTGATCTCTACGGTATATTCAATTCTTTGTTTTGAAATCTAATGCGCGATGGAATCTATGGAATGGTTAATCGTACCGGTACACCTTTTAAAACTTTTGAGTTTCTTCGTGCTTTTCCATATATCCATTCGTTTGAAATCAAATAGTCGGTAGACTTTTAAAATTCCTAGATTGGATAACTGGCTGTCATTATTTCTTAGTTACCAATTTCATATAGCATGTTCATTTTCTCTTTCCTCTGTTAGATCTGACATCTCCATTTAAAAGAGAGTATTATATTATGAAATTATTTCTTTATTTCCTGAAGTCATTTCCTTCTTCCAACTTTTAGGCGAATCACGTCTTCTACTCCTACCATATACCTCAGCCGAAATTCCATCTTCCCAGCTGAGGCGAGCGACAGTCGCTCCAAAGCTCCGCTCTCCATTTTCTTGCACTGTGAAAATCATCCTCCTCCTCAACTGCCGTTCTCACTCGTCACCCAATGGCAGCCGACCCATTTGTATGAATATGCTCTTTGCGCTCATATGATTTTTGTTTGATGATAATAAACATATATACATTCGTTTAAATGTATTTGTTAATGTACTATTTTATTTTTCATAGATTAAATAAATATTTGTTGAACAAAATAAATTACACAAAATTTAAATGGAATTTGAATTCAAACAGAAATTTTATTCAAACAAATATTTATTACAATCTTGAATAGTATAAATTCAAGCTCTCACTATACATATACATTTTTGAATACATCACAATTCAGTTTACATAATTTCCTCACTACATATCAATCACACTCGTATTTTATCTTCAACTGCATTCCAATTTGAATCCAGCATCTAAGCAATCTGCAAAAATATTCACTAACGTAGTAAAATTGAAAAAGAAATATTTTTGCAATATAAAATGAAATATGATTTTTGAAAATATGATTTGCCTTAGTTATTTGGGTTGTTCATCATCATTCACATTTGAATTCATTATACACGAACAATGTGACATGCACAGTGTATCACTGTACATGCCACAAGGCCGTGCACATCGATATACACTTGATAATTTACAGGGGCAGGTGAGCACAGGTCAAACCCAAATGAAAAGCCGGGTTCAACTCACGTGCAATATATTTAAAATCACAACACGAGCACAAGGTCAAACCCGAGTTTTTAAAACTGGGTTCAACACAAGGCAACATGAAAAATGATACAAAGCAGACATGAATGCATCAATAACCCAAATGTAGACCACAAAGAAATGCCACCAAGATCATATGTGCAGAGAATCAAGTCGACCAGGTAGCAATGAGTGTAATGCACAGTCTACACAAATTCAAGAGGGCACTAAATAACAAACAAAGTGCAAAGGTCAAGCCATCACTGCAAACTCGACTCAACTCAATGCAATTCAAACTGCAAGTCCAAAACAGATGCACAATGCACTAAGCATTGAATCAGACACATGAAGACCAACAGGCTACAAGATATCATAAGTCAGACCAACAGCAAAATGGACTGCAACAATCAAGTAAAGTACATCAAGTATGATCAAGTCCAAATGCATCAGTGAAGTCACAATGAAACTGCAGTGGACATGTATACAACAAAAGGAACAAGTCTCGAACACTATGCAGTGTACATGAAAGCAACAAGTAAAGTGAATCAAGTTCAGTAAGGCAATGCACAAATACAAGATGACCAAGTGAATTAAGTTCAGGTACACGAGCTAATGAAGACTGCATCATGATACAAGACCAGAGAACTGCAAAAGTCAACCAAGCTACTAATGAATGGAACTCGAGCTCTAGACCACATACAAGTTCAGCCCAATGACCAGAACACAAAGACGTACAAAATGAAGACTGCAAAAACAATTATCAGACCAAATGCAAGACCGGAGTAGTTCAGCGTGGCAATGCACAAGACAACAAATTCTGCTACTCAAATAAACCAAATGCAAGACCACAAGTACAACAACTCGAGACCATGCTACAAATGTACATGTACCAATGATACAAGAGAAGTGAACAACAATGCAACAGTGTGGAAGTCGAAATCACATGGAAGTATGACATGAAGCATATACATGGATGGACAGCACGACCGAGTATGCAAGTGACTCAGGCAAATGCACAGAAGCAATCACAACTACATTGAGGCTCAGTGGTGAAGCAGACTCAAATGAACAGGTAGTACAAAGTTTGACCAGAAACATTATATACAGCAAACAGTGCAGCATCAGGTCGAACAACAACAACAGGTGAATGTGAAGACCCAAATGACTACAGCAAAAACAGAGATAAACAATGTAAACTATCAAAGAAACTCAAAGACCAACAATGGCACTATACAGCAGCAATATGCAGCCGCAAATAATCAAGCTCATAGATCAAATGAAGCATGTATGCATAGTATGAAGAACACTAAGGTTCAAGTGCAAAAGAAAGAATGGCCAGAACTAAATGTAACAAGGACCAGAGACGAAGCTCACAGTGATGAAAACAGTGATGATCGAAGTAATGCAGAGTCGTGAATGTATACAGTCAAGAAAATCAAGTGCGTGCAATGTTTGAAAAAGTCACAAATTAAAAGAGGAAAGTCACTGCCGTATCAAACAAGAAAAATCGAACACTGCACAAACAAGGCCGTGCGTATCAAGTTGTAGCTATATCAGGAAAGCAAAAATTTAGGAAAGTATCAAATGAATACGAGCAAATTCAAGTGATTCGAAATCCATATAAAAACCCACCATCATCATCGGCACTGATAAGAAAATCGAATTCAAGCAATTCATACAGATAACAAAAGGATAAAATCACATACCAGAGAGAATTCGAATTAAAGCATCTCAAAGCAACCAAGCCGATTACATCAAAAACCCTAATTTCACAGAGTGATCAAGAGAAGCAGCCGAGTGCAATTCAAAAGAGCCATCGATCGACAGAGCAAGGCGCAAGATCGAATGAAGAAACAAAGCCCTAATTTTCGCAAGGGAACAAAAGCCCCAAATCAACAGAGCCGCCATTTTTCTTCACGAGGCAAAAGGAAAAGGATCGGGTTAAAGAAAAAAAAGGGCCGGGCCTTGTTTTATAAAAGGGAATTTATTTTAAGGGCTTTAGTTTATAGGGTTTAATTTTTAAATTTAGTTTTACTTGAGCAAAAATTATGAATTCAAGTTTGTATTTTAATTTTTGCTCTTGCATTTATTTTTGAAGTCGGTTTTTCTTTTCGAGTTAAAATATTGGTAAATCACCACCTAGGTTGTAGGTAGTGTCAGATTGTCTAGTAGAATTAGTTCAGTGAGCAGGGTGTGCGAGTTTGCAAAACTCTATAGGCGGGAGCAAGGGTTTGCAAGTTTGCAAAACTCTATAGGCACGAGCAGGGGGTGCGAGTCTATTAGAGTGTTTGTAAGCGGGAGCAGGGTTTGCGAGTCTGTTAGAGTGTTTGTAAGCAGGATACTGTTTAATTCTAATAGAAATCTGGAAATGCAGCAGTAGGCAGGGGTTGCCGAAGCTGGGTAAATTTTGTGTGTGATTTACTTTTCAGTATATTTATTTCTGCAGTTTGTTTCTGTGTTTAAATCGAGAAAATTTGCTATAACCCTATTCACCCCTCCCCCCCCCCCTCTCTAGGGTTAATCTAGATCGTACACCATTGCCTTTTTTCCCTCTCTTTTGTGTAAGTATATAAGTTATCTACTTTCCGTAGGAGTATATATATTGTATTGAAAGTATGCGTATGCTTCTACATATATGGGTTCGTTATATATATTTTCAGCTATTCTTTTGCATATATATAGATCTGAGTTTCTGATAGTTAATTTTGGGTTTGAATAAAAAAAAAATAGTATCTTTATATGATCTGATTGTATATTAGACTTTGTTATTTTAATACATAGGGTTATATTTGTATATAGAGTGATGGTATAGTACTGTTGTTATATATGTCTTGATTTCAAATATATTGTAAAAGTTATAAACTGTATATGATATGTATGTAAAAGCTTACATCAGTGTTATGTATATTGAAAGTTTTGGCCGTTGTTTATTCATATATACTGCTTTACATTTTTTTTCGAAAGTATATATTAGATGAAAGCACGTATTATATACGTGTGTAGTGTAGAGGCTACACCATATTATATTTTAAGGTTCAGATGTATATATGTTTATTTGAACAAAAATAAGTCTACGTAAGTTCTGGAACCTATTGTGTTATATATATTACAGTATACGAGTTTTGGTAGGTTGTATTTATAGTCTATAGTTTATATATATCTAATTTTATTTATATATATATAAGCTTATTTACATATTTTAGTCTATATATTCAAGTTGATAAAGTTATGTTCTGATTGTTTTATAAAGATGTGTATATATTTAATATGTTTACAGTCTGCTGTTTGTATATTAGCTTTTTATATATATATACATATAATATATATATAGTTATGTCAAGGCATGTTTATATGTTTCAAAATTTTGTTTGGAACTGTCTTACCTTTATTTATATATTTACTATCATGGTGATTTTAAAATATATCTATATTTATAGATTTACGATGTATTTCAAAATATATTATGTAAATCTGTTTGATTTTATGAATGTATACAAGCCTCATATATTATTATCTTGATCTTAAATTTCATATGGTTTTTATATATATTATAACTTTATTTGTTACTATAGTCAATATGTAACTTTGTATGGGACTTTATATTAGTTTATTTATATAAGTACATATGAGTTGTAAAAGTTACAATACATATATAGAGGTGTATATAAGTGTGTGTGTGTGTGTATTTCAAATTATAATATGTAGATATGTTTGTTTTTATTTTACTTGTTTTATTTAAACAATGATTTTGAAATATATATTTATTTAAATTTAAGATGTGTTTGAATTTAGAATATGATTCTTTTATTTCTATATATATATATATATATATATATACAGTGTGTGTGTGTGTGTAAGTTCACTTATACGAATTATCTTCATCAATGCTGTTATGATTTGACTTCGTTAATTCCTATTTATCAGCTTTGTTCGTCGTGCTTGTTCTTCATCTAATTGTGTCCATCTAGATTTGCTTTGAAATTCGTAACTCGTTTGCCGAATATCTCTAGCCTCGAAAGGTGAGCAATCACCCAAGATTAATGTTCTTATATTTATTAAATTTGATTTCAATTGAAATGACAATTGAAATATGCTGCTGTTAGTTATTTACATTGTTATATATACGCTATTATCTGTATCTGTTCACCTGTGACATCTGACACCATTATCTGTTATTTATATTGATGATATATGCATGTTATATTATTGTCGTATCTGTTATAACTCTGCAAATTCCCTGTTAGTATAGAATTGACTATGGGTTGAAATGATACATACCCGAACGGACTTTAAAATAGGAGAAAATCGTTATGGGTTGAGATGATAAACCCAAGCGATTTTCAATTGAACTGAATTTGGGATTGCGGGTTGAAATGATATATACCAGTATATATTTAAATTACGGATTGAAATGATAAATATCTGTATCACTTGACCATAGGATAGAAAATTATATACAGACATCGCTGGTCTATATATAAATATTTTGAAAAGGGTTTCTATGATTTTTGAAAAGAAATATATGGTTTAATAAATATTGATTTTTGATATTATATAAATATTATTTTATATATAGTTAAATTCTTAAATTTAATCTATGTATAAATTTGTTTAATATAAAATAAGTTCAATAATAAATTTTGATTTTATTAAAATATGATATGGTAAAGTATTTATTTAAATATTGAGTTTATAATGATTTTAATAAATTAAGGTTGAGAAGATGGATTTGAAATTGATTTGAAATTGTATTTAATTAAGAATTATATTTAATTAAAATCGATTTGGAACTTATTGAATTTGAGATTTTAAAGGATATGATTTTATAACTTGATGTTGGTTTAAAGTGATTAATAAATATTTCAAGTTTGAGTTTTATTGAATTGATATTGAATTTATTAAGTAAATATTTCAAAACTAAATAATAGTAGATTGAATTAAGATATATATAAAATTATCACATTTAGATTTGAAATTATAGAATATTTAAGCTTTAAAACATATATTTTGAAATGGTTTATTTGTGGTTCAAATCTGTATTTGAAATCGATATAATTTTGAATGGTTTCTTTAGAAGCTAATTTGGAATTAATGATTTGAGATATGATTAAATTTGAATTCTTGAAATTCGAGTGATTTGGAATTAATTTGTCAAATTTGAGAAAAACAATTTTATTATATATACTATTTTAATATTTAAATCGGTTAAGTGGGAAGTATTATGATTTCAAAGTATTATGTTTCGAAAGTGTTTTAATTTCAAATGTTTAGTTTCGAAAGTGTTATAACTTCAAAAAAATGCTATGATCTTGGAAAGGATATATTTGAAATGGAAATGATATCGTATTGATATGGTTTTGAAAATGCAATGATATTTTGGTTTTGAAGTATAAACTATTTTGAAATGACCGCGGTGTTATAGTAATGTTTGATTGTTAAAGAGACCGGGATCGGATATTGTCATACTCTCTACCAATACCCAAAAACACTTTAACAACCGTGTACACGGTGGAGATTCCAGAATGAAGTAGGACGATGGCGACGTCCTGTTGAGATATATATACGGGGACCCGACTCCCGTGAGTTGGCATAAGGTGGCTGAAACAGGAGCGATTCTCGGGCCAATGAGGTAGCTCCTCTGATCGGACACACTTCTTCGATATTATATTCAGACTTTGTGATTGATTTGGTGGCCACTTTTGATTTTTGATTTGGGGGTGTGGCTCGAGGTGGGCGGTAGTTACGGCTATGTGTTACCACCAGCCCAGATGCGTAATTAGTATATCTACCCTGGCATTGCCTCGTTGTGCCGTGTCACCTACCCTAGCGCGCCTTATACGAGTTTGTTTTGTACCATACCTATGAAGTGCCCTTTGACGACACCCAGTATATGGGAGATTACGGCACTGTATAGACTATGGGAATATATAAAATGTGTTAAGGGGGATATGGGTAATGCCTTAACGCTATTTTTAAATATATTATACTTTATTATTATAATAGTGTATATTACTACATAGTAGATAGTTTAACGGATCCTTAGAAGATGGTTATCCCAAACATCCTTTGAGTTACTTGTATTTCAGTTGTTATTTTACTTGAGTTGGATTTATTGATATAAGAATGTTAATCCTGACTCGAGTGTTTTGTATTTTGCTTCACGCTCGGGTCAGACTGAGTGGTTCAGCTTTTGAGACTCACTTTTGGAGTTAGAGCTTTGCTTGGAGATCCAGCTATCTACCCAGCTTTCAGATATTCAGTTGATTCCAGTGATGTACTCTGATTTTTTATTTGATTATTGTATTCGAGACTTCTGATGTATCTTGTTTAACTCTGTTATATAGTAGCTTCATGAACCAGTATTCTCTTGTTTCCGCTGCATTATTGTTATATTACTCTGTGTCTGTGATTTACTTATTTACTGTATATGCTGAGTTTTGTCAAATATAAATTTACAATCTGGTATTTTGAGCAATTCAATTCCGACATGTGTGAATGCGTATGGTTGAAAATATAGGGTCGTTGCACTTTCCATATGTTATAACAATTTTTGGAAAGCTTCCTAGCATTCTTTGGTCTAAACAAACTTTTCTTTCTCCTTCTTGATGGCATCAAAGAACAGTATGCACTTAATCGTCGCCTTCAATATAAACCGACTTAGTGCAGTGACCTTTCCGTTCAAGCTATGCATTTCCTTCCTTGTTTTTGGGGGTAGTAATATCTTCCAATGCCTGAATCTGCACTATATTAGCATCGATGTCCCTTGAGTACATAATGAAAACCAAAAATATCCCTGATGCGATTTTGAAAGAGCACTTCAATAGATTGAGCTTCATTCCGTACTTTCGGAGTACATCGAACATTTCAACAAGGCCGTCCATGTAATTCACCGATCGTTGTGACTTCACCAGTATATCATCCACATAAACCTCCATTATTGGCTGATCTGATCTTTGAACACCTTATTTACTAGTCATTGGTATGTAGCTCCAGCGTTCTTCAAACTGAATGACATTACTCGATAACTGTACAGGCCCAGATCAGAGATGAAACTCGTATGCTTTTGATCTGGAGTGTGCACTGCTATTTGGTTGCAGCTGGAGTATGCATCCATAAAGAATAACAATACGTGTCCAGCCATTGATTCCATAAGTTGGTTGATCTTCAACAACGGGAAGCCGTCCTTTAGGCATGCTTTATTCAGGTCCGAATAATCGATGCATGTCCTCCATTTTACATTTGGCTTCTTGATCAACGCCGGATTCAATACCCATTTAAGGTATAAGGCATCCCGAATAAAGCCATTTTCCTTCATCTTATTCACCTCTTCTTTTAGTGCAGTGGATCGCTCCTGACCCAGGCTGTGTCTCTTTTGCTTCATAAGAGGTCATCTAGCGTCTGCATTTGATGTGTGACATGCTAACTCCTATGATATTCCACACATATCAAAATGTGTCCATGCAAACATATCTAGTTCTGCCTGAAGAAACCTTACTAACTCTATTTTCATTTTGAAGCCAAGCCAAGATCCGACGTTGAGAACCCGAGTGGGATTGTCGTCATCAATTGAGATGTTGATCTTCGAATTTGCAAGTGCTTCCCTCGCATCCTCTAGCTCTTTTCGTGATTCCATCGGCTTGTAGAACTTGCTATGCTATCCAAGCCAGGGGTTGGGTGATAGCTGCCATGCATCTGCAATGTCGATGTAGAGAGCCTTCTTTGCACCTTTCCCCTTTTCACATCGCTTTGCCTCTTTGAGCTCAACGACATAGCATTTCCGACCAGTGCTTTGGTCATCCTGAACAACTCCAACCCCATTCTCAGTAGGGAACTTCATCATTAGACACTATGTAGCCAGGGCTATACTAAAACTAGCTAGGGTTGGTTAGCCCAAAAATGGATTATAAGAAGAAAATTCATCAACTATTTCAAAGGTCTGCATATAATCTTGTGATCCCCTTCACCCAATCACACCTACATGTCAATACATCTGATAGGCTTTTTGCCTCTAGTAAATCCTTGAATATAGGATTTACATGGCTTTATATTCTTCAGACCTGTGCAGTTATAGCCTAGCTAAAACCTGACTAATCCCCGCAAAATCCTTGTTATAGCACATGGTGCTTTTCGATCGCTACGCAATTTCAATTTAGCGTTATTTAACAACAAATTTGTTTTAAGCTCCACTATTTTCCACTACGCGCTAAATCAAGGGGTTTAGCACCCACTTTAGTAACATTAATTTGCAAATGTTGATTTGACTAGTTTTCTTGTAAATCAAATCAACTAGGTTAGAGTAAAGACCTAATTTTAAGACATAAGTGCTCAATGTAACGTAGAAATCTATTGTAATCACCAAGTCCAGTTTGCATAAATCATGGTATTCTTTAGTTTTTTTATATAAGATTAAACAATATTTTTTTTCCTACACAAATGGTGTGAGAATGAGAATAAATTAACTTTAAATATTTATTTTTATATCTAATGAAGCTTTTTATACCTCATTTATTTTCCGTTATATCACCTTTAAAAAAAATTGCACATCCACCGCTATGCAGTTTAACTGCACTGCTTTGGGCTAATCTTCATATAGTCAAATGTCTTCTTGAATAGGATATTATCGAGCTTTCGTAGTCAATTAGAACCTAGTGTACAGTTGCTAGCTCTACCGTGTCCGCAATCACCATGGGGTCCATCACTTGCGCTTGCATACCATTGACATCTCTATTTCGAAAAACAATATCATAACTCATCATCTTCAGTTGTTTTGCCGGAGCTCCATCTTCGACAACAAAACAATTCTCCTAAAGCACGTGCTTTAACGAATTTCCATACTGCTTCATCTCTTCTACACCGCATGAGGTCCTTTGGTTATCGTGTTAATCGCAATCATACCTTACGGTCGCTTAGGTCCCTCTCTGATTGACCCAGGTCGATCCCTTTGGGCGTTTTTCCCTTGAGGTCAATTGTTCTGTCAACCATCTTACGGGTCTCCCATGTGCTGCAGCACTTTCTTTTTACATATCAGATCTTCAATCTCGTCTCTTAAGTGATGACACTTATTTGTATGGTATCGAGTGTCATAGAAGCAGCAATACTTCCCCGAGTGTTGCTTGGCTTTTCGTTGCCTCCCTTCGAAGCTACTTCTTATAATTCTCTGTTCCTTACTTAACAAGGTAGATATTTTCAATAGTATCGTTTAGAGGAGTGTAATCCTCTAGATTCAAATACCTCGGACGCATTTTGGTTCATTCCTTTCACCATCAACATTATGATTTGTACTTTTTTGGTTATTGTTATTCCCCACATTTACTGCAACGTTACCGGCATTTTTACCAGTTTGCTTAATAGCGATGTTGCTCTGCGCAACTTCATTCAATGATCTACCACCAACCTTTCCAGTGGCTAGGTCTACCTCTTCCTAACACAGAATCTAGGACGCCTTGCAATAGAACTCCTCCGTAGTAGGTGGTTGCTTCCTTTTTAACCATTTACCAAACTCCACATCCGAGTGTATCCCCGGATTAACGCTGTCAATACAATACCCTCCTTTGTATTGCTTGCCTCAGTCACGACAATACTAGAGCGACTTTGAGAATCTTTTAGGGTCTCTCCGGCACCCTAATGAATACTCGACAAGGACATTACATCCTTCGATCGAGCGGTGTGGAGCCTAAATTGCTCCATAAACTTTCTCTCCAACTGATCATATAAAGATATGGATTCGGCGTGAGCCAAGTGAACCACATTGTAGTTACCTAATCTAGAAATATGGGGAAACACCTACACCTCACTGCATCGGTTGATCTGGCATCATCCAAGTGCCACTCATATTTCAATAGATGTCTGGGGTCTGTCGTCCCGTTATACGATGGCATTGTTGGTATAAAAAACTCTACGGGATACTCTTCCTACAAAATGTTATCGGTAAATGTAGTCCTACTAGGCGCCAAACCTCATTCTTCGTTACGTCTCCACCAATTTTCATTTAGTAATCTCCTTACCATATCGACGATATATGCTTAACCGGCTTGATTATCCAAACGGCGACTATTAGGAATAGCGCCGAGTGTTTGACTCTACAAACATTCTTGATTTGTTCGATGACGTCTGGGCTCTCATATCTTTGGAAGAGCCACTCGCTTGGATCTTCTATGATGACTAACTAGTTCTATGTCATTCATCTGAGCACCAGCATTATGCATTCCAATGTACCGCCCAGTGTCGTTGCCAGTACATAGGAAATCATCTTCACTATCAGATAAATTAACGGCATAAGGTAGTTGCGCTCCAGCATCATCCCCAACATGCTCGGTACCGATCGGATTTTGGCCGATGTCGACCATGTTGGTCGTGGCCAAAACTTAGCTGCTTCCTCCTATCCTCTACTTCAACGTCCCAGCAATATTTCCCTTCATTTTCTAGTTACCTTCTCATCTGTTCTGATATGATGAGTACGAACTTTCCTCTTTGGAACTTAAAGGTGATGAATTCCTACGGTTCTTCATATGCCTTTGCGTCTACTGGGCTAGCAAAGCGAAACTTTCCTCCATCATATCCAAGAGGGCTTTTTGACGGTCTAACATCCTTTAGTTCATCTCATCCATCATCCTATCAAGTTAAACATTGGATACCATCTCCTGCAGGAAAGAAGGTCCAGGCGAAGCATTTAACGGGTGAGCATATTCCTTGTTATGATGAGAAGCTTCATCTTCTCTGGTGGTGGCTCCAGATCTCATTGAGGTCTCTTAGGTGTCATATCTTTCATATCTGAGGTTGATTACTTCTAAAATCATGGTAATTAAAAATTTACAAAAACTATCTTTTGAATCTAACTTTTGGACGCTTGCAATCCACGGTACTAAGCTAGATCTACAACTGAGAGGCTTCATTCTCAGTGAAAATACCAAAAAAAATTGAGCCAAAAAGTGGCACAACACTTTCGATCGAACAAAAATGATAATAGATCTTCTAGAATCAAGTAGAAGCAGCAAAGAACACACGGTTTTTATAGTAGTTCGGTCAAATTTTGTGTCTACGTCCACTTAATCTTGTTAATTTCGGATTTGTCACTAGTACAAGCACTATTACAACGAGCTCAGATCCTGATAGCAAAGTATAATCGGAATTGCAGCACTAAATGACAATAATGGAGTGAAGAGAATAAGAGGTGAAGAGTAAGGGCCAAAGAGATCAAAAGTTCTCTCTATTTTGCTAGCTAGAATCATCCGTTATTGTTGCCAAATGACGAAAGATGGGTAAAACTTCATATCCGATAAGATAGAAAGAAATGACACGCCGTTCTAGGCAAAAAGTCGTGCCGGTACCAACCATAATGGTCGTCCCAGTAATATGAGCCCCCTCATATTTTTATAGGCTTTAAACATTCAAAGTCCAAGGTAGATCCCTTAGAAAATCAGCTCGACACCGACTAGAATTGTGGTCATCGTCGACCATATTGGCTTGCATATTTTGACTACAAACTTATAGTCATCTCCCCTTATCACTCCAAGTATACTTCCAAGTTCTTGATTCCTTTTGCTTTATCTCGACATAGAAGCTCAGTTCAAACAATTATAGCAGATGATAGTTCATATATATACATAGAATTATTACATTACTTTTTAATGTACAAATTGGCTTAGCCCCAAATCTCATTATTAGAAATATAAGGCTAAAGCATTTCATTTTTATCTTTTTATTAGCATACTTTAGAGTATACCAACGATTACATTAATAACACTTTGTGATACTACACAACCATAATTTAAATTTAAATTGCAGAAAACTTGTTTGGTGATGTTTTGCTGGCTAAACACCTGTTCTCGACAATTCACTGTTAACTGATTGTAGATTATTTAGTTTAGAAAGTTTTTGCTTAAGAAACTTTAATTTCATTTGATACAATAACATCAAATGCACATAGTATTTGAAAGTGTTTATCTTAATGATATCATTATTTTTTAATATGGTAATAGAAAGAGGAAATATAAATGCTTTTAGAACTACCTATGCGATACATACACACACATTTACACACACATACATGTGTGTATTCAGGATTTTCTCAAATATCCATACACAATCGAATTTGAGAAGAGATAAGAAGTGAAGAAAAATAAAAAAACAAATAAGGTTCGCTAAACAACCTTTGTTAAATTCACCAAAAATACTACACTAAAAGCCTTAAAATTGAGAATGAATCTCACTTTTCAAAACCTTAAAAAAAAATAACATTTTTTACAGGCACCCTAAAATGACCCCTGTACCGAAAATTTTCTAGGAATAGCTACTTCAGTAGACCGAACTACTATTTTCAATCGACTGGTTCATGATTTAGTTGATTGAAAATAGCTCCAGTCGACCTTGAAAGCAGCACTACTCTCGAATTGCATACGAACAACAATTTAGTCGACTTGTAGCCACCTGAAAATCTTATACGTGCTCACTTCAGCCCTCCCTGCTTCGCCTTCTCATTTCGCTGTTGCTCCTTTGCAACTCCAAACGATGAAATATTGTCGCACTCCTCTCCTATAAATCATCTTAACATTATAATAATCTTAGCAGTGAAATTACATTGAATTAAAGGCTATTATTTGAAGTACGTATTTGAGTGCAAATCTAATCGTTCGCGTGATAGTGGCAATATGATGGGTTGACGGTAGATAGATTAATGCTTTATCTTAAGCGCAACGTTTGAATGTTAAAAAAAACTTTGATGTCTCAACACAAAAGATCAAATTTTCTAGCATGTGTACCATGTATCAAAATTAATACATAGTTTGGTAGACATACTACTTCTATAGTAAATACGTCTAAATGGATATGGAGATTCTTTTCAATTTTGATACAATCCTTCTCTCCCATATCGAAGTGTTGATTCTTTCATTTTCACCGAGCTTTTGTCAATGCTAAATGAAAGAAATGACCAGATCATGCTAAAAAAATTATACATACAAACTAAGAAACAACATTAACTAGAAAATTAGCTAAAGTTTTATTATCAAAGAAGAACAATAAGTTAAATTAAATAAAAACTGCTTATTATGGCGTCAATGAAATAGACAAGTAGTACACGATACATTGAATCAATAGAGCTGCATGGTTTATTGGAAAACAGAAATAACCGTATACACTCTTCCTACTACAAGCCAAGGATTGAGTATGGTGATAGCAGCAAATTAATTCCTGAAAATTCTCTAGTAACCAAAAGGTTCCAAACTATAACTCCAGATCTCACGTAAACATAAAATTACTCTTGTGGTGATGTTAGCTGCCTCAAATTATACTTGGATAGCTCTTTGTATTTTTCAACCACCCCAATCATGCAAATTGTCTGCAAAGCGAACACATCTTCTGTTAACTTAATACACTAAGTAGTAGTAGAAAAACGAACATAAAAGGACGATGTCCATTGCACAATGACTCCTCACTCCATGCAAACAACCTATTCCAAAAGGCTATTCAACATGTGCTCTATATGAAGCATTGATTCACCAAGAAAACTATGGTATAGTTTTGCATTATCAACCTTTAATACAACATGGCTCAACTTTTGATATGTTACCGACATAATTAGATGAATGAAATTATTACTCATATGCATCAAATTTTAACTTATCTTACATATGACAAATGCTAACTGCTAAGACCCTATGTATCAGGTTTGGTACCCACATGGCTGCTATGCTGATAATTGATACGAAAAAAATCTGAAATTCGTCCGCATTCATATTCGAAAAATAAGTATATATCTAATATCCGGAAAAATCTATATATTGAAGCGGTTACGAAGAGATCCCCATTCGAAATTAACCCTTCGGTTTCTGTCAAAAATATAGTTTATAACATGTGTATTTTAGTACAATGAAAACTATGAATTCATTGTTTTATTAAGTTAATGTCAAGGTTTCAACTTCTATCCGGTACACTGGAATCTCGCCTGTTATGTTATGGTTCTGATCAGACCAGATCGGAATTTGAGGAAATTTCAGAGGAAATTTCCGTTTCCGACTCAGCAGTAAAAAAAACACTGTAATTTGAAAGAAAGAAAAATGCTAAGATATGCTAAGTAATTACCTTCAATTTTCTTTGTTGTGTTCCTTTATCGAATCTATTTCAAATTCAATGGGTTTTTTTTCCAGAGTGGATAGGATTTGAGATTTTGTTTGAAGTGAGACCACGAAAGAAAGATGGAATTTGGGTGGTAATCTCGAATTGGGCCTGGTTGTATTGAGAAATAAAGTGATATTTTAACCTGAACAGGAAGATGGATGCTGGTCTTTGAAACTAAGTAACATAGTAGAGAATTTGATCAGTGGGAAATTGTATTAATATTAAAATATTTTGGTTAGAATTGAATGTTTAAACACATTTATGTATGACAAAATATCAAAAAAACCAGAATTCACACACCAGAATTTAGTTGGGATTTCCAAATTTCTGAAAAGGAAATGAAACATTGAAAATTATAGACGGTTGGAACGGAACCAAAAAAAGAAATTTTGAATATGCATTTAATGTATATTAAGTGTTCAAAACCATTTATTATCATCATATTTGTTTATTTTTCATACTCGTACAATCAAACTATGATTGATAAAAATTATGGTAAAACCAAAATTTCTATTTATGTTTCTTGATTTCTCGATCTTCAACGGATATGATAAATATACGATATTTGCCTGTATCCGTGAATGCAGATATCTAATATCCGAAAATGATTTGGATGCGGATATGAATATCATCCCTATCCGCATATGAAAGTAGCATTAAACGATATGATGGTTGCATCAAAGTTCTGCTCACTGAATCACAGTATGTGCCCAAGCAGTTAGATATATGTTTGAATTAGTTTTCATAACAAGGTTTGTGTGTAAGCTGCAGTTCTTTGAAATGGTTGGTTTAGTGCTAGTTGTTCTAGAGAAATAAAGTCATTTTGACACAATCGTCGATGTCATCATCTTTCCTTTTTTTCTCATGTGGGTGAGGTCGGACATATGAATTCTCATTCCATAATCTTTAATGTCTGGATCATACATTTAGTTGAATTTGATTTTTAAGATTATCTTTACTACTTTAAATTTATTCCTCTTCTTCGTTTTTCCCATGTCTAAAATATTTTCTCCTCTCCGTATCTATGCATAGCTCCCCTTTTTTGTATGTGCATACCATATCCTGCACTTCCTTAAAAAAAATCAGCTAAAGTTGCCATCGCTTTTTTCTCTCGCTGTCTCATTTGGAACACACCATTTTCGTAATTCCAATCATGCTCTTAAATTCTCATTTGTCCCAAGGGTTTCCCCCTTTTATAAAGGCCAACATCGCATTCCGTGTAAAACCGTTGATCTAACGATAAAAATTCCTTTTAGTTTTTCGTCATTTATGAACACAAATCAATCCATATATCAAAGAAAATAAAATAATTGTCTTGTACCAAAACATAATAGAAGATAAAATTCTCATCCCAAGCAGTTCTATTTTAATACATTTTTGTTATTCAGCGAACCATATAGGCATGACTCAATGGCAAAATGCTAAGGAACTTGTTGATGGCTCAACTACTAAGTTGGTAAGCATTATCTTTCATGTAAAGAAGCACATACCGAGTTATTGCTTGTACCAACCATGTTTTTTTTAATTACTTGTGTTTATGCCATGGTAAAAGGTTCCGGTCGGAACCCCGAGATTCAGGCCATCTCAGTTCGGTTCTGACCAAAGGTGGGACGAGATTAGGTTAAAATCCCGTTCCGGTGTTGACAGGAAAAATAATTAGAAAAAAACGAATCTGCTATAGTGAGTGAGAGGGAAAGAGAGGTAAATGCAGGAAAAAAGCAAATGGAATCGAACCTAGAGAGAGAAAAAAAATAAAACCTTGTCTCAACCGAATAGTTCGAGCATAAATTAACAAAAAAAAGAGGCAAAACGGGAATATACGGTACAAAATTGTCTATAATATCACGAAATTGAAATCAAAAGTTACCAGAGGAATTTGAGTATCAAAAAATTCAAGCATCAGAGCATAAGAGCATAATTGGAAGAGGAATTTGAGCATTAGAAGTATAACAGAGTAGAGGAATTTGATAAATTGCGTCGTCGATCTCGTCTTCTTCTCCATTGTCGAGCAAGTGCGGTTTTACTTTCATTTGCTTTTTTGGTATAGACTGATGCGTTGAGGAATTAGGGTTACTCATCTCTACTATTAATAATGAGAATTCCATAAATAGAATCAAACCGTGTCTTTTTGAATTTTTCAAAATATCCTATACATCTTCATAAACAAAGAAATATTGATGATAATTGGTTGTTGGTCAGGCTGCAAATTGTTAGCCAAAATTATTTGAACTGCCTCTCGCTTTGCATGTCATCTCTTCATAAGCCATATTATTAAACTTTAATGGCAACATCTCATCTCAATTAGGTGATATTGGAACTACTTTCTTTTTCATCCCTTAGCTTGTATAGAACAACTATTAATATATTTTAAACGATGTGGGACTAATTAAAAATTTTGAATGTGTTTATTGTTGCTCTCATTGTCCACTTAAAGTACAATATCTACATAACAAAATTGGTCGTATTTAACGGAAAAGATAAAAGAACTATGGAGATTTAATCTTTACAAAGACATCTGATGACTGTGTGTCATCAACCAAGGTCTACAGTTAACTTTGACTAACACTGTTAAACTTTCTGCTTGCTTCCCGTCTCCTTCAACTGTTTGCTCCAGGTTACAGCATTTAATCCCCGTCTCTTCAAGTTTCCTTCTTCCCAAGATTGCCCTATTTTTTCGTTCTTATCTCACCACTTCATTCCTTCTCCTCAAAATTAAATGTTTTATACTCCAATTTTGTGCTTACATTTAGGGAACGACGATGACTACTCTATATTTCAAATCCAAATCCATAGGTAATTTTTTAATGATGTTAATTAGATTTTCCTTCCAATTCATCTTCAATTTCAAATTCATAGTGTTTTTTTCTCAAGTCTCCTCAAATCGATCGGTGCGGTATATAATTTTTTTTCTTCCCCTAAATTAGAATCATTTCCATGTTCAATTAAGATTCCTGACTAAATTCTTATGCTAGACGTGATGCTCGATATGGTGCCTTAAAATAGAAATCTATGCCTAAATTTGCTTTTTTTGCGGAATTTAACCACCAATATGCTCTACAGATAGTCATGTCAACAAAAATGCGATCTATGATCAGCTTATGGCTGATGATTTCATGTCCATGGGAATTATACTTTCCAGTGATGGTGATCGTTATTTCTATTCATAGGATCGTATTAGCCTACTTTGGGATGCTCTATTTGCTGATGGTTTTTGATCGATTGAGTTGAATTTCTAAATTTTGCAGTTATAACATTATTGGATACTGGCCTGAACTGACAAAAGAAATCATGGATTTCAATTCATAGACATCCTATCTTTGTCATTATTCATTTATTCACTTGCTATCATTTCCTATTCATATTGGTTTTTCATTTTTATTCTCTTTACCCACACATGTATGTACATAAACTTTTTGAGTATTAAAATCCAGTTTTTCTCTTAGAGTAGAAGTTCATGCACATAAGTTGTCCATTGTGTATCTAGCAATTTCAGTAATCCATTTTTGTGACCGGATTACTAAACTTTAACCTGAATTATTGTAGCACTAAAGTTGAGCCTAATATTCTTTATAATCCCAAGTGTTTTTGCCATTCTTTAAGATTTTATTGCTGATTTTAAGTAGTAATGAATTAAGACCATGTATATTATTGACTACATCACATTAATTTGTGAAGCTAACTTTTATAATGTATTATTTCTTATTTTAAGTCTATGCGAATTTTGTGTTAAATAACGATTGTTTTTCTTGATTTAATGATTATAGGGCATTATTACCAAAAGTCTATAGCGTAGAAACATGGTGATGGAAAATATTTGCTGGAGAATTTTGAATTTGCTGAGGAATAAGATGCATGAAACATCATGTTGACACAATCATGCTTCCGAGGTATCATTTCATATTAATAGCTAACAAAGCCAATAAAAATATATTAGGGTTCTTTTTCCTTACTATTTGGTAATACAAATCTAATTGGATTACCAAGTTGATGCATTAGCTTAAAACACATATAAAATCTAATGATTATTGAAAGTGAGATGCAGTTTTCACAACTGAAATTCAAACCGAGGGAGTACATATTACCTTTTCCTATACATAACGTGAATCAGTGTTTAATAACTACCACTGTCATTCGTTCACTTCTTATAAGATGGTCATTGAATTAAAATAAACCGCTTACTTTTATTTCCCTTTCAGCAAAAGTTAACTCATGCAAGTGTCATTTTCACTAAGTCAGTTAATAGCTCAATGTCATTATCAATGGTACTTTACTTGCACCACCATAAGAAAAGTTCTATGTTTCCTGATTGGGATTGACAATTTACTACACACACAGCTGTATAAATTCATAGATAAATTAAAGCAAGCATGCAACTGTGTACACTTTTCCTATTCATTTTGCATGGTTTTATAATACTTTTTAATTAGCATATAATATTAGATTTTGCATATACATTGAAACTAATCTGATGCTTGATCTGTATGTAGGTGACTCATGAGAGAACAAAAGTTAGATGAGATGGTACTTTTTAGTCCATGGTATATTCTTTAGATCAAACCAAAACTAAAACTATGGGATTTGAATGCACATGCATAGCAAAGGGAGAAGGTTATTCATTACTAATATTAAATGTTGATTGTATAATCGATGTTTTTATATTATATGTGACCTCTACTGATTATATAAAGGTGATAGAATTTCTTCTTGTTATTGTTATTATTATATATCTCTTACTGTTACCCTAGTTTATTTTCACCTCAAAAGACGGGACGCTTCTAAGATTATTGGTGGAGATAAAATATACCTATTACTACTTCAGATTTCATTTATTGTGATGTATGTATGCATATAAAATAGGCACACGTGCATTTAGATTCATAAATAAGATTACTATTACCCTTTAAGATGATTAATCTAAATAAAAAAAACTTTACTGTAATAAAACTAAATTTGAGTCCACACAACACATAACGTCATGGTCTTTAGAAAAAAAAGTTAGTACACGTGCCATCGGCACGGGCTTCATACTAGTTAGGATAAAAAATATAGATGGGCTGAACAGACTGAACGTTAATGGGCTGTGCTGATTTAAAATATACGTCTACTTATGTTAGTTAAAAAGTTATTTAATTAAAATGGATGGCTAAATTTTGTTACATATATTGTTTACACTGAATCTTAACTCTTTTATTTGCAATGTTTAATGTTACTTTTTCGTTAAAAATACAAAAATCCGACATCAGGATCGAAACCGAAACAAAACCGAAACTTACAGAATTGACCGAAACCAAGAAAATTTCAAATGATCGAAACCGATTACTCGAACCTTGGTTCATGCTGCAACCATTTTTTTTTTTCAAAATACTGCTAAAAATAAAATTGTGCTATTTGGGAAATAGGCAAAGGAAAACATGCGTCATAAACATTAGTTTGCTCCGAGGACTTTGGACAAGTGAAAACTCACAAATACCACTAGTTGCGCACACAGACACACACTATCCCATACAAATGAAAGGAAACCGTTTTAACATGTACCTTGGCAATTTGAACAATGATGGTCTTGTCTGGGTTCTTAAGATCAACTTTATGAGGCTCAGGAACAGATTTCGCGATTGCATCAATTATTTTCATTCTCTCAACGCCAGTATTTGCACGAGCTTCATACAATACCGCAAACTGCAAAAATACACAACCTGTCAACCTACATCATGTTGGAAAAAGTTCATATACAGTTGTGCAGTTACTATAAAGAACTTAAACAAAGTTGAACTGTTACTGATCTCCTTTTGCTTTTTTTTTAAGGTGTGTCACTATTTGATTTAAACATGTGAACAGTTTCTTAAATGATGTAAGAATGATACATCTGAATTTAATGTCTTGTAATAAATCTCTTTTTCCTTTTACCAAGCCCTTTTCAAGATTATAATAGTTTAGAAAGTAGTTCCATGCTCTGTCAATTCACTTTTTCTTAATTTATTTTTGGGAGAAGAAGAAAAGCTCTCTGATGAATTCCAACTAATAAGTTCTATAAATGATAATTTACTTGGAAAAACTGCAGAAATTCAAGTCTAAAAACGATATGGAAAAAGAATAAAGGACTACTTTCTGTGGAGTAGGAGATTCAATAGGAAAATAATGCTCCATGAGAGGCTTAATAGCTTTCGAGAGTTCCACCTCCGATGCATAGCATGTAACTTCAACAGGAACAACTCTCAATATAAACCTATTAGCATCAAAAATCAAATCAAATCTACTAATTTTATCATTACCCGAATATTGAAAATTAGAGATAAAATATTATTGAACCTTGACATATGTTTTCGGGTGGAAGCAGCAGAAGTCATCATGTGTTGCGCTATGCTCACTGGCCCTGGATCTCCCAGGTTTTTATGCATTTGAATGAAGATGCAACCATTGCAACCTGAATCGAGACTCACAAAATGTCTCTTTTATACAATAAGGAAAGATGTGTTAAACATGTCAAAAAATACATATATTTATAGCTTTAGCATGGACGTAAAATAATTTTTCCTGTCTTTAAAACAATAAGTTTAAAATCTACTTTACCAGATATGATTTAGACTAATGTATGTTTTTAAATATTGTTCTTATATGATGGTTACTGCATGTGTAAGTGTAACCTTATGACAGCATATATATTATTTTGGGTTTCTTTGGCATTCAGATATACAACACGGGCTTGAGATTTCCGAGCCATTTGTTGGGTTTATGCATCAAATCCATACAAGAGTGAACCAGTTAGATCACTTCATGAGCAATTGAGTCAAATGATATAATAGTATATGTACTTAAGAGTCCATTTGCAACTACTTATTTAAAACCTTCTTAAAAGAAGATTTGAATAGTGATGGGTAAAAGTGTTTGGATATAATTTGTTTTTTATATTACAATAAGTTAATTTTGGTGCTTGAGTGCTATGACTTATAAGTAATGAACTTACATTGAATTACATAATTGTGCATATCCGTGTAAAAGCGCGATATACAATATAAAGTGTCATTTTGCGTGTATTTGAAACAAGGCTATTTTAGCATCTTACGTGGTCAAATTTAATGAAAGTCTGTCACGATTTATAAGCAACAAATGATCATTTCCCCAATATCAAAACTACTTATGTTATCTCTTTATAAAGAGTTCACAAACACTCACTCAACTAAGCTACTATAAGTAATGCTACCGGCAAATTTTCCGCAATTCCACAGTTTCAAAATTGACTCAAACCAATGATGAAATGTTTGCAATGTGACAAAATATCGGCAATAAAAAACGATGACGGCCAATTGAAATCGCATCCAAATCGAGTTATTGAGACGAAGATGTCGCAGTTTGAGATGAATCTTCCATTTTTTCTAACTGAGCTCACCATCGAGAAGACTATTGAATTTTCAAAAACCCAAACAATGGAGTATGCTAGGATGTTCAACATTATGATAGAAGATGAATGGTTCGGACTGCGGATGATTCCGACTTAGAACGAAAGTGGTATGGATCAACTATCTCCTTTCTTTTTAAACCCTTCTTATCGATCAACCCCTGTGGGAATAATCTTAGAAAAGCCTATGAAATATTTAGGAAGCAAGGCAACAAAGTTTGTCGTGATATTCTACATAATGATGGAAGATGAATGATTTGAACCGTGGATGATTCCTACTTGGAACGAATGAGTTATGGAACAATCAACTATTTTCTTCATAGACCATTATTATCGATCAACACTCATCGACTAAAACACCACCACGAAAGAGTATCTCTAATACATGACAAATGAAATAGTAAAGAGCGCTAAACTGTTATACATGATTATAAAAGATGAATAATTCAAAACAGCAAATGATTCTGACTAAGAACAAATGATTTATGGATCGATCGTCATTTATCTTCATAATTTGTTCCGATTGATCACAACCGATCTGTAAGTACTGATCCATGAGAATAGACTATCTATTCATGGTCTGAAAGTCATTTTAACCTATTTTTTCTTTGATTTTCACTCAATCCAGAGATTTGAGGATCGATCGATATTGATCGTAGCATGAGCTCCGATGTACTTTTAGCCCAAATTCACTCTGAAAATGTGCAATTTGACCTAATTTCGAGATGGATTAAAAAGAAAGGATATGTTACAAATATTTCACTTTCCAGAAGTCAAATTCATCCCATATAAATATAAGCATTGATCCAAAACAAGATAAGATGATTCCATAACACCAAAACTTTGTTGAAATGCTGAATTTCCACCAAACTCTGCCAAACTCATCTGATTTGAGTTAAATTTGAATAGATCTTTGTAGTTGTAATAGAACCTCAATAAAAAAGAACAAAGTAGATTGAATTCAAATATTTGCCGAGGCACTACAAGAAATTTAGTGTTTCCTTATTTTTGTATTCATACATTTGTAACATAATTTTCATAAGAAGTGTTGACTGTTTATGACATTAACATATTGACTTTTTACCTTGTTTCAGATCAATAATTCACTACAAACCTAATTAACTTCTGATTAATCTCTTTTGTCCAAAGATAGAATTTTCAATACACCTAAAAGAACACAAGTTCAAACTCACATCCAGTGACTTGAGTTCTTCTGAAAACAAATTTTTGCAAACTTCGCCGTTTTTTGAACAACATTTTGACGCTTTCACTGAGATGGCAATTCAAACTTAATCTGTAGAAAATCAAAAATGAAGGTACCTGCAGAAAAACTAACTACTATGTAAGCTATGGTTGGAGCAAACCCATTTCAGCATAGGACAACCAGGCGGCTTCCTTGGTTTGAGTCAACCTTCAAACTTTTGTGATAAGAGATGAAATTGAAGAAATGATAACGAACATACAAGCAATGCTCTTACCACAATAGGAAGAGATGTTGAATAGCTTTTTCCAGCATATATACCAACAACAAAGGATGACTACAATTACTGTAAACCAAGGCTAAAGGAGACCAGAAACAGAAAAAAATGGACAAGAAACCCACAGAAATGAAACAGAACCTTCAACACAACGCGACCTCTAGGTTAGCACATCGATTGGTACTGATCCATCCAGACAACCATAAATGGTTAAGACGCAGCTTGGTCGAAGGAGAGTACAACACAAGCAGGGACGTAACCAGGAATTTATTTTGCGGTGGGCGAATAATGGAAAAAAATTAAATAATAAAAAAACTGAACTGTTTTGATATAATTAATTCCATCGCATTCATAATAATCAAAATAATTAAGTTCGATTGATTCCATTAACGTAGAGAATTTTCACAAAAATCCTTAAACACAAAAAAAACATAAATTACTAAATATCCTACTTAAGTCGTGCTCTACGAGACTACGAACTTCACGAAAATCAAATTCATCTATAATCGTCTCAACATCAATGTTTTAAGCAATTTCACTTTCAATGTATATTATCGTGTGATTTCCAAGCAGACTGTCGCACATCTTATTGCGTAATGGTGTTTTGATTAACTTGATATTGAGCAAGCAGACTCTACTCGAATTGAGCAACAACAACAGCGATTTGGTACAACAACAAGACCTAATATCGAGCAACTTGATTCAGACAGCGAAATACTACCAAAAGCCTCCTTTCACGCCCTTATCAGATCGTCAAAGCCGAGAGCACTACGTCTACCAAAATAGCAAAATTTGTAGATCGATTCCATAATAGTAAAATTTCTTGGGCTGAAAGCAGATAAAAGCGACTGATAATAAGAACGACACTTTATCGGTGACGGTGGTCGTGGAGGAGGAATTGTTGAAGCCTGAAGCCGGATGGGGATGAGAGAAGAATAGAAGACGTGTCCTCTCTCTCTTTCTTCTTCTTCTTCTTCTTTTTTTTTTGTTTTTGTGGGGTGGGCAGCCGCCCACCCCAAACTCCAAATAGTTCCGTCCTTGAACACAAGTATGACTTGAAAGCTAGGAACCAGAATTTAAATTCATATCTGGGATTGCATGAGGATGGATCAAGAGGTCCTCATATGATCGATCCAAGAGACGGGGGAGAAGCACAGTGAACCCTACAACTAAAGATGTGTCAAAACCTAAAAATTTCAACTGGTTTAAGAAGATCGGGTAGCTGAAATGGTAATATGAGCACTTCGTGGAGAAGACATAGATCGAAGTTTGGAGGATGTAAATCAAAACTCATTCATCTCAAACATTCAATACGCTATAAACCCGTCTAATTTCAAACTATTCGGTTGGAGTCATATAATCGGAGGACTGATCTTACAGTATCTTGATGAGATAAGTGCAACATATGGGAGTATTGGGGATTATGGAGAAAGTGATGGACCATTTCTTTCCATTGTATTTAACTGATTTGACAGCCAAGTCATTTCACCAATTTGATAATTAGTCTATTAGTACATGAATCGAGTTGGTTGATAAACTCATGCACCAACTCGGAGTTCTATAGTTCGAACAAGGATTGTGATGTCAATATCTAATGTAAAGCACGAGATAAAGAATCATTGTGAATTTTCTTGATCAGGTTTAATGTGCATCCGCTTTTGTCCATAAACCCGATATGCATATAGTTATGACGATTGTTGTAATAGATAATCAAACAAGGTTTGAAAGGGTATTGACAAGGGATTAACCAACAGATCTAGGGGGTTCTATTATAAGCTGTCGAATACATGCGTTTGGAAGATGTCAACACTGAGAGAGGTGAAGTTAATGTAGTTGAGAGTGAAGGATCATCTAAGAAGGACGTTGGAAAAGACAAAGAAAAGAGAGAGAATGATGGTTTTTGAGCTAAAAAAGTTTGGGGATGTCGAAGTTTTCTTTCTACACTAACTTGTTTGAAACCGCAAAAAGGATCTATTTGGCAACCAAAGAACAAGTCCAGTACAAGAAACCACCGAAAAGAAAGCTCACGAACAGGAAAGGAAAACTGAGATAGTTTACATATTCCATGAACCGGATGGACACAAGACGAATAATACAAGCACTTGAGAGATCTAATATAGAAACAAGTTCGAAGCAACCGATTACAACAATGTAAGAAATCTGACAATTAGTGTGGTGGCACAGATACGAGCGATCCTAGCTGCAATGTCATCAACATGTAATAGTAACCTTGTGAACTGGAAGAACGAATGTAAGGTTTGCATTTATGTTTTGCTTTTGTTTTGAAATAAAGTACAAAAAGCTACACCCAATCTACTTACACATGCATGTGATCTCGACCGTTCTTACATATGCTCTGAGTATAGACCACATGGCGGCTCTTGATCAAACTATTAGTTTAGACTTCGCTTGATGTGATTTGATTTTGATGTAACAAGGTTGCGTACACAATTTAATGGTTGATGTGATATTATGGTTTTCGATTTATCAAATGAACTCCATGAGACATGAAATGTGATATGAATTTGACTTTGACATTGTTATGAAATATTGATTGAATTGGATTATTCTCTTTATTTCATACACAAACTAATACATTAAGGTTCCCCCAACTGAAGTGACGGGGAGATGAATCTTAAAATACAAGTCACGTCATTGGAGAATGAGTGGATGTATTTTATACGATAGCAAGTCCCGCCATCGTAGAGCAAGCAAATTGAGTCGCCTTAAATGTCAAGTCCCCTCAATGAAGAGTGAGTGGATAGACTCCACGTTAATTTACTATTATCTTATGTGAAGAGAGTAAAACTTAACTTCAAGGTATGAACACCTTTTGAGTTGATATGATTTGATTATTAAATAATTGAAATGTATTAATGCTTTGATTTGGTTGGACTTACAATGGGACGTTGGAAGATACCATACGATTCATAAGTCATGCCCCAACTGAAGACAATACCTTGATCACAATCTTACTAGATATGTTGTAATTTGGTTGGACTTGCTTGTGATGGGATGTTGGGAGATATCAACTGATTTGCGAGTCATGCTCCAATTGGGCAAAACCATAATAACACTACACACTAACACATGATTCATTAATATGGATCCCAAAGGAACATGGGATGATGATGATTAATGACTAACATTTAGGCAATGATCTGACTCTTTGACCTTGATGGATCCAGAGTGACTTTCGATTGATTTACATATTAAACCGATGGAACTGGATACTTCACAATTATTGACTTCATGGATAACCAAGAGCAACCAATGGAACTGGTTAGCGCACTGATTTGATGAATGACTTGAAAGCCCTACTGACAATTTGCAGTGTCAATACATGTTCTTGATCAAAACACGTTTTGTATTCATAAAAACATACTTTGTTTAACAGCATTATGTCAAATGTTCCATATTCTCAAAATTGACTCAAATCAATGACAGAATATCTGCAATCGATATTGATGAACACCGATCGAAACTTTATCCAAATCCGAGGTACTCTGACGAAGATATCGCAGTTAATGATAGTTTCTTTGTTTTTTCCAGTCGGCTGCCATGAATAAGCCTATCAAATATTCATGAAACTGAGCAATGAAGTGTACGGGGATATACTAAATATCAAAGATGAATGGTTCAAGCCAAGAGTGGTTCTAACTAAAAACGAAAGAGTTATCGATCAATCATCCTTATTCTCTCTAAATTAATTTTATCTATCAACTCATAACAATAGAAATGTCACTATGGATAAGTCTATGAAATATTCAAAAAACAAAAAAATAAAGTTTGTTGTGATGTTTTACATAATGATGGAGATGAATGGTTCAAACTCCATGTGATTCCAACTTACAATAAAAAAGTTCAGGATCGTCTTTTTTGTCCCTAAACCATTTTTACCAATCAACTCCTATCGATATGAATGCCACCTTGCCACCATGGACGTGTACCTCAAATACTCAACAAATGAAGTAACAGAGAGTGCCCGAGTGTGTTACATGATGGTACAAGGTGAATGGTTCAAACCGTAGGTGATTCCAACTACGAACGAATGGATTATGGATCGACCATGCTTTTCCTCTGTAATATGTTCTGATGGATCATTTACCGTCAATAAGTACCAACTGATGGGTATCAATCAATCACTGTCGATTGATAGGTACGGCCCATAAGAACAGACTACCAATCCATGAACTAAAATGGTCGTTTTTAAATTATTTTCACTTCACTTGATTCGAAGACTTGGTGATTGATCGGTACTGATCTATGCCCATGTAGCACGCATCCGAATGCATTTTGGGTTAGATTCACAATGAAAAACGTGCAATTTGGCCTAATTCATGATGGGCCAAACAAAAAGATATTTTCGAAATATTCCACTTTCCAACATTTAAAATCCATCCAACATAAATACAAGCATCGATCCAAAACAAGATGCTACTTGTAATTTTGTTTTAGATCAATAATGACATTGAATTTTCAATACATCTGTAACCTGATTTCATGTGGTATGATATTGAATGTTTATGAGATTGACATTTCATTTTTTTATCTTGTTTACATAAATAATCAATTACGGACTTGATTAAATTCTCATCGATTTCCATTGTCCAAAGATAGAATTTTGGTGCATCCATAAGAACACAAGTCGAAACTCTATATCCAGTGACTTGGTTTTTTTTTAGAAACAAATTATTGGACGTCGGACCTTTTTTGGACTAACGAGTAATTTTCACTACTTGTAAGTAGTTGCCAAACATGTTTTTGGTACATCACCACATCGAGCACATGGATGATAAGTGTTTTGTCTATCTTAATTCAATTATACCCAGGCAGAGGTGATTGTTAAATTCATGATAAAATAGCTGGAAGCAGCCTAAGGTTGATATTGTAAAAGGAGACACGGGATTTATTTTTATTTTTTATTTTTTTGGTCAGAATTCACGATTAGATGGAGTTAACCAAATTAATATACATACATATTTAGGTTTGCACAGAACTGCTATTTGAAGCACATCAAGAACAAATGATTATGTCACACAACTCAAGTTTAAGTGTGGCCAAATAATGCATGCCCCATGTTTACCTTGATATCCACCATTCATTTTACTAATTGATTAAAATAATTTATATAATTAAACTTAATTGTTTGGATCTGATATGATAGGTACATGGGGATACAAAAATTTGGGCATAGGAGATCTGTACTTGTCAATTTAGCCTTAAAAGAACTGAATACGAATGATAAATACCTTTTTCCTGTCTCCCATTTCTTTAAGTTCTTCTTCTATCAGCTCATCCATGGACTTTTCTTTAACATCTTTTTGCTCGGATTTGGTTTGTACCTCTATACACTGTTTTTTTGCTGGCTGGGACTCTTCTTCAGTGGCTTCACTGCAATCTTCGTTTACTGGAATATTCTGAGTTCCTTCATCCTTTTTATCAGCTTCAACTGGAATATTTTCTCTTCCTTCGTCCTTTCTAACAGCTTCAACAACATTTTTAGGAGCAGGCACTTCTTCGTCATCGGAAGAATCAGAATCTTTAAACTTTATTACCTTATTTAAAGGTTTAACAGGAACAGCTTTCTGTGTCAGACCAGTATTCTTGCCTTCCACAAGTTGTTCGTAAAACTGCATTAGGGATAAAAGAACAATAATTTTCAATCAAAAAACTTTTGTATTCCAATAAAATTGATAAATTAACACGAACTAGATTGATTATATGACCAAAAACCATCAGAGGGATTTATTTCCGATTTCAGACCTAACAGGCTGCAATTACAGAAAAACTGTGTGCGTCTTTGAAAAGTTAATTATATTTGAGCTGGTACATTCAGTTTGACCGCTTGATATTAATGTCCAGATCAATTTTATCTTGATAAACCTTTTTGCTTATTCAATCTCAATTCTTGTTCAATGAAATTTGAAAAGGGATTGATTTTTCATTAAAATATGGTTCATATTGCAGTATTTCTCCTGAAACTGACAAGAATAGATATCTTTCACTGTGGCCTTTAGTTGGAACATTTTGGGTGCAAGGATAAATATTATCCTCCAAAATAAGCGCTGTTCAGTTGATGTTATGGTTAATAAATTTGTGCATTATATCAAATTTTAGACAGACCTTAAAGAAGGAAAAACTAAATGCAAAGCAGGTGTTTCTGGTCAGAGATCAATTTACAGACACGAGAAGAGGAATGTCCATCTGTAGTAGATGCCACTTCTAAAGTTGTCTCTTTCAGAAACAACATACCTCAAAAGGAGGCATGGAATTCGCTGCTGAAGCTCAAATTTAAACTAGAGCAGTCATTTCATTTGATAGTTGTTTGGATAAATCAGTGAAGAAGATTATTGATGATCCTTGATGTGGATAACACTTCTACCTATCTGTTGCCTGCTAGACTTCTAGAAGTTTTCATCTTGGTTTTAATATCTGTTTGTTATTTTATATTCATTTTTTGTTCGACAGTCAACTTCTGTATTTAAAATCTGTGCATGCAATTTGTAAGATATATTGATCAAAATCAAATAAGCAACATATTAATACAGAGTATGACACAACAAATAATAGTAAGCCTACTTTTTATTGATTTGATTGTAGTTCATCATCTACCTATAGCAGAGGCTAACAAAGTTTTGAAGCCATGATTGAAGACTACTACAAAGTTCAAAGGAAGACAAAGAGCTTGAATAACAATACAATTTTATAATAGTCTTACGTTAATCAATTAAATAGTTATAAATACTTTGCTATATATAGTAATTATTCATCTAACTATTTTGTTTTAAGTACATATATCACCTATAACTAAATTTATTAGTTATTTACCATCAAAGTTCATATCACAATTAGCCTTCCAAAGACCTTGATGATTTAATTGGCGACAAAGAAGATAATAATCCATAATATATTGTGTGATGATTAATAAACCTTCTCGTTTAAATGATATCCAATCTGAGTTATTTGCAAAAAAATGTGCAAATATTCATGCACAAGGAACCCGGTAAAATTTTGTTGTCATTCTCCAATGAACTTCAGGATCATACCAAAGTTGATGGCTTCATGACTAGCACTACAACTATTCAGCGATAAGGTTGTGCATAAGGTTGCACGTCTAAGCTATTGGTATTAGGTTAATAGATAACTAGTACTATAATTATATGTAATAAGGGAAATTGGTTTCCAATTGAGATACATTATTCAAATCCTACAGATAATTCAGTCGGAAAATCTGTACTTAGGTTTGATATTAAAATTAAACCATGACCATTTTTTGCTGCTTATTTGTATATTGCATATTTATAACTTCATATTTTGTTTGGAAAAAAAATATAAATTTCATATAAACTGCAAATTTTAATATCAATTTCAATATTTAGCACCAAATTATAACTCTGTTGTTAATTGTCTTTTGAAATATATATTATTACACACAAGAACCAAACATGAATTTCCCATTAATACCGCGCTTTATAAAATAATTCAAAGAGCAGGTTATGTTTTGTACAAAAGAGCAGTGTAGTAAAAGGAAAATAATGTTTAATTTTAAAATAATTGTAAGTAATTCCTGTAAGTAATTCCCTCCCTCCCTCTGTGTGTGGGCTAATCACCTTAGAAACAATATTTGGTGATAGGAACTTGCAATTTTTCATTTTTATTAGACCTTTTAAAGGCAGCTAAGCTAGTTCTTATTCAGAAGAATTCAACTTTATTGTTCATGTTAGTTTCCATTATGTTGTTATCCCACGTTCGGTCATCATATGTAAATTTTGAAACTTACAGTCTGATGCTTTATATACAAAATTATATACCATGTGTTAAATACTTTCAAATTGATTTTTATTCTTTTTTATTTTTTTAAATATTTTGATAAATTGAGTTTATGTAAAAAAAAATTACCAAAACTAAATATATTCTTGCTATTGTTAAAAGGAATATTGAATTTATTTACAATACTGTCTAATTTATATGCAAAACATAAAAATATTGAATTTGAATAACATATGCAACACAAGGGGAAAAACTTTAGGACATACTATTTAATGATCAAAAAAAATTCCATCATTTTTCTTTATAATTTAAAATTGATTATATTCACAAAAATTAACTAAAAATATTTCTACATTCAACGTATTCCTAATAAAGCATAAGGAGGCAGGAAATATTGGATTTATTTACAAATCACAGAATTTAATTGTATAATATGTGTAAGGAATTTATTTGCAAAATAGTTGGATTTACGGGCAAAACATATGTTTCTTTTATAAAAAAAAACATTCTCCACGATCAAAGAAGACTTGGACGAACAAAAGTTTTCCTCGGTTTACTACTACAGCAAGAAAAACATCACTATCAATTGGCTTGATAATACTTATTGGTCAGAATAATGTTTTCCTCCAGCCCTTTTAGCTAAGAAAAATTTGTCACTGCAATGGCAGTAGGACACTAAGACTAACAACAACTGAAACTAATCCAGGCGATAAAGATTTTATTTGTATGCATTGAAGTAGGTTGAGAAACTATTGCGTACTTCTACTGCATCTGCTTTATTAGTTGCCTCACCAAAATGTGGAAAATATCCTAACAAGTACAAAACAAATAACTACAATTATCTCCACGAAAATTAATGTCTTATTATGATATGAACAACCAAATTCATTCAACATGTTTTTTTGTGACTTTATCTTAACTGAACAAAAGCTTCATGTGAGTTTGACATAATTTGTTCTTCCATCAAATTGTTTCAGAATTCAATGGTCATAAGCAACATTCGAGAATTCAGTTTCGGTCTTGATCATTTGAAATTTTGATAATTTGATTACTTTGAAAGTTTCGATTTTGAATTTTGATTTGATTCAAATTTAAATTAAGCCCTAGTCTGAATCAGTATATATTAAGTTAAATTAAAACTAAACTAATCCACTTCACACTTCAAACCCTAACTTAAAAGAAACCTGTCTCTCTATTAATATAATTATATAATTATTGTTAACTCAGCCCTGAACACCTCAAACCCTAATTATCTCAGGTACAACCCACTTCTTTGCCTCACTCCTCTTTTTCCAGGTCTCCAACCTTAGATTTCAGCATTACCAAATGCAATTCACGATAGAATCAACAAATAAACCATTTTTTAAAAATGTTCATTAGTGCTCAATTTAGGGAAAACTGTTTAAATGTGATGTTGGACTCTAGGTGGAATAGTTCAAATGCAAGAAAGAGTCTCAAATTTGGAATACATAAGTTTGAGATAAGTTTAAACTTGGTCTTGTTGCTTTTAAATTGCTTGAATTTTGATTCTTTTACTCTAGTCACATTTGTTGCTTTTAAATTGCTTGAATTTTGATTCTTTTACTCTAGTCACATGACCAAAAGCAAATATATATATAAATATACATACACACATACATACATACATATATATATATATATATATATATCTAAGGTTTTTTCTTCATTTTTAAATGTCTTCTTCTATCGGGATGGATTTTTAGCTTCATCTCGTCCCAACGATGATAGGACAATCGAGATGGTGATAATCGGAATCTCGGGGTTTTTATTGAAACCTCTTACCATGATATTAAGCATGGAATAACATTTAACAGATGGTTAAAAAAACATCTATTCAAGTCAAGTGAAACTTAAGAACGTATATTTCTAACCGCATGGATAATGTGCCCGTATCACCCATATGCAAGGAAAAAAACCTTAAAGGTAGATACAACTTGAATCGATGTTAACACTACAACTAATACTGTGAAAGACTGTGCAAGTATAAAAACTGAAGTCCATCACTATGCAAGGTCTTCGTGTTTGTAAGTTGAAACCTTATAAACCCAATCATGGTAAAAGAAAGTAAAGAGGAAGACAATACACACCCACGATTCTAAAGCTAATTTTTAGGGTAAATTTTAGATTCTTCGTATTACCTTGTTTTCTTCTAAATACACTCTTTAATTTTCATATTGGTACATAATGTCAGGTAAATTTAAGTTGCATGTCTATATAACAAATTTATAGTGCCTTTTTTTTATTAAGGAGGATTTAATAAAGCTTGTTTGTTTTTTAGTCAGTCTTCTGATTAAAATCACTTATTTAAATAAAAAATATGCAACATTATTTTCTTGCTAATTCTTATTTATGAACGTTGAATGACAATTTATCCCTTTTATACCCTTCAGTAAAATCTAGAAATTTCAAAATCCTTTACATTTTTAAAGGTTATGCTTTAGAGACTTCCAAATTTGAAAATTCAGAACATTTTAAATTCAAATTTTTGAAATCAAACATTTAAAAACTGTTTTTTATCAAAAAATTCCAAAAAAATATATTAATTTTTTTTAAAATTCATTACTTTTAAAACTTGTATTTTGAACATTAGAAAATTCATTATTCGTAATTTTGAAAAATTAGACATTCAAACTAATATTGTTTAAATTATTTTCGATATTCAAGTTTATCTTAATTCAAACTTTTTGTGATTCAAAATATTAATATATTTTAAGTTTTCAAATTTCTCCTTTTAGGAATCATTATTTTAAAGAAGAATTAATATAGAGGTGTACTATTATCATAGGACGTATTTTTTAATTCTAATCAGAAGTTTTAAAATGCAAACACTTGATTATTCAGAATTCTACATTTAACAATCAATATTCTAATCATGCTAGCCTACGCACGACATTATGAAGTATCGAATTAATGCATAAGCATAAGATGTTATTTCACTTCTAAGGAGTTTCAATTATTTGTCATGTTGTATTTTTTTATTAGAAATAATTTGTCTTATTAGTAACTAAATGAAGTTGCTAGAATCATGTAATCCAATATAATATAGTATTCAAGTAATGATAAGTAAGCAACGTCTAATGAAATATTATCATTCTCTCTATGTTTTTGCTCTATCTTGAATCTAAATTTAATTCTCCTCTTATCTTCTCCTAAACTTCTTTATCACTGACACTTGGTGATTTCACTCCGGTTTTCACCTCCTTCATCTATATTCTCTTCTCATCTTCATCTTTTAGCTCTTCCTCTACTTTTCTTCAGAAAAAATCTCATCTCTAGTCGTGGATGAAATCTCAACTCTACAAAAACTTCTCGACTTCGGCAACCAACAAGTTTCTCTTTTTGTTCATCCAAGTCGACGCGCTCCAAATTCACAACTCCATGAGTCTCATCTCCTATTCATTATTCAGGCTCTCCACCAAACCACTTCCATCTCACCATCAATGTCAAAATCCTTCACTAACACTCCAATCACAACCACACAACTCACTGATTCAAAACCACACAAGCTACTACCATCTACACAAATCATTCAACCACTACCGCTTATTCTTACTCCCGTCACTAAACCATCCATAAACAAATATTTCTACCTGAAATATTTCTTCGAAAGATACATTTACAACACACACAACGACCCATCTAACACTGTTAATATCACCACCAATCCATATTTCAACCTCCATATCTATTAAAGATGTTTTCATAGGTGAAGTTAATGCTAACTCTAATGAGAATGATTTGATTCTTAACAACTTATCCAAGTATGATGATATTTATTTTAGTTATGGCACCGCTAAGGATCCATACTCTAGCATGCTTAAGAAGCTCATTTTATTATTTATGCATTGTTTCAATCCAACTATGAACTGGGAATAAAGTCATTACATACCATTTTTGGTGGATTTAGTGGAATGTGTAAAAATATTAAGTGAAAATAAAATTTTCATCTTCGATCCCGATGGAACGTTCAATGTAGCGAGCATTTTCGACCTCGAGGACACGGTAGAAAGGGTGGTAATGATACAGCTAGCCTATGCACACAACATTATAAAGCATCAAATTAATGTGTAAGCATAGGATGTTATTCACTTCTTGAAAGTTCAATTATTTGTCATGTAGCCTTTTATTAAAGTAATGTATCTTATTAGTAACTAAATGAAGGTGCTAGAATCATGAAGTTTCGATTATTTGTCATGTAGTCTTTTATTAAAAGTAATTTGTTTTAGAGCGATGCTAAATGCACCATATTACAGTAGTTAAAATTTTCAGTTTCATTTGACGGTATGCTGCCAAATGAAATTTAGTAATTTAGTCAAAAAAAAGAAAAAAAAATTACTTCATTCGGGAGTATGACGCGGGTACTTCACAACCAGTCAGCGATATACCTCCGAATGAATTTTCTGGGTAAAATATGCTACCTAATGCGGTTCATTTAGCACCACTCTTGTTTAGTAACTAAATGAAGATCCTAGAATCATGTATAATATGGTACTAAACTAATGATATGTATGCAATGTTTAATGAAATGTAATCATTCTCTATATTTTCTTCCTCTCTATCTTGAATCTCAAGCTCATTCTCCTCTTATCTCCTCTTTAAGTTTTTTATCCTTTAACACATTCAGAATTCAGTAATCAAAGTTCAAAATTTAGCATTTTGAAGTGGCCTTGGTAATATAGAGAGGAATTTCTCGCTAGCAAAACATAAGCAAACTCTAACTATTATGATTCTTTTTTAGTTAGAAACTTTTATAACAATAATAAAAGCATACGGTGTCAAGTAAAGAAAGGGCCTCATTTGAAGCTTGCCTCTCTCTGCCACCGTCACAAGTAATGAAAAATCCTTCAACTCCAGGTCTTAATGGGTACATCCCTTTTCTCACTGGCTTCTGCATTTATGAGAAGAAGAAAAAGTTACGATTTGTTCCCTCTGCGTTATAGGTAATGTTTTGTACGTACTAAAGAGCAATTTAGAAATAGAATACAAAAGCTTACACCGTGCGGGAGATACTTCCTCTTCTTTGGCTTCCCATTATTATTGTTGTTGTTGAAGTTGGTTTGATCGCCGCCAGCCATTAAAATTTCCTTCGATTCAAGTGTTTAATTTAATTTTATGAACCGAGAAAAGAGAGGAGAAAGGGTTTTAGAAAATGTGATTGCGGCAATTATCTTTTGATTCAACTGGACACTACTAATTCTGTGATAATTTTAGCCCAATCGGTAGTACATATTAACTTTAGCCCACTTATTTGTGTGTAATTTCAATTTGAACTTCAAAATGCCTTTCCAACAGTCAGTCAGTTGCCAATAATATTACAAAAAATTACAATTTTGCTTACTAATTTGTAATCTGAATAGGTACTTGTCGAACATGTCCCGAAACACTATTATTTTGTAATCAATTACTTGGGAAAGTTGGAATAACGGGATGTATGTTAAATAATCATACTGTGTTATCCTCTGGTTGTTAGAGTTTGCATAATACCCCTCATCTTTTTTGTTTGTAGTTTTCTTAGCATTCTAACATTTTCCCGCTTTCATACATTTTTATTTGATTTGATAACGGTTACATTAACACCTATATTCTAGTTTTGGTTCTACCACTTACTGTTGACGCCTCGTATATCTGTATTAATAGTTGGATTGAAAGCGTAAACTTTTGGTCCGACCCTAAACTTCCAAAAATACCCTTTATTCATATATAATTTAACACTCATCTATATATGTTACCAAATTTCTTGAAAATTGGATCTAACAAATAAACTCACTTTACAAATTCAACACATGTCTTTACATATATTAATAAACATTAATATCACTTGAAAATAGGATCTGATATATTGTTTTTTTTTTTACAAATTCAGAACGCTCGAATATAATCAAATCTTTATTTCAACTTTAAAATAGGATGTAACAAACGAAATTCCTTTACAAATTCTTTTTGTTTGCGCCAAAATTGGTCACAAACATCCGAAGTCGTGAAAGCACCCGTTTACGTGTTCAATTCGATAATATTCAACACAGAACTCAGCAACAATCAATATAGAATTCAGCTCTAAGTAACAAATCACAGTAATTCACAAGCAACAATCACAAACACAGGATTTATAGTGGTTCGGCGTTCGTGCCTACGTCCACTTTGAAGGGTTTCTCTTTATTGCTTTGCTCGATTCAATCGATTACAATGGATTACAGCTGACGATTGCTTTGAAATCTGAATACAACAGCGATTCTGATAGTTAAACTTGAATCCGGCAGAGTCTTGGCGTTCAATGGCAGAAGTTCTCCCCAGATCCCCCTTTCTGAAGGCTTTAGGGTGCTATTTATAGGCGTTGGAGGCCCAGATCTTGCTGAAACTTCGTGAGACTCCTTCTGGCACGTGAGAGGGCCCACGCGACCGACCCCACCAAGTTTCGTCTCGATCTGACATCGGTTCGAAGTGATTTCGAACCCATCAAGAAATGCTCCAATCGAGCTGAAACTTGGCAGGAACAATCTTTACCTCATATGGAAGCTACTGTGAAAATTTGGTTGCATTTGGATTTGTGGTTTAGGAGATATGATCGGTTCGAAATGGAGATTTCTTGGTTAGCTGTGTGTTTCGAACCGATCACTTCGAAACCAGGGGCTCGAACCCATGTACGCACGTGTTTCTGCAGTGACGTGGCGCGCACTCCACGCGTCGATCCAGATTTATCTCCGAGTTGACTGCTTCGAATCCATGGATTTCGCTGACTTCGTATCGATGACCGTTGTGTGCTTGAATCAACCAACTACATGGCTTTCGTGTGTCTAGTTCGAACCGAGGGGAGGGAGCTTCCTTCGTATCGATACTGGATACGAAATGAAGCTCCGCGATGGATTCGAAGGTTCATCGGTTCGAACTAAGCACCGGCGTGGATGTTTCGACGCTCATCGATACGAAGATGCAACCTAATAATGGACTGATGGATTCGAACGCAATCAATTCGAAGTTAACTGTGGCCGATGGGTTCGAACATCGCCTGGGTTCGAAGGAAGGCTTTAGGACGGTTTCGAACCAGATGGGTTCGAAGCGGAGGGTTTCGAGGCTGGGTACTAGCTGATGGGTTCGAACACCATGGGTTCGAAGGCAAGGGCACGGATGGTTTCGAACAGGATGGGTTCGAAAAGGATGGGTTCGAACTTCATGGTTTCGAACTAGACAATGACTATTTCTCTTCACACTGAATCCATCATATCTTGAGCATACGAACTCGGATTGACTTGAAACTTGAAATGATGGCTCCTACAATCTTTCTTGTCGTGTCCTATCAATTGTGGCCTGATCCGGACTCGGGCAAAATTCATCGATATCCATATCTAAGTGAAGTATATCCAATCTCTGAGATGAACTGTTTCCCGTTTTCGACCAATCTTTTGGTATCACGGCTTTGCCAAAAAGCGGGATAACACTTTGCCCCCCAAAACATGCCTTGCTGTAGGAAGGTGTGTTTTGTAATGCCTTGAGTTGGATGTTCGTATCCGATCATCAACCTGCAAAGAACTCAATAGTTTCATATGTCCTCAAATGACGATCGTTCGGGATCGAGCCATTTGGGATGAAGTGCGGCCGTTCATGGTCAAGCGCTCAACTTCAAATGACGATCGTTCGTGATCGAGTCATTCGAGGGGAAGTGCGACCGTGCGCGAACGAGCGTACAAATGCATGCTTCGATCGTTCGGGATCGTATGCTGCTTGAAGTGAATCGGGACCGTTCGCGGTCCGTGCCGTTCGTGGCATAAGATGGAATAGGACCGTTCGCGGTCGATGCCGTTCGCGGCGAATGATGAGATGGGACCGTTCGCGGTCGACTGCCGTTCGTGGCAAATGATGATCGTTCGCGACCAAGTGCCGTTCAAGGCGAATGGTGACCGTTCGAGGTCGGATTTCATAATCAGTGAGCCATGACCGTTCGCGATCGATGGCGTTCGAGGCAGGAAGTGATCGTTCGCGATCGTGTGCCGTTCGAGGCAAGTCTGTGACCGTTCGCGGTCTGTGCCGTTCAAGGCAGAAAGTGATCGTTCGCGATCGTGTGCCGTTCGAGGCGAATTCGTGACCGTTCGTGGTCGGATGTCGGACCTCAAGTGACGACCGTTCGCGATCAAGCCATTGAGGTAAGGTGAGTTATGACTGTTCGAAGTCGGGTGCCGTTCGAGGCGGATTGTGTGTGTGCCCGGGAGGGCCTGGTGTTATCGATGCCAGGGTCACATTCGGGTGAGATCCTGGATCGTTTGTCAGGGCGGTTCATCGCCGTCTCAGAGCATACCTAAGGATCGTTCGCGATCCCGTACATGTGTAAGTAGCTTAACCATTCCAGAGTTATCAGAATCAAATATCTATTACACGGATGAGCTTCAAAAACAATTGTCCAAACAAACAGAGTCTAAATGTTCAAATTAAAGCGAAATGAAAGTAAAGCATGGATGTCAAAGTGTAAGTTCCCACTACAAAACGGTCAACGATCATTCAGAGCATGTCTGGAGATCGTTCGCGATCTCGCACATGTGTAAATGATTTAATTGCGTTAGTGGAAGCTTACAACTTGTTCATCGTTATCTTACTCAATTGATAACCATACGGTGCCTTGATTCGGGGTCGCCCCTAGCTGATGTGGACGGTGGTCGTTCTGGTTCCGCCATAGGGGCTCGTCTCCTTACATATTGAAGTAGCATACCGTTCCTGATATGCCCTTCCACCTCGTCCTTCAGGTGCCTACAATCGTTAGTGTTATGACCATTTAATTCATGGAATACACAGAACTTATCTGATTTCCTTTCGTCAGAAGTAGGATCCCTTCGCATTGGCCTACGATACGGAATCTGTTCTTTGGTATCCTGATAAATTCGTTCCAGGCTCTCGTTCAACTCAGCGTAGGTGGTGAACCGCGGCTCCTTCCGTTGCCGCTTTGATCTGTCTCTGTCATTCTCAATCTTTCTTTTACCTTTATCCGAATCTTTTTTAAGAGGCTTTTCGTCTCTAAATGCAAAAATTTCTATCCCATCTCCTTCTTCTCTCTCGGCATTCGCATCTTCTAATCGTAAAAACTTTTCTGCTTCATGATAGAATTCCTCCAGATCTGTGGGTGGATCTTTAGTCAATGAATTCTTGAACTCTGTGCCGTCGGCTATTCCGGACACAGCTGCCATTACCACCATGGATGGATCCGCTCTATCCACTGAAGCTGCTGCTGCATTAAATCGTGCTAGATAACTTCTCAAGGTCTCTCCGGCCTTCTGCTTTAGGGTTGCCAGAGTCATCACGTTCTTGGGTCTTGTAATATGAACCCTGAATTGCCTCATAAATCTCTCTACTAAACCATTCCAAGTTCCGATGGATCCGTTCTCCAACTGTCTAAACCATAGTGCAGCGATATCTGTCAAGTATAATGGAAAACACCGGGCCATAACCTCCTCCGATGCCCCCAGTACTTCCATATGCCTCATATATTTTGTCAGGTGGACCGTGGGGTCCGTTCTCCCATCATACATATCCAATGATGGTAGTTTGAAATCAGGCGGGTTCCTAGCTTGCCTGATTGCTGAAGTAAAAGGACTTCTATTGACATCTTCCAAATCTTTGTTCACCATACCGCCTCTCAAAGCTCTTCTAACTATCTCTGCTAATCGGTTATTGTCTCCGAGATGTAATCCTTGTTCACTACTTCCAACCTGCCCCCCGAGTTCACGAGGTAACTCCGGGATCTGCCCCCTGGAATGAGCGTTCGCTCCTCTACTACTCCTAGGTTGCGCAGATCCTTCTCTTTCTCTTTCCAAGATTGGGTCAACATTCTCCATATGTGTGCCCCCTAGCTCTGGTGCTACGCCGGACGGTCCCGCTCCGTTCTGGACTCCATTGGCTTCCCTATTTTGTGCTCCAAGCTGTCCTATCTGTTGGAATAAACTCTGGATCATTTCCTCTTGCCTATTCATCATAGTTTCCATCTCGTCCCTAGTAATGTATATCGATGGTTGATTTGCTCCTGAGGAAGCCTCTTGGCTTCCTTGTGGCTCACTTCTCTCAGTCCTTGGCCTCCTACTCGATTGTCTTGCCATAATTCCTAGATCTGAACTCCTGAATTTTCAAATTCAACTTCTTCCTGAATTAGCCTCTCAGTGAAAGCACCAAAATGTTTGCGCCAAAATTGGTCACAAACACCCGAAGTCGTGAAAGCACCCGTTTACGTGTTCAATTCGATAATATTCAACACAGAACTCAGCAACAATCAATATAGAATTCAGCTCTAAGTAACAAATCACAGTAATTCACAAGCAACAATCACAAACACAGGATTTATAGTGGTTCGGCGTTCGTGCCTACGTCCACTTTGAAGGGTTTCTCTTTATTGCTTTGCTCGATTCAATCGATTACAATGGATTACAGCTGACGATTGCTTTGAAATCTGAATACAACAGCGATTCTGATAGTTAAACTTGAATCCGGCAGAGTCTTGGCGTTCAATGGCAGAAGTTCTCCCCAGATCCCCCTTTCTGAAGGCTTCAGGGTGCTATTTATAGGCGTTGGAGGCCCAGATCTTGCTAAAACTTCGTGAGACTCCTTCTGGCACGTGAGAGGGCCCACGCGACCGACCCCACCAAGTTTCGTCTCGATCTGACATCGGTTCGAAGTGATTTCGAACCCATCAAGAAATGCTCCAATCGAGCTGAAACTTGGCAGGAACAATCTTTACCTCATATGGAAGCTACTGTGAAAATTTGGTTGCATTTGGATTTGTGGTTTAGGAGATATGATCGGTTCGAAATGGAGATTTCTTGGTTAGCTGTGTGTTTCGAACCGATCACTTCGAAACCAGGAGCTCGAACCCATGTACGCACGTGTTTCTGCAGTGACGTGGCGCGCACTCCACGCGTCGATCCAGATTTATCTCCGAGTTGACCGCTTCGAATCCATGGATTTCGCTGACTTCGTATCGATGACCGTTGTGTGCTTGAATCAACCAACTACATGGCTTTCGTGTGTCTAGTTCGAACCGAGGGGAGGGAGCTTCCTTCGTATCGATACTGGATACGAAATGAAGCTCCGCGATGGATTCGAAGGTTCATCGGTTCGAACTAAGCACCGGCGTGGATGTTTCGACGCTCATCGATACGAAGATGCAACCTAATAATGGACTGATGGATTCGAACGCAATCAATTCGAAGTTAACTGTGGCCGATGGGTTCGAACATCGCCTGGGTTCGAAGGAAGGCTTTAGGACGGTTTCGAACCAGATGGGTTCGAAGCGGAGGGTTTCGAGGCTGGGTACTAGCTGATGGGTTCGAACACCATGGGTTCGAAGGCAAGGGCACAGATGGTTTCGAACAGGATGGGTTCGAAAAGGATGGGTTCGAACTTCATGGTTTCGAACCAGACAATGACTATTTCTCTTCACACTGAATCCATCATATCTTGAGCATACGAACTCGGATTGACTTGAAACTTGAAATGATGGCTCCTACAATCTTTCTTGTCGTGTCCTATCAATTGTTGCCTGATCCGGACTCGGGCAAAATTCATCGATATCCATAGCTAAGTGAAGTATATCCAATCTCTGAGATGAACTGTTTCCCGTTTTCGACCAATCTTTTGGTATCACGGCTTTGCCAAAAAGCGGGATAACACTTTTTTTATTAACTAATAATAGAAATATAAACTCAAACTACCAAAAAAAAATTAGATATCAAAATTTAAAAACTTTATTAATAGTTGGCTTGAAAGCGCAAACTTTTGGTCCGACCGTAAACTTTCAAAAATACTTTTTACTCATATATAATTTAACACTCATCTATATATGTTACCAAATCCCTTGAAAATTGGATCTAACAAAATATACTCACTTTACAAATTCAACACATGTCTTTACAAATATTAATAAACATTAATATCACTTGAAAATAGAATATGATATATAGTTTTTTCTATAAATTCAGAACGCTCATATATAATCAAATCTTTATATTAACTTTAAAATAGAATGTAACAAACAAAATTCCTTTAAAATAGGATGTCAAAAAAAAAAATCCTTTACAAATTCTTTGTTTGTTAACTAATAATAGAAATATAAATTCAAACCACCAAAAAAACAGATATCAAAACTTAAAATTAAAAATTCAAACAAACTATACATGAGTTCAAAGCAAAATGCAACTAAATATTTTTGAAAAATCATTTTTTTAGTGTTTGAAACATATACAATTTGTAGAACAACTCACGCGCAAAGCGCGTGTTGTAAAGCTCGTCTTTAATAATAACTGTAATACGTTTCACACTTTTTGATGTCAACGTAAAGTACAGAAAGTGTCTCTCTACAGATATTGTCAAATCTTAACATCGCTTAAAAGTAGAAACTAGCAATTAAACTTTTTACAAATTCAAAACATTCATCTACAAATCTTTAATAATAGTTGTAGTACATTTGGTGTCACATTTTCTAATGTCGGCATGAAGTAACAAAAATGTCCATTTACGGATATTACCAAATCTTAATATCGCTTAAATGTAAGAACTAACAATTAAACTTTTTTACAAATTCAAAACGTTCATATAGAAATATTATCAATCTTAATATCATTAAAAATAGAATCTAACAAACAAACTTTCTGTAAAAATTCGTTATTTATTAATTAATAATATCTTTATTAATAATTGTAATATGTTTAATGTCATATTTTCTGGTGTTAACGTAAAGTACAAAACACCCCTCTATATATTATTAAACCTTAATCGTTTAAAAATAGGATCTAATATTAAACTTCTTTTACAAATTCAAACGCTTCTAAAAGTAAGATCTAACAATTAAACATGTTTTATAAATTCAAAACGCTTCCAAAAATATGATTTAAAACTATACTTCATTTACAGATTTAAAATACATATATACAAATATTAATATCACTTGAAAATAAAAAATCTTTTTTTTTTTACTGATTTAACGTATACAATTTATGAGGAAAACAATTCATGCGCGAAGCGCTTGCCGCAACACTCATCTTTAATAATAGCTGAATAACTTTGGTATCATACTTTTTTGGTATCAACATGAACTGCCAAAAATGTCTCTCTATATATTATCAAATCTCAATCGCTTAAAAATAGGTCTAATATTAAACTTTTTTTATAAATTCAAATGCCCCTAAAAGTAGGATCTAACAATTAAACATGCTTTACAAATTCAAAACGCTTCTAAAAATAGTTACTAAAATTAAACTTCATTTACAAAATTCAAAAAGCTTCTTTACTTCTGATAAGTAAGCTTCCTTTACAATTCCAAATTTCCCCTGTAAATATTTACCAAGTATTAATATAACTTAAAATGGGACATAATAAATAGACTATTTTATCTATAAATTAATAATAGAAATAAAATTTTAAACTAACAAAAATTTAGATATTGTAACCATAGAAATAAAAATTCAAATTAATTACGTATGAATCAACACAAAACAATTCAGATACCTTCATCACGCGCGAAGCCCGGCCGTAACGCTCGTTTAATAATAGTTGTAATACATCTAGTGTCAGCGTGAACTACCAAAAATGTCCATAATATCAAATCTTAATATCACTTGAAAATATGATCTAACAATTAATTTTTTTTTATAAATTCAAAATGTCCATCTACAAATGTTATTTAATCTTAATATCAACTAAAAATAAGATCTAACAAATAAAATTCTTTTACAAATCTTTAATAGTAGTTGTAATACCTATGGTGTCACACTTTTTTGATGTCAGTGTGAACTACTAGAAATGCCTATAATACCAAATCTTAATATCACTTGAAAATATCATCTAATAACTAAATTTCTTTTACAAATTCAAAACGTCCGTCTACAAATGTTATTTAATCTTAATATCACTTAAAAATAGGATCTAACAAATAAAATTCTTTTACAAATTTAAAACATTCATCTACAAATACTATCAAATTTTAATGTCGCTTAAAAATAGGATCTAACAAATAAATTATTAATGAATAATACAAATAAAAATTCAAACTTTAAAAAATAGATGTTGCAACATAGAAATAAAATTTAAACTAACAAAAATGATTTCAACGCAAAAATATGGTTTAATATTTCTATAAATCATTTTCTCTTGAATGTGCTAAACATATATAATTTGTATAAAAACGATTCTCATGCAAAGCACATGACATTATCATGCACGAAGCGTGTGTCGTACCACTCGTATTAATGTCCGTGATTATTTGATGGCGTTTCATTACTACATAGAAGAATTTATGATCATAAATCTTAGTTAATTAAACTTTTTTGCATTAATCAACTTTCCTTTTTTCTCTTCATCTTCTCAATAACGGAGGTAAATTAATCCTAAATCAAGTTAGAAAAAATGATTTTCTTAGTCTATTCAAATCTAAATGTTATTTTAAAAGCTTCAAATAACTTAATTTTGGATCCTTGATTTTAACTTTTTATTTCCAAATGAAAGAAATTGATCATGATTGCTTCAATGAAGAAACTATGGATGTGGTAAATTTGTAAAGAGAAAGAAGATACTAAAAAAGATATCATGTTTTTTCCGTTAACTTTATTGTTTGCTAATTTGCTTCACAAAGTAATTCTATTTTCATTCATTACTATGTATAGTAAATGCTTGTATGATACACAAGCAAAGCTGGAAAGAACATAATACTGCAGAGGAATACAATGAATTGAATTGAATTGATAAAATACAATAAGCTATTTTAAAGGAATGAAGGCGTGCTCTTTAATTTAGGTTTACCATTTTTAAAATTTGCTTACGATCAACCTCGATGGCTTTGCACGACGATGGATTATCTTCTATTAAGTTCACATGTGATTGAACTTGACTGTTCAACATGATGATGAACTTCGTTTATGAGAAAGAGTATCTTAACGAAATAAGTTGTCCTTTAATGGTTCTTTTATAACTTAGAAATCTTTTAGTTTAAACACGAGCATGGCCTTTTTTTATTCAGTGGGTGAATAAATGGATGAGCTTAATTGAACAAATGCTTTGAATGTGTATAAAAGGAAAACCTTACCCACTCGTGAACGAGTCCTATGGACCGATGAGAAAGGATATTAGAGTGAGTTTGAAATTATTTCGATGATTACAATTGTTAGTGCTTACAAATGTTCAGAAACTTAACTTAAGTTCTATGCAGTTAAAGCGCTTAGTGATTTCATAACGTTGGATGCAACATCCGTTATTTTGAGACCCAGAATGATCAATATACGACGATACACCAAAATAACCAAGATTTGTACTTCACTACAAATATTTTAAAACCTACTATTTCACCAACCCTTGTTCTATTCAAATGAGTACCCGATGGTTAAAGGGAAAACATAAACTTCGAGTCAAACGTAAGCCCAATATGAACAATATTGCCTTAACAATTCATAATATAACCAACACATAGTGCCATACCATAATGTGGAACTTCTTTTTCCCTTCATTAGTATACTTACATTTTATACAAGTAAATTTCTTATATAATTAGATCTCGATCTTGGGTTTTTACAGGTTATTATGTTATAACTACCTAAGTTAAAGTCTATCTTCATATAAAGTTAATGTTTTTTTTGTTCCTCACTATACATTTTCATATTACTTATCATGGGTTACTTGGTTTTCACCTTGGTATCAAAATTTATTCAATAGTGTCAGGTACTCGCGTAGGTTGAAGCCATTCACCTGGGTATAACACTGGTTATCTCGGATTTATCTCTATATAATTGTCACAAAGGTCACTACCGTTCACATAAATGTTAATTTCTTTCGGTAGTTTGCTCTCAAAGAGATTATTAATATCCCTCGGTATTTTCCTTTATTATTCAAGTAGGTTTCTCTCATGAAGGTTACTATCATTCGCATATGTGTACCTATATAGGAAAACTGCTCCCAAGGAGGTTATAAACATTCACCTTAATGCATGGCTTGTGATTGCTCTCGTGAAGGTTATTGTCAATCATCTAAGTGACTACCAGCATTTCTTTATTTAGTTTCTCTATTACAGATGTTCTCCTTGATGCTTACAGTCTAGGCCTAAGTATGTTACCCTTACGAAAGTTACCATCATCCACCTAGATGTATACCCTTGTTTTTTAGCTAAGTTGCTCATATGAGAGTTTTCACCCCAGTGTTTACCTAATAACATTCTCGTTCACTATGTAAATTACTGTCATGTGGGTTGTGTAGTTAAAGTGCTTAATGGTTCCATAGCAGTGAAGATACAAAAAGTTATAGCGAGAATAAAGTGGTGATATAACAGAAAATAGCGGATGTGCAAAAAGCTTCATTAGATATAAAACCAAATATTTAAAGTTAATTTATTCTCATTCTCACATCATTTTTATAGAAAAAAGAAATATTGTTTAATCTTATATAATAAAACCAAAGAATGTCATGATTTATGAAAATTAGATTTGATGACTACAATAGATTTCTAACTTATGTTGAACATTTATGCCTTAAAATTAGGTCTTTACTCTAACTTTGTTGATTTGCTTTATAAGAGAACTAGTCAAATCAATATTTGTATACTAAAGTTGCTAAAGCGGGTGCTAAAAATCTTGATTTAGTGTGTGTAGCAGAAAATAGAGGGTTTAAAGTAGATCTACTATTTAATGTGCTAAATTGAAATAATGTAGTGGTCGAAGAGCGCTGTAGCAGAGATTTTACGAGGCTTTAACTACACATAACGTAGATTACTAACACTAACATAAGTGTATACCTTAGTGCTCAATATTTGTAATAAGTTTTCCTCACAGAGGTTACTATTATTCTCCTTGATGTATATCATTTCTAGTTAAATTTTGGTGATAGAAAATCACAAATAGAGGGAAATAAATATGCAAAAGAAAGAAAAAGAAGATTTTGTTTTTCCTAATTAATAAGCATACTTAAGTATGTTTATTTCTCTCTCTTATTGGCTAATCAAATTATTTTTGTCATCTAATGTTAACTTGGACATTAAGTAATTGATTATATAAAGAGAGTCTATAAGAGAGTGTAAAAGTGTGGTGGAAAATCTATTTGCTAATTTTATCTCCCCATCTTTATTCTTCTTCTCCAACAATTTTAGTCATATAGATATTTTCTCTCTTTCTCAATTTGGTTATTGATTCAATGGTATTTTGTTTATTTTAGCTTTGTTCTACTAATTGTAAACAAAATTTTGGTGAATCAATAAAGTGGGTGATTGGGTGGAACATCTTATATTATTGCGTTTTGATTTCATTTCCATCTTGTTTTCAATCCAAGTTATCTCTTTGTGATTTGGATGACAAAGATCCGTTGATAAAAGCTTCCGCAAAGCGCTGCTATTTCCATAACAGTTTGGTATCAGAAAACGGATCATCGCAAAACTTAGAGTAATTTTGTTTTGAAAAATTATTGATGTCGGATATGATTTTGTTTTCGAAGATGGCTATTTTCGATGGGAAAAATTTGGGTATTTGGTAACCTACGATGGAGGAAGTTCTGTACCTCAGTATCTTGATGATCTGATTAATGGAGATGGAAAGATGCCCTCTGATGTAGATGAGGGAAAATGGAAGAAGATGGATAAGAATGCGATTGCTTTGATTCGTCAATATCTTGATGACTCAGTTTTCCATCATGTGGCTAGTTGTGAATCCACGAAGGCTTTGTGGGACATGTTGGTATCTTTATATAAGTCAAAGAGTGCTACTAGTAAGGCTTTTCTGGTTCGAATGTTGGTACAACTGAGATTAGATGAAGAGAATTCAGTTGCAGAGTATTTGAATGAATTTTAAGATGTAATAATCAATTGGAAAATAGGGAGGTCAATTTTCATGATGAGTTGTAGGCTCTTTTATTAATGAGTTCGCTTTCAGAAAGTTGGTAAACTTTGGTTGTTTCATTGAGTAACTCCAATGCTAATGGAACTATCTCTCTGGAAACTATTTGAAGTACTCTTTTTTAATTAAGGAGCTTGGAAGAAAAGGGTCAGCTATGAAATCAATTCAAAATGAGGCTATGGTGGCAAGGGACTCAAAGAAAGTTACAATTTGGAAGAAGAAGGACGCTAATGGTAAAGGTGTTATCACTTGTCATTATTGTAATAAGAAAGGTCACATACGCAGCAAGTGTTATGCTTATAAAAGAGTTCAGGAAAAGGCTATGCATGGTGATACTAGTAGTGATGCACATGTAGGTATTGCTGAAGGTACCGATAGTGATGCTTCTTATGATGTCCTCTTTAATGAAAATAAGACTTGGAAGATGGATTCGGGAGCCAGTTTTCATATTTGTAGAGATGTGAATTGTTTTTCTTCTTATGAGAAGAGTGTCGGTATGATTAGGACATCCAATGGAGAAGAGCTATCGATTTGTGGTATTGAATCTATTCGGTTTTGTATGCATGATGGTGTGGTTAGAGAAGTCTTTGGAGTCAGACATGTGCCCACTTGTTCGCATAATCTTATTTTTTTCGGTCAATTGGATCGTCGTGGTTGCACTTATGAGACTCAAGATGCAGTTTTGAGAGTGAAGAAAGGTGGTGGTGTAAGGATGAGAGGAGTATTAGAAGAAGGAAACCTTTGTAGCTTGGTTGGTTCTATAATCGACAATGGAAAGTGAGTGACGGTTGAAGGACTTAGTCCACAACAACGTGGAGAGGTTAATGTGGTCACTATTTATGATTCCAGCATTGAGGATCATATTTTAGATAGGAGTTTTCATGTTGATGATGCTCAAGGGATCAATAGTGGTCAGGTAATAAGCTCAGATCGAATGATAGACGAGTGTCGAATTACAAAATCCAAAAAGACAAGACGAAGATCTTTGTGGTATTACAAACGTTATTGAGACCAGATTTGTGTGGTGCACCTCATATGGGAGATGCATCACTTGTAGGCGGTAGTTGAGGTTTGTAATTTAGTTGAGATATGGGATTTGTGATATATCTAGATATGGCATGCTCGATACGTTGGATGTGATTTTGCATCAAAGCGGATGTTAACTTTTGGTAATACAAAATCACAAATAGAGGAAAATAAATATGCAAAAGAAAGAAAGAGAAGATTTATTTCTCCTAATTAATAGGCATATTTGAGTATATTTATTTCTCTCTCTAATTGGCTGATCAAATTATTTTTCGCCATCTAATGTTAATTTGGGCATTAAGTAATTGATCATATAAATAAAAACTAGAAGAGAGTGTAAAAGCATGGTGGAAAATCTATTTGCTAATTTTCTCTTCTCCATCTTTGTTCATCTTCTCCGACAATTTTAACCGTATAGATATTTGCTTCCTTTCTCAATTTGGTTATTGATTCAATGGTATTTTGTTTATTTTAGCTTTGTTCTATTAATTGTAAACAAAATTTTGGCAAATCAATAAAGTGGATGGTTGGGTGGAATATCTTGTGTTATTGCATTTTGATTTCAATTCCGTCTTATTTTCAATCCAAGTTATTATCTTTTTATGATTTTGGTGACAAACATCCATTGGTAAAAGCTTACGTAAAATGCTGCTATTTTGCATAACATTTCTAACACTTAACAATCACGTTAATTCATTACAATGCACAGGTTTGTTTCATCTCAAATTTTGTAAGTGCTTCCTCGACTAATGTCAAAGGCAAGCGACTTCAATATCATTTCCTAAGCTTGTATTGGGAAATACTAAAAGCCAATGTTTGGTTTTTCACCTCAAGTGACACCAACGTTTGAAACTCTATACGTTATTACGTCTATCTATATCGACGTTTGTTTTTCTGGGAGTTACTAGTTCTTAACATAGTTGTTACGAGCTCAGTTTTATAAAAGCGCATAGTCCTCATCATTTACTCTTTTCTCACATGTCCTTTTGACCTGTTGACTTTCGAATTTGGTGTTTAGTGAACATTAACGTATAATGATTTTACCTATCATTCATCTTCGAGTTTACTTTCTTATAGTTTCTACTATATTATTTTTGTGCATACTGTATGTTGAATTATCGTAGGCTAGTATGGTTACTATTTGTATTAAAATTAAGAGAAAACACGGTGAGGAGGCTTTCTTTACCCATTTTAGGCACATAATCTTTTAATTAAAATCCTAGTATGATTAATACAGTTGATCACACCCCAAGGGGTTCAACAACAATGTCATCTCTCATAGAAATTATTTCAAATCTATTTAGAAAGTACCTAGAAAATTCCAACAAACTTGAAAAATTATTTTCTCCCCAAAACAAATCTAATTTTGGAAAAAAGTTGATTGCTATATGGTAGTTTCCACAAGCGATATTTCGATGATATTAGACTATGAAATGATGAAGGAATGAATGTTATGCTCAAAGACTATCAAGCATAAGGGGCAAGTAAAAGAAAATTGGTGAAAAATGATTAAGTCCGTGGATCGATACCGAGCTATGAATGGATTGTTATTGATCCACGAATGGGTCGGTACCAATCCATGAATTAGCCCAACACCCTCAATTCTCATTGAATAGAATATGTACCAAGGAAAGGAAGAAAGTAGAGAAACTTGCTAGGTTTATGAATTTGTATAGATCTATATATTCCCTCCATAAAGCCAACATATTCATTGAATCCATGAAGCAGCAAGCATAGAAGCATCATGGCGAGATTGATCTTCAGGAATGAAGCAACTAAACTCGAGGAAAATGAAGGAAAATGCAAATGAATAATGAAGTTTAGACCGGTACTACAACAACCTCGCCTTGATACCAAATGTAACAATTCACACCTTAGTGGGCCAGAATTTTCAATAAATCAAAAACCCAAGTCCACTAGAGTATGAATCATTGGTATTTGGTATCTTATAATAAACAAAAGTAATGACAAGACAATGAAATAAGAAATTGGGAAGTTACAACAATCAAAGAAGTATAGTTGTTTGTTAAATGGAACAATGAAAGACAAACTTCATTATGCATGCTTAACACCAACAAGAATACTAGATACTGGATAAACTGGTCTTGGTCAGTAATTATATGTTTTATTATATTTATTTATTCCATTGTGAGTTCTTATCGATGGTCTGTGATTCTCTAATATACCTTTGTTTATTACAAGATACCATACTAGAAATTTGTACTCTAATGGACTTGGATTTTCGATTTAGCAAAAATTCAAATACAGGTACTGATCCATATATGGATCGGTACCAATCCATAGATATTTATGGAGCGACCTAGTCTGTAACAACCTATATTTTAATAAATATTTAAGTTGGAATCAATTATGAGACTAAAGGTGTAATAATTTAATTATGAAATTAAATGAGAAAATGTGTGAAGTAGATGAAGCAAATATTTATGGGACACATATTACTTGTTGCCATTTAGATTTAAATAAGTAATAATTAATCATGATAAATATTTGGGTGTACATTTACTTATTATGTTGCAACTTAATAAAATTTAGTAGAATGAATTAAATGGGAAAAAGGTCAAAACGACCAATGACCTAACTCATTATGAGATAATGAAAATAAAATATTTCTTGTTATATCCATTCATGATTCATAAAACAAAATTTATAGCTTTCAAGAACACAAATCGTGGTCCAAAGGAGGAAAATGAAGAAGATAAGATAAAGCTTAAAGAGAATCAAAGCTCTTAAAGAGTAAGTTATTTAAATTTAGGTGAGTACTATCACTCTCATTTTACCATTTTCATATGTGTTGAATGTGGCTATGATTCATATGATGGTGTTCGTATGTACTAGGTAATTATAAATGATAGAAAATATTTGTAATGCATGTTTTGGGTTTAAATGGCTTTACTAGAGAACGTTTAGCCATGGTTCTCTACTTTAATGATTTCTAAATGAGATGAAAATTTTATAAGATGTTTACAATACATTTTTAGAGATTGATTTTAATTTTGAGAATTTTCCATGTTTAACTAATTTCATATGAATTTTTAAAGGATATGTGCATTCTGGAAATTAAGAGAAAATGGTTAAAGTATAGAAGTTTGGATAAAAGTACACTTGGAATATACATAGGTTGTTATTGGGTATTTGGACCAAGTGAGATTTTGATTGATCGAGATTACGAAAAATAAATTGAGTGGCCTGGAGTATATCAAGATTGAAGATCTCAAAATTTTGGCTGGGTATGAAGAATCGCGTATATATCGGTATCGAACAATCATATAAGAGTTGTGAATCCCACTTTATTTATGCAAGACTCAACAATTGAAGTTGAAAAGAGGATAACTACAATGATGTGACATCGATCGGTGTCAACCCATATGGATCACTATCGAATGATGGTAATTTGAAGACTTAATGGATCATGCTAGAAGACTTGACTATTTTGAAGAAGGGAGCAAGGAAAAATCAAAGGAATCAACCGGTACCGATCCATATCGAGCGGTACCGAATGATCAAAATTGACGGAAAACATGCATTTTGACTTATTCATGATGTTGGAAAGTCGGATTCGAAGATATTACATTCAAACCATATCAAGCAATTCTCAGGTTCAAATTCGGATGTAAATGAACATCATATAATAACTACCAGTTCTTTTGCAAGAAAAAGCTGTCAAATTCAAAACTGATCGATTTGAATTTAATAATCATTGTAATTTGATTATGTATCAAATAGTAACTCAAAAATAATATTGAATACTAGACTTTGGCATTTAATGTGGTCGACTCACTTTAAAAACCCTATGTGTTCTCTCTCTCTATTTCTTACTTATTTAATTCAATTTTGTTCGATAGAGAGTGTTTGCCTATTTGCATCTAAACATTTTTGGGTGCTTCCATTGAGAATGTGATAGGTAAGATCTGATTCTACTATGATTTTTTAATAAAGATTGCTACTAGGATTTGTAGAAGATCTCCACTCAGATCTAGAAGATAACGGCTCTAAAGAAGGATATATCACTACACGAAAATAAATAATTTATGAAACTAAAAGACCGCTTTTGACCTCTAAGTGCTACTAAAAATTACTTAAACAAATAAATAAAACACTATGTACCTTTTTTCAAAAGGCGGGCTATTAATATTTTTGTTAAAATACTTAGTGGGATATAAAAACATTCAGCAGGTTATCAAATCACTTGTTCTTTCCATTCCATCGTCCCTGTAAAAGAAAAAATAGAACCCTATATCCTCTCATAATAAAACCAAATCCCTTTAAAATTTCGATTAGACCCTTAGGAAATTTCAATTGAACGATACCCAACATGCGCCATGCTTAATCACATTGCACCGTGGCAGCACCAATCTCTTATGTAGTAATTTTAAATTTTGAGAACTCAACCGACACTAATCAATACTAAAAAAATCAATGACGGCAATCGAGAAAAAATTAGATGATGAGGCAATCGTCAGGAATTGGAGGTGGCGCAAGGATGTTCTGGTTCATGAGTTGCACCATTACTGCTAGAGTTAAGGGAAACCTTTCGGCGACAAACAAACTAAGAGGTGGAAAGGAGCATGTCTCATAGACGTGATGTCTTCTAATATGATAATTATCGAACTGCTAACTATGGCAATGAATAAATTGATCAGAGATCGTGAGGATGAGGAATGGGAAAATGTTGTGGCTGACAAGGATGGTAGCGGGTTTGGAGATAGGAGAGCTTTAGGACCCTTGTCGTCCATGGAAGAAGATGAGGATGTTATTTTTACTATTCAGAAGTAAGCAAAATGATGCTTATTTTATCATATATTCTTATTAGTGTGATCCTAAACAATAGACAATCACTTCCATAGTTTCATTTGTTATGATTCCATTTGTTTAATGTTGCTTTTTAGAGTGTTTTAATTGATGGAAAGTACAACACCTATACGATATATCACGATTTTCCTGAAACTACTATTTTGAAGTGTCATTTTAACACTTTTTTTTGCTTGATGTAACAACTTGTATTTCAACACCTATACTCCCCCAATCTTGCTGGTTTCCTTAATAAAGTTATCACTAATATTGCTTACACTTCACATCTTAGTGTAGTAAACATATAGAATAATCGACATAGTATATACACAAAATATGTACATACTTTACACTTAAAAGCTTTCCTTAGTGTTTTGAAACTTGCCTTCATGTAGTAAACTTTTTGCAGTTAGCTTGTAGCTAAACAATCGAGATGCTTCGAACTTGAGGCTTATATTACATTTTCTAATACATTACCTTCTAGTATTCGGTATGCATGCATTTTTGAATTTTCAAGTAAATTGGTATTTCATTTGTATTTGTGAATTATGATGCTCAACATTCTTTTGCTAAACATGCCTTGGTCCTTGACCATGACTCAACTTACTATATATTTTGTCGATATATTATTTGCTGTAGTTTTTTTTTCTATTTTCACATAAATTGAATTCCCCTATAAAAAGGGTGTTAGCTATATAATATAAAAAGTTGATGAACATATCTATAACCATGGAGGAGTTTATTAGAGATAACTCACAAAAAGCAAATAGTATATTGGTATGTTCTATCTAATCTGCATTTTTTCATTATTACCTATTATGATAAATGCGATAGACCGATATTGTAACTTATAGTAATTAGGTCTGTCAATGGATACCCGAAAATTCCAAAATCCGTTCGAATCAGTATTCGAAAATATGGATATTATTCGATATCCAAAAAGCAAATGCGGATATCCGATATTTTAAAAAAACCGGATGCGGATGTGAGTGTATACGTATTCGAAAACTATTCATCAGATCCAAAAGTAAGTACATTTCTAGTAATTATTGTTTTAAGCAGTTACTGTACTAAATTGTAAGCAAACTTGATTGCCTATTTCAACTTTTTGAAAAAATTTCACACACTTGTTAGATTCCATATCCACCACCAAGATACATTCTCATAATAAAATCCTAATTCAACCTAGCTTCTCAGTTCTCTTCCTCTTCCCGTTCCATTCCTTTTTATTTTCATAGCCGTAGACCCTAAAAATCATTATTTGGTAATCCCAAAAGCCATGCTTAATCATGGAATCCCAACATAAAACATTTTCATCTCTATCCAATCTACAAAAAGTTCTATTGCATTTGAAATCTACAAAATACCCCAAATCCATTCAATTCGCTCTTGCGTCAAACCCTAGATTCGCGATTTGGTATTTTGAATTCAAGACATTCAATTAGATTCTATCTGCTTTCAGACTTGGCTTTGGTATTTCTTTCATTTCATATTTTTTATACAGATAGTTTATTTACTTTGGATTTAATTTATCCATAACTTCAACCGTTCATACGGATCTCTTTCGTCGTTATGTTTGCTGATTTGTATCAAAGTATTGATTTTGAAATGTTCTTTGTCGGAGCTAGAGTTAATTAAAAAACTGGGTAATTTGTTTTAGATTTGTAATTTTTTCCCTGAACAATATTTGAATCTATGCATGTGAATGAATATTAGTAACTTAGACTATGAGTATATGAATTCTACTGGCTTTATTGTATTACTTAGATACTCCCTATAACCATTTTGAGTAATTTCTTTTTGGTTTTGGTCAATTAACATATTATAAAACAATTGAATGAAAATATTTATTGATGGATGCTACACTAGCTCCACGATAGAAGCCCATAGATGTTGTAAATAGCAGCACTATAAACAGCGGCGCAAGTCATTGCAGTAAACAATAGCACCTGACATGTGCTGCTGTTAACAGCAACAGCAGCACCTATCAGGTGCTGCTACCACTATGTTGTGGTTAACAACAGCACTGTGTTGCGGTTAACAGCAGCACTGTGCTACTTTAAACAGCAACAACTGATAGGTGTTGCTGCCACCTGTGTTGTTGTTTACAGTAGCACCAGGGCTGTTGTTTATAGTGCTACTGTAAAGAGAGGCATAAGTTGTGAGTTTTCAATGGTTTTGTTGAATAACGTTCATTGCTCTTCTTATGTTCATATGCGTGTCCGTGTGCTCGTGCTTGTGCATGGAAATATACTTTCTGGAAAATGTTTTTGATATATATGTAATAAACATGACATAAATTGGCAGGCCACTTTTGAAAATGCCGGTATTTTGATTGGTGGTAACTTCAAATGGATTTCTGGGATTAGCGATCATTTTTACTTCTATATGGTTTCTTCATCAAACGGGTGGAACAACATATAGACACATCATTTTTTATATACCAACAAAACTGAAATCCGAGATTAAATTGAATTATGCAGCTTTCTTCAAGTTGTTTCTCATAATTTTTTTGCTTATGCAACCGTTGAATTTGTTTTTATAGGTTGATAGGTTCACTTAACAAGATTAACGACTTAGATATAAATCTTTTATAGAATTGATTTGGTTTCAGTGAGTTATGAGATATGCATAGATGATGTAGCTATTTCGTTGTTATGTAGCTGTTTCATTGTTATACATGGACCAATTTAATTGTTATGCATAGATAATGCAGATGTTGTAGCTGTTTCATTATTATACATAGATAATGTAGCTTGATAGGTTCGCTTAATTATTATGTAGCTGTTTCATTGTTATGTAGCTTTTCATTGTTATGTAGCGTTGCATTATTGTACATGGACCAACTTAACATGTTTGATTATGCTTTTCTTTGCATGACCTATTAAAAGCTATGGTAGGTGGAAGAAAGAACAAAATTTAAAAGTTGCTTGTTGTTTCTTCTTCTTTTACTGAGTTTTTTTAATTTGAAAAAAATGATGAAGTATTGTAGTTTATATGTCTGAATGTTATATGAGAAATGAAGTATTTAAATTGTGATGTTTTAGTCTAAAAAATTTTGTATAACAAAATCCTTGTTCAATTTTCGAATGCGGATATTTCGGATATTTTCGGATATTCAAAAAAATCCGCATTCTATTTCGGATGCAGATTTTTTTGGACCACGGACGCGGATACAGATGTTAATTTTATGATATCCATGGATAACGGATGCAGATTCGGATGTGGATTTAAATTTTCTTATGAGGATGCGGATATTGCCATATCCGCATCCGTTTGCATTCGTTGACAGGTCTAATAGCAATATTCAGGTGAAATAATCAGTATTGGATATTTACCCATTTCAGCCCATAAACTCATGTTGTATTATGAATACATGTATCTGTTGGCATTGTAAAATATCAGTTTGTACAAGCTATGCAAAACATCTGCTCCCCCACTTTTTACATCAATTCAAAACTCAATTCTATTATAATCAAAATCTATTATGGTATTAGAGCCAAAGCTTAACAGCAATAGGTTTGTAGACTAAAGCAATTCAAGTTGCTTAACAAAAGTGGAGAGAATTAATCTAAATTATCATGAGAGAAATCTCATTATTTGATAATTAAATTACCCATCAAAGATTATCTCATCATCTGGGTGAATTTGCTACAAGTAAACAAGAACCCTACCAAGGAACTCACTGAATCCATTGGCTACAACAACCTTTCTTTCAAAAACAGCAGATTCAATTCAATAAAACTCAAAAACCATAATCAAAAATCAAGAAAATCATCAAAAGCATAAAGAGAGCAGTGCCATGCCAAGAACCCATCAGATCATCATCGTCATATGGGTTTGGCTGCATTAAACCTGGATATCCTGCATTTTGAAGCATTTTTTGCGTCTGTCTATTTCCTAAGTCTTCATTTTCTTTAGCTTTATGTTCTGTCACAATGGTCGAAGGTGATCAAAACTCAGCAATCTTTAATAATACAGAAAACTCCAGTCATCATAGTGCATCGGCAACGGAAGAGTTGATCAAGACTGTTGTAAGCCCCCAGACCCAATTGATCACTACCCATCTTGATGAAGATAATTATCTTCTCTGGAATTTCCAAGTTGAAACAACAATAAGAGGATATGGGTTTGAAGGATTTATTCTTGGAAAATTGGCAGTCCCTCTAAAATTTATCACTCGTCAAGACAATAAAGTTGTTAGAAATACAGAATTCACAAAGCGTTAAAGGTAGGACAAATTAATAAGTCCTTGGCTACTATCCACTATCAGTACCAATTTATTGCCACAAATAATAGGATGCAAATCATCCAATGAAATATGGACAACCATCGAGCAGATTTTCAAATCACAGTCCATTGCCAAGTTTATGCATTACAAAAGGCAACTGCAAAATATCAAGAAAGATGTTTAACCATGAGAGAGTATCGGTCTAAAATAAAGACACTATGTGATCTACTTGAAGCTACAAGTCATAAAATATCTAAAACTAAGCAAATTTTAACTATCTTAAGTAGCTTAAGTGATGAATATGAGGTAGTAGTAGCAGTATTATCATCTAAAGATACATTGCCATCAACGAAATATGTGCATTCCACACTTCTTACACATGAAAGCAGGTTGGATTAGAAAAGTCATTAGATAATGATCTATCATCAACTATGCAGCAAATTCTAAGAATAAAGGTCAAAAATACAATGGAATAAATCAGTACAACCAAAGAGGAGAACAACCAACTAGAGTCAGAGGCAGAGGAAAATGGAATAATAATAACAGATCCAAGTTTCAAATTTGTGAAAAGATCGGTCATATTGCACCAAAATATTATTTTAGATTCAATTCCAACCATGTACCAAATCAAAATCAAAATGGTCAAAGATATACAAACCCAAGTGCCAATATGGCTCAGGTTCAATAGGAGTCAAACAGTCAAGCAGACAAATCAAAAGGCTATCAAATAAATATGATCACAAAACCAGATGATGTACAAGATGAAAGTTAGTATCCTGATTCAAGGGCTATAAATCATATCACAGGCAACTTGGAGAACCTAAATCTTGTTCAAAGGGAATACAAAGGTAATAAGTCCATTACATGGGCAATGGTGAGGGTGTCAAAATAACACACACTAGAATTGCTTGCATCAAAGGTGAAAAACAATTATATCTCAACAATTTGATGAAGGTACCCAAAATTAAAAAAAATCTTATAAGTGTGTCACAATTTGCAAGTGACAACAATGTTTATTTTGGGTTATATCGTAAATATTATCTAGTTAAAGATATTCTAACTAGAGGTATTCTTTTGCAGGGTAATGCAAATAGAGGACTTTACAAGTTCATTTTTATTGATACAAAATATCCTGAAAATAAGGGAAAATATATTAATCTTTCTGAAATTATAGAAAGAATCCTGGCACTCCAAATTAGGATACCTTAATGGCAATGTTGAAAAATAGATTTTAGTAGAGAATAAAATTTCGTTTGAGAACGTTACTCTTCAATATGTACGTACCTACTGCCAAATGGATAAGAGTCGCAAAATTCCATTTACTGACTCAAAGTCCAAGTAGATAAACCACTTGAATTGGTTGCTGCTGATCTATGGGGTCCATCACAGATCAATTCATATTATGGTTTTAAATTACATATCATTTGTTGATGCACACAATAGATACACTTGGATATATTTCCTTGGATCAAAATCAGAGACATATAGAGCAGTAATACATTTTATTACCCATGTCGAGAAACAGACAAATCATCAATTGAAAGTAGTGAAAACAAATAGTGCTACAGAATTTAAATAACTTGTTGATTACTTTCAAAAGAGAGGAATTATTCATAGAATTATATATCCATAAACATCTGAGCATAATGGACCATTTGAGAGAAAACGTAGACATATTGTTGAATCAGGTCTTACTCTATCAGCTTAGGCTTCACTTCCTTTACAATTCTGGCTTGATTCATTTAGTACAACAGTCTATTTAATTAATAGGCTGACAATTAAAGTTTTGAAAAATAAATGTCCAATAGAAATTTTATTTAATATAAGACCTGATTATTGTAGTTTAAAGACTTTTGGATGTCTATGTTTTCCACACTTAAGACCATATAACACTCACAAATTAAATTTTAGATCAACTCCATGCATATTTTTAGGCTATGCAGCAAATCAAAAAGGATATAAATGCTTAGACAGCACAAAAAATATATTTGTGAGTAGAGATGTGGTATTCAATGAATATGCGTTTCCTTTTTCTAGTACATGTATGGAAGCAACACAAAAAGTTTATAATCCAAAGGCATCAATACCAAATATACCTTTGTATCCAACTGAGAAAACCTTTGGACCAGACTTCTATACCTTTATGTTAGAAGATGATCCATTGACATACAAACAAGCTATGTCCTCCAGCGACGCCCCTTATTGGAAAGATGCTATTAACAATGAGATAGAATCCATTATGGCTAACCATGCCTAGGAGTTAGTTGATTTACCTCAAGGATGCAAGAATTTAGGTAATAAATGGATATTTAAAAAGAAATTAAAACCTGATGGTTCAATAGACAAGTACAAAGCTCGTCTTGTAGTCCAAGGATTCAGACAAAAGGAAGAACTGGACTATTTTGATACATATTCACCAGTGACGAGGATAACATCAATTAGGATGCTTATTGCAATCACATCCATACTTGATTTAGAAATACATCAAATGAATGTAAAAACTGCATTTTTGAATGGTGAACTAGTGGAAGAAATATATATGAAGCAACTTGAAGGATTTCTGAGCTATGGAAAGGAAAATAAAGTTTGCAAATTAGTAAAGTCACTTTATGGCCTTAAACAAGCTCCAAAACAATGGCATGAGAAATTTGATGAAACTATGTTATCAAATGGATTCACAATAAATTAATCAGATAAATGTGTCTGCATGAAACACACACATTTAGGATATGTCATCGTTTGTCTTTATGTTGATGACCTGTTGATCCTATGAAATAACAAGGCCATAATAACATCTACAAAGAATATGTTATCCTCTAGATTCGATATGAAAGACCTTGGACTGGTTGATGTAATATTGGGTGTCAAAATTTTGAGAACACCACAGGGATATGCATTATCCCAATCACATTACATCGGTAATATACTTGAAAAATTCAAGCAATATAATATAACTATTACAAAATCACCCGTAGATATGAACCAAAATTCGGTAAAGAACACTGGTGATGGTGTCTACCAGCTTGAATACTCTCGGAAGTATCATGTACGTTATGAACTGCACTAGGCCAGATATCGCATACGCTGTAAGTAAGCTGAGTAGATTTACCAGCAATTCTAGTAAACTTCATTGGAAAGCGATAATCAGAGTTCTGGGATACCTAAAGTATACAAAGAACTATGGTCTACACTATACAAACTATCCTTCAACAGTGGAAGGATACAGTGGTGCCAATTGGATAACTGGATCACAAGATACAAAGTCTACAAGTGGATATGTGTTCACATTAGGAAATGGAGCAATATCATGGAAATCATCCAAACAGACTTGTATAGCTAGATCTACGATGAAATCAGAGTTTATTACAATAGATAAGACGGCAGAAGAAGCAGACCGGCTTCAAAGTTTCTTGGAAGATATTCCAAATTGGAGCAAACCTGTGCCTCCAATATGTATACATTGTGATAGTCAATGAGCAATTGGAAGAGCTAATAGTACACTATACAATGGTAAATCTAGGCATATTCGTCGTAGACATAAAACAATAAGACGACTTCTCTCTAATGTAGTTATCACTATAGGCTATATAAGGTCAAAAGATAACATAGCAGATCCACTAACTAAAGACTTGCCAAGAGAGAAAGTTCAAACCTTATCGATGGGAATGGGGTTAAGGCCCATAGAATAAAAGTTTTTTTTAAATGGAAACCCCACCTAGTTGACTGGAGATCCCAAGATCTAGGTTCAAAGGGACAACTAAGTTTAAGAGAAACTTGACGGCACTATTACACACAAACCATTCCTATGATAGTCAGTGCTTTATTTGTTGGGAAATAGGATAAGTATTGATACTTTTAATGACGTTTGTACTTGACGAATTACGAATACCCCTTACAGAATCACCTACGTAAGTGCGAAGGCGCCGCTTCAAAGAGAATTATGAGGCCAAATTCTCTAAGCACTTATAAGACCAGGTAGGTTTTCAAGGCAAAAACGAACACATACAGAGAACGAAGGATTATAAGAAACATTTGTCGTGTGTTATCTAGTGTAGAATTACACAAAAGGCTTACAGTTCAAGGACATTTTATGTCTACTGATTCGCCCGTAATTCAAATAGGTATACACTAGGAAAGTTCAAGGCCCATGTGCTACTTTAACCGATACGATAAATGGTTCGTGAAACTAAGAACAACTACTCATTCATGTGGGGGATTGTTAGAAAAATTGAACGAGGAAGTTGGAAGAGGAAGAATTTGAGTGTGTATTGAAACAAAGTCCCACGTCATGAAATATTAGTTTCAATACCACCATATATATCACAACTCAATATACTAAATCAAAAGAAAAGAAGAAGGAGACATGAAAACTTGTGGCAATGTAGGCTTTGGGCCTTCATATTAACATTAAAATGTCAAAGATTGGGCCTTGGGCCTTGGGGCTCTTGGAGTCTGCGCGCGCGCATCTGTCAGTTAAAGGGTCGCAACCTTTACAACAGTCACGACCTCACCGAATAGGCACCTCCTCCAGCCTATATATCGGGGCCCGCAGAACGAGATTGTTTACTCAAAAACCGTTCCATACTTCTTTCTGTTACTCTTCCCAGAACTCTGTTCTCGGATCTATAATTCCTTTCGTTCGTCGTCGCTCCGTCTACACGCACAGCATGTCGGGGCCGGTCCGTTTCATCCTTGAGACAGATTGCTCATATCCTTCGGTGCATAAAGGGGATAATATTGTTTCAAGAAAACAGATATTCTCTGGACTCGAACGACTAGGTAATTCTCCGCATTGTATTCAATTTCAATTGTAGTGGTTCTGTGCCGTAATAGTATTTACTAGAACTTGTCACACTTTGCTCTGTTGCTGTTTTAGCAATTTAATTGTGAAAATTATAAATGTTTTTCTGCTGTGACAATTTCTAAACATTTTAGTAAAATTATTGAAGTTGCTATCAGATTCGTAACACTTTTGTGTAGTTGCGAATAACACTGCATACCTTCTTCCTACTACACAGCAATCTCCAACACTATATACTATCTACATCACTATATACTATCTCTTCCCTGCACCGGCCATAGTCCACAGACAACCACCACTGCCATCTATATCCTATAAACAAAACCTCCTCACTATCGTATAGTCACCATAACAGTTCAACAAGTTTTTTTTTGTTTTTTTTTGTTTTTTTCCATAACAGTGAGTCACTCCACCAACCCAATATCCACTGCCAAACAACCACAAACATCAACTGTCAAACATTCACTACAAACATCCCAACTTCACCATCACCACTACCATATACTGCCATCGACAATTCTTTCTACTGCGCAGCACACGAACCAAACTGTCAGCCATCACATACCCTGCCACAACCATTGAACTGCCTCTGCCCCTTATACCATTACACACACCAGAGCATACTTCTGTCTCAACAAGTTTTTCACCGTCACAACTACATTGCTACATCAACATACCAACTTTTGCCAAGATACAAACTACTGCAACTTCTAACTGTTGGAATTCCTAGTGTAAATGAAATACACTTGTCCCACATCGCCAAATTTGCAAAGTCATTCCAATATATATATGACTTTGCAATGAAGGTGTTGGGGCCTAGGGGCACCCAAATGTATGCTTCGTTGTGAGGAGGAAGATCATGCATCTCCACCACACACGCGCGCCGCCGCCGCCGTCCGTCCGACCGAGCCGGGCCGGACCGGGCCGGGTTTGGGTTTGGGTCTAGGTCTAATATGATACTCGTATTTTTACTGCAAACTGGACCGGGCTTTTTAGCAGTTGCAGGCTATACGAACGGACATGACTGTTCATAAGCGGACGCGGGTTGAATAGGCGTGAACAGTAGCGGGTGCGACCCGTTAGAAGCGAACAGGCGCGAGCCGATTGAAGCGGATGCGGGCGAACAAATGCGACCCGACTGTAGAGGTGCAGGCGGTACAAGCGGGTGTGAAACAGTACCGTTGGACGCAAGCAGATGTGACCAGTAGCAGGCGGGTGCGACCCGTTAACAAACAGTAGCGACCAAGAGGCAAACAGGTGCGACCAAAAGGCAAGCGGACGCGACTGTTTGAAGGGATGCGGACGAAATTATAAATAGGAGAGAATACTGATCACATTCTCATCCCATTCCAATCTAATTTCTTCTGCTTCTTTGCTCTATTGCTCAATATTCCATATATATATATATCATAGAGTTGACATACTCATTACAATCTCGTGCAGATTACGTTTGTTGTATCTTGGGAGAATTTTGAAATAAAATTCTTACGGAAATTGTTACGACAAGCCTTAGACGGAATTTCCTATATATACTGGTTAGATTCTCTGTAATCTTTCCGTTTATAAGTTGTACTACTTCTTACAATAGTATAACGTTATTGTTGTAATTTATTTACAACGTAACATATAGTTACAATTATCTAATACAGAATTCCAACGCAGTGGAATTCTAATTGATAAACTTGTGCGACGAGTTTATTGTAGCGTGCTATCTCTTTTGGTACACTAGACAAATAACATCTTAAGAATTTTACTGTTTTATACTAAAACAGAGATGGCAACAGTTGACAACATGAAAATTGATAAGTCCACCTTTTCAGCGGTTATTTCTGAATGCAATTTGGTTCAGAACCCTAACCAATTGTGGGTTGACACAGGAGCTACTCGTCATGTTTGCTCTGAAAAATCCATGTTTTCAACATACCAGAAATTCGATCAGAAAGAAAGACTCTACATGGGTAATTCTGCAGTTTCCATGATCGAAGGCAGTGGAACGGTTATCCTCAAGTTCACTTCTGGAAAAACTGTCAAATTAAATGACGTGCTTCACGTTCCAGACATACGCAAGAATCTGATCTCCGGCTCAGTGCTATCAAAGAAAGGATTCAAAATTGTGTTCGAATCAGACAAGATGGTTCTGTTCAAAGCTGGAATGTATATCGGAAGGGGTTATTTATGTGATGGCCTATTTAGGGCAAACGTAGCCGTTATCGGCAATAAATCTATGTATTCTGATCGTGCTATTAATAAAATTGAAGTTTCTTACTTGCTTGAGCACGAAATTTTACTATGGCACGATAGATTAGGACACATAAACTTCCGAAAAATGAAGAAATTATCAAACTTGGGATTAATTCCAAAATTCCAAGTAGATAAGAACTACAAATGTGAGACATGTGTAGAAGCAAAAATGGTCAAACAACCATTTAAATCTGTTGATAGAAGCACCGAACCATTAGATTTGGTACATACAGATTTATGTGATTTTAAATCACTACCTACAAGAGGTGGAAAAAAGTATTCATTACTTTTATTGACGATTATACGCGATATTTCTATGTATATCTTTTAAATAGTAAAGATGAAGCAATAACAGCGTTTATAAAATACAAGGCTGAGGTAGAAAATCAGTTAAATAAAAAAATCAAGATACTAAGATTTGATCGAGGTGGAGAATATGAATCACCATTTGAACATTTCTGTGCCGAAAATGGTATAATTCATCAAACAACAGCTCCATATTCACCACAACAAAATGGTGTAGCCGAGAGGAAGAACAGAAAGTTAAAAGACATGATTACTGCCATGCTTTTAACTTCTGGTCTACCGACGAACTTGTGGGTGGAAGCCTTAAATATGTATAATCACATATTAAACAAAGTTCCTCACAATAAAATGGGAACAATTCCATATGAGATATGGAAAGGACACAAACCAAGCTTTAAATACCTCAAAGTGTGGGGGTGCTTGGCAAAAGTTCCAGTTCTGCCTCACAAGAGAGTCAAACTTGGACCAAAAACAGTAGATTATTGTTATCTTGGGCCAGCCCAAAATAGTAGTGCTTACAGATTTTTGGTATTCAAGTCTAATATAACTGATATTCATGTAAATACAATCATGGAATTAAGAGATGCCTCGTTCTTTGAAGATGTGTTTCCGCACAAAAGGAATGAAGGAAATAATGTCCCAAAAAGGACAAGGGAAGAATCGAACGATTCGCATGAAGATGAAACTCATCATGAAATTGAGGATGCTGAACCAAGAAGAAGCGTAAGGGCTAGAACTTCCAAAACATTTAGTTCGGACTTTTTTACATATGTATTAGAGCACGAACCTCAAACGTACAAGGAAGCAATGTCATCTTCTGAGTCCTCATGTTGGAAAGAAGTAATCCAAAGTGAGATTGATTCAATTCTAAGTAATAAAACTTGGAAAATTGTTGATATTCCACCAGGAATAAAACCAATTGGCTGCAAATGGATTTTCAAGAAGAAAAATGAAAGCAGATGGCTCTATCGACAAGCATAAAGCCAGATTAGTAGCCAAAGGATATCGTCAAAAAGAAGGAGTAGACTTTTTTGATACATATTCGCCGGTAACACGAATAACCTCTATAAGAATGCTAATAGCAATTGCGTCCATCTATAATCTAGAGATTCATTAGATGGATGTAAAAACAACATTCTTAAATGGAAATCTTTGATGAGGAGATTTATATGGAGCAACCTGAGGGATTTATTTCCAAAGGAAATGAAAACAAAGTCTGTAGATTAGTCAAATCATTATACGGACTAAAACAAGCTCCAAAGCAATGGCACGCAAAATTTGATAGTGTCATGATGAGAAATGGTTTTCGTATAAATGAATGTGACAAATGTGTTTATTATAAACAACTTGGACAATCATATGTGATGATCTGTCTATATGTGGACGATATGCTAATATTCGGTCCAAATACTCAGGTAATTGAGACCATATAGAAAATGTTGATCAACAATTTCGATATGAAAGACTTGGGTGTTGCAAATATTATTTTGGGAATAAAAATAATAATAACACCTAATGGAATTGAGTTATCTCAATCACATTATGTAGAAAAAGTGATTGAAAGATTTCAAAATTTTGGAATTAAAGGAGTAAATACACCTTTTAATCCATCAGGAGTACTGCATAAAAACACTAATGAGAATGTAATGCAACTGGAATATTCTCGTGTAATAGGATGTCTCATGTATCTCATGAATTGCACAAGACCAGATATAGCTTTTGCAGTAAGTCGCTTGAGCAGGTATACAAGCAATCCAGGGAAGGAACACTGGAAAGCACTAATGAGAGTGCTTGGATATTTAAAAAACACCACTAACTATTCCTTACATTATGGAAAATATCCTGCCGTTTTAGAAGGATATAGTGATGCAAACTGGATTGCAGATTCAGAGGAATGAAAATCAACGAGTGGTTATGTCTTTACCCTAGTAGGGGCAGCAGTGTCATGGAAATCTATTAAACAAACATGCATAGCTCGATCCACTATGGAATCAGAGTTCATTGCATTAGATAAAGCAGGCGAAGAAGCAGAATAGCTTCGTCACTTTTTAGAAGATATTCCATTCTGGCCTAAACCTGTACCGGCCATATGTATACACTGTGATAACCAAGCTGCGCTAAGTAGAGCGCACAACTTTATATATAATGGAAAGTCACGACATATTCGTCGACGCCATAACACAGTTAGGCAGTTACTCTCAAATGGAACAATTTCCATTGATTATGTAAGAACAAATGATAACCTAGCGGATCCATTTACTAAAGGTTTATCAAGAGAGAAAATTGACCGCGCATCGAGGGGAATGGGTTTAAAAGCCTAAACCACAAAGAGTTATCTTATACGGAAACCTATCCTAGCGACTGGAGATCCCACAGACTAGGATCAATAGGCAAACCAGTTCTGAATAACTCAAGACGTAATGCATTTGCATGGACATAGTCCAACTCCATTCCTATGGTGCACAACATAAATGCATGCCTACAGAAGTATGTAAAGGTTAAAACTCTGTTTTTTAATGATGACCATATCTTGGAGATAACAAGTGGGGTATATGTAGGATACTCTTAATGGTTGCGATCACCTATGTTAGTGTGAGCTGGGTCGGCTCTATGAGAATATTAAAAGGCTTTTATTCTCTAAAACACTCGCAGAACCAAAAATTGTTCAGGACCAAAATGAACACAACCAAGAGATTGGATGAGAAGGGAATCAATGCTTCGTAAAACTTATTGTCTGGATATACAATAAAGGCCGACGGTTCAAGATGAAATAATTCACCGATTAGCCAAGTAGATCCGATAAGTTTTAATTAGGGAAAGTTCAAAGTGAAATATCTACTTATCCACGATAAAGCATTATTCCATATGTACTCTGTGATATTTCACTTTGTTTGGAGGAAAAGTTTATTATCATTTATGTGGGGGATTGTTGGAATTCCTAGTGTAAATGAAATACACTTGTCCCACATCGCCAAATTTGCAAATCCATTCCAATATATATATGGCTTTGCAATGAAGGTGTTGGGGCCTAGGGGCACCCAAATGTATGCTTCGTTGTGAGGAGGGAGATCATGCATCTCCACCACACATGCGCGCGCGCCACCGCCGCCGTCCGTCCGACCGAACTGGGCCGGGCCGGGTTTGGGTTTGGGTTTGGGTCTAATATGATACTCGTATTTTTACTGCAAACTGGACCGGTCCTTTTAGCAGTTGCAGGCTATACGAACGGACATGACTGTTCATAAGCGGACGTGAGTTGAATAGGCGCGAACAGTAGCGGGTGCGACCCGTTAGAAGCAAATAGGCGCGAGCCGATTGAAGCGGACGCGGGCGAACAGATGCGACCCGACTGTAGAGGTGCAGGCGGTACAAGCTGGTGTGAAACAGTACCGTTGGACGCAAGCAGATGTGACCAGTAGCAGGCGGGTGCGACCCGTTAACAAACAACAGCGACCAAAAGGCAAACGGGTGCGACCCGTCAAGCGGACGCGACTGTTTGAAGGGATGCAGACGAAATTATAAATAGGAGAGAATACTGATCACATTCTCATCCCATTCCAATCTAATTTCTTCTGCTTATTTGCTCTACTGCTTAATATTCCATATATATATCACAGAGTTGACAATCTCGTGCAAATTACGTTAGTTGTATCTTGGGAGAATTTTGAAATAAAATTCTTAAGGAAATTGTTACGACAAGCCTCAGACAAAATTTCATATATATACTGGTTAGATTCTCTGTAATCTTTCCGTTTATAAGTTGTACTATTTCTTACAATAGTATAACGTTATTGTTGTAATTTATTTACAACGTAACATATAGTTACAATTATCTAATACAGAATTCCAGCGCATTGGAATTCTAATTGATAAACTTGTGCGACGAGTTTATTGTAGCGTGCTATCTCTTTTGGTACACTAGACAAATAACACTAACATCCTCCTTTACTTGCCTTCAACACAAATTCACAACTCCTACCTCATCAGCACATTACCCCACAACCCTACCCGCAATTACTTCACAACCTTTTCAAACACTTCACCACAACCATTCTACACCATATTCATCAAACTGTACCTTATCACCTTCAAACACCACCGCATCAGTTATCATCCCCCTCTGCAAAAAGTTGCCTCATACTTCACTTCCACCAAACTTCTCAACATCACTGCCTGCAACCCCTCTCTGTCCATCACAGCAGCACCTAACATTCACTACACATCCACCTGCACATCTACATATCATCTTACCTGCCATCATCATTTCCTCAACCAAAGGTAACTGCTACATCACCAGCCTACCACTTCCATATCAGTAAACTATCACAGCAACAACACTTCCACTGTTCCATCTCTACATCTTCCATTCACCTTGTTGTAGTGGTGGTTGATAGTGAAAAAAAAACATACACTGCCAGAGAATCCACCCTTCCTCATTTCACCACCTCCTCTCCAGACCCACAGCGGCACCTTCCCGCCTCTGACCCAAAACCATCACCGCGCTTCACTCGCCTCAATCTTCAATCCCAAATCCGCTGCTGCAACCTCACTCAATCGTGAACATCGACGAAACCAAATCATTCGCCGACAACCTTCCCATCGACCAGTACCATCACTTCACGAAAATCGCCGAACTCGAACCTGAAATGAACTCGAAGATTGGTCACGGTGAATTTTAGGAATTAAATTGAAGTTATTAGAAAATTTTGAAATTTTGTTTTAATTGGGCCGGGGGCTTGCGTATGGGCTTGTGAAAGTGTTTTCTAAAGTATTTGTTAAATTCTCTTTTAGTTTAATTTGTTTTAAAATTTTATTTTGTTTAACTCTTGATTTAAAAAAAATTCCATTTTCTTTCATTTCTCATCGCTTTGGTTCTATCTTATAATTTTTTTTTTGTATATATCTTGTTCAAAATTTTCAAGTTGCAGGTGGAAAAAATGCTTGCTAAAAATTAATTGTTTATATATAAAAAGATCGTCGCTTTAAAATAATTTGCTAATAATTCTTCCTGCTCTGGTATCGTGCTTTCATCACTTGTTGTTATTTTTAATTGCATTGTTAGCTGCTTGCATTTTAAAAAAATTCAAAAACAAAAACAAATTTTATTATAGTTACATTGTTAGTTCACGTTTAATTTCTATTTTGCATTCATACCATCTTATTTTCTTTTTTAATGGCAACACCCTAATTCACATAAGGTAAGAGATTTCATCACCCCTTGCATGGCCTACAAATTGCAATTCATTTTAGAATTTGCTAATAATAATAGTTAGATATTCGACTTAAGGGCGTCACGAGTTCACATATGGCTTAATTCTATATTGACAAGTTGTCTTCTTTAAAAAAATTATATTCTTGGGGTCTAGGCTATGATAGAGCAATAATCAGTAATAAATAATACGTGATTCATAAATATCATACCGAATGTTTCTCTAAAGATACTTAAACCTTCAGTTGCATTGCTACGGTGATTCGCGGTGCACCGATAACTCCTGTCCGTTACCTGGCTAAGAACTATTTTGTTGAATTAAGACAAAATGTGATTATACAATTTTTGGTTAGGAGCCGCTTAGAATAGAAAAATTGTAATTAAGTCCTTGCATTCATTTAGTTGCATTAGTTCATGCATATTCAAAAAATTCAAAATCCAAAACTAAAAAAATTGCAAATATTCTTTAACTTAGTTTTTAAATCCCTTCCTTTGAAATTTTTCGGTCAAAATCAAAAATCAGAAAAAAAATTAAGTTATTTTTTTTAGAAGAACAAAAGTCCAAAAAAATATAATCTTTACAAACAATTTTTTTTTCAAAAAACCCAAAAACAAAACAAAAATCAAATTTCCCTTTTAAAGAATAGATTCTTTTTGGTAATATTTTTCCCTTTAAAAAAAGAGAGAATTTTTTTTGAAAATGTCCGAATTTTCTTACTCGCTAGAATTTTACAATAGTTGTGATAATCAATATAATTCATATTATTTCACACCAAATTCTTACAGATATTTTAATGACAACTATTGTACAAACAATTCGAATTTTGAACAAAATTTTCGAAATTATGACCAACCCTCAAATCTTGAATAATATTGAAACGATTTCGTCTTTACTTGAACTCTCTACACAAAATGATCAAATGATAAATAATTTGTGTAATTCATATTTGTGCAATAACTCAAGTCAATGATTTCAAAATAATCAAATTTTGATTTTTCTACAAAATTCAAATGATTTCGAGTATAACTCATGCCAATACAATTTCGAATTTCAAAATGAATTTCAAAATCAAAATGGAAATGTGAACCACTATTTAAATGATTTTAGCAATGAGAATCATTTCAATTATGGTGCAATGGACAATTTTTGTTCTCAGTAATTTCAAATTGAAAATGCTCAAGTTAATAATTATAAATTTAATTTTGTTGAGCAAGTGGATGAAATTCACAAAGAACACATGGATTTGTTGTTTGAAACATATATCAAACACCGTAAGCAACAAAATCAACTACCAATGTGTGACGAGTCAAATATATATCCATCTTTTACTAAAATTGACGATTTTCAATTAACAACTTTTGAAATTGAAAATGACAATCTTAATGAAGTTGTTGAAAATATGGTAATTGAGTTGGATTTCAATTCTTTTGAGAGTGTGGAACCAAATTTAAAATTCGATTTTTCTTTTTTCAATTTTGAAAAATTGAATACAACAATTTTAGATTTCGAAATTGATATATGCAATGAAGTTGTTGATAATCCAATAAAGGAAGATGAATTTAGTAAACACAAATTTTTTGGACTTTTCGAAGATGAGTTGTTGAATTCTAAAGGGGAAGATTTAAATCACCATTTTTATTTTGAAATCAATGATTCTGAAGAAGTTTTCAATGATGAGCTTGGATTTAAATTTGGTGAAAATAAACTTGAACTTCAACCAATTGTTCTATTTATCCCAAAAATCATCGAAAATAAAATAATTCACATGATTTTTAATAAAACAACATTCGTTTTTTCAAATCAACATTCAATTTTGAAATCTTTTATGGTTTGGTTTTCTGCACTTAAGCTGTGTCTCTCATACATTACGAGACAAATGAATTGGTCTTTGGAGACGATATATTTTCTAATGTCATGTAAATAATAATCTTCTCATTTTCATGTAAATACATGTAATATTTTTATTTTTATTTTGTTTTTCTCCTTTCACTTGGGTTGACTGTGGGGACACAGTCAAAATTAAGTGTGTGGAGAGACTTTTATTCTTTTTTATTTTTCATGGTTTTTTTTGCACTTTCTTTCCATAAGTCAAAAAATTTTAAAAAACAAAATAAATCCCAAAAACAATTTTTTATTTATTTTTAGCATTTCGATTTATTTTTGGAGAAACACTATAAGATAAGTATAGGTTTTGGTTATTAAATTGAATTTTTGAAAAATTATTCGTCTCAACAAAAATAAAAATTAAGTTTGATTATAAGTAACTATGGATTAACTAGTATATATGAAGGTTCATGAGTGGTAATCATGAAGTACATCCTAACTGAAATCTACGTTTAATAAGTGGTTGATTTAAAGTAAAGGCTATAACATTTTTGATCTTCTAAGTTAAATAGTGTTAAGATAATTTTGCAAAACACTTTCTTTAAAAAAACAAAACAAAACAAATAATAATAATATGTATATATATAACATAATTTTTTTGGTATATATGTATATATTTGATTAACACCCGTAGGTTCGATTTCACCCTAGAGGAGGATGAATAGGGTGATACTATTAATTATTAAAAGTACTGCGGAAGTATACCAAATAATTGTAGCACTGATAATAGCAAAATAATAGCAGCACAAATAATAGCAGAAAATTAAAAGCAAAATATAGACCACACAGGTTTACCCAGCTTCGACAAAATCCTGCAACGTCCTGCCCCCAAGGTTCCTACTGGAAATTAAGTAGTCAGACGCTTACACACGTAAACTCACGACATCCGTTATCGAGTAACCTAACTCTACGCTCAAAACCCTACCACAACTCAGCCAATGAGTTGCGAGTTTTCGAACTACACCACCGTAGTTCTTCCCCTAGTCACACGACTATAATTTACACAAGTTTAAAAATAAAATACAAAATAATTTTTTTAAAAACAATCAACAAACACAAAGCCCTTAATTAAAAATAAAAGCCCAAAATAGATTATGAAACTGGCCAAAATAACTAAGTGATAAAAAAATCCCTTTTCTTTTATTCCTTTAGCCGGTGTCTTTCTTCGTGAAAAATGGCTGCTTCACTTGTTTTGCTCGTTCGTTCCTCTCTGATAAAATTAGGGTTTGGAAATTCAAAGAAGCCGACATTTTTGATCGATCAAGTGGATGTTCTCATGAGTGCTTTGACGATCGAATGTTTCTTCAATTTGCACACGGCTGCTTCGTTGAATCGAGTTCGAATTGACTTGAATCTGGTATCTGGTTTACGCTCGTTGCTTCATTGGTTAATTTTCTTGAACTCGACTGATTTAAAAATGACGATGATGATTCGGTTAAATAGGGTTCGAACCCCTTAATTTTCGTTCGTCTGATACTTTTTCTTGGCCATTTGATTATGTTTGATTGCTTGAGATTTCTATGACTTGTTCAATTCATATAATTTCTGCTACTTGATTATCACGGCTCAATTCTGACTTGTTTGATTCCTTGGCTACCACGGCTTGATTTTCTGTTGACTTCATTCATTTTTCTGACTTGTTCATCGTATTCTCTGATTTCGTGAATATCACGGCTTTGAGTTTCTAGCGTTTGAACGACATTGACCTTGTTAATTCGTGTTCCTCATATTATCTACTGTGAGAAAAATTGACTTCGGCATTTGACATGTTCTTTTACGGCTTCATGAAAACTCTGCCTTTATTGAAAATTACATACATGACTGGTTTGCTTCGAACCAGTTCGTGTTGTACTTTTGGTGTTGAGCCTGATCTCCATGTTTTCACTTGAATTTGTACTTGATTTTGTTTACATGTGCACTAGTTCCATATGTGTACATGTGTGTTTGTGAGAAAATAATTGCTGCATTCATATTGTTATAAAGAAATTCATATGTTGGTTACGACTTGGTCTTGTAGTCTTCATTGCACTGTCCATTGTTATTTGAGTCTGGGTTGCATTGCACATGCTTCGATTTGAGCTACCATATTGTATGTTTTCATTTGAAGTCTATTGCTATATTTTGGTCATTGTATTGCTTTGACTCATACTTGCCTTTCACTCGACAATTTGGTTGAGTTATCATGCCAGGTCTGGTTATAACTTTGCACTTGAAGTCTGTAGCTATAGTACATTTCCACATGTATACATATATACATGCATACATTTATGTATGTATATATTTGGTTTCATTTGAATGAGTGCGGCTTTGTCCTATGCCACTAAACTTTGTGTACTGCCCTGGTGCACGTGCTTCCACGTTTGGTTTTGTTTGAAGTTGCGTTGGTTGTCTTTATTTAGCCTTGCTCATTGATCTGGTTTTATTTGAAGCTTCATGTTACTGTGCATAATTGAGTTTGTATTGATTATTGATTTGAAACTTGTGAATTTGTACATTTGAATTGTGTTCATATTTGGGATGTTTGTGTCTTGCTCTTGACCACTGTCTTTGTTAACCATTCACGTATGTTTGCATTGACTTCATGATGAGTTTGTGGTCTTTGTATCACAACTGTTTGATCATTAGTTGATGTTCAAAAAATGGTCAGTTGTCACTTGATTCTTAGGTTTTTAATGAGTCTGAATGTGCTTGTGTACTGATGCACTTGATTTTTGAATTCATTTATGGTCTGATCATTTTGCTGTTTCATATCTCCTTGAGTCTGAGTTCAGTCCACTGGTTCACGATGTATTCATGTGTACTCGAGTCTAGTTGGACTGTCTAGCCTCTGTTTTTGCTGGCTTCATATGTACACTATCCATTGGATTTGTTTTTCGTATTGCACCTAAGTTGAATCTAGCTTATAGCTCGGGTTTGACCTTGTGCTCGTGTCGTGACTTTATTTGTATTGCACTTGAGTTGAACTCGGATTTTGATTGGATTTGACCTTGTGCTCATCTATCCCTGTAATTTTATCAAGTGTATATCGACGTGCACGGCCTTGTGGCATGTACAGTGATGCACTGTGTATGTCACAAGTTGCTCATGTTTGACGAATTCAAAATTAAATGATGATGAACAACCCAAATAATTGAGGCAAATAATATTTTCAAAAATACATTTTATTTCACACTTCAAAAATATTTCCTTTTCAATTTTACTGCATCAACATTTATTTTGCAGATAACTCAGATGTTGAATTCAATCTGGAATAGAGTTGAAGATCGAATACGGGTGAATGAGTGATATGTAGTGAGGTTCAAATGTAAATGAAAAATTGTGATATAATCAAAATGTACTGTAATTGAAATTGTGTCTATATATATAGTGAGAGCGTAAATTTATACTATTCAAAATTGTAATTTGTTTGAGTAAATTATCTATTTGAATTTAAATTCTATATTATTTATTTTATTTGGCAAATATTTATTTAATTATGAAAAATAAAATAGTACATTAACAAATACATTTAAATGAATATATACGTTTATTATCATAAAAAAATCATATACTAGCATATTCAACAACACCTAGAGTCATGTGTTCACACGCAAGTGTGTACACTCGTCATGCTCTATACCCTTCTCGTTAAGCCTAAAAAGGAGTGTACAATCGGTATATCTAGCCTCAGTTTATCTTAGTTAGGTGTACGTATATAAAAATACTTTTATTAATAATGCCTACAGTCAATAGATGTATATACTTGTACACTTGTCATGCTCTATATTCCCTTCACTTAATCCTGCAAGGCAGTGCATGGGTGATATATCTGGCCTTGGTTTTTCGAGTTAGGCATATGTAAATATTGTTAATATAAATAAAAGTTTCAAACAAAAAGAGAGTAAGAAATTGAAATCCAAGCACTATTTTCACTTATTTGATATGACTTGTTATCCAAAAGAAATGAAAATACCACTTTGAAAAACTTTGATAATCAATTAAGAATTCATTTCGTAGTTACACTATGTTATCATCCGAAATAACTAGTCAAATTAGAGTCTAATTGTGTTGATAACTTAATTTTTGTTGGATGTTTTGACAGATAAAATGACTAAAATTTCATGATGATGACCAAAACCTATATTTAACTTATTAGTGTCAGCTTGAAAGTAAATCCTTCATTTATAAATATTTTCAAAAACTTGCATTCATATCTTTGTGAATAAATCTTGCATTTAGGAATTTTTCATATTGCATTTGGATTTCATGGGTAGTATCCACTGAAAACCCACACGAAACAACACTCGTCCTACTAGGGACACCTAGAGGTTTAAGGCTTATTGCATACACTCAAGCCAATCATGCCTCTTACGAAAACGGAACTATCTTAGTTTTAGTTTATTCGAGAATGAATAAAAAGTTAAGTGTGGGGGTATTTGATGTGCATGTAAATGTGCATATTTTTACTTCCACATTTAGTCTATTTTAATTAAGTAAATGAGCATATATGGTATTTTAACATGTTTAAACCAAAATTTCAATTATTTTCAAATCATCATTATTTATCTTCATATAGAAGCAAAATGGTCATTTTTGTGCATAATTTAATTTGAGAATATTTATTTGCACATTTTATTTGTATTTGCAGGAAATTGGATGACAAAATGGAAGAGGGTTTCATGAAATATGCATGCATAAAAGAAGGAAACAAATGAAGATGGAGATAAATCATTTCATGCATCATGGAGGACCCCACCTACCCACCTACCCACCTACCTTATTCTATAATTAGGAGCTAATGCCTAAATTAGTGGAGGTCAAAGTTACATGCGTACTTGATGATGGATTAATTAGAGATTAATGATAACTTGGTGGTCATACTTTCTCAAGGGCAATTTGGATAGTCCCCAAAAATACGATTAGGGTTTCAAAACATGTATAAATACCCCTTTGTTTCATGTATTAAGCTCTTAGCCTCCTCTTTAATTAGTTTAGTTTTAAGCTCAAAAATAAACAAAAACTCTCTTTTCTTTCATGGCTTTTTAACCTTTTTCTTTCATGTAATTTTCTTTTATGCAGTTTTAATTCATGCTATTTTATTTCATGTTGTTTTCTTTTATGTTAGTAGCTTAGATTAATTATTACAAGTAGTTTAGTTCTCTACTTAGGGGTAATGAAGCTCTCTTAATCATGTAGATTCAACATTTTGCTAATTTTAGATATCTTTTTGTGTTGAATGGAAATGTTTGATGTGCTTAAACTTTGTTGTTTTAGCTTTAAATTTGATAGCCTATGTTGTTGATACCAACTAGGTTATTCTTAAACAAACATAAACACAAATTGCCCCTTCATCTACATATGATTACGATAATGAAGTAAGGTTAAAATTAAAATTTGTTGGCCTATATTACTAATCAATAGTGAATAGATCATGCTTAGAATGGATTTTATTTTCAAGTTCATTAACATTCATGAGAGTTAACAAGTGGTTTAGTGGGTATGTTAAAGTTTGATAGTTTATGTTGAGCTAATTAAAAGCAAAAATAGGCCATACTTATGATAAACGTATCAACTAAATTCACTAATGACCAAAAGAAAGATCATAATTTTATTTTGTTGATTTATGTGATCATGAGAAGGACATTGCCTCTAAATTGTCTTCTACTCTTATATTTTTATCTACTTTTATTTTTTGATAGTTTTTAGAAATTCTTAGCTAATCATAACTTCAAATCTTGGTTTAATTTGACTGAGTAGAAATTTTAAAATCAATACAATTCCTTGCAGATCGATCTGTACTCACCACGTACTAGAATTGTACGCTGTGCATTTGCAATTATTTTTAATTTAATTTTTTCCGGCTATTTTTTAATCCGATAGAAAGTTAGTCATTAAACAATCCTCTAGGATCACCAGTAATCGATGTGTTCCTTTATTTGAGCATATCATATCCAAACTTTCCTCATGGCTTACTCATCTATTAACCCAGGCTAGAAGACTTACAATCATATCTTCCATTGGTACTGCCATGGTCCCATGTTACTCCAAAACCTTTATTCTTCTAAAGAAGCACTTGTCTGATTTTAACTGGGCTTTCGATCATTTTCTATGGCATGGTAATTGCTTTCTAGGAAGCCAATCCCTATCTCCTTCAATAAAATTTCTATTCCAAAACAATGTGGAGGTCTAGAAATTATCAATCTATGAACTTGGAACTTGGCTGCTGCTTCAAAACATATCAACACTAGGTCATTTAGATGAAGAAATATCATTTAAAAGATAAGAGATTTTGGAATATGGCCATTCCATCTTCCACCAGCTGGCTATGGAGATGCCTATTGAAGTTGAGAACTACTGTTCCACCTTATGTTAAATGCAATGTAGTAAACTCCCCCGATGATTTATTATAGCACACTCCTTGGGCTAATCATGGATTAATTCTAAACAATATCCTATAATACAATGAAAAATTAAGCATTAGCATCCCTGATTCTACGCTAGCATCTGACTACATTCACCTTGGAAGGATCATTCCTCCCTAATTCCAACTGCATAGCAGTCAGACAGCTATGTAACTCCTTGATGACCACTAATTATGACATAAGCAAAAATGGACTTTCTTGGATTCATCTAGACAAAACACATTCAATTCGTGCTATCTATAATGCTACAATAAAGATATCCAATCTCTAGCTTGATCCATGGAGCAATAGAATTTGAAATAAATGTGGAACTGTCAGGAACAACCTACACCTTTGGAAATAAACAATAATGCTCTGTGGACGCAAGACAGACTCTTCTCTATTGAATTTCTTATGGATAGACGATGTGTTCTATGCCTTTCTGATGTGGAAACTACGGCCCATTTGTATTTCAATTTCTCATATGTTTTTTCCCTTTAGAAAAGGCTAATAAATGACTTTGGATATCGTCATCCATTTAAGGGATCGAACTTAGAATGGTATTGGATGCATAAAATTGCAAGGATGAAAGATGCTAATAGAAAGATGATCCTACTGATTCTCAAGAAGTTTATAGTTGAAATTTGGCAAGAGAGGAACACTAGAATCTTCAAATCTCTCTTGGCCATTAACGTTGATATGTACTCTAGAATATCACTTTTCGTCTCCCATGCAAAAGAATTTTTGTGTGCTGACGGAGAGAAATTTTGTACATGATATCGATATTTTTCCCTATGTTATCTATCGCTTTTAAATTCGGCTGCTTCTTAGTTTTTCTATCTTTTCAATGCTATATTTTTTTCCTTCGTGCTTTTCCCTATACATTCTTTATTACTAATAAACTGGTAGGGAACCAGGATAAAGTCCTATAGCCTTAAAAAAAGAATCAACAATTTTTCTACTATGTATATTCTAATATATGTTGATGACTTAATTATTACATGTGATGATAAGGCAGAAATCAACAATCTCATTAAGCGTTTGGACAAACAATTTTCAATCATGGATCTTGAAGCTTTGAATTAATTTTTGGGAATTGAAGTCACCATATTATTAGACTCAGAAATTTTATTCTGTAAAAGAAAATACATCACAGAAATTTTAATCAAAGCAAAAAATCGATGGTGCCAAATCTCTGCCTACATCTATGATAACAAGTCATCATTTGTCATAAAGCAGGGGAGAACCAATATTAAATGATAAATCATACAGAAGTATTGTTGGTGCTCTATAATATGCAACCATCACAAGACCAGAAATATCATTCAGTATTACCATAGTGTGTCAATTTATGCAGGATCCCAAATATGAACACTGGAAAGCACTCAAAAAAATACTAAGATACTTAAAAGGCATAGCAGTTCATGGTTTGAAACTCAATGCATGCAAACATCTTAACATAACAGGGTACACAGATGTTGATTGGGCAACAGATCCTGATGATAGAAGATCCACCATAGGATATTGCATATATATTGAAAATAATTCGGTTTCATGGTGTTCTAAAAAACAAGCAACAGTTTCTAAATCAAGTATTGAAGCAGAATATAAAAGTATAGCGAGTGCAACTACTGAAATTATGTGGATTCAATCTTTGCTAAGTGAATTAAACAAACTTAAATGTAAACCCAATCTTGTGGTGTGATAATCTAAGAGCTATTTCGGTGTTTGCTAATCCAATACTTCATTCCAGAGCCAAACACATCGAAATTGACTTACATTTTGTTTGAGAACAAGTAATGAGAGGAAAACTATAAGTTAATCACATACATGCTGCTTATCAAATAGCTAATATATATACTTACCAAACCCTTCTCAATCAAGAACTTCACCAGGTTAAAAAGGGAGTTGAAGATTGGAGCTAAGCCAAATCTTCTCAAATCTGAGTAAAGACATAACTCATTGAATCCAGAAAGTCAAATCTAAGCAAATTGAAGTTAGCAACAAATGTCTTTAAAGGAAAAAGCCAAGTCACACAAAATCAGCAAAACTTCAACAAAAGCCAAAAGACAAACTCCTTCGATTTTTTGAAATCTCAGCTAAGTCCTTCATCAAATAAAAGTACAAAGAGTAGGTTTATAAAAGAAAGTCAATTTTGCATTACTTTTTAATAAATTTGAAGATAGAAGAATTTTCTAGAGAAATTGGGGAAACCGCAAGAGGGCAGGAAAACCTAGATATTTTTGAGGCGGCGTATTATGATAAATGAGATAGACCGATATTGTATCATATAGCAATATTCGGGCATATCATCAATATTGGGTATTTACTCACTTGGCCCATAAACTCATGTTTTATTATAAATACATGTATCTGGATGCATTGTAAAATATCAATTTGTACAAACTATATAAAACATCCATTCTCTCATTTTTTTTACATCAATTCAAAACTCGGTTCTATTATAATTAAAATCTAATATTTCCACACAACTATTTTTGCCTGTATGTAGGATTATTAAGCTTAAGTAGTAATAGTGAATTTAATATGTACTTTACATCCTAGGCAAAAACTTCAAAAAATCAGGTATTAAATAAGCAAATATTTGAATTTTCAATATACTTTTAAGTTTTAAGCATTTATAGAAAATATTAATAACTACCACGGCCCGGAGTAATTATTATTCTTGGCTTCACCTTAGTTTTGGATTTTTAATTATCTCTCATTTATTTATTTATTAAAAGAAATTTACTCTCTAGAAATGTAACCACATCTATATTAGCATGAAACTAATAATCTTATATACTATTTTAGTCAACCTTGCAAACTAATGGATAACTGTTGAGATTTTAGCCGTTTGATGGTTGAGTTTGATTCAGATATGAGAAAACACAGAATGTTGAATTGATGATTAAAAAAGAATCAAAATTCTTTGTTTTATCGAATGATTTCAGTGTACATACTTTGTGATATACGACTGCTTTTATAATACAATTTTGAGTTATTAGGCGGAGCATCAAGGCCCAAAGATCCATATAACCCACACAGTAGAAGAAATATGATAATACGGTACATTATGATACACAGCGTAACACTATCTCATTTCAATACCCCCTCGAACCGACATTGGGGTTAGGGCAAGAGAAAAAAGGCAATTCTCAAATTCATGTCACCGCCAGCAAAAATCTCTTAATTTGTCTTCAGATCTGAGTTATTTCTTCTTTCTTTAATCTCTTCTCACCTTCTTCATTTCTATTATTGTAGATTTCATCACCGTCTTTGCTATGTTGGAGTAAAGTTAGTGACTTTTTGCCTCGAAATCTACAAGTTTCATCAGATCTTCACGTACGAGTTGAGCTCTCATCAACTTTCAGTTTGCACTCAGAGCCGATGTCGTTCGGCTTTGATGGGGTTTCGAGCTTGTTGCTATATTTATTATCATGCACAAAATTTGATGACTTTCCTCTTTGAAGCTCATCAACTTCATCAGATCTAACCATATCAGTTGGAATTTCTTTGACTTTCAGGTCACTTTTGAATCTGATGAAATTTGGTTTTGATAAAGCTTTGGTCAGCATATCTGCCTATTGGTAAGTGCCTGGTAAGAAATTTACTTGAAGTTTTCCTCTCTGAAACCGTTCTCTGAAAAAGTATAGATCAATTTTGATGTGTTTTGTCCTTGAATGTAGAAGTGGATTTGCAGATACGTACACAACACTTTGATTATCACACCATAATGTCAGTTTGCACTCTGTTTTGATTTGTAGTTCATAGAGCAGAGATTGCATCCATATAATCTCGGCAGTTGCACTTGCAATGCTTCTGTATTTAGCCTCTGCGTTGGATCTTGATATAGTTGACTGTTTCTTTAAGCACAAAGACACTGGAGTATCACCTATGTGTATGCAGTATCCATTTGTTGATTTTCTGTCATCTGGATCTGTTCCCCATTCAGCATCAGCATATCCACTTATGTTGAGATTACTACACCTTTTTTTTATAAACATGCCATAGTTTGTAGTCCTTTTTATGCAACTTAAAATTCTTTTAACCACGTTCCAGTAATTATCCCTTGGCTCCTGCATAAATTGACATACTTTGTTAACACCAGATGAGATGTATGGTCTTATGACTATTAAATATTGTAAAGCACCAATAACACTTCTGTATTGTTCAGTATTTTTTATGTATTCTCCCTTATTTTTAGTTAGATGCTGATGGCTTACCATAGAATTTGGCTATGATTTTTCATCATTCATCTTAGCTTTAATCAGCAACTCTGATGCACATTTTCTTTGGCTAAGAATTTTTTCTGATTTTGATTTCCTCATGACTTGTATGCCTAGAAAATAATTTAGTTTTCCTAGATCCTTGATTGAAAATGTAACGACCCAATTTCCACACTCCAGAAAGTTGGATCGCTAAGAAGAAAGAAAGGGATAGAAAAGAAAAAAGAAGGAAAGAAAGAACAGACAACATCAGAATCTCACAGCGGAATCGAATAAATTATAATATATCACATAAAACTTTACATAGTATCATATACACCAGAGTAATACAGCTAATACCACTCAAACTAGACAGTTATAAACATCTGCCTAGCAATTACAATTCAAGTACATCAGAGAAACAGACTCAACTCAAACACAGCGGAACCACTAAATATATCTACACGCTGAAGCCTCCTGCTCCATTATCTCCTCCAGAACTCGTCAAAGCAATCCTGAAACACTTGACTGCTCATACGTAATATGAGTACCCAAGAGTTTAATAAAACAGAAAATAAACACTCAGGTCAGACAGGGGTCTGGTGTGAGTAAACGGGGATAAAAGTTGCTTAACTTTAGAAAATCCTTTGAAAAAAAAGCACCACGTAAGACATCCCACACATAAACATGGAAAAGTTTTTACCTTACGCTAACCAAAACATTTGATAGGAAATCCAGTGATATTATAATAGTATCTAGGGTTTTCAAAATAAAATACAGAAATAGCTGGAATGCTTACATCTCACATTCCAACATAGTTGGGCACAATCAAAATCGTACAGGCACTTATTGGATTATGGATTCCATCAATGGCAGGGCTACTGGGGTACCGTCCGTCACAGTACGTGGCCTAGGTCAATGTACCGAGGATTACTCCCAATCCCCTGCTACACAAGGCCGGACCCATTCCTTACTGAATAGTTTCGAACAAGACAACCTCGCAGTTGGCGCGCGATTCCAACTGCCCACACAGCCGAATAAAAAGGGACCTCTAGAAAGGGGAAAATCTTGCTCTCAAGTGGGTGCTACCTACGAAGCCTTGCTGCACCTCCCCTGTTTTAGCCATTCCCGGTTGATGAGGCTTGAGGTTACGATTACCTTTATAGGACATATCAAATATTAGAATGCTCATCGTCCACCTGACGATGTTCTGAAAGCATTCAATCCATACAAGTTCGTTCCTAGTTCGAACGAAACCGAAGGCATTATCTCGTTACACTCGTATTGGAATCACCCTCAAAGTTAACGACGATAACCCTTGCACTCTAAATCACCATCTCGAATCTATAAGCACTATTCCGTCCACTCATTACGGAATCACCCACAGAGTTATACTGACGTATAGCCCTTATACCTCGAGTCTTCACTTGCTCCACTTGGATTAACGACCTAACGTTTAATTGGAATCGATGTGGTTTTCGGATATCCAAATATGGAAACCCGATCCCGGTCTCACCGAAACCAAACGCCATTTTAATGTCCAAGTTGTACTTAAGGGATTTAAACAATTAACTTATTTTATTGTTATCTAATTCACACAGATAGATAAACTATATATCACAATAGATAATCATATTAATAACATAAATAGATAATCTGTATCGTCCATAAACAGATAATCATCACAACCAAATAATCCATCACAAACCATCATACTTAAACCAAGCATTCATATCATACAGATACGGCTCATCTCATTACTGAGATCACAACCATTCAATCAATAACATCCACAAGCAATGATTTATTAACCATCAACTATAATTAATTTAAAATGAATTAAATTAATTACAACCATCTCAAATTAATTTAAATTAATTTACTCATTTAAATCCTGCTTAACATCCATTAATTAATTAACCCAATTAATTAATCATTAAGTATTTAACTTGATTAAACAACTTTGATTAATCATTCACTAATTACAATGAGTAATTAATCTTTAATTAATTTCATAAATTAATTAACCTTAATCATAAGTAATTAACATTTAATTACTCATTTATTAATTAATTATAATTAATTATATTTATTCTTAATTAATTACAATTAATTAATCAATCACTTATTTCAATTATTACTTAATCAAACAATCCTTAATTACATCATTAATATTAATTAATGATCTTTAATATTTAAATAAATTACTTAATTAATTACATTTAGAAATTAATCTAATTATTAATCACCTTGATTAATATCCAATTAAGTAATTAACTATCTTAATTATTTATTTATAAATTAATTAACCAATAATTTATCATTAATTAATTCCTTAATTAATTACAAAAGTAACTATCCACATTACTAATTACATTCCAGTAATTATCATTATTACTTCTCCAAGTAATCCTGCTCCACTAATCACATTAAGTAATTACTCTCTAAAATCATTAAATGATTTATTAAAATTAATTAAACTAAATTAATTAACTTAAATAAATCACATATCAAAATTAATTAAAATAAGTAATTAAATCCTTAATTACTTTAACAATTAGTTATATTCAATTAATTAATCTAGTTAATTATCAAAATTAATTACATTAATTAATTACTAAATTATCCTTAGATAATTGTCATCACTTATTAATGAACAACATTCCACTAATTACATACGTAAGAAAATTTAATTTAGATTAATTATCAATAAATCCTTTCTACTTAATATTAATCTAAATCGTTATTTAAAAATCAAATAATTAAGTAAAATCCTTAATTATTTTAAATATTTTCAAAATAATTTAGATTACTTATCAAATGACCCATTTAAATTCAAAATGTATTAAAACAATACATTTCAAAAAAATTAAATTCAAATTCCAATTTATTAAAGATTCAAATGTTTAATTATTAAACATTAATCCAAATTTAATAATTATAAACTTTAGAATAAAATAAAATTAAATGAATGTTTAAACAACATTCATTACTTAGATATAAGAGAAAGATTTACATAATTTACTTGATTAAAATAAATTGAGTTTTGTAACTTGATTGATTATTTCAATTTCCAAATTCAAATTAACACTTCATATTTCAAATATTAAAAGAAATAATTCTTCTAAGTTTAAAACTCACTTGAAACCAAATTTCATCTTCAAATTCACCTTGTAAACATTTGAATATGTTTATTCATTTTAAATTTAAAAACTGTTTTGAAATTAAAACTGTGTTTCAAAGAAACCTGGAAACAATTTTTAAATTGATTTCAAACTGAGTTTAAAACTTACTTAAAACATTCAAATCTGTCCAAAAAAAAATTAAAACATATAAAAACTGTTTAAATTCAAACTCTAGTTTTAAAAGATAACCTGAAACAGTTTTAAAATCTTGACTTAAACCCATATTTAAATCTTGTTTAAAGTTAAGATTTTCATTTTTAAAATTTTTGAATTTCAACTACACTTGAATTCAGTTTCAACTCATATTTGAATCAAGTTGCAATTTTAAAAAAAAATGAATTTCATTTAAAACTACAAACTGCAGGATTAATTCCTGAAACAGTTTTTTAATCTTGATTTAACAGAATTTAAAACTTTGTTTAAATTTAAAAGTTTCATTTTTAAAAACTTGAATCAAAACTTCATTTAAATTCAGTTTTAATTTATACTTGAATCAAGTTGAAATTTTAAAATATGAGTTTCATTAAAATTCAAAACTGCAAAATCTCTCTGGTTATACCCCTGCAACTAACTTACCCGAGAAACCATAGTATTTACTTTGAGTTCCTAAACCATCTACTCCGAGTCAATAACAAGAATACCCGAGTAACCCCCTGAGTCAAAATACCCTGCACACAATCCAGAAGTTCACCTGAGTTCAACCACCCAAACCTGTCATCATCTAGCAATCACATCACCAATCACCAGACCACTTACAACTCCGGCTAATGACTCACCTACAACCCCTCTGCAACCACCCAAATTTCCCTCCTACTCGATGCAACAGAGAAAAGGTGCAGACCCTCAAAATTCAACACTGCAACCCTTAATACCAGAGTTTTGAAAACCTGGAAATACCCCATCCATATCACCTGACTCTCTGATCCTTCATCACCAAAATCCCTTAACATACTTTCATCAAAATTCCACTACAGGAGGCATCTTAACCCCCACCCAAAATTCACTAGCCTACAGGTACTTCAAATTTTCTATTTCTGCTTTACAACAGAAATGTTTTCCCCAACATTTTAATTAGAACTGTAATATTTGTTTTTTTAAAAAAGAAACTGTTTTTAAAAGATAAAGAAGCTTACTCACATATAACAATCATCAACAGGCAACCATCACAACATTTTTTTTTAAATCTTAGTTTTAGAAACAAACAGGTATGCAGATTTCTGGCCATAACATCATATATATACATAGTTATATATGTATACACAGAACATTCATCACAATTCAATCATAAAAGCTTACTTATTACTATCAATACACATGCAACATGTTATTTAAGCTTTTCCACTTGTGAAGTTATTTTCCTCAAACAAAATGAATCACTGCAGTTTCATCCATAACAGTTTATATATATATTTTTAATGACAGTTTTGCTTTGAACATGAGTTCTAATACTTGCATGTGAATTTATTTTAAAACAAAACTGTTTTTAAAATTAAAAGTTTACTCACTAAACATAATAATAATGGTACTGCAATTTGATTTTTCTTAAAAACAGTATGCAATAGTCTTTGTTTCTAAATCTTGTTTAAGCATCTAATTTAACAGAGAAACTGTTTTTAAAAATAAAGGTTTACTCACCTTTAAATTTGAAGAATGCAGAGACAACTTTAAGTGCAGATTCAATCCAGGAACTCGTTGAAACTACATGTTGAACCTGGGTGCAAATTTGAAGATGAAGTTGCTTTTCTGTCCTGATTGTTGATTGCTTTTATCTTGTATTTGTATGCATGCAGACCCATTCTTCATATGCTCAGATTTATATTGAAGTTGAGCGTCAGTTTTGAAAAAAATGGCATGCAGACTTGGGTTTTAAATGTTACAGATTTGAGGTTGTTTGAAGATTGGTTTGCAGATTTGAAGTTGTATGTTTGTACAAATTTATTTGCAGTTTTGAAGATTGGTTTTAGATTTACTGAAATATGATTCAGGTTTTCAATTTTGAAGAGAATGTTTTTAACAAAATGCTTAAGCTATGTTTTATTGTCAATATAATTAAAATTCAAAAATGAATTTGCTTGACAATTGTTGTATTGATTTGTTAGGTGATTACAAGTGTCCATTTAATAGTTTAAATGACTAACACATGTATATTTCAACTATTAAAAAGCAATTCCTAAATTTATATATGTATTTAAGTTATCTTAAAACCATTTCAATTTATTTTAAACTGTTTCAAACTTATTTAGGAAGTTACAATTGTTTATTAACATCTAGTCTTTAAATAAATACATATACACTATTTAAATGTTTACTTATAAACTTATTTATAAAATTATACATTTTAAGTGTTTGTTTAATTATATTTTTTTTATAAATAATATTCTTTATAAAACTAAATTTCAAAAGATTTTAAATCAAATGTTATATTTTAGCAAGAATGAATTAAATTTATTCAAAGAAAAGCAATTTAAAATAAAACAAATCAAACTTTTATTATAAAACAAAATTAAACTATATTTATTTTATAAACCAAAATAAATGCTCACTTATATTTCTATAAAAATATAAGAAAGAATTTTAAAACAAACTATTGAAAAGTTTACAATACTAATTTAAATTAATTTAAGTCAATTTACAATTTATACATTTATATAATAATTAGAAAATATCCTTTATTTAATATAAATTTAAAATCAAAACCAATTCCTCTATTTACAATGTGTAAACATTTTATACATTATAAATAAAATATTTTTAAATAAGCTTAGAAAGATGAATTTATTACTTAATATTTTTAACATTTGAAAAGAATATCATTTAACAAATTAATTAATTGTAAATTTTCAAAAGAGAATTCCAGTTTAAATTAAATTGTTAAATCAATATTTCACACTTTAAAATAATTATCAATGAAATTATTAAATAAATATTGCCTAAATTCCCGGGACATCACATTCCTCCCCCTTTAAAAGAATTTCGTCCCCGAAATTTAAAAGCAAAGGTAATTTAATAATCCCATACATATTTTAAATTTTAAAAATAGCAAACATATGCTATCAACCAAAATACCAGCAACCATAGCAACCAATCCAAACAAACAATTCTAATTATCCAGACAAAATTCTGGATAGGATTACCTAGAGTTTCCCAGGTATAAACACCGGGATACTCGCCCTACAGGATCTAAACTAGCTACACCACTCAGATCTAGAGCTCCTATATATCTAGATCTACAAATCTAAACAGAATACAAGACCATAGACAAGTCCTGATCAACTCCCAAATCTCACAGAACTACTGATTCTAAAACCAATGATAAACCATACACGTACTCCCTCAGAGATACGTGAAAAACAAAACAAATTCTGCCATCTGAACTGGAAATTCAATCCTGTAGACCAAACACTTAATTCTCAAAAGAAAGCAGATAGATCCAATACCCATATCCACAAATCTCTCATATCGATCCTGGGCTGCCTTCAACTTCTAGATCAATCAAAATCCACCACACAAACTCCACTACAGATATCAGGAGTCTTCAGACAAACTACTCTATCTGGAACAAACAGATACAAAACAATCAAGTTTCCAGATCCAAAATAAATTTCCTGTAGAAATCCTTTGATCCAACACCAAACTCAAATTCCCAAAGAATCGGGTGCTCCTATTCTGGAATAGCTGCCACCATGCTTCCGCTACGCAACTCTGATTCGAGAATGTTGTTGATGAACACAAGTATAAACTTGATCAACTTATCCTGGAACATTGTTCATCAAATTCCATAAAATCTCAGTGACCTATCTGATTCAGTCACAAATACCACAGCAAAAATTCAACTAGAAAACAGATCCGATAAATCCTTCCAACTTAAACAGATCACACTCAAAGAATCTCCTGCAATGCTAAACCATCGGTACAACTCCAAGAACCAAGTCGATACAGAACTCAATCTCTCGATACGGATTCCAATCTTAATTCCTTCGAAGATATCCAGAAAATACCACTTCGATATCTTAAACATCCTCTAAAGATGCTTCAATCCAAACAGAGAACACTTAGAGAACTTCCGAACCGTCGCAAGTCACTATTGCGATTCCACCTAGTTCAGATCCTGAGAAATCATTCTCACTTCAAAAATCAGAACAGCTAAAGCCTCCAAAAGAAGAAACTAGTGGTCCACCTCTAACCACTAACATCACACCCAGCTGAACTTCCCGAAGAAATGGACAACCTCCACCATCTGCCCGGACTACTGACAGAAGTATCACAGAGATTTCTGAACCATCAAAGAACAAGTCACCCACTGCTGCTACTGCTGCCAAAACTTCCTTATCCAAAAGCTCATCAAACCTCAAAGCTACACCAGCCTCTTCACAATAGGGCATTCCAGATAGACAGATATCTCTCAGGAAACTCGCTCCTAAACCAAGCTCAAAACACTCTGCCAAACTGAGCTTCAAACTCAAATATAGATAGAACTCCTTCCTAAGGTTACCAAAATACCAATGCAGGCTTCAGAACTCCCAACTGATCCATACTCAAGAAAAACAACTCACATGAGTGCAACCAAGCTTACAATCCAAAATAAACTCCGAATCTTAAAAAGATTTCCTTCAGAGATTAGTGAAATCTTTCTCACCAAACTGCAAAACTACTCAAGATACCCAATATTGCCCTAGCAGTCCACTTCCAACCTCAAACACTCGAACTCTAACCATTGGTAGTTGTGTTACACACACCACTACCACATCTACCTTTATTACTTATATTGGAAAACCTGAACAGGTAACCCAATCAAATAGGCAGAAATAAATAATATATATATTAAAAATTACAAATACGCTCTCTCAAGAAAACACCACTACAGAGCCTAGGTATTCACTCAACCTAATGCTCTGATACCACGTTGTAACGACCCAACTTCCACACTCTAGAAAGTTGGATCGCTAAGAAGAAAGAAAGGGATAGAAAAGAAAAAAGAAGGAAAGAAAGAACAGACAACATCAGAATCTCACAGCGGAATCGAATAAATTATAATATATCACATAAAACTTTACATAGTATCATATACACCAGAGTAATACAGCTAATACCACTCAAACTAGACAGTTATAAACATCTTTCTAGCAATTACAATTCAAGTACATCAGAGAAACAGACTCAACTCAAACACAGCGGAACCACTAAATATATCTACACGCTGAAGCCTCCTGCTCCATTATCTCCTCCAGAACTCGTCAAAGCAATCCTGAAACACTTGACTACTCATACGTAATATGAGTACCCAAGAGTTTAATAAAACAGAAAATAAACACTCAGGCCAGACAGGGGTCTGGTGTGAGTAAACGGGGATAAAAGTTGCTTAACTTTAGAAAATCCTTTGGAAAAGACTTCCCACACATAAACATCGAAAAGTTTTTACCTTACGCTAAACAAAACATTTAATAGGAAATCCAGTGATATTTTAATAGTGTCTAGGGTTTTCAAAATAAAATACAGAAATAGCTGGAATGCTTACATCTCACATTCCAACATAGTTGAGCACAATCAAAACCGTACAGACACTTATTGGATTATGGATTCCATCAATGGCAGGGCTACTGGGGTACCGCCCGTCACAGTACGTTGCCTAGATCAACGTACCGAGGATTACTCCCAATCCCCTGCTACACAAGGCCGGACCCATTCCTTACTGAATAGTTCCGAACAAGACAACCCCGCAGTTGGCGCGCGATTCCAACTGCCCATACAGCCGAATAAAATGGGACCTCTAGACAGGGGAAAATCTTGCTCTCAAGTGGGTGCTACCCACGAAGCCTTGCTGCACCTCCCCTGTTTTAGCCATTCTCGGTTGATGAGGCTTGAGGTTACGATTACCTTTATAGGACATATCAAATCATAGAATTCTCATCGTCCACCTGACGATGTTCTGAAAGCATTCAATCCATACAAGTTCGTTCCTGGTTCGAACGAAACCGAAGGCATTATCTCGTTACACTCGTATTGGAATCACCCTCAAAGTTAACGACGATAACCCTTGCACTCTAAATCACCATCTCGAATCTATAAGCACTATTCCGTCCACTCATTACGGAATCACCCACAGAGTTATACTGACGTATAGCCCTTATACCTCGAGTCTTCACTTGCTCCACTTGGATTAACGACCTAACGTTTAATTGGAATCGATGTGGTTTTCGGATATCCAAATATGGAAACCCGATCCCGGTCTCACCGAAACCAAATGCCATTTTAATGTCCAAGTTGTACTTAAGGGATTTAAACAATTAACTTATTTTATTGTTATCTAATTCACACAGATAGATAAACTATATATCACAATAGATAATCATATTAATAACATAAATAGATAATCTGTATCATCCATAAACAGATAATCATCACAACCAAATAATCCATCACAAACCATCATACTTAAACCAAGAATTCATATCATACAGATACGGCTCATCTCATTGCTGAGATCACAACCATTCAATCAATAACATCCACAAGCAATGATTTATTAACCATCAACTATAATTAATTTAAAATGAATTAAATTAATTACAACCATCTCAAATTAATTTAAATTAATTTAATTACTCATTTAAATCCTGCTTAACATCCATTAATTAATTAACCCAATTAATTAATTAATCATTAAGTATTTAACTTGATTAAACAACTTTGATTAATCATTCACTAATTACAATGAGTAATTAGTCTTTAATTAATTTCATAAATTAATTAACCTTAATCATAAGTAATTAACATTTAATTACTCATTTATTAATTAATTATAATTAATTATATTTATTCTTAATTAATTACAATTAATTAATCACTTATTTTAATTATTACTTAATCAAACAATCCTTAATTACATCATTAATATTAATTAATTATCTTTAATATTTAAATAAATTACTTAATTAATTACATTTAGAAATTAATCTAATTATTAATCACCTTGATTAATATCCAATTAAGTAATTAACTATCTTAATTATTTATTTATAAATTAATTAACCAATAATTAATCATTAACTAATTCCTTAATTAATTACAAAAGTAATTATCCAAATTACTAATTACATTCCAGTAATTATCATTATTACTTCTCTAAGTAATCCTGCTCCACTAATCACATTAAGTAATTACTCTCTAAAATCATTAAATGATTTATTAAAATTAATTAAACTAAATTAATTAACTTAAATAAATCACATATCAAAATTAATTAAAATAAGTAATTAAATCCTTAATTACTTTAACAATTAGTTATATTCAATTAATTAATCTAGTTAATTATCAAAATTAATTACATTAATTAATTACTAAATTATCCTTAGATAATTGTCATCACTTATTAATGAACAACATTCCACTAATTACATACTTAAGAAAATTTAATTTAGATTAATTATCAATAAATCCTTTCTACTTAATATTAATCTAAATAATTATTTAAAAATCAAATAATTAAGTAAAATCCTTAATTATTTTAATTATTTTCAAAATAATTTAGATTACTTATCAAATGACCCATTTAAATTCAAAATGTATTAAAACAATACATTTCAAAAAAATTAAATTCAAATTCCAATTTATTAAAGATTCAAATGTTTAATTATTAAACATTAATCCAAATTTAATAATTATAAACTTTAAAATAAAATAAAATTAAATGAATGTTTAAACAACATTCATTACTTAGATATAAGAGAAAGATTTACATAATTTACTTGATTAAAATAAATTGAGTTTTGTAACTTGATTGATTATTTCAATTTCCAAATTTAAATTAACACTTCATATTTCAAATATTAAAAGAAATAATTCTTCTAAGTTTAAAACTCACTTGAAACCAAATTTCATCTTCAAATTCACCTTGTAAACATTTGAATATGTTTATTCATTTTAAATTTAAAAACTGTTTTAAAATTAAAACCGTGTTTCAAAGAAACCTGGAAATAATTTTTAAATTGATTTCAAACTGAGTTTAAAACTTACTTAAAACATTCAAATCTGTTCAAAAAAAATTAAAACATATAAAAACTGTTTAAATTCAAACTCTGGTTTTAAAAGATAACCTGAAACAGTTTTAAAATCTTGACTTAAACCCATATTTAAATCTTGTTTAAAGTTAAGATTTTCATTTTTAAAATTTTTGAATTTCAACTACACTTGAATTCAGTTTCAACTCATATTTGAATCAAGTTGCAATTTTAAAAAAAAAAGAATTTCATTTAAAACTACAAACTGTAGGATTAAATCCTGAAACAATTTTATAATCTTGATTTAACAGAATTTAAAACTTTGTTTAAATTTAAAAGTTTCATTTTTAAAAACTTGAATCAAAACTTCATTTAAATTCAGTTTTAATTTATACTTGAATCAAGTTGAAATTTTAAAATATGAGTTTCATTAAAATTCAAAACTGCAAAATCTCTCTGGTTATACCCCTGCAACCAACTTACCCGAGAAACTATAGTATTTACTTTGAGTTCCTAAACCATCTACTCCGAGTCAATAACAAGAATACCCGAGTAACCCCCTGAGTCAAAATACCCTACACACAATCCAGAAGTTCACCTGAGTTCAACCACCCAAACCTATCACCATCTAGCAATCACATCACCAATCACCAGACCACTTACAACTCCGGCTAATGACTCACCTACAACCCCTCTACAACCTCCCAAATTTCCCTCCTACTCGATGCAACAGAGAAAAGGTGCAGACCCTAAAAATTCAACACTGCAACCCTTAATACCAGAGTTTTGAAACCTGGAAATACCCCATCCATATCACCTGACTCTCTGATCCTTCATCACCAAAATCCCTTAACATACTTTCATCAAAATTCCACTACAGGAGGCATCTTAACCCCCTCCCAAAATTCACTAGCCTACAGGTACTTCAAATTTTCTATTTCTGCTTTAAAACAGAAATGTTTTCCCCAACAGTTTAATTAGAGCTGTAATATTTGTTTTTTTAAAAAAAGAAACTGTTTTTAAAAGATAAAGAAGCTTACTCACATATAACAATCATCAACAGGCAACCATCACAACATTTTTTTTTTAAATCTTAGTTTTACAAACAAACAGGTATGTAGATTTCTGGCCATAGCATCATATATATACATAGTTATATATGTATACACAGAACATTCATCACATTCAATCGTACAAGCTTACTTATTACTATCAATACACATGCAACGGGTTATTTAAGCTTTTCCATTTGTGAAGTTATTTTCCTCAAACAAAATGAATCACTGCAGTTTCATCCATAGCAGTTTATATATATATTTTTAATGACAGTTTTGCTTTGAACATGAGTTCTAATACTTGCATGTGAATTTATTTTAAAACAAAACTATTTTTAAAATTAAAAGTTTACTCACTAAACATAATAATAATGGTACTGCAGTTTGATTTTTCTTAAAAACAGTATGCAATAGTCTTTGTTTCTAAATCTTGTTTAAGAATCTAATTTAACAGAGAAACTTTTTTTAAAAATAAAGGTTTACTCACCTTTAAATTTGAAGAATGCAGAGACAACTTTAAGTGCAGATTCAATCCAGGAACTTGTTGAAACTACATGTTGAACCTGGATGCAAATTTGAAGATGAAGTTGCTTTTCTGTCCTGATTGTTGATTGCTTTTATCTTGTATTTGTATGCATGCAGACCCATTCTTCATATGCTCGGATTTATATTGAAGTTGAGCGTCAGTTTTGAAAAAAATGGCATGCAGACTTGGGTTTTAAATGTTACAGATTTGAGGTTGTTTGAAGATTGGTTTGCAGATTTGAAGTTGTATGTTTGTACAAATTTATTTGCAGTTTTGAAGATTGGTTTTAGATTTACTGAAATATGATTCAGGTTTTCAATTTTGAAGAGAATGTTTTTAACAAAATGCTTAAGCTATGTTTTATTGTCAATATAATTAAAATTCAGAAATGAATTTGCTTGACACTTGTTGTATTGATTTGTTAGGTGATTACAAGTGTCCATTAATAGTTTAAATGACTAACACATGTATATTTCAATTATTAAAAAGCAATTCCTAAATTTATATATGTATTTAAGTTATCTTAAAACCATTTCAATTTATTTTAAACTGTTTCAAATTATTTAGCAAGTTACAAATGTTTATTAACATCTAGTCTTTAAATAAATACATATACACTATTTAAATGTTTACTTATAAACTTATTTATAAAATTATACATTTTAAGTGTTTGTTCAATTATATATATTTTTTTTAAAATAATATTCTTTATAAAACTAAATTTCAAAAGATTTTAGATCAAATGTTATATTTTAGCAAGAATGAATTAAATTTATTCAAAGAAAAGCAATTTAAAATAAAACAAATCAAACTTTTGTTATAAAACAAAATTAAACTATATTTATTTTATAAACCAAAATAAATGCTCACTTATATTTCTATAAAAATATAAGAAAGATTTTTAAAACAAACTATTGAAAAGTTTACAATACTAATTTAAATTAATTTAAGTCAATTTACAATTTATACATTTATATAATAATTAGAAAATATCCTTTATTTAATATAAATTTAAAATCAAAACCAATTCCTCTATTTACAATGTATAAACATTTTATACATTATAAATAAAATATTTTTAAATAAGCTTAGAAAGATGAATTTATTACTTAAAATATTTTTAACATTTGAAAAAATATCATTTAACAAATTAATTAATTGTAAATTTTCAAAAGTGAATTCCAGTTTAAATTAAATTATTAAATCAATATTTCACACTTTAAAATAATTATCAATGAAATTATTAAATAAATATCTTTATTTCTTCTTCATTGTTTTCTGTAATAATAAGATCATCAACATATATAAGAATATATATACTGGACTTTTTGTTAATTTTAATAAATACGAAGTTGTCTGATTTGATTGAATGATAGCCTAGTTGGCCTAGAGTCATTCTCAATTTATCAAACCAAACCCTTGGTGCCTGTTTAAGACTATATATAGCCTTCATTAATCTGCAGACAAGGTTTGAATTCTACGTGTAGCCCTGTGGCTGTTCCGCATATATTTCTTCCTGTAGAATACCACTTAAGAATAAATTGTTAACATAAAATTTCCGGATATTCCATTAATTGTGTAGAAACGTACTTAAGATAATCCTTATTGTGGTGGGTTTGACTACTGGAGAAAAAGTTTCATTGAAGTCAAATCCATATTATTGTGTATAACCCTTGGCAACCAATCTTGCCTTATATCTGGCCACAGTCCCATTAGGATTTTTTTAAACTCTGTATGTCCACTTGCATCTAACCACATTCCTGTTGTCTGGTGGACTTACCAAATCTCATGTTTTATTTTTTATTAGATCACTGTACTCCTCATCCATAGCAGTTTTCCAATGTCTGTCTTTTGATGCTTGCTCAAAAGTTTGTGGTTCATTTTCTGATTCTGATATTGTTGTGTATAGTTTTGGTTTAAAGATCCCCCCTTTGACCTTGTGATCATTGGATGACTAGTTCTTATCTATGGTGAAGTTTCTACTCTTATCTGACTGTTACTGTTTTCAGATTGCACTTGACTACTGGTAGAACTTCCTTCACTGATTGTCTATTCTTTTGACTGTGCAGGGGATTGATTGTGATAGCTATGTGGTTCAGATGATTCATGACCTGTTGTCTAGACATTGTGTGTTGTGAGTCCTGAACTCCAACAATCCCTTCATGTTCCTCCAAAAGATGTTCATCAGTATATACATGTTTACTGGGTATTGATGCCATTGTGTTATAGATCTTCTGAGTTATTTTCATGCCTGTATTACTGAAAGGAAAAATATGTTCATTTAAAACAACATATCTACTTATAAAAAATTTCCCAGCGTCATCAAGACATTTATAACCTTTCTGATTTGTTCCATACCCTATAAATGTACAGGATTTTGACCTGAAGCTTCATTTATTTGTATTATATAGTCTTATAATAGGGAAAACATAGGCATCCAAAATTTCTTAACTTCTGATAATCTAGTTTGACCCATATAACTTATCTAATTGCTAACTCGTTTAAGCACTTTTGTTGGTAGTTTATTTATTAAATAAACTGCATTATTAAAGGAGTCAGGCCAGAATTTTAAATGTAGGGATGATTGTGCTAAAAGAATCAACCTATTTCTACTACATGCCTATGTTTTCTCTCAATCAAACCATTTTGTTCTGATGTATAAGGACATGTAGTACTATGGACTATCCCCTTTTTGTTAAAAAAATTACCGAGTGTTTTGTACTCAGTACCTCCATCAAATTGTAAAGTTTTTACTTGATAACCAGTTTGTTTTTCAGCTAAGGATATGAAATGTATAACTGTATTATAAGTTACAGACTTATTTTTCAAGAAGTATATTCAAGTATATCTAGAGTAAGCATCAATAAAAGATATATAGTATCTATATCTATAATCAAAATAGACTGGGGCAGGACCCCATAAACCAGTTGCCACTAGTTCAAGAGGTTTTGAATACTTGGTTTGAGAATCATTGAATGCTATTTTTGTGACTTTTACCCATCTGACAATAAGTACAAATACATCGTAAAGAAATATCATCACAAACAATGTTATTTCCTATAAGTACTTGTTTCACAAGATTTATATTTGGATGACCAAGTTTATAATGCCATAAGTCAATCACACTTCTATTTCCCACTAGCGGAGTAATTTCAACAATATTACAACATTTTTGTTTTCTTCCAACATTGGTACAAATTTTAAGATTGAATCTGTATAGCCCTTTGACTGCTTCACCCTGCAAAAGATTTTCCTTAGTCAGTATGTCTTTAGCCAAATAGTGATTAGGATAAAATTCAAAATATACATTATTATCTTTTGCAAACTGTGAAACACTTATAAGATTCTTTCTTATTTTTGGTACTCTCAATAAATTATTAGATATAACTGCCTTGAACTACCGATGTAAGCATTATCAGTATGCATTATATTAATTGACTCACCATTCCCCTTGCATATAGACTGTTTACCTCTATACTCCTTGTTGCCAAGATTTAAGTTGTTAAGATTGCTTATTATGCGATTGGTTGCTTTGGAATCTGGGTACCAGCAATATCTTGAATATGTTCTGGTCTTGCTATAGTGTTTTGATTGATAACTCCATTACCATCTGTCTGAATGTTTGAATCTGGTTGTGTTTGTGCCACATTGACACTCATATTTCCACTTCTCTGATTATTTGAGTTTTGATTTGGCACAAAGTTAGCATTAAATTTGAAATAATACATCATTGCAGTGCGACCATTTTTCTCACATATTTGACGCTTTGGTCTATTACTGTTGTTGTTCCATCTTCCTCTGCTCTTGATCTGTTTGCATAATCTCCTCTCTGATATGATTGACTTTGTTTTCTAGAGTTTTGGCCTTTATTCTTAGATGAGTAGTTAATTGATAGGTTTGCATCATGTGGTTTCTTGTGATCTATTCTAGCCTCATGTGCAAGAAGAGTTGCATGAACATATTGCACTGGTGGCAGAGTTGGTTCAGATGAAATAATTTCAACAACTTATTCATATTCTTTATTGAGCCCATTCAACATACTCAACACTTGTTCTATTTCCGACACTTTGTGTCCTGTAGCCTCAAGCATATTGCATATATTGTTTGCTTGTGACAAAGAATCTCTCTTGACTTATTGCCTTTGTTGACATTCTGTAACTATTTTTTATAGTGCATAACATTTGTAGCACATTGGGCATTAAAAATTCTTTCAACGGTAACCCAAATGTTATTCGCTGATTTGCAGCCTATAACTTGAGACAGTAAGCTTATGTTGATAAATGATAGAAGCCAAGAACTTATTAATCTGTCTTGCCTGTAATACTACGTATACTCTTCATTACCGACTCTCTTATTTGTGCATCAGTGATGAACTTTGGTGGGATTGGAATTGTGCCAAGGATTAGCCCTTCAAAGCCATATCCTTGCATTGCAGTTTCAACTTGCAATTTCAATAGAAGATAATTGTCATCTTCAAGGTTTATGGTGATCAACTGAATTTGTGGGCTAATAACAATCTTGATCAGTCTCTCTGTGGCATTAGTGACTTACTGTTGAGAATTGCCAACATTTTCTGAAGTTGCCGAGATGCCATTTCCTTCAGCCATGATGATACAACAGTAAGAACAACAGACTTGAAAATTCAAAAAAAGATGATGATTGAAGAAAGCTTCAGCAGTGGAAGAGACATGTCAGTTGCAGCCGATCCTGGATGATGACAGTGTTCTGACAGGTTCTTGGCATGACAATAACTTTCTTTCTACCTTTTGAATGCTTTCTTGATTTCTGATTTGAGTTCATTTTGAATTTTCTTGATTTGAGAATTTTCTTATTTTCAAATTACTTGTTGCAGCCAGGAATTATTTGAATTCCTTGGCACGACACCTGTTTTATAGGCCAATTCAAATATATAAATCCAAGTGATGATAGAATACCTAATGGGTTTCAAGAAATCATATGATGAAAACAGTTCTGATGATTTCTTGATTTGTGAAAGAATCTCTGCTTTTCAAGTAGATTTTAGAAATGCTCCAAATTCTGTTTTTGCAAAAGGTTTCAGAACTGTTCTTGAATTGATGAATGCAGTTCTGATATTGAATTTCTTGAATAGAGATGATCAAACTCTGATTGATGAATGCCATTTGGCTTGTTGAATTGGCTCTGATGCCATGTTGAGATTTTAGCAGTTTGATGGTTGAGTTTGATTCACACTTCTATTTCCCACTAGTTGAGTAATTTCAACAATATTACAACATTTCTATTTTCTTCCAACATTGGTACAATTTTTAAGATTGAATCTGTATAGTCCTTTGACTGCTTTACCCTACAAAAGATTTTCCTTAGTCAGTATGTATTTAATTAGCCGAACAACAATTAGGATAAAATTCAAAATATACATTATTATCTTTTGCAAACTGTGAAACACTTATAAGATTCTTTCTTATTTTGGTACTCTCAATAAATTATTAGATATAACTACCTTGAACTACTGATGTAAGCATTATCAGTATGTGTGATATTAATTGACTCACCATTCCCCTTGCATATAGAGTGTTTACCTCTATACTCCTTGTTGCCAAGATTTAAGTTGTCAAGATTGCTTGTTAAGTGATTGGTTGCTTTGGAATCTGGGTACCAGCAATATCTTGAATATGTTTTGGTCTTTCTATAGTGTTTTGATTGATAACTCCATTACCATCTGCTTGAATGCTTGAATCTGGTTGTGTTTGTGCCACATTGACACTCATATTTCCACTTCTCTAATTATTTGAGTTTTGATTTGGCACAAAATTAGCATTAAATCTGAAATAATACATCATTGCAGTTTGACCATTTTTCTCACATATTTGGCACTTTATTCTATTACTGTTGTTGTTCCACCTTCCTCTGCCCCTTGATCTGTTTGCATAGTCTCCTCTCTGATATGATTGACCTGCTAGAGTTTTGGCCTTTATTCTCAGATGAGTAGTTAATTGATAGGTTTGCATCATCTGGTTTCTTGTATTCTATTCTAGCCTCATGTGCAAGAAGAGTTGCATGAACATATTGCATTGGTGGCAGAGTTGGTTGAGATGAAATAACTGCAACAACTAATTCATATTCTTTATTGAGCCCATTCAACACACGCAACACTTGTTCTGTTTCCGACACTTTGTGTCCTGTAGCCTCAAGCATATTGCATATATTGTTTACTTGTGACAAATAATTTCTCTTGACTTGATTGCCTTTGTTGATATTTTGTAACTATCTTTTATAGTGCATAACCTTTGCAGCAGATTGGGCATTAAAAATTCTTTAAACAGTAACCCAAATGTCATTTGCCGATTTGCAGCCTATAACTTGAGACAGTAAGCTTATGTTGATAGATGATAGAAGCCAAGAACTTATCAATCTGTCTTGCCTGTAATACTATGTATACTCTTCATTACTGTCTCTCTTGTTTGTGCATCGGTGATGAACTTTGATGGGATTGGAATTGTGCCAAGGATGAGCCCTTCAAGGCCATATCCTTGCATTGCAGTTTCAACTTGCAATTTCCATAGAAGATAATTGTCATCTTCAAGGTGTATGGTGATCAACCGACTTTGTGGGCTAATAACAATCTTGATCAGTCTCTCTGTGGCAATAGTGACTTGCTGTTGAAAATTGCCAACATTTTCTAAAGTTGCTGAGATGTCATCTCCTTCAGCCATGATGATACAACAGTAAGAACAACAGCCTTGAAAATTCAAAAAACATGATGATTCAAGTAAGCTTCAGCAGTGGAAGAGACAGGTCAGTTGCAGCCGATCCTGGATGATGACAGTGTTCTGACAGGTTCTTGGCACGACAATAACTTTCTTTCAACCTTTTGAATGCTTTCTTGATTTCTGATTTGAGTTCTTTTTGAATTTTCTTGATTTGAGAATTTGCTTATTTTCAAAATACTTGTTGCAGCTAGGAATTATTTGAATTCCTTGGCACGGTACCTGTTTTACAGGAAAATTCAAATATATAAATCCAAGCGATGATAGAATACCTAATGGGTTTCAAGAAATCAGATTATGAAAACAGTTCCGATGATTTCTTGATTTGTGAAAGAATCTTTGTTTTTCAAGTAGATTTTAGAAATGCTCCAAATTCTGTTTTTGCAAAAGGTTTCAGAACTGTTCTTGAATTGATGAATGCAGCTCTGATGAATTTCTTGAATAGAGATGATCAAACCCTGATTGATGAAGCCGTTTGGCTTGTTGAATTGGCTCTGATACCATGTTGAGATTTTAGCAGTTTGATGGTTGAGTTTGATTCAGATATGAGCAAACACAGAATGTTGAACTGATGATTGAAAAAGAGTCAAAATGCTTTGTTTTGTTGAATGATTTCAGTGTACATACTTTGTGATATACGGCTGCTATTTATAATACAATTTTGAGTTATTGGGCTGATCATCAAGGCCCAAAGACCTGTATAACCCGCACAGCAGAAGAAATATGATAATACGGTACATTATGTTATGCAGAGCATAACACTCTCTCATTTCAATACTAACACTATGTAACTCTAAGTATAATATGGATAACCTTTTCAGTTGAATTAAATTATAATCAAAGGACTATGCAACTAATCATTCTTTCTTCTTTCATACAGCATGTGAAGTCCACATGTAAAATACTTATGATTAATGGATTTACGATGTTAGAACGTCTATATTGCATTGAACTGATACGTACATGCTATTCAACTGCTAATAGGTTGATGATTTCAAAAGCCCCCCCTCTCCACTGTCAGCTATCGAAGATAAGAAAGTGATCTTTGAGTATGAAAAAGGCAGTGATAATCAATTGATTCAGTTCAACCAAGTGATGTTACAGCTACAAAAGCTCAAGTTCTAGTAAAGCTCCGTTTCCTGATCTCCTGGGAAGATTTCTATTTCTAGTTTAACCATAAGTTTATTCACTTTGAGAAAACAAATGATACTTAACAACTTTCAGAAAGAATCTCCATATTTCAATAATAATAAAAAAAATCTGCATCATCTTTCATATAAATCTTTTGTTGTATACTTGTATTATTTCATCAATATTTCAGTTTTTGTTGCTTTCTTATATCATAAACATCCTTTGAGTTTGTTTTACTGAATATTTCATTATGTGTACGTGTGTGCACACACACTCACACATACAAATACACACGCGCACACACGTACATACATGTGTGTGGATGATGATTTGTTTATAGGCTTGAGTAAGTGTGATGACTAAAATATGGCGAGCCATTAGATTGATCCACGTCTAAGTGAGTTTTCCATCCATTGTGCTTGCGATCATGTGGTGAGTTTTTGTTGCAATCCAGAATTGACAAGCTGTGGTTGATAGTTCAGGTTAGCAAAGACATGTTATTTATATATGTCCTTAGTGAATGTATGGAATGCCTATGTCATTTTATGCGTCTTCCATAATTGTTCAATATTCTCTAACAAATCTTGCTTTTCCAGGTTCTTGACCAAGCGGAGAAAATCGTGCTTCTTTTAGACAAGACGGATAACCTTTGCTCTCAGGTTTGTATAGTTTTCGTTTTGTCATGTAGAATATAACTAGTTTCCATATGTTTATTTGGAGTATGACTGTTAATGGATCAGAATATTTGGAATTTTCTCTGTATATTTACTCTAGCTTATTTGGTGATTAGTTTCTCTGTATGCTGAAAAGGGAACAGGTTATAGTCTTACATTTGCTTTAGCATTTATTGTATCTTGTTGTTTCTTTGTTTTATTCACGTAGTAATTGCAATTTACTCTATTAAGTAAATATTGCAATTCATATAGATTTTTCATACTACGTTATTTTTTGTTTTATATATTATTGACTTGTGCTCAATCAACCAAAGTAAAGTTTCAAAACTTTATTTTTCACATTTTATTCCCCAAAATCCATTGTTTATTCCAAATACATAATTTAAATCGCCAATTTATATTTAATTTCATGATATTCATAGATAATCTCCACAACCAAGGTTGTTACATTTTGTCAGGACGGCGGCGGTCTTGGGCGAAGGAGGGGTTGAGCAGCAGTGGGACAGGGGATGGCGCGTGATTTCGTTCATTGATTTAAGGCTCACGTGAGTAGCTGACATTCAGGGTTTAAACTGGACGTGAGGCGGTGGGGTCCAAGAGACTCCAGGCAGAGCAACGACGAGATCAAGGTTTGGGCATGAGGATGTTCAAGCGTGATTGAGGAAGGTACGGTGATTATGTGTTAATTATAAAATTAGTGATGATTGATTTTAATTTAATATCGAAATCTTATATTTCTAATAACTTTTAAATGCGTGGTCGGAATTTTGCAATAAAAATTGGAACGGACTGCTGAAGTAAGAAGAAAAGAGAAATAAAGATGAGAAATTCTCACTCATTTGGAATTGCCAAATTTAATTTTAAATAGTTAAAAAAAAAAAATTATTGGATGCTTGGTTGAATTTATAAGATTATTATCTGTTGAATGTTAAATATATATAGTAGTATATATATTAGTAGTTGGAGTGATATTCCTGCACATTGTAGCAAATGAGACCCTATGCGCCGCGCATAATAGCGGATGATCATATATACCATGATATTCCCCTCAAAGTGGGATTGGTATTTGTATGTTGTATTAACACCTATGAATGCAGGGAAATAGGTTGGAGGGATCCAACTGGAATCCTCAAAATGTTGAATTTAATTTTATATATCGTGATATATGGTTTGTGTAGAATAATCTATTATAGATTATTATAGTGATTGGAATCATTGGATGCTATTGTAGACTGGCCTGAATTTTGGTATTTTAAATACCATATTTTAGTTTTTGAAATTTGAAGAAATAAAAAGGAAATTTGGATATAAAAATATTTATATTGGAATTTGGGTTATTTTAAAGGAAATTGAGTTGGGAAAAAAACAATGATAAATATTTGTTTTAGTTGTACTTAACTAATCGTAAATTGTTTAAGATGGAGATTTTTAAAAATGAATTATATACAAGAATTTATAAAGGATATTCTGAAAATATGAAAAGGAGTTGAAGTCAAAATTAAAAATTGATTCAAAAAAATGGGTATTTATAAAGTAATGGATTTATAAAAAGGAATTTTATAATCGAGATTAGTTTTATAAAAAGCGAAACTCAAAGGAGTTATAAAATTTATAAACGGTGTTTATAAATAAAGGTGTTGAATATGCTAGTATATGATTTTTGTTTGATGATAATAAACATATATATATTTTCATTTAAATGTATTTATTAATGTACTATTTTATTTTCACATAATTAAATAAATATTTACCGAATAAAATAAATAATATGGAATTTAAATTCAAATAGATATTTTATTCAAACAAATATTTATTACAATTTTTAATAGTTAAATTTGAGCTCTCACTATAGATACACAATTTCAATTATAATACAATTTCAATTACATAACAATTTTCAATTTACATTTGCACCTAACTACATATCACTTATTCACTCGTATTTATCTTCAACTCTATTCCAGATTGAATCCAGCATCTGGGTTATCTGCAAAATAAATACTGACACTGTAAAATTAAAAAAGAAATATTTTTAGCAGTGTAAAATAAAATGTGTTTTTGAAAATATTATTTGCCTCAGTTATTTGGTTTGTCCGTCATCATTTAATCTTGAATTCGTCTTACATGAACAGCTTGTGACATGCACAGTATATCATGTACATGCCACAAGGCCGTGCACATCGATATACAATTGACAAAACTGCAGGGACAGGTGAGCACAAGGTCGAACCAGTGCCGAGGCTGGATTCAACACAGCTGCAATCCAAATGTACAAGTTCAATAAAATGGCCATGACATTCAGACTCATGAAGATCATCAGGGATGCAACTCAACTCAAACCAGACTACAATTACAAAGTCGCAACCAAACAAGAATGAAGCAAACAACAATATGCATATGTTAAGCATAAGTCAAGACAACGTAGTCATGAAACAACTTCAACCAGACCAGCTAATATGCAACTCAGACTGCGATGAGAAAGTGGGGAGCAACATATATATATGCTACAGCAATGAGCACTCGAGACAGACCACATAACCAAACATGTCAACGGTTGCAACATGAAGACCAACTATATTCAACAAACTAGCATGCAAGTATAACATGGATGTGCGGATTACACATGTACAAAGGGCTGCAATGCTCATGAAGAAACAAATCTATAGAGATCACTAATATACATATGGAAACAGACCTGGCAACAAGTGGAACAACTTCAACTACGACATGAGACAAGACTACAAGTGCAAAGCACAAATGGAACCAGATATATGGAACTAGAAAAATACAGAAGCTCAACAAATCAATGCAAACAAAGCAGTATCAAGATAACAGTGGTGTACGTACATATATACAGTGTCATATACACATGTATACATATATACATATATATGTATACATGTATATAGTTCAGAACTACTCCAGACAAAATGTACAAAATCTGGTATGATGGTCAAGGGAAACAAAGAACAGACCCAACAATAGTCCAACATGCTCAAATGTACAAAGTGGTGAATGACACACTTCAATCAAGAAACAGTGTAGTTCATGTTCAACTAAACCAAAAAATGAAGACTGTAAATACAAGGCTGTATTTCAAATAAATAATCACATGTAGACTTCAAGATGAACCAGATCAAAATCAAGCAGTGCACCACATCTGGTCAGTGCATAAGAAAAAAATGAAGCATGATCAGATATGGGATTAGATAAATATAGTCAAGTGCATAACAAAGGAGCATCATTGCATACATATATATGCTATGCATAAAAAGACTTCATATAGAACCAGACTCAAGGAAATGTGCAAACAGTTTCGAACATACAGACATATGTATATACAACTACATGGTGCAACAAAAACACACACACACACATGCATACACATGTATACATACAAACACACACACACACACACACACACACACACACACACACACACTATGCATATGAATCAAATGCACAAATCCACATAACATGGTAAACAATGGAAGAAGCTCAATATTAAAGCAAAGTCGTGGTCACACATTTTCAATCAAAGGAAAAAGAAATTTAACTAATCGAAGTTTTTCTTCAACAAGTCAAAATATTGTCTCACAATTGAATGCAACCAACAAAAAAATTAGAACAAAGTCAATGCCGAATTCAATCAGAATTTATCAAGTCAATTTTTCATCTCAAAGTCTAGAATACCACAATCGATTGCCAGCAAATCATAAGCCAGTCAAATATCACAAAGTTAGAAAACTCAAATAACAAAGTCACAGGAGAAAAGAAATTCACGAAGCAGTTTCAAATTCATGAAGTCGTGATAATCAAGCAAAGAATTATTTGAAATAGAACCGATCAGGAACATTCATAGGCCACCAATTAAAATCAAACGGACGAGCTAAAATTATTAGACGAATTAAAATATTATATTCGATTGAAAATTTAGGGAATTAAACCCTATAAAAACACTTTAACATCATCGACAATGAATCAATCGAGTTCAAGCATATCAATGAAAGAAATAAAGCGAAATACATACCAATTCAATTCGAACTCGACTCGTTGAAGCAACCGTTTGCGAATCAAAGTGACAAATTGATTGATGAAGCAAACTGTAGATAGTTCATCATTCAATCAACAACTGAAGTCAGCATGCTTAATTTCATAGAAGCCCTAATTTACAGAAAGGAAGAGGTACATTGAGGCAGCCATTTTCGTAAAGGAGAGGATACGACCGATAAAAGAAAAAGAAAAAGGGGAATATATTTTATCACTAATGTATTTTTTATTAGGCCGACCTTTACTATTGGAATTTAATATTTAAACTAGGGTTTCTAGCTTTTAAGTTTTTTTTATTTTGTATTTCACTTTTAAACTTTGTAAAATCTAGTCGTGTGACTAGGGGACGAACTACGGAGATGTAGTTTGAGAACTCGCAACTCAGTGGCTGAGTTGAGGCAGGGTTTTGAGCGTAGAGTTACGTTAGTCGATAGAGGGTGTCATGAGTTTACGTGTGCAAGCATCTGACTGCTTAATTTCTAGTAGAAACCTTGAGGCCAGCACGTAGACAGGGTTTTGCCGAAGGTGGGTAAATCTGTGTTGTTCTATTTCTGCTCTTAATATTCTGCTATTATATGTACAGCTATTATTCTTCTATTATCAGTGCTGCAATTATTTTATATATTTCTGCATTAATTTTTTATGGTTATTAGTATCACCCTATTCGCTCCCCTCCCCTCTAGGGTGAAATTGATCCTACAAGTGGTATCAGAGCTAGGAACAAAAGTAGATTTTTTCTTTAAAAATTTGATTTAACAAAAACAAAATTTTGTTTTAAAAATTTGAATTTTTAAAATGGCTTCTTTTAATAATGCTTTTGCTAAGGATCAGTCCATAGTTAGACCACCAACGTTCAATGGTGAACATGCTTACTGGAAAAATGTAATGAATTTTTTTCTGAAAACCACTGATGCTTGGAATATAGTTGAGACAGGATATAGGACATCAACTATAGTGGTAGATAACCAAGAAATTGAAAAACCGACGGATCAATGGACAGATCTATAAAATAAACTACAGAATGCTAATGCGAAAGCCATCAATTCTATTATTTGTTCATTGAATCAAATTAAAATTTAATCCTGTCTCACATTTTCTAACTGCGCAGGAAATCTGACACACACTTAAAGTGACTCACAAAGGAACATCTCAAGTCAAGCAATCTCGCCTTGCCATGCTTAATAGTGAATACGAGAACTTCACAATGGCCAAGAATGAAAATGTCGAAGAGACGCATGGATGACTTTCCAATTTCGTATACAAATCAAAAGCTCTCGGAAAATTATATACAAAGTTGGAAATAGTTCGAAAAATCCTCAGAGTCCTTCCACGAAATTTTGAAGCGAAATTACAACCATTCAAGAATCAAAAGATTTGAAACAAATAAAGTTGAAGAACTCATTGAAAATCTCACCACTTATGAGCTAGAAATGAAATTCAAGGAAAAATGAGAAGGAGGTGATACTCGAAAGAAATCAATAGCTCCTAAAGGAACAACTAAAAGTGATGATGATGGTAGTGGTAGTGAAGCAGTTGAGTTGGCACTATTAATAAAGAAATTCAAAAGGTAGAGTCACAAATATAAAAATCCATCTCTAAATCAACAATTGAAAAGTAGAATAGCCAAAGTACTAGACAACTCAGAAAAGAAAGAGATCATTTGTCACAAGTGCAATAAACTCGGTCATATCAAGCCCAATTGTCCTCAGAATTGATTCAGCCAAGGAAAGAAACCAAAAAGAGAAGTTTTGCAGCCACTTGGGATGAAATTGATGAAGATGATAAAAGCACTGGCAATGAGAGCGAAAAAGCAGATCTGTGCCTTCGAAGAGATATAACTGACAATGATGATGACAAGCCAAGCGAGGTATCAAAACTTACTCATTCAGAATTACTTATATATTTTCATGAAGTAAATGGCTGTTTCGAAAGACTCAGGGAGAAATATGCTACAATTGAATCACAAAGAGATACTTTGATAGATTTAAATAAACAGCTTGATCAATTGGTTAAAAACTATCAAACAAAGAGCCCTAAGTGTGATAAGTGTCCATCACTTGAAGAAGAAATTAAAAAATTAGAAATTAAAAGTAAAATCACTTGAAAATGAAATTCTGATTTTAAAAGAAAGTGAAAATACTAGGAGAGAAAATTCTATTAAAAGTGCACTCAATTATTAAATGGAAATGAATCTCTTAAAACACAAGTCCAATAATTGTCTACAACTAGGAAAATTTTCAAAAGGAGAAAGATCGTTAAATATGCTACTAGGGAAACAAACTTTTAATATTATTAGAAAGGACTTGGACATAACCAATCTGAACTTGTTAGAAGCGAAATTAATCAAGTCAAATCTAAGTGTACAATTTGTAGAAAAATTGGACACAAAAAATAGTTGGTAAAGAGCCAAAAACATGAAAACCATATCAATCTGGGTTCGAAATGGCACAAATATAAAATCCCTTAAAGTTAAACAAATCTGGATGTCAAAAGGAACAAATACAAAATGTCTTGGGTCTACATAAACATATTTTTCAAAATCTTTTTCCACCAACAACCATAGACGTATAAAAATAAATAGGTTACAAAAATCTTCCCTCATGGAGGTGTGATGGCGGGTTAAGGAACAACAATAGTATTACATGGATTCTGGCTATTCCAAGCACACAACGGAAAATAAATCAAAGTTTCTTAGCCTAATATAAAGGTAGCAGAATCACAATGGGAAACATCGAAAAATAATAATGAAGGTAAACTAGGTAACAATATATTTATCTTGAATGATTTATTAAATGTGAAAACTTGCACCATAATCTGATTTAATTCAGCTAGTTATGTGATAAAGAAATGGATGTTGATTTTGAATCTGACTTATTCAAAATTGTTGGTCAATCATCCTTTTATGTCGAGAACACTATATGTATCTCTTGAAGTTTTTTTTTAACTATCTCATATGCATTTGTTTGGACTAATGATGCTACAATTTTGGATGATAAGAATATCGTCTTGAATTGATTTTTGATTACTCTAGATACATGTGGACATATTTGCTTATCTTACTGCTTCTGGATCTGACACTATGTTCATTGTTTGTAAATTTTCATGATTTAAATTCAAATTCAAAAGAATTTCATTTAAAAGCTGTAAAAAATGATTTTACGGTATTTTGTTGCACACTTCACGGTCTGATCTATGACATCCAACGAATGATAATCTTGAGTCAAAGGAAAATTCAGATGCAGATTACACTGGTAATCTAGTTGGTAGAAAAATTACTAGTAGAACGTGTTTTATGTTGACACATTCGTTAGCTGCATCATATTTTCGAGAGAAAAAATATCTGCATATGTTCCATTTCAAATACTTTTAAATTAGCAGATATTTTTCTTATAAAACCCCTTTCAGAAAATAGTTTTTGTTGACCTTTTTTCATATTAGTCATTGTAGAAAACTTGATTTTATAATTATTTTTTAGATTTGATTTTAAATGACTACATTAACTAATCTGACTCCCTACTAATAATCAAAAAGATAAATAGTAATTGAAAAAGTGATGAGTGTTGATATTAATCATATATTATAACTTGAGATAGTATATCTAGTAAATTTCTTTAAAAACTTTAAACAAGATTTATAATAACTTTTGATGGGTAAAAATTCCATGACCATCTCTATTGCTATCATATTTCTAACGACCATCACTCACCAAAATCCAATATAGTATGTCAGTATGTGGAACTTTAAAGGAGAAATTATTCATTTTTCATTTTATTATATTTTTAGTAATAAAAACATCTAAAATATTCACTCCATTTAAAAGCCCTCACGGTTATGCATGAGTGAATTACTTGGAATTTTTTTATTATGTGATTTCATGCTCATTTAAAATGCTCAAGGTTATGTATGGAACACATATCAAAGTTGATTATTAAATAGACAAGTTAATTCTAATCCCATTTAAAAGTCCTCATGGTTATGCTGGTTAGAATATGCTTGAATTCATTTTTTTAATTTGGAAATACTACTAATCTCATTTAAAAGTCCTAACGGTTATGCAAGGTTAGATATTCAAATTCCTGATATAAATATACAACAAATAGACACAGCTATATGGTTTTACGTCATCCCTATCGTTTTAAAGTGAAATATGCGCCTAACAGAGTATTTATGATTTTTGTTTGATTTTTTATTAAAAATTAATATTTATACTCGATTAGTATTAATATTGTATTAATGTCTATCACTTTATCTCTATTTTTCTAACACTAATACTCTTTTGCTAATAATAAAGGGGAAGAAAAAAGTTAAGATTTTGGCAAATAAAGGTCAAATATTTTGTTTTGTATTTTCTATTTGCATCTAGGTTCATTTGCATATTTTTATTTATTTTCATGCATATATGAAGGGGGACTTTTGTTATAGAGAGGGAGCATTCAAATAGGGGGAGAAATTGAATGATCAAATACATTTAATAAATTCAAAATCTTAAATATATGTTTGTTATCATCAAAAGTGGGAGATTGTTGAATATGCTAGTATATGATTTTTGTTTGATGATAATAAACATATATATATATATATATATATATTCATTTAAATGTATCTGTTAATGCAATATTTTATTTCCATATAATTAAATAAATATTTTCTGAATAAAATAAATAACACGGAATTTAAATTCAAACAGATATTTTATTCAAACAAATATTTATTACAATTTTGAATAGTACAAATTTGACCTCTCACTATATATACATAATTTCAATTATAATATAATTTCAATTACAACACAATTTTCAATTTACATTTGCCCCTCACTACATATCGCTCGTTCACTCGCATTTATCTTCAACTCAATTCCAGATTGAATCCAGTATCTGAGTTATCTGCAAAATAAACACTAACATAGTAAAATTGAAAAAGAAATGTTATTTTACAGTGTAAAATAAAATGTGTTTTTGAAAATGTTATTTGCCTCAATTATTTGGGTAGTTCGTCATCATTTAATTTTGAATTCATCTTACACGAATAGCTTATGACATGCATAGTGTATCACTGTATATGCCATAAGGCCATTCACACCGATATACACTTGACAAAACTACAGGGATAGGTGAGCACAAGGTCAAACCCGAACCGAGGCTGGATTCAACACAGGTGCAATCCAAATGTACAAGTTCAACAAAATGGCCACGCCATTCAGACTCATGAAGATCATCAAAGATGCAATTCAACTAAAATCAGACTACAATTACAAAGCCACAACCAAACAAGAATGGATCAAATAGCAATATGCATATGGTCAAGCACAAGACAAGACAGTGGAGTCATGAAACAACTTTAACCAGACCAACTCATCTGCAACTTAGACTACAATGACAAAGTAAGGAGCAACACACACACACACACACACACACACACACACACATATATGCGACAGTAATGAGCAGCCGCGACAGACCACACACCAAACATGTCAATAGTTGCAACATGTAGACCAACTATATTCAACAAACTAGCATGCAAGTATAACATGGATGTGCAGACCACACATGTACAAAGGGCTGCAATGCTCATGAAGAAACAATGCTACGGAGATCACTAATATACATATGGAACCAGACCTGGCAACAAGTGGAACAAGTTTAACTACGATATGAGACAAGACTACAAGTGCAAAGCACAATTGGAACCGGACATATGGAACTAGAAAAGAATAGAAGCTCAACAACTCAATGCAAACAAAGCAGTATCAAGATAACAGTGATGTACATACATATATACAGTGTCATATACACATGCATACATATATACACATGTATACATATATACACATATATGTATACTTGTATATTGTAACAACCCGTAACTATCGATAATTAAATTTTGTTAATTTAATAAGTTTTAGTAATTTAATTTGGAAATAAAATAAAAAAACTGTAATTTAATAATAAAATCACTAAAATAAAGGTAATGATGTTAATGCAAGTTAATAAATCACTAATTTAGTGCAATCCCAATTATTGAAACCAATTGCAATAAATGAAATTAAATATTACATTAATGTGAATTAAGGTAGTATTTAGTAATAATGTATTGTTAATGGTTTATGAATGAAACGATAAATAAAATTAAAGGTAGTGATGTTAATATAAGTTGACTATAAACAAGTTGAATGAAATCCCAATAAAGGAAGTAATGCAAATGTTATATTTGGCAAAATTTCAATACTAGTGGAAATTATAGTTAATACACAATAAAGAAAGAAAGTGAAGTATATTGAAGTAATGTAATGTAAAACCAACATTAACTATGTTATTTGAAATTAGTGGATGGATATAAAGATTGAAATCAAATAAAAACAATTTATTGGAATTTAAATTTTAATAATTGGATTAATTGAAATTAAATGAAATTAAATATTTAAATATTACGTGAATGGAAATTAAGATGAAATTGGGAAACATTAATGTGCTAAAAGATAAACCAATGTTAATTTTACCCTTATAGTAATGAAAGACTTGAATAACAAGGTTTAAAGGTTAATAAATTGATTTTGGAATTTTAAATATATAAATTTCTGAATTTAATGAAATTGAAATTAAACACTGAAATTGAGGAATTAATAAATTTTAAATTGACATATAAATTTGTTTAAATTAGTGTGAATGATTTAGAAATATAAAAATGATAAGAATTGTCAATTTTAGAATTGAAATTGAAAATTTGATTTAATTAATCAATTATTAATTTATTTAATTAATAGAAAAATAACCATTTGGGCCGCTGAATCGGATTTCAATGAAATCAATTTCATCGGATCCTTAATGGTGAATTATTATAGGATTTCAAGTTTCATAATGATCAGACTTGTCGTTTGATCGTACGGATTTGAAACGCCTAGAAATCAAATTAATTGAAATCAATTTGAAATGAATTGATTTTAGCATAACTTCTTCATACAATGGAATTTGGGCTTGACACCTGTTTCATTGATTTTAAAATATTCAAAAACATCTATTTTGATATATAGGTTGACCCAATTTCGTTCCGGAGTCAGAACGGGCTTTTCGGGCCATTTATCGTTCAATGGTCCAAACAAATCGCATCTGTTCCTCTATTTCTCAGCTCTACCTATATATATATATATATATCCTGTTATAAACCCTAGGGAATTTCTTATTCGTCATTTCTGTACGTACAATTCTGATGGCTCCTCCTCATTTCAATGGCTGAAAACCTAAAATTTTTCCAATTCAATTCCAATTCAAAATTCAACCTCAAAATTTCAAACTCCACATACTGTATAGAACTATATATGGATTTGAAGCTCTCGATGAGCGCAAGTCAAATATATGATTTGTTTTTCAATTTGAGTTTCGATGTGGCTAGAAATCGTCGAACTATTCACGGCTATCCATCACACGTTGATGAACATCGTCCGATCGTTGAATCGAGGTTATGGTCGCGTAGAGGGGGAGGAGTGGAGGTCATCGGCGTTGTTCATTCGATCAATTAATGGTTGGGTTTGGCTGCAAAATTTGTTAGGGTTTCGTAAATAGCGGCGACTCAGGTTTTTCTGGTTGACGTGAGGCGATGGAGGGGCTGTCGCGTGGGGTCGGCTAGACTGGAGTTGGGCGTGGTGCTTTTGGCGACGGTAGTTGCGCAGTTCGACGGTGGCGACCGCGATTCTAGAGGCGGGGTTTCATGTGGTCGAGCGAACGAAGCTGACTTGTAGCCGCGTAAAGCAGAGGTGACGTGTAATTTGTTTTGTATTATTTTAATTGTTTTAAAAATTAAATCGTTGAACTTCTAACACGTATAACTTTTACATACGAGGTCCATTTCACACGTGGGTTTTTGCGTTGGGACCGTATTAAAATTCCGGACATTTTGACGTGAGGTTGGATGAATTTTGAGACTGTTCAAACTTTGGGTTTATATTGGATTTAAATTCAATTTAAATTCAAAAGGTGAGTGTTTTAACCCACTCACAACTTCTAAAATTTTTTATGTGTGTTAAATTAATTTTTGATGTGATTAGAAATTTATTTATGACTGTTTGGCATATTCTTAATCATCATCTCAGTTAAATTGAATTTATTGAAATAAATTGTTATTACATTTATTTTTGCATATAAACTGCCAGTAAATACCTGTTATTTATTATCTGTTCTCTAATGATGTTATTGATTAAATTGGATGATGATTGTGATAAATAGTTGATGATTGATGTTGGATGAATGGATGTTGTATTTTATGTTGTTATAAACTGCAAGTTATGGATTTTATTTCATCCGGGATTGCGGTTTAAAATAATATATAACCGTATTTATATTTTAATTAAGGATTGAAATGATAAATATCCGTATCACTTGACCATAGGATAGAAAATTTATACAGACACCGTGGTATATATATAAAAATATTTTGAAATGATTTATATGGTTTTGTAAAGAAATATATAGTTTTATGAGATATTGATTTGGATATTTTATAAATGTTATTTTATATATAGTTAAATTCTTGGTTTTAAGCTATGTATAAAATTGGTTTAAAGTATAAAATAAGTTTAATAATAAAGTTTAATTTTATTAAGATATAATATTGTTAAGTATTTATTTAAATTATATTTTTGGAGTTTATAATGACTTAAATGAGAATAAGGTTGGAAGATAAATATGAAATTGATTTAAAATTTAATAAAATTAGGATTTTAAAGGTATGATTTTTATAACTGGATTTTGGTTTAAGATGAATTAAACGAATATTCCAAGTATAAATAAATTGAAGGAAATATTTAGTTATTTGTAATTTGAGTTTTATTTAAATGATAATGAATTTATTATGCAAATATTTCAAAACTAAATAATAGAAAATTGAATTGTTGAATCGTAATTACCAACCTTAGTTTTGAAATTGTTCAATACTTAAAGTTTGAAATATATTGAAATTGAAATGGTTTATTGAAAATTGAAAGTGAGTTAAAAGTAATGAATTGAGATTTAATTTAAAGTGAATAAAATTGTGAAGTTAAGGAAATTATTTTACTTTATAAAGTAATTTTAAATTAAAACTATTTTATTTTATATACTGTTTGAATATAGTGATGTCAGATTATTTTATTTTATATACTGTGAAGTTGTGAAGTTGGTACTCAACGGCACACACGCTGTCAATTATTTTATATACTGACAGTATAATTTCCTCAACGCATCAATTATAAAATTGTGAAGTTGAGGAAATTATTTTATTTTATTTTATATACTGTTGGTACTTAGGAAATTGATGCGTGAAATAGTGATGTCTTATATAAAATCATTTAAAATCCTTATATAAGAAAATAACAAGTGCGCTCTCTCATATTTATATATATATATATATATATATGTATACTCAACTCATTCTAGGGTACCATTGACCTCATCCTTAATGAGTAGTCCCAATAGAGCCAAGGTTCTCGCTTAACCTTCAGCTCTGATACCAACTGTAACGACCCGGAATTTTCGATTTCGAAAATTACACATAGTTATGAAAAGAAGAAAGAGATAGAAGAAGAAGAAAATCAGAAACACCAACATTTCACATTCGCAGCAAATAAAATATAATAATAAATAATAACAGTTTACAAAAGAATTATGTATCTGTCAAAATACCTTTATAATACATCAGAGTTACACATATATACAGTCACTGAATATACACAATTATCATGTCACAGATATACAGCAATATAATACAGCGGAAACACTCCATACGTTCTTGGCATCCAGCTTGACTCCTGAGCTCCTGAACGTCCTTACCTGAAAATCTGTAATACTCGGTCTGACCCAAGTATTACATCAAGTAACACCCAGGTCAGGCTGGAAAGCAGCATGAGTAAACCCATCTAACATGGAGTCCAAAGCATACAACTTATATAAAACCCGGGGTAACTCGTATCAGTTTACAAATTCACAATTTATTATAGATATCACTATTTCACGCATCAATTTCCTAAGTACCAACATTTAGATTAAATAGTCCAATACATTTAAATCATTTCCTTCCAGCCTATTTATTACATATATCAATCTATAGAAATTCGAAGTGGTTTCGGGTATTTTCTAATACCCGACCCCGGTCTCTTCGAATTCAATACCGTCTTATCTCAAATTATTCAATCATTCATAGGCAAGATAAATTAGTCACACCATTTAACAAATTAAACTAATTACTTCAATCTCCCTTAATCCTGCTTACTTAACATTTGATTAAATACAAACAAATCAATCATCCTTAAATTTCCCATTTTAATTAATCATCCTTAGCCATTTACAGTAATTAACTTAATTGATTACATTAATTGACGATCCTTAACTAATTACATCTATTAATTAATTATCTATAATTAGTTACCTTGATCCTTAATTAATTACACAAATTAATTAAACTTCCATTAATTAATCACTTCCATTAATCAACTTTGATTAATTTCATTATATTAATTAATGCACCTCTAATTGCCCCATTCATTCTTCTAATTAATTAAATAATTTATCTTTAATTAACCATAGTCATTAATACACACTTAGTCAAATCATAAACAGTAATTAATCATCTGTAATTACTTTCCCTAATTAATCAACTCCTTAATTAATTACATAAATCCTTTGATTAATTGCACTAATTAATTAATCCTAAATTTCTTCATTAAGTAATTATACTCTTAATTAATTACCTTAACAAATCATTAAGCACATCATCAATTTACTCTCAAATCAATTATATTAATAAATCCTGTAATTAATAACATCAAGCGATTAACCCTTAATCACTTCCACTTAATTACTTCCATAGGTAATTATTCTTAATTATAAATGAGTAATTAACCTTTCATTACTTTACTAACTAATTATCCTTAATCAGTTTCATCCTTTTAAGATAACTCTTCATTTATTTAAATACTTATTCCAATTATTAACTTCATTAAAATCAATTTAGAAATCAGTATATATATTTGAAATAAAATTTTAATTTAAACAAAACAATTCCAACTCTAAATCTTTTATATACTTAAAAATCTTTGAAAACTTTTCAAACATATTAAATTAGATTAAACAATTATTTAACTTTGAAATTCCATATTTTCATATCCTTAAAACTTGTTCGTTTAAAATAAACTTTAAAAATCTAATTTAAACAGTTCTTTATAATTTCTTTGGACATAACTTAAATTTGAACCGTTCTTATTTCAATCTCATTTGAAATAAATTTTTTTGTGATTGAGAAAAAAACTTGATTCTTTTTTTCCTTTTTTTTTTAAATTGTTTCTTCCTTGAACCCGATTACCCATCAACACAAAACCCGAGTCGAACCCTAAGCGGACCCGAGTTTGCCTTCGAGTTCTCACCTACTCCATCAACTTCGAGTCAAACACGCTGCCCTTCGAGACCTACCCGTGAATTCCCCTTCTTCTCCAAAAATACAACCCACAGCACGACACCCTGTCACTCATCATCTTTCCCAAGCCCATTGTTCCCAGACACAACGTGCACGTGGTGCATGTACACCAGTGCCTCCCACCTCCGGTGATCGTCGCGGCGACGCTCGACCTTCACACGAACTCACGCGACCACACTCGAGCACCCAGATCGAATGAAAACCCAACTAGGCAAAAATGAACATCCTCGACCAAGCACAGAAACCATTACTGCAGGAAGTTCGCACCTCCCCATCACCTCCGACCTCGAGATGGCCTGCCCTCTTCACTGAAGCTTCGACACTTCCTCCAGCTTCAATTCCCATAACCGTGAACCACTCCGGATCACCCTAGCCACCGTATGGGCCCCCTTAATAATGACCACTTCGACTGGCCCCAAAGCCTACATCACCAAAATCCTATCGCTTCGGCCAACGAGAAATCGCATCAGTATTTTTCCTATACTCATCATCACTCAGACCACCCTTAGCCCAAACGACGACCCACCAGATACTGTCGATCATCGGCCATCACCCAAATTCCTCAAAATGACCATCTCGAAAATTCCCAAAGAATACCAAATTAGAAATCATGAAATATATATTAAAAATCATGATTTTCTGCCACGATTTCATCTATACAATCCAAATTCGAAAATAAAATTATTACTTTTATCATGAATATTAATTTACACTGTTATTTAAATTTTAAAAATAATTTATTGAATTTTTAACCCTGAAACTACTTTTAAAATTTTCATCATACCATAAAACCCCACTTTCATTCAAATATCATAATCTAATAGGGTTTAGATTGGAAGATTTTTTTGAATTTTTAGCAAAACCCAAAACTGAGTATCAACAGAGTTCAATACACACACACACACAAAAACCTGCTCAACAACATATATAACAATTCAGATAAGTTAAAACTGAAGGACTTTAATTCAAATCAATAACATCACGTGCCTTTAGTCAAAACCAGATTAAACTGTCTTAAAATGTATACTCACAGTTCTTTGAGAAAGAAGCTCTATTTGTTTTAGGAATGACAAGCTTGTATTTTATTTAATTAGATTGAATACTTATTGAAATAGTATTGCTAAAATCCCAGGTTGTCACATTCCTTCCCCTTTTGAATCTTTTCTTCCTCGAAAAGGAACGAAGCCAGAATTATTAAAATGCTTAAAATCAAATAAATTTTCTTTGATCATTTTTAATATACTTTAAAAATATATATAATATAACTAAAATAGTTTTTATAAAAATACTTTTGTAACTCGATGTTTCGACAAGTCCATCCATGTTCTCACAGAAATTCGGTCATATGTTGATCAGGCGTAGGACTGAAAATCTATAAGTACTTGGTAAACCGTTTCAACATCCAGTGAAAGTACTTGGAAAAATAATTTTATTGAAAATATAGAAAACAGTTTTTTTTTGAAAATAGAGGATATATCTTTGGTGAGAATGCTCTGGAAATCATCACCCTATCCATGGTCGCAGTTACATCCTGGGTTACGTTGCCATCGCAGCAAAAGTCCATTTAACTGTAGATACTCTGCGCCCCTCGATTACGCCATGGAACCCAAAACAGATCGCAGTTACATTCCAGTGTTATGTTGCCATCGCCGCAAAAGTCCATGTAACTATAGGCATCAGCGCCCTTGATTTTCGCTGTCAAAATGGAACTTCTCCATTCCTACATAGGTCGCAGTCTACCGATGTAAAATCAAACGTAGACCGTTGGCTCTCAGCGGCACACACGACTTTCACTATGTTACCATAGGTCGCAGTCTACCGATATAAAATCAAACATAGACTGTTGACTCTCAGCGGCACACACGACTTTCGCTATGTTACCACAGGTCGCAGTCTACCGATATAAAATCAAACGTAGATTGTTGGCTCTCAGCGGCACACACGAATTTCGCTATGTAACCATAGGTCGCAGTCTACCGATATAAAATCAAACATAGACTGTTGGCTCTCAGCGGCATACACGACTTTCGCTATGTTACCATAGGTCGCAGTCTACCGATATGAAATCAAACGTAGACTGTTGGCTCTCAGCGGCACACACGACTTTCGCTATGGTCTGCAGTAGATCGCAGTGACATCGAGTTACGCTGTCATTACAGCATAACCAAATGCCTCTGTAGGCATTAACGCCCCTCAATTTTCGCTACACACTACTCATAATCCTCAGGAAATAGTTTTGTCCGGACTCCTCACAGGATCAACTTTAGAACCCCCGTTAGGGTTCAAGGCAGCACCACCCGGTGGCACTCCAGAGAAGTTCATTTCAAGGGAGCGCCTTTTCCCCCAGAGCCATCATCAAAACACTTTATACTACACACATATAGTATCTTTCAAATCATACACCTAATATGATCTCATTCAAAGCTCCTTCACACAAAATCGATTATCCCAAAATAGATAATTCTCAGACTAGGCTTTCCAAATTCCAATATTGATTTTACCTAAAAATCAAAAGCCTTTCCAAATCCATAGGTTCCCAAAACCTTTTTCCAAAATCCTCATAAGATCCTTTATATATATATATATATATATATATATATATATATATATTTTAAAAACTTTAAATCGTTCCAAACTTGTGTAAAACTCCTTTTATACTTCAAACATTTTCAAAAATCCTTTCTCCAGCAATAAATTCAACAAGGGGAGATTTACCTTATATAACAGAGGTATATAACTTTGTTTATTCAAAATCAAATATTCATATTTGATTATTCTTTTAAATATCAATTTCAATCAAATTTGTACGATGTACACTTATCATCCGTACGCTATTCCAATTTGATCGCTCACTCGATCACACAATTTCACTTCCGAACTAGCATCGTCACACCCGACTTCCTAGTGCGGACACAGATTTGGTTTCTTGATCAGAAAACATCATTCTCCTTGCATAAACATAACCATGATAGAGAATATCCAAAACTAATCAACAATCCATATCCAGGTTCGCCTTTCAAAAATCGAGTGAAAAATTCCAACTTGGATCGATATAACTATTTGGAAATTCTATGCTTGAAACTGGATCAAATCACTATGCGAATAAAATAATATAAGTACATCCTACGTATTTAGCTTTATTGATTATTAGCCAAATCAATTTCCTTTCTATTCATCCTCACTTTGATTTTATTCACTTATTCACATTTTCCTTAATCCCCATTTAGATTATCACTTCAATTCTTATCTCAGTTGGGTATTTAATCGATAACAGTTTGAACTCTGTCCAGCTTGAATTTAGAAAATAGCTTGAAAATTTTAAAAATTGATAAGTAGTTGAAAAATAATTATTAGTTTGCAAAATAGCTTGAAAATTTTAAATAATTGCAAAATAGCTGTAAATAGAAATTAGTTATAAAGTAGTTAAAAACAGTAGTCGGTTTATAAAACAGTTGAAAAATTGCTTAATAGTTCCAAAAATAATTGAAAATAAGTATAAGATAGTTTGGCTTTTAAAAAGAAAGATTGTATAGTAAGTAGCTTGGAAAAATAGAATTATATTAGAACCATTTATTCTGAAAATAGTCCAGGGCCAAACTGTTCAATTTCCAATCTCCATTCTTTTCAATTCAATTTAAATTTCCACTTCCATTTAAATTGACCCAATTCCAATTTAAATAACTCCAATTTCCATTGGACTTGATTTGTCTCCATTCCAAGTTGAATTAATTCTCAATTTCTTTCCAACTTCAAATCAAATTCCATTTGATTTAAACATATTCACTTTAACTACAAATCCCAAATTATTCAAATTAATTTAGACGAATTTCAAATTGAATCCACTTCAATTCAAATCATTTCAATTTCTATGAATTAGTCTCAATTCCCATTTGAATTCCATACTTATCCATCTTCAATTCTAATTAATTCAAACTAAATTCAATTTGAATTAATGAAATCTAAATCTCAACTTTAAACCATCTCGAATTATATAAATTCGAGTTAAATTTCCAAATGTCGATTCAACTCCTTAAATCAGGTTAACTTTTATTTTTAAATCAATAAGCCAATTTTTCAAACAATTTAATTTTGAGTCAATCTCAAAATTCCATTTTAAATTATCTTTACTTAAATTTTTCAAAAGTTCAAATAAGAGTTCAAAACAATTTTATCTTAAAAATTTAATTTAGTACTCAATTTTATCTTCCAGTTTGAAACCAGTTCCTTAAACAATTTTAATTTACAAATGCAATTATTCAAATTTTCAGTTCAAATAATTCCTTATCCTTAATTTCAAATTAAAGTTAATTTTCCTTTCATCTCAATAATGGATATATTACCACACTTCATTTCTCATTCATTTAAACAAATCTGATCCACAATTTAAAGATTTTTAATAACAATAGGATGATATTATCCAATTTATTTTAAAACATCCATCCATTTTAAATTTTCAGATCTCAAACCGATTTTGAGATCACACAAACTCCCCATTCAAAATCAACCATTTAACTTTCCAAGTTAAATCCCAGTTTCATCTTAAAATTTCCAATTCAGGTTACTTGTTATCTTATTTAACTTTTCCAAAGTCAAATTCCATTTGCTTAATCCAGCCAACCTTACCCAATTTGAATTCCCATTTCAAATTTTAAATTTCACATTAATAATCTTATAAGTTCAAAACTTATCACCTTGGGTATCACACCTCATTTTAAACTCAACATTTAGAGTTTATTTCAAACCATCTTTAATATTATGTATGTCCACATATTCATATTAATTTCCTTTACATACCAAGTTATACTTAAATTTTAAACCACCTTAGGTTTTTAATTCAAACAAATTTCTCTTAACATTTTGAAACAGTTCAAATGTTTCTAGACTTAGGTTTTAAAATTCCACAATTTAAAATCCACTTCTATTTAGAGGTTATACCCATCGTAAAAGTTTACTTCATTTGGCTTACTTATCAACAAATATATCATTATTAAACACAACAACTATTTATGATGGTATTCAAGATTATCATATCTGGATACCAATTTTATTTTTATCTTAGTCTTACTTCTATAAATTCAAGATTTTAGTTCCAGCTTGGATCTATTTCAAGCTTATCTTCATTTAATTTCAATTTGTTTGTATTACATTACTTCTTAATTTAATTCTAATAATTTAACAGCCAATTTCCTTAATATTTATTAGAATGAAATATTGCTTTATATATCAAAATATAATCTTATATAAAATCATTTAAAATCCTTATATAAGAAAATAACAAGTACACTCTCTCATACACACACACACACACACACACACACACACACACACACTCAACTCATTCTAGGGTACCATTGACCTCATCCTTAATGAGTAGTCCCAACAGAGCCAAGGTTCTCGCTTAACCTTCAGCTCTGATACCAACTGTGACGACCCGGAATTTTCGATTTCGAAAATTACAGATAGTTATGAAAAGAAGAAAGAGATAGAAGAAGAAGAAAATCAGAAACACCAACATTTCACATTCGCAGCGAATAAAATATAATAATAAATAATAACAGTTTACAAAAGAATTATGTATCTGTCAAAATACCTTTATAATACATCAAAGTTACACATATATATAGTCACTGAATATATACAATTATCATGTCACAGATATACAGCAATATAATACAGCGGAAACACTCCATACGTTCTTGGCATCCAGCTTGACTCCTGAGCTCCAGAACGTCCTTACCTGAAAATCTGTAATACTCGGTCTGACCCGAGCATTACATCAAGTAACACCCGGGTCAGGCTGGAAAGCAGCGTGAGTAAACCCATCTAACATGGAGTCCAAAGCATACAACTTATATAAAACCCGGGGTAACTCGTATCAGTTTACAAATTCACAATGTTATAGACATCACTATTTCACGTATCAATTTCCTAAGTACCAACATTTAGATTAAATAGTCCAACACACTTAAATCATTTTCTTCCGGCCTATTTATTCCATATATCAATCTATAGAAATTCGAAGTGGTTCTGGGTATTTTCTAATACCCGACTCCGGTCTCTTCGAATTCAATACCATCTTATCTCAAATTATTCAATCATTCATAGGCAAGATAAATTAGTCATACCATTTAACAAATTAAATTAATTACTTCAATCTCCCTTAATCCTCCTTACTTAACATTTGATTAAATACAAACAAATCAATCATCCTTAAATTTCCCATTTTAATTACTCTTCCTTAGCCATTTATAGTAATTAACTTAATTAATTACATTAATTGATGATCCTTAACTAATTACATCTATTATTTAATTATCTATAATTAGTTACCTTGATCCTTAATTAATTACACAAATTAATTAAACTTCCATTAATAACCTTTGATTAATTTCATTATATTAATTAATGCACCTTTAATTGCCCCATTCATTCTTCTAATTAATTAAATAATTTATCTTTAATTAACCATACTCATTAATACACACTTAGTCAAATCATAAACAGTAATTAATCATCTTTTAATTACTTTCCTCAATTAATTAACTCCTTAATTAATTACATAAATCCTTTGATTAATCGCACTAATTAATTAATCCTAAATTTCTTCATTAAGTAATTATACTCTTAATTAATTACATTAACAAATCATTAATCACATCATCAATTTACTCTCAAATCAATTATATTAATAAATCCTGTAATTAGTTATCCTTAATTAGTTTCATCCTTTAAAGATAACTCTTCATTTATTTAAATACTTATTCCAATTATTAACTTCATTAAAATCAATTTAGAAATCAGTATATATATTTGAAATAAAATTTTACTTAAAACAAAACAATTACAACTCTAAATCTTTAATATACTTAAAAATCTTTGAAAACTTTTCAAACATATTAAATTAGATTAAACAATTATTTAACTTTGATATTCCAAATTTTCATATCCTTTAAACTTATTCATTTAAAATAAACTTTAAAAATCTAATTTAAACAGTTCTTTATAATTTCTTTGGACATAACTTAAATTTGAACCGTTCTCATTTCAGTCTCATTTGAAATAAAAAAAAATTGTAGTTGAAAAAAAACTTGATTCTTTTTTTCCTTTTTTTAAAATTGTTTCTTCCTTGAACACGATTACCCATCAATACAAAACCCAAGTCGAACCCTTAGCGGACCCGAGTTTGCCTTTGAGTTCTCACCTACTCCATCAACTTTGAGTCAAACATGCTCCCCTTCAAGACCTACCCGGGAATTCCCCTTCTTCTCCAAAAATACAACTCACAGCACAACACCCTGTCACTCATCATCTATCCCAAGCCCATTGTTCCCAAACACAACGTGCACGTGGTGCACGTACACCAGTGCCTCCCACCTCCGGTGATCATCGCGGCGACGCTCGACTTTCACACGAACTCACGCGACCACACTCGAGCACCCAGGTCGAATGAAAACCTAACGAGGAGAAAACGAACATCCTCGACCAAGCACAGAAACCATTACTGCCGGAAGTTCGCACCTCCCCATCACCTCCGACCTCGAGATGGCCTGCCCTCTTCACTGAAGCTTCGACACTTCCTCCAGCTTCAATTCCCATAACCACGAACCACTCTGGACCACCCTAGCCACCGTACAAGCCCCATAAATAATGACCACTTCGACCGGCCACAAACCCTACATCACCAAAATCCTATCACTTCGGGCGACGGGAAATCGCATCAGCATTTTTCCTGTACTCGTCGTCACTCAGACCACCCTTAGCCCAAACGACGACCCCCAGATACTGCCGATCATTGGCCATCACCCAAATTCCTCAAAACGACCATCTCGAAAATTCCCAAAGAATATCAAATTAGAAATCACGAAATATATATTAAAAATCATGATTTTCTGCCACGATTTCATCTATACAATCCAAATTCGAAAATTATTGATTTTTATCATGAATATGAATTTACACTGTTATTTAAATTTTAAAAATAATTTATTGAATTTTTAACCCTGAAACTATTTTTAAATTTTCATCATACCATAACAATCCCACTTGCATTCAAATATCATAATCTAATAGGGTTTAGATTGGAAGATTTCTTTTGAATTTTTAGCAAAACCTAAAACTGAGTATCAACAGAGTTCAATATGTACATATATACACAAACCTCCTCAACAACATATATAACAATTCAGATAAGTTCAAACTGAAGGACCTTAATTCAAATCAATAACATCACGTTCCCTTAGTTAAAACCAGATTACTGTCTTAAAATGTTTTACTCACGGTTCTTTGAGAAAGAAGCTCTGTTTCTTAGTTATACTTTCCCCCTTTTTTAAAAAAAACTTTGATCTTCTTGCTTCAAGCTTTTACTGTAACCTTCCTTCTAGTGGAAGCACTTGTTGTTTTGTTTGTTAAATATGTATAAATGGTATATGTGAACCAATGGTGGTATATATGTAGAGAGGAAATGTACAGAGCAAGCTCCTTTGATATTTTTCTTTGGTCACCAATTTTCTATGACCAAAAGATTTTTTTTCTTTTTTCTTTCTCCTTTAAAACTGAAATGATTTGCAAAGGGTATGAAATGACTTTTGTTTGAGCTTGAGATGATATCATTTAATGCATGTCCCCTTATAAGCTACATACTTATCCTATTTCCTTTGTATGTACTTAGATTTTTTTGTTTTTGTTTTTTTTGTTTGTAATTATATATTCTCTTTTTTTCTTTATTATTGCCTTGCATATACATGTATTTCATAGGTTGTATAATTCTAGAATTATCTTATGTCTCCATATAATCATACAATTTATTACTAACATAAATCCTTAGTTTTTATTTCTATTTAAAGTTTAACTTTCAACATTACATTTATATTCATATTTTTTTATACTTATATTTAATATTGATAGGATTGATTTTATTTTGAATATTATTATCTATATTACATTCGTTTGCGTATACTTAAATTAAATGTTAATAAGGTAGAGCATTAATTAAATTAAATAAGATAGATTTCATTTTAAATATGTATGAAAGATTTTATTTTGAATTTTCAAATCAAAGCTTCCTTTACAATACATACATACATACATACATACACACACACACACACACACACACACACACATATATATAAATAAATGGTCAATGGCAAAAAGTCCTATTTGTTTTAAGAATGACAAGCTTGTATTTTATTTAATTAGATTAAATACTTATTGAAATAATATTGCCAAAATCCCGGGTTGTCACACACTCCTTCAATAACATTCTATTACTTTGTGATTGATTTAAGCCCTTTTGATTTTGGGTGTGTGGCTCGAGGTAGGCGGTAGTAGCTGCTACACGGTACCACCGGTCCGGAAGCGTAATTGGTATATCTACCCTGGCATTGCCTAGTTGTGCCATATCACCTACCCTAGCGTGCCTTGTACGAGTTTGGTTTTCTCCCGTAGCCCGTGGAGTATTTAGGGTAGTCTCGCAATCTGGAGATGCGCTGATACTGGATGGACTACTGGGACTATTATGTGGTAAGGGCTATATTGGTAACCCCTTAACGCTATTTAAAAGTAAGTTTATTTTACTATAGACATTATCATAATAGCGAAATATTACTACATAGTAAATAGTTTAACGGATCCTTAGAAGATGTGAATCTCGAGCATCTCCTAAGTTACTGCACTCACGTTGACACTGGTGGGGAGATGTCAAATCCCGTAAACATCACTGATGCCGTTACACTCATATTTATTTCTGTTGATTTAACTCACATAATATCTTTTAGTTCCGACTCGAGTGTTTTGTCTTTTCAATTCGCTCGGATCAGTCTGAGCATTTCAGGATTCGAAGACTTTATTTCTGAAGGACGAAGACGAAGATTGTATTGCTATTATTTATTATATTATTCCATTACATTCATACTGTTCCGTTGCATTATTTATTATTCTCTGGTATGTGTAACTCTGATATGTGTTGTATAAGTAAAATCAAATGTTTTGTAAAACAGCTTCATGAACTGTTTATTTGATTATTATATTTTGCCGTTCCGCTGCAAGATTCTGTTTTGTTTTTTTATTTCTCTACTTTTTCTTATTTACCGCAATAACAATCCGCTCTTTTGTATGGTTTGACTCTGACATGTTTGGTTTATCGTCGATTTAAAGCGTACAAAAGGCGGGATGTTACATATATAGTTCAGACCTGCTCCAGACAAAATGTACAAAATCAGGTATGCTGGTCAAGGAAAACAAAGAATAGACCATACAACAGTTCAACATGCTCAAATGTACAAAGTGGTGAATGCAACACTTCAATCAAGAAATAGTGCAGTTTAGGTTAACTAATCCCAGAAATGAAGATTGCAAATACAAGGCAGTATTTCAAATAAATAATCACATGCAGACTTTAAGATAAACCAAATCAAAATGAAGCAGTGCACCACATCAGGTTAGTGCACATGAAAACAATCAAGCATGGTCTGATATGGAATCAGATACAAATGTCAAGTGCATAACAAAGGAGCAACACTGCATACATATATATATTATTCATAAAAAGTCTTCATGTAGAACCGGACTCAAGGAAACGTGCAAACAGCTTCGAACACACAAACATATGTATATACAACTACATGGTGCAACAAACTTACACACACACACACATGCATACACACATGTATACATATATATACTATGCATATGAATCAAATGCACAAATCTGGACAACATGGGATACAATGGAAGCAGTTCAATATCAATGCAAAGTTGTGGTCACACATTTTTAATCAGAGGAAAAAGAAATTTAACAAGTCGAAGTTTTTTTCTTCAACAACTCAAAATATTGTCTCACATTTGAATACAACTAGCATAAAAATTGGAACAAAGTCAAGGCGGAATTCAATCAAAATTTATCAAGTCAATTTTTCATCTCAGAGTCTAGAATACCACAATCGATTGCCAGCAAATCATGAACTAGTCAAATGTCACAAAGTCAGAAAACTCAAATTATAAATTCACGTGAGAAAAGAAATTCAAGGATCAGTTTAAAATTCATGAAGTCGTGATAATCAAGAAAAAATTTATTTGAAATAGAACTGGCCAGGAACAATCACAAGCAACCAATCAAAATCAAACGGTTGAGCTAAAAATATCAGACGAAGTCAAATAAAATATTCGATCGAAAATTTAACGAATTAAAGCCTCTAAAAACACTTTAACATCATCGACAATGAATCAATCGAGTTTAAGCATATTAATGAAAGAAATAAAGAAAAATCACATGCCAATTCAATTTGAACTCGATCGTTAAAGCAGCCGTTTGCGAATCGAAGTGACAAATTAATTGACGAAGCAATCTATAGATAGTTCATCATTCAATCAACAACTGAAGTCGGCGTGCTTAATGTCATAGAAGCCTAATTTTTAGAAAAGAGGAACATCGACGCAGCCATTTTTAAAAAGGTGAGGATACGTCCGATAAAATAGAAAGAAAAAAGGGAATATATTTTATCACTAAGTTATTTTCTACTGGGCCGACCTTTTCTATTGGACTTTAATATTTAAACTAGGGTTTCTAGCTTTTAAGTTGTTTTTATTTTGTATTTCACTTTTAAACTTTTGTAAAGTCTAGTAGTGTGATTATGGGATGAACTACAGTGGTGTAGTTCAAGAATTCGCAATTCAGTGGCTAAGTTATGGCAGGATTTTGAGCGTAGAGTTAGGTTAATCGATAGCGGGTGTCAGAGTTTACATATGTACGCGTCTGACTGCTTAATTTCTAGTAGAAACATTGGGGGCAGCACGTAGGCAGGGTTTTGCCGAAGCAGGGCAAATCTGTTTTGTTATATTTCTGCTCTTATTATTCTGCTATTATATGTGCTGATATTATTCTGCTATTATCAATGCTGCAGTTATATTATATATTTCTGCATTAAATTTTTATAATTACTAGTATCTCCCTATTTACCCCCCTCTATGTGAAATCGATATCGGATGATATATTAGAAATATAAATTTAAAGGGAGAATTTATATTGAAATATGGAAATAGGTTGAGAAAAATAGTGGATACTATTTCTGAAAAGTGAAAATGGTTGAGGAGATTGGAATGGAAGTGATGTGATTCGAGAGGAATTTATAAATTGCAATGGTTATTGAGGTTTTAGAAAAAAATATTTGTAATTCTAAGAAGTTAAGTTTGTTTTTTTAAAAGGAAAAATTTATTGTTTAAAATTATGAAATTTTAAACTAGTTAGGATTTGAAATACTTTGGTAAGTAGATTCTCAAATATTAAGTATCTATTTTAGTAAATTCTAACTTTTAAATCAGCCTTGAAAATTGATTTGTTTATTGAAAAATGAGTTATTGAAGTTTATAAAAGTGTTTTCGATATCTTAAATAATTACTTTAATATGTTAAAAAAATATTATTCTTTTAAAAGACTTACTCTATATATATATATAGAGTTTTGAAGTGATTGAAAATTTATTTATAAATTCTCCCGAGATTCGTAAATGGGGCTTATAAATGGATATGATTTTGAGGAGAGGAACTTTATAAGGGATTTGGAGGAAATGGAATTTCAAATTGTTGAATATGGAAACTTCAAAAATAAAATCTAGATTCATGAAAGAAGTTATAAATTGTTGATTGCGGTTATAATACTTGGATTTTGGAATTTGTAAAAAGGGATTTGTCAGTGATACCGGACACTTATGAGATAAGTTACGAAATATTCTCCAAATCTTTGATAGTTGAAATGATTTTGGAAAATAAGACTTATAATATTTTCCTAAGCATTAAAATGGTAATTCACAAATATTTCTATGTATTGAAATGTGAAATGTTTTGGGGATATCCTATTACGGATTTAAGTATTTGAAAATTATTTTCAAATGTTGGAATATGGAAAGGAATTGGAATATATATATATATATACACCTTGCAAAGGTATTTTGAAAAGAATATTTTTGGAAAATGTATAATAACGCCTGATGTCTAATTATGGATGTTTAATTGATAATTAAATAACCGACTATCAGTATCGGCCAATTTCGTTAATCGTTTGAAGAGATCGGGATCAGATTTAATTATCCTAAAACCATTTTATCTGATTTGAACGTTACGAATGAATACCGTGAAGATGATGAAGACGGTGATTCGATTTGTCCAGACCTAAGAAGACTTATATAGATAAATGCTATCATAATATCGTTATTGGAGGACGATGATCATTCTAAGTGAAATTGTTCTTGAAAGGTAATCGTAGCCTCAAGTCTCATCAACGGGAATGATTGAAAATCAGGAGAGATGCAACAAGGCTAAGTGGGTCACACCGAATTAGGATATGTTATCATCTTTCTAGATGCCCTCAGATATATTTAAATTATAGATATGTTTGTGCATGAAAAGTGGGCGCTTGATTTTTAAGGGTGGAAACACTCGGGGTGATAACATATTCGGTTCTATCCAGGTTAGGGGTAGTGCTGGTCTGTGTTGCAGGGTATCCCGGTGAGGTCCTCAATACATGTTTCTAGACGTGTACTGTGATGGGTGGTATCCCAATGCCTAGTATATTATATGGAATTCATTCTCTAATAAGCACCATATAGCTTTGATTGTGCCCAACTATGCCAAAATGTGAGATGTAAGAATTTCAACTATTTTCTACTTACTTTCTATAGCCACTATTGTAATATCAGATGATTTGATAATTTTGGTTATCGTAAGGTAAAAACCCGTCGTGTTTATGTATGACGTGGTCTTACGAGATACCTTTGTTTTTAAAGGATTTTGATAAAAATCAATAATTCAAATTGAGTGTGTTTTTCTCACGCTGGTTTTTCAAACTGAATTGAGTGTTATTTTATTATAATGCTTGGGTCAGACCGTGTATTACAGATTCAAGATAGGATGCTATGGAGCTCAGAAGATGAGCCAGATGACAAGACATATTTTCGTACCTGATTTGCATTTCCACTGTGTGAAGAAGAGTTATTATAACTGTCCAGATTGATTGTTGTCTATTGTACTCTGATAATGGTGTGTATATTAACAGTATAGTTCTTGTGTTTAAAATCTATTATATATATTATAATTTGTTCCATTGCGATTGTGAGATTCTGTATTGTTATTTTATTTTTCTTCTACCTTTTTCTTCTTTACCCTTGAACATTTGTATTTTCGTTCAATTTGAGTTGAACTGATTTGAATTATGGTTGAATACAAGGGGTATGGAGATATGGGCCTTTACACTGCACTAGAACCTTCCTCGGATCTAAAGTGCACATTACAAGTTGATAATGCTTCTAAATCTTTTCACTCAATAATCATAACTAATACTGCATTTTGATATTTTCTACTGAGTGCATCTGCCACCTGGTTTCCTATTCCGGATGTGTACTCAATTCCAAAATCATAAGCAGCAATAAACTCCAACCATCTCTACTTCCTTTTGTTCAGCTCCTTCTAAGAGAATAAGTACTTCAATGACTTATGATCTGTATAAAGCTTAAATCATTCTCCCAAAAGATAATGCCTCCACACCTTCAAAGCAAATATAACGACAGCTAACTCTAAATCATGCGTAGAATGCCGCACTTCTTGTAGTTTGAGCTGTCTAGAAGCATAAGAAATCTTTACCTCTTTGCATCAACACGGCTCCCAATCCAGTTCCACACGCATCAGTATAAACAACCAATCTTGATTCCCCTCCAAAACCACTAACACTGGTGCATGGGTTAATAAGTGTTTCAAGCTCTAGAATGCTTCCTCACACTTATCGTTCCGTACAAACTTCATATCTTTTCATGTAAGCTTAGTCAACGGTGCAGCTATTCGCGAAAAATCCTTTATAAACCTTCAATAATATCCAAACAATCCGAGAAATCTCTTTATCTCAATCATCGTCTCGGGTCTCTTTCAATTATTCACCGCCTCAATCTTAATCGGACTGAGACTACATGACCAAGGACTTCCCTTCCTTCTTCCAAAAATGGCACTTCGAAAACTTAGATTTCCGCTGATGCTCCCTAAACATATTAAGCACAACTCCAAGATGAACTTCATGCTCCTTCTCATCCTTAGAGTATATCAGAATATAATCTATGAAGACCAACACAAATCTATCCAAGTGCTCTTGGAAAATTCGATTCATAAAATCCATAAAGAACGTTGGCGCATTAGTTAGTCCAAACAACATAACTAACTATTTGTATGAACCATAACTTGTCCTAATCGCCGTCAAAGGAATACTATCCTCTCCCACTCTAAACAGATGAAATCCAGTCGCTAAGTCCAACTGAAGTATACGTTGGCTCCACTTAACTGATCGAGCAAATCGTCAATTCTCAGTAATGGATATCAGTTCTTTATCATCTTCTCATTCAACATACGATAATCGATACATAGCCTCAACGATCCGTCCGGCTTCTTAGCAAACACTTCGGCAGTTCCCTATGGTAAACTACTCAGTCGGATAAAACTCTTGCCTTCCAAACCCACTAATTGCACCTTCAACTCTATCATATCTGTAGGTGTCATCATGCTTGGTGGCCTACTCACAGGTTCTGCTCCGGGCACCAAACCAATCCAAAATTTTATGGCTCGATTCGATGGCAATCCAGTTACCGGCTCAAACACATCAGCAAATTCTCTAACTATAAAGACTCGATGCAATTCATCCTCCAACTCCATCATACCCAATAAAGCATTCCCTTCACAATTAGGGCTCTCTATAGTATAAACTATCTGATCACTACAACTAGGGTAACTAAGTGATATTTTCCTAACACGGCAAAATATCCTAGCATCATATTTACTTAATCAATCCATCTCAAGGATAATCCCAAATCCTACAAAGTCAAATACATGCAAACAACAATCAAAAGTATGACCTAGCAAATCAAACTCTAAATGGTCACACCTCATCCTAAGTGTTGCATACCCTCCTATCGGAATTGCAACCCTTAAGGAAGTAACTAGATATGAAGGTTTTACGTTAAGCCTATCTACCAAACATCGAGAAATAAAAGAATGTGATGTTACAGTATCAAACAGAACGCTAACAGACATACCGTGAATTTGCAGCGAGCCTCCCAGAACAGCCTTTCTTATTTCCTGCACAGCTGGCCTTGATGTTGCAGGCTCCAATGCATAAACTTGCCCCTTTCCATCTCTAGCAGGCTTTTGGCATTTGTTCTTATAGTGGCCGATCTGATCATAGTTAAAGCATCAGATGTTCTTTTTCCCAATCACCTCCTTTCCTTTTCCAGTCCGACATTCGTTAGCATAGTGTCCTTTCTTGTCACATTTATAACAGACCGCCACAACTTTTCCCTTCTTATATGCTCCTCCCTTATGAGCATTCTTCTTCTAGAAAAACTTTATTTTCTGGCCTTGTCCCCCCGGGCCTCCTTTATCTTCTTCTTTAAGCAAGCTAACTCCTTTTCATTTCTCAAGCGCTATTTCCATCACTGCATCACTGGCATCTTTTAAGTGCAACAAAGTAGCACTTCTCAACTCCGACCTCAAGCCACTTATAAAATTATCATTTCTCCTAATCACCATATCAACCATAGCATACCCATACCGGGCCAACTCTTCAAATTTCCTTGCATACTCACAAGAACAGACATCTCCCCTTATTCTAGCTCTGCAAAGTTCCTCACCAATGACGACTGTGCCATCACCGACATAAACCTTTCTTGAAACCTCCTCCTAAACTCCTCCCAAGTTTTGGTTTCTTCATCAACACTAGCTATTACAGTATTCCACCAGAATAAGGTAGCTCCCTAAAGCTATCTCGAAGCTAGTCTCCTCTTTTGCTCGTCATTCAATCCTAAGTCAGCATAAATTTTCTCATAGTGCAACCTCAATCACATCTTCAGTTCCAATGAGCGGCTTCCCTCCAAGCCTGATATAGTCTCTGCTCAAGTTAGCATACTGGTTAACCATCGAGACTTCCTAAGCTCCTCCTCCAACAGTGTTTCCTCCAACAAATCCAGCTGCAATTCCATCTTGCTTCATGTTTACAAAAAACTGATACATGGCTTCCATGTCTACTTGGGGAACCCCAGCACCAATAGTTTCAGCTTGAGCCTGGCAGGGACCTCTCCTAGCATTTGGTCGGGCATTTCCATTAGTGGTGGTGCTATCTCCTCCAAGATTAATTCTGCATCTTCTTCCTTCTATATCTGTATTCAAAACTCGTAAGATACAGATGAGTAGTCTAACTAAGATAGGAGTCTAGAGATATAGCGTATACTTATATATATAGCAAATACAAGTACGTTAATATAGCGTTATCCCATACCCTGATCTTAAATCTAATTGCTAAGGATTATGTTTTCAAAAACCATTTTAGTTAAAGTATTTCATAAACCATGCTCTGATACCAAGCTGTAACATTCCCTTTATAGAGGCCCAAAACTAAGCACCACAAATGCTGTAGTGATCTATAGTATTAGCTTTCAGCAATTAAATACGGCTATATTAATGGTATCAAGAATATCAAAAGCACTTGAATATGAAACAAAACACAGATTTCAAAATAAATTTTACTTTATTACATTTTAAAACAAAATGTTTCACATTCCTAACACATAATCGCAAATTCATTGCCAGGCATAGATAAAATATAGTTATTACAAAAATACACCAAGAGCAGTATATGAAGATAACCCCTTTTATGATCAGAGTCATATGGTCATAATAGACCTAATACAATTATAGCGGAAATACATCAAAACATAAACAAAAATTGCAACTCCTAAATAGCTATCCGCTTGCCTCCTACATGCCTCTGGTAGCCTTATTCGTCATCCTACTAAAACCTGAGAAGACTTTAACCCCTCGGCCTACTCATATTAATCTCGAGAATCCGAGAGTTTAAGGAAAAACATAAACTTCAAGTCAGACATAAAGCCTGGTATGAATAATACTATACATCCTAGAATATATATGTTAAGTGAGACCATGCTTCTTAGCGGAATGGGTTTCCCCTCACTAACATCCTTTTAAAACGTACCTTTGCAAAACCTTTTCCTGCAATCAAAACTGATTAAACACTGTAAAGCATCATTATGTAAACATACACAAACTTCAGGTAATAATGAACTATCTATTCAAACACATAAGTTTTGTTTGGATAACTTTTAACCTTTGGCTAACTCGAGCCTACCAAATAGTATAATCAAAATTAATCAAACATCCGTTAGCTATTCTTCTTTTGGATTATCTATCCTTAACTATCTGTTAAATAATTCACATCTAGATGGTCTGTCCTTAACTATTTGTTAAATACTTCTCTTCTGGATGGTCTGTCCCTGACTTAATCATCTCCTAGGTCTTCCTGATCCTAATCGTTTTTCGGGCTCACCAATAACCTACCTATATACAACATATATTCCTTTCAATATGTAATCATAATTTTAGTCTATCTATGACCAAGCCATACACACTGGAATTTTGGACAACAATTAGATGAGGCTAATAGCTAATGTATAGGGCACGAACTCATACTAGTCCTTAACTATTAAAAAGAGAACCTTTCGAAAGCAATGAAACTTTGGACATCCTTCTTTAAAATCACTTTAAAACATTACCTTAGAGAAACCCTGGAAAACCTTCCTTCACAAACCTTTTGAATCCATTGAACTAAACCTTTCAAAACCAGTGAATTAAACCGTTCAAAGCCATTGAACTAAACCATTTGAAACCATTGAACTAAAGCTTTCAAACATTCAATAATAAAACCATTTGAAACCATTTCAATAAACAAACCTTTCGAAGCCATTCCAAAAACAAACCTTTCGAAGCCAATTCAATAAACAAATCTTTCGAAGCCATTCAATAAACAAACCTTTCAACTTCATTGGAAGAAGCAACCTTTCGACTTTGTCGGAAGGTCCGATTCGAAGCCTTTGGTTACACTTTAATTAGAAAACACAGGTAAATCACCTAAGTCGAAAGCTCTCTTTCAAAAGCATGGAGAAGCAGCTAATTTTAAAACAAGTAAACCTTTCGAATTTGTCGGAAGGTTCAAATCAAAAAAAACAAAAGTGGCAGTAGCCTTTTTATTGTGTCGAAAGGTTTTAAAACAAAATAGTGATAAAACAGCAGTAACCTTTCGACTGCGTCGAAAGGTTTAAAACCTTTATTTTAAACATTTAACCTGGTCGAAAGCAACTAAATCGAAATCTCTTATTTGAAAGCAAAGAAAGCTACCTTTTGTTTATAAAACAAACACAATTCAACCTCCTTGGCAACCGACCTTTCGACTTATAATCCTTTGACTCTATCCAATTCATTATGTACCAAGTAACTTGATATCATATGCATTGGACTTTGACCTTGTCGAGAGCTAATCGTTTGACTTTGTCGAAAGGTTTGGGTGGAAAGGTCTAATGCTGTAAAAGGCTGAAACACGCTAAAAGTATGATTTCTTTGTTTTTAACTTAAAAAGGATAACTTTTCAACTAACCTACCTTTATTTTTCAAAATTCCCATTAGTTAACAAATTCTTTTTAGAAAAGTGCTGCCACTATTTTCAAAATTAAATAATGATTTTATTTTATAAAATGCCCCTTCTTAATAAAACATAAAAAACATTTAAGTCTCATACCTTAAATAATTTTTTATATTCATCAAATCACTAAGGAAACATTTGGGTAAAATGCCAAAAATCTATTTTAATATGCTTTCCAGCATATAAAAATTTCAAACATAAATAATGTAACGACCCATAAATTTTGATTAATAAATTTGTTAGTTTAATTTAAATTTTGCAATTAAATTTAGGAAAAAATAAAAAATTTAGAAGTTATAATGAAGCAAATGTTAGAAATTTAAATGTAGCAATTGAAATTAAGATTTACAAATTCAAAATGTAATTGCAATCAATTGAAATTGTGAAAATTGTCATACTTGGTTATAAGTATGATATAAGAAACAAACAGGAATATTGAATTAGCTAATGAGATGTTATACTCAGAAGTATAACTGAAATGCTACTAATTTAATATAATAAGAAGGTAAGTAATATAAATAAATGATTGTAAACTTTAGTAAATAAATTAATGTGCAAAGGAATTGAATTAAGCATGAAAAGCATGAATATTAATAAATGAAATTATGTAATAATTGATAAATGATGGCATTAATGAATGAAATAAGATTTGCAAGTAATAAAGGAATAATTAAAATAAACATTGAACCAATGAATAAAAGAAAATGGTTGTAAGAAGTAAAATGTAAAGTAAAAGGATAGAATATAAGTGAATGAAATTAGTAGTATGGAAGTAAATGCCAACATGGATTTGTAAGTAATAGAGGCTTACTTATGTGACCAAAGAGTAACAATAATGTTATTGTAGGTTACCTATTCATTTAGATGGATAATTGGAATTGGAGATAAATTGTAATAAATGTAAATAAATGTTACATTTGTGTGAATTGTAATACAATGGTTAGGAGTTGTTAGAATGGGCATATTAAAGTAATGAATGGGAAAAACAAGGTAACTAGTTTATATAGTAGTATTGAACTTAATAAAAGGATTTGGATTAAAATGAATCTATTAATATACGTTTTATTTCTTTAGTATGTTGCATTAGATTTGGAAATCAAATTTGCAATTTAAGGAAATTAGGTAGTACGTTAATTGGAAACAAATTTAATAAATACATTAATGAAATGTATTATAATTCAATGTTATTTATACCCATAAAATGTCTTTTTATTGAATAACTAGATTTATAAATCAATAAACGAATTTATTGAGATTCCAATTTATAATTAATAACATTTAATGTGAAATCAATTACAATTAATTGTCTTAATTTGTGCACTTAGGGTAGATTTGATTTGACATTGAAGGTAGTTAATTCTATAGGGTGCAATAAATGTTTATTTTATTTATAATATGAAGACTGGTTGATTTAAGGAGCGAAAACCAAGATTTATTTATTTATTTTAAATTAAAATTTAATAAATCCACTTAATTGCAATTAAATGGATTTAATATATAAAATGGGAATTTAGATGAAATGGGATGATATTAATATAAATAGTTTTATATCCAATATTAAATCCATCTATTGGACAATAATGAATGGAAAAAAATGATTTGTTAATTTAATTTAATAGAAATTTTGGAAACTAAATTTATAATTTCTGAATTTGAATGGAACCGAGGAAAATACTGAAATCGATAAGATAATCAACGTTAATTTGACTTTTAATTTGTGTAAAAACATTGAAATTGATTGAGAAAATAAAAGTGATAAAATTTGTCAATTTAAGATTGAAATTTAAAATTGGGTTTAATTAATTAATTATTAATTTATTTAATTAATGGAAAAATAGCCATTTTGGCCACTGACTTGGATTTCGACGAAACCAGTTTCATCGGATCCGTATCGGTGAATCATTGTAGAGTTTCAAGTTTCGTAGCGATCGGACTTGTCGTTTAATCATACAAATGCGAAACGCCTTGAAATCGATTTAATTGAAATCAATTTGAAAAATATTGATTTTTGCGTAACTTCTTCATGCGATGGAATTTGGACGTGAAACTTTTTCCATCGCGTTTAAAATATTTTTAACACCTATTTTGATATATGGGTCGACCCAATTTCGTTCCGGAGTCAGAACGTGCTTTTTGGGCCAATTATCGTTTAACACGTTTATAATTCGGATCCATTTGTCTATTCCAACTTTATCTATAAATATCCTTCTATAAACCCTAGCCTCTCTGTTACCCATCGGTGTGTACGTACAATTCTTTCTCTTCTCCTCAATGGCAGACAAACAAACTAAGAACCAATTTCAAATTCAAAAATCCAATGGAAATTCAAACTCCTCAGAAAAATTTGAAAAACATATATGTTGTAGATTTCATCGATACGAATCTACGTTAAGTGTTCATTTCTGTAGATGATGCTCCAATCATTCGAAAAGATTGGTCAAAGTTCAATATTCGCGAAACCCTAAATTCAATTTGGGTATTTTTGATTCGTGAATATTTCGGCAAAATTGGGATATGTGTAACGACCCAGAATTTTAATTAATTAAAATTTGTATATTTAATTAATTTTAAATATTAATAAGTGAAATTTATAAGTCGAATAAATTTTATTTCGAATAATTGGATTTAATTGGATAATTAAATCGATAATTTAATATGTTAAATTATGGAAATAACTGAAAATTGAGTTAAATATGATTGAAAATGATTTGTAAAATTTTATTATATCATATTGAAGTTAGAATGATATTTTAGAACTTTTATAATCGAATTAAGAGTTTATTTGTGAAAATTGAATATTTTAATATTTAATCGACGAGTGAAAATAGCCAATTTTTGAACAGTCTCAGAATTGGACGAAACTAGTTCCATTGGATCCGTAATAGTATGTTATTACCGGATTTCAATTTTCGTAGCAATCGGAGTTATCGTTTGATCGTGGCAGCTCGAAACGCATCGAAATTGTTTTAATATTAATTTGGCGAGTTAAAATAGCCATTTTTCAAAAAGTCTTGGATTTCGATGAAACCAGTTTTATCGGATCTGTAATATGATATTATTTTATGGTTTCAAATTTCGTGTCAATTGGTTTTACCGTTTGTCCGGTGCAAGCTAAAACGCCTAGAAAATCGTTTAATCGGTTTAATTTTAAATCGAACGTTTATTGCCATAACTCGCACAGATGACCGAATTAGCTTCCGAAACCTGTTCCATTGTGTCCGGAATGCGGGATAAACCCTAGAAACGCTGGTCATCGCACGTAAATCGGAGTTTGGAAATTCCGGAATGAATAGTGTCGTTCGATTTCCTATAAATACCCCTTTATTCACAAAAAATAAGAAAAATAAAAACTACGGTTTGAAGCTTCAGCCGGCCACCACTCTCTTACGTCCAATGGCTGAGAAGCTCCATCGATTCCCTTCGATTATCGATCAATCCACATAATATTTCCCAAAACTTCCTGAACGAATATTGTAGAGCATGAAGAGATCCACAAGTTCAACGGTCAAGATCGTTTTTAGAGCTACGGATCAACGGAAAATTGCCCGCGTTCTTCATGTGTTTAGGCACGGTTTCCCATGCCTAGGAGTGGCCGAGTTGGCCTATGCTCTGGCCGAGCATGGAGGTTGGGTCGGCCTTCGACTTGGTGTGCCTCGATCAACCTGGAGCTGCTCGTAGATGGCTCGAAGAATTAGGGTTCGTGCGTGATAATTGGGTTCGGCCAAAAGAGGGAAGTCGCGTGCGTATTTTTCACCTGGAGATGAAGAAGCAAGGTGCAGTCCAGATGAGGGGGTTTGGAGATCCTACGGCTAGTATTGGAGTAGGTTAAAAATAGAAATATATGTTGTAAATTATGAATATAAAAATCGTGTAAACTTGTTAAATGCATATCTTTTTCATACGAGGTCGAAAACGCGCGAAACCAGTTGCGTTGGAATCGTATGGACGAGCACCACGCTATGGAATTGGATTGGAGTCGTTTGGAGTTAGTGAGAATTTCAGGTAAAATTAAACGTCCATTTAATTTTATTTGAAATAAATCGCTAAAACGAAATTGAAATCAAGGTGAGAACTTCTCACTCAATCGAATCGATTTCGATTTTAATTTTAAATAGTTAGATTTAAAATTCTTGAATGCATGTTTGAATGATGATTGATATCTATTGGTTGTTAAAATAGACATTATGCGCCGTTAGTAAGCGGATGTTATTTATTAAAAACATATACCGCGAATATTTCATAAACAGTGAAATTGGTATTATATATAATAGCAATATATATATATATTGGCATATGTATATATTGCAGTTGTTGATTTCCCACATTGCATAGTGGATGAGACCCTATTGCGCCGTCTATTAAGCGGATAATATTTTAAATCCCATATACCGCGATAATTTCGTACTGGAGCAGAATTGGTATTGTGCTAATGTTTGTGGATGCAGGAAAACAGGTTGGAGGGATCCAACTGGATTCCTCAACAGTATTTATTTAATTTCGGATATTTTGATATTCGTTGATTATCATATCGATATATGATATCGTTGTTGTCATGATTGACTATTTGGTGTGTAGCATCATTGGGCCAAATTTTGGAATTTTAAAATGATTTTTAAAGTGGTTTTTGAAGAGTATACGTTTATAAAATATTTTTGGAATTGATTCATTTTAAATAAATAAACGTTATAAATTTTAATGTTATAAAAATTATGATTTTTGGGAAATATAGTTAAAAGTTTATTTTTGAAAATATAAGTTAATGATTTTATAAAATAGTTTAAATAGGGATTTTTGAATTTATTGTGAAAAGTTTAAAAATAGGGTTTATAAAATTTAATTATTTTATAAAACAAAATGATGAAATTATAAAGGACTTTGAAGACGTTTTGAAATAATAGTATAAATTGATTTATATAAAAGATTTATAAATTGATAATTATAAATTAAAATATTGGAATTATAAAACGAGTTTTTATAAGTGTTAGAATGAATTGTGAATGAATTTCATAAATGAATGAAATTTATAGAATTATAAACGGTGAAGTTATAAATGGAATTTTATAAGCAGTAGGTTTATAAAATTTATAAAGTTATTAAAAGAATGGTTTTGAATAAATTAATGAATCTTATAAGTTATAAAATTTATAAATTTGGGAAAGTTCAAAGGAACGATTTTTGTAAACAAATAAATCATAAGTGTTTAACTTATAATATGAATTTTTAGTATATCATTGAGATATGAATTGAATAGGTTAATAAAGGAATTTATAAACGTTGTTTTATAAATTCGCAAACGACTTATTTTGGTAAGTAAATTGTTATAACTTATTAATGGAGTTATATTCACGTTTTAGATAGTGAATAATCCTTTAAAATAAAATGTATAGAAATGATGAAATTTGTTAACGTAGTATATTCACGTTTTTGAATAGTGAATAATATGTTAAAGAAATGTTTTGGATGTGATGTTTTAAATAGAATTAAAACGATCTAACGATGTTTTAAAATGTGTTGAGATTCGAAACCATAGATTTCAACATTTATGTTGAAATAGACGTTTTCGAGAAATAGAAGGAAATGGTGGACTATAACACTGTTGTTATAGTAAATGATTTCCGAAAGGAAATGTTTTGTATAGTATTGGGATTTATATATCTATTTTAATTTCGAATCCCTATACTAGTGATTTTGGGTTGTCGTAACGATGTTTTACGCAACATTCGTTTTGGCCCAAATAAATATGTTTAAGAGAATGATTTCCTTAAAGAATGAAATATATACTTAATTTCGATTCAAGTATATTGAATATTTTCCAAGAGCTGAAAATAAAAAGATTTGTGAATTACTTATTAAATAAGCATGGAAATGTTTTCCAATATGAAGTGAATATTTTGAGAATTTATCTTTTTGAAGATAAATTGAAAATGAATAATTGAAATCGTATATTCATAGATATTGTGAAATATAAATTCACTATGGAATTTATAAAAGAAAGGGTAATTGTTTAAAAATAAATATTGATTTATTTTTGAAGTGTGAAAATTATTTATCTTGTAAAGGAATTTTGGGAAATAAATAATTTGGAAAATTATTTGGAATCTGGTGATGTTGTGCATATCCATTGATAGTTCAATAACCGACTATCAATATATACCTTTGAAAGGTATTTGTTGTGATTTGCTGAATTTGAATGCTACACTTATTTTTAAATTATTGCGCTCGTTATTCGGATTACTCATTCCGAATAGTGATACGACGTAATGGATAGCATTGAAGATCGGTGTTGAAGACCGGGTATTTACGAGAGCGATAGGATGACCTGTCGATTGACTCTGCACCGAGTTGCTCTGGTATAGAGTTCTCCATATGTGATGGGGAATCCGATCAGGATTGTGGATATCCTGATTGTAAGGACTTCTTTGTAAGTGCCATCGGTTCTTTTCGAGCCCGGAACAGACTTGTATGGATTGTATGTCTGACGTTACAAATTGAGATATAAAGCAGATTTCTTTCAAATATATTTCTGTTGGTGGCAGAGAATTTATTCTTTTAGCTTAACACCCTTCTCTGATACGTACGAGCTCAGAGGTTATGTAGTTGAAGGTTATCAGCAATATATTCCCAATTTGGTAATGTGACATGCTGAGTGTTGCTGTGAAATGATCATTGTGTTGATCATTTGTGATAAGATCATTTGTTTGATTGTTTATCTTTGTGATCATTTCTATGATCATTTGTTGACCCAAAGCATGGCTTTTGTATAAAGTATGTTTTTGTGGACGTGACTTCGTCGAGCCTCACACCCCGGAATGGTCAAAACAAGAAAGATGCGGCAAGGTTATGAGGGGTAGCTCCCTTTAGGGTATGTGCATTTCCTTCTGGAAAAGGGTGGTATCATGGTATGGAGCCCAGATACTTACTCATGTTGAAACACTTTATTTATGATTGTGTGATGATGGTAACGAGCGCTCGGTTAAAGGTCCCAAAGGACCGGGGGATGGCATACTCGTGTCAGTAGTTACCCAGTTAGGGGTAACCCGGCCTTGTGTTGGCAGAGATCCGGTTTGGTTCTCAAGGACGTCCTTCCAGAGGCGTTCTCATGTGGCAATGAGAAGTTTCTTGGCCTGACCATTCATTGGAAATCCAAAGAAACAATACGAAACTTGTACGGTTTTAGTTGTATAACCTGCCATGGAATGTGGCGGTAACCTGCTATTGAACATGGTAGCTATAGTAGGCATAAGTGCGGAATGCCTATGCTGGCTAAGATTTATATCTTTATTTTCGAAATGAATTTTTCCTACACTATGCACTAGTAATAATATCAAATGTTTCTTTTTAATGCGTATCAAGCATCTTTGACTATCATAAGGAGAAATCTCCTCCGATTCTGCGTTTGCATTGTGTGTGTGTGTGCGGGAGGCCTTATGGTAGTCTCATTTTTAAAAGCATTGCGAATTGACTTTAAAAATATTCCTCTATTTTGATTTTTAAAGATAAATAAACTATTTTGTGTTCTCACACCAGTCTTGCTGAGCTTAGGGCTATGTGATGGGGGGTTCTCGCTTCGCGGTTAGGTGGCGAACGGGAGACTCTTGCCCCTACACGTCCTCTTTTAGGGGGTTGGTTAGGCATAACCTGAGACAGTCGAGAGGCACTGACTCGGAGTTTATTGTTTTCCTTCCTAAACTTTGGGTGCCCACCAATTTTCACATGGGCAGCCAAGAGTTAAGGTTTATCAGGATATTATGGAATTCAGGAGTTGCTGGAGGCAAGATGGATGGCATGGCATATTACTAGTTTATATAGTATTTCTTTTCCGCTGTTTGATGTTGTTTGTTGTTGTACACTCTGATGTAATGAAATGTAATGTGATGTAATGTAATAACTGATATAGTTCTTTGTTTAAAGATTATTCATTTATATATTATATGTTGCTCCGCTGCGAATTGTGAGATTCTGTTGTTGTTCTGTTGTTTTCTATTTTCTATTTTCTTTTCTCTCTATTTTCTTTCTTTTCTCTCTCTCCTTCTATCTTTTTCTTTTTCTTAAACATTGAGAATTCGTATTTCTGTTCATCTTGAATTAATCTATGGAGATTAGTGTGTATTCAAGGAGTACGGATTTGCGGGTCTTCACAGGTGGTATCAAAGCAAATTAAAAAGTTAAGTGATAAATGTGAACTTGAGTTATGTAATGAAATTCAACTTTTGTATTTGAATTGGATTAATGAACTGAATGTTAAACAATTGAATGTAAATTAAGTTGATATGAAGTAATGAATGTAAGTGTTAATTCATTAAAATCTTAGGTTATTGGAAAGTTGAATGTAAATTAATTTAATTGAACCAATTGAAAGTAAAGATGTTTAACCAAAATGAATGAATATAAGCAAAGGAATTTGGTTGTAATTAATATACATTGTTTGTTATACGATTGTTAGTTGATTGTATATAATTCATTAAGTATTAATGAAATTGGAAGCTAAAGTAATTGGAACTCAATTGGAACTTAAGTAAATCTTAAATAGAATTGAATTTGATTTGCAAGTGAACCAACTTGAATATGAATTAGTGAATATAAACTAATTGAAAATGAATGTTAGTAAAAACATCCACTGTTAATGAATCAAATGTGATTAATTGAAAACCTATTTCATTGAATATTAAGGAGAATATGAATGAATACTGATTGGTTATGAATGTTAGTTGGATGATAGTTGGTTGATGTTTGCATTTGTTGTTTTGTTGCATTTGCTATGTTGACATATATAGTTATTTTGTTGCTATATGTTGTATATCGATACTATTGTCTATATGCATGATTCTCATGTTGTTTGTTGAGTGTTTAGTAGGTGCGGATTGCGTTTGCTTCGCATTTGGAGCTCGCTTTCGCGCTATATTAGCCGTATATGCTTGCTAATAAAATATAAGGTACATATCTCGGATTAAATATCGTACTTTTACACTTTTTTCCCTGCGGGATGCCTCATTACTTGATGAGATGTATATTTGTGATATATATACTGTCATTTTTTTTTGGATCGAGCCGCGCAAAGGAGACTATGGCGAATTTTTCCGAAAATTTAAGGCGTTAGGAAAATTTGAGAAAAATTGGAATTTTTTTTGAAAACTATAACTTTGATTTGGAATTGAAAGTTAAACAATAGTAGTTGTTTTTGAAAAGATAACTAAGTATGATTTGAAAATTTAGTAAAGTTATTGTAAGAAGTTTAACTATGAATTTTGGGAAAGTTAATAGATTCTGTAACTTTTCTTACTTGTTAATTTCGAGGACGAAATTCTTTTAAGGGGGGAAGTATGTAACGACCCAGAATTTTAATTAATTACAATTTGTATATTTAATTAATTTTAAATATTAATAAGTGAAATTTATAAGTCGAATAAATTTTATTTCGAATAATTGGATTTAATTGGATAATTAAATCGATAATTTAATATGTTAAATTATGGAAATAATTGAAAATTGGGTTAAATATGATTGAAAATGATTTGTAAAATTTTATTATATCATATTGAAGTTAGAATGATATTTTAGAACTTTTATAATCGAATTAAGAGTTTATTTGTGAAAATTGAATATTTTAATATTTAATCGACTAGTGAAAATAGCCAATTTTCGAACAGTCTCGGAATTGGACGAAACTAGTTCCACTGGATCCGTAATAGTTTGTTATTACCAGATTTCAATTTTCGTAGCAATCGGAGTTATCGTTTGATCGTGGCAGCTCGAAACGCATCAAAATTGTTTTAATATTAATTTGGCGAGTTAAAATAGCCATTTTTCAAAAAGTCTCGGATTTCGACGAAAACAGTTTCATCGGATCCATAATGTGATATTATTGTATGGTTTCAAATTTCGTGTCAATTGGATTTACCGTTTGTCCGGTGCAAGCTAAAACGCCTAGAAAATCGTTTAATCGGTTTAATTTTAAATCGAACGTTTATTGCCATAACTCGCACAGATGACCGAATTAGCTTCCGAAACCTATTCCATTGTGTCCGGAATGTGGGATAAACCCAAGAAACGCTGGTCACTGCGCGTAAATCGGAGTTTGGAAATTCCGGATTGAATAGTGTCGTTCGATTTCCTATAAATACCCCTTTATTCACAAAAAATAAGAAAAATAAAAACTAGGGTTTGAAGCTTCAGCCGGCCGCCACTCTCTTGCGTCCAATGGCTGAGAAGCTCCATCGATTCCCTTCGATTATCGGTCAATCCACAAAATATTTCCCAAAACTTCCTAAACGAATATTGTAAAGCATGAAGAGATCCACAAGTTCAACGGTCAAGATCGTTTTTAGAGCTACGGATCAACGGGAAATTGCCTGCGTTCTTCATGTGTTTAGGCACGGTTTCCCATGCCTAGGAGTGGCCGAGTTGGCCTATGCTCTGGCCGAGCATGGAGGTTGGGTCGGCCTTCGACGTGGTGTGCCTCGATCAACCTGGAGCTGCTCGTAGATGGCTCGAAGAATTAGGGTTCGTGCGTGATAATTGGGTTCGGCCGAAAGAGGGAAGTCGCGTGCGTAATTTTCACCTGGAGATGAAGAAGCAAGGTGCGGTCCAGATGAGGGGGTTTGGAGATCCTACGGCTAGTATTGGAGTAGGTTAAAAATAGAAATATATGTTGTAAATTATGAATATAAAAATCGTGTAAACTTGTTAAATGCATATCTTTTTCATACGAGGTCGAAAACGCGCGAAACCAGTTGCGTTGGAATCGTATGGATGAGCACTATGCTATGGAATTAGATTGGAGTCATTTGGAGTTAGTGAGAATTTCGGGTAAAATTAAATGTCCGTTTAATTTTATTCGAAATAAATCGCTAAAACGAAATTGAAATCAAGGTGAGAACTTCTCACTCAATCGAATCGGTTTCGATTTTAATTTTAAATAGTTAGATTTAAAATTCTTGAATGCATGTTTGAACGATGATTGATATCTATTGATTGTTAAAATAGACATTATGTGCCGTTAGTAAGCGGATGTTATTTATTAAAAACATATACCGCGAATATTTCATAAACAGTGAAATTGGTATTATATATAATAGCGATATATATATATATATTGGCATATGTATATATTGCAGTTGTTGATTTCCCGCATTGTATAGCGGATGAGACCCTATTGCGCCGTCTATTAAGCGGATAATATTTTAAATCCCATATACCGCGATAATTTCGTACTGGAGCAGAATTGATATTGTGCTAATGTTTGTGGATGCAGGAAAACAGGTTGGAGGGATCCAACTGGATTCCTCAACAGTATTTATTTGATTTCGGATATTTTGATATTCGTTGACTATCATATCGATATATGATATCGTTGTTGTCGTGATTGACTATTTGGTGTGTAGCATCATTGGGCCAAATTTTGGAATTTTAAAATGATTTTTATAGTGATTTTTGAAGAGTATACGTTTATAAAATATTTTTGGAATTGATTCATTTTAAATAAATAAACGTTATAAATTTTAATGTTATAAAAATTATGATTTTTGGGAAATATAGTTAAAAGTTGATTTTTGAAAATATAAGTTAATGATTTTATAAAATAGTTTAAATAGGGATTTTTGAATTTATTGTGAAAAGTTTAAAAATAGGGTTTATAAAATTTAATTATTTATAAAACAAAATGATGAAATTATAAAGGACTTTGAAGACGTTTTGAAATAATAATATAAATTGATTTATATAAAAGATTTATAAATTGATAATTATAAATTTAAATATTGGAATTATAAAACGAGTTTTTATAAGTGTTAGAATGAATTGTGAATGAATTTCATAAATGAATGAAATTTATAGAATTATAAACGGTGAAGTTATAAATGGAATTTTATAAGCAGTAGGTTTATAAAATTTATAAAGTTATTAAAAGAATGGTTTTGGATAAATTAATGAATCTTATAAGTTATAAAATTTATAAATTTGGGAAAGTTCAAAGGAACAATTTTTGTAAACAAATAAATCATAAGTGTTTAACTTATAATATGAATTTTTAGTATATCATTGAGATATGAATTGAATAGGTTAATAAAGGAATTTATAAACGTTGTTTTATAAATTCGCAAACAACTTATTTTGATAAGTAAATTGTTATGACTTATTAATGGAGTTATATTCACGTTTTAGATAGTGAATAATCCTTTAAAATAAAATGTATAGAAATGATGAAATTTGTTAACGTAGTATATTCACGTTTTTGAATAGTGAATAATATGTTAAAGAAATGTTTTGGATGTGATGTTTTAAATAGAATTAAAACGATCTAACGATGTTTTAAAATGTGTTGAGATTCGAAACCATAGATTTCAACATTTATTGTTGAAATAGACGTTTTCGAGAAATAGAAGGAAATGGTAGACTATAACACTGTTGTTATAGTAAATGATTTCCGAAAGTAAATGTTTTGTATAGTATTGGGATTTATATATCTATTTTAATTTCGAATCCCTATACTAGTGATTTGGGTTGTCGTAACGATGTTTTACGCAACATTCGTTTTGGCCCAAATAAATATGTTTAAGAGAATGATTTCCTTAAAGAATGAAATATATACTTAATTTCGATTCAAGTATATTGAATATTTTCCAAGAGTTGAAAATAAAAAGATTTGTGAATTACTTATTAAATAAGTACGGAAATGCTTTCCAATATGAAGTGAATATTTTGAGAATTTATCTTTTTGAAGATAAATTGAAAATGAATAATTGAAATCGTATATTCATAGATATTGTGAAATATAAATTCACTATGGAATTTATAAAAGAAAGGGGAATTTGTTTAAAAATAAATATTGATTTATTTTTGAAGTGTGAAAATTATTTATCTTGTAAAGGAATTTTGGGAAATAAATAATTTGAAAAATTATTTGGAATCTGGTGATGTTGTGCATATCCATTGATAGTTCAATAACCGACTATCAATATATACCTTTGAAAGGTATTTGTTGTGATTTGCTGAATTTGAATGCTACACTTATTTTTAAATTATTGCGCTCGTTATTCGGATTACTCATTCCGAATAGTGATACGACGTAATGGATAGCATTGAAGATCGGTGTTGAAGACCGGGTATTTGCGAGAGCGATAGGATGACCTGTTGATTGACTCTGCACCGAGTTGCTCCGATATAGAGTTCTCCATATGTGATGGGGAATCCGATCAGGATTGTGGATATCCGGATTGCAAGGACTTCTTTGTAAGTGTCTTCGGTTCTGTTCGAGCCCGGAACAAACTTATATGGATTGTATGTCTGACGTTACAAATTGAGATATAAAGCAGATTTCTTTCAAATATATTTCTGTTGGTGGCGGAGAATTTATTCTTTTAGCTTAACACCCTTCTCTGAGACGTACGAGCCCAGAGGTTATGTAGTTGAAGGTTATCAGCAATATATTCCCAATTTGGTAATGTGACATGCTGAGTGTTGCTGTGAAATGATCATTGTGCTGATCATTTGTGATAAGATCATTTGTTTGATCGTTTATCTTTGTGATCATTTCTATTATCATTTGTTGACCCAAAGCATGGCTTTTGTATAAAGTATGTTTTTGTGGACGTGACTTCGTCAAGCCTCACACCCCGGAATGGTCAAAACAGGAAAGATGCGGGAAGGTTATGAGGGGTAGCTCCCTTTAGGCTATGTGCATTTCCTTCTGGAAAAGGGTGGTATCATGGTATGGAGCCCAGATACTTACTCATGTTGAAACACTTTATTTATGATTGTGTGATGATGGTGACGAGCGCTCGGTTAAAGGTCCCAAAGGACCGGGGGATGGCATACTCGTGTCAGTAGTTACCCAGTTAGGGGTAACTCGGCCTTGTGTTGGCAGAGATCCGGTTTGGTTCTCGGGGACGTCCTTCCAGAGGCGTTCTCATGTGGAAATGGGAAGTTCCTTGGCCTGACCATTCGTTGGAAATCCAAAGAAACAATACGAAATTTGTACGGTTTTATTTGTATAACCTGCCATGGAATGTGGCGGTAACCTGCTATTGAACATGGTAGCTATAGTAGGCATAAGTGCGGAATGCCTATGCTGGCTAAGATTTATATCTTTATTTTCGAAATGAATTTTTCCTACACTATGCACTAGTAATAATATCAAATGTTTCTTTTTAATGCGTATCAAGCATCTTTGACTATCATAAGGAGAAATCTCCTCCGATTCTGCGTTTGCATTGTGTGTGCGTGCGGGAGGCCTTATGGTAGTCTCATTTTTAAAAGCATTGCGAATTGACTTTAAAAATATTCCTCTATTTTGATTTTTAAAGATAAATAAACTGTTTTGAGTTCTCACACCAGTCACATGGCTGACTCGGAGTTTATTGTTTTCCTTCCTAAACTCTGGGTGCCCACCAATTTTCACACGGGCAGTCAAGAGTTAAGGTTTATCAGGATATTATGGAATTCAGGAGTTGCTGGAGGCAAGATGGATGGCATGGCGTATTACTAGTTTATATAGTATTTCTTTTCCGCTGTTTGATGTTGTTTGTTGTTGTACACTCTGATGTAATGAAATGTAATGTGATGTAATGTAATAACTGATATAGTTCTTTGTTTAAAGATTATTCATTTATTTATTATATGTTGCTCCGCTGCGAATTGTGAGATTCTGTTGTTTTCTATTTTCTATTTTCTTTTCTCTCTATTTTCTTTCTTTTCTCTCTCTCCTTCTGTCTTTTTCTTTTTCTTAAACATTGAGAATTCGTATTTCTGTTCATCTTGAATTAATCTATGGAGATTAGTGTATATTCAAGGAGTACGGATTTGCGGGTCTTCACAATATGGGTATCGGAGAGCTTGCTGCGTTGAGTAGTTAGGAGGTGGTCGCATGGCCGGGAATGCTCTGGGGCGTCGGGATTTTGCCGTGGTTGATCGAACAACGACCGGATGCGGATGTAGCTTGGGGTGATCGCTCCAGTATGGAGTGATAGTGCGCGGCACGCTCTGGCGAGGGGTAATATTGGTAGGTCAAAATTCGTGGTAGGGGCATGGATATCGTCGATCAAAGGTCAGGGTTAGTGGCGGCACAAAGATTTTCTGGAGACACGAATTTTTGTTTCATTCATGACCTAAATGGAGTGCTGCAGGATACTGTGACGTGGAAAGTTTTGGTGAGGATGAGTTAGTTTATTTTGTTTTTAATTTAATTTTTGTTTCCAACTTGTTCAAATTGAATGCATTTTGCATACGTGATCTAATTCATGCGCGGTTTTCTCCGCTAGATTCGTATTGGGATTCCGAACATTTTGGCACTGGTTTGGTTGGATTTGGAGGCTGTGCAATTTTTGGGTTTAAATTGAATTTAGGTTCAATTTAAATTCAAAAGGTGAGTGTTTTAACCCACTCACAACTTCTAAGATTTCTTATGTTTGTTAAATTCATTTATAATGTGATTTGAAATTTATTTATAGCTGTTTTTCATATATTTCATCATTATCTCAGTTAATTTGCATTTATTTAATTAATTTGTTATTTAATTCATTATTGCATATTAACTGCCAGTTAAATTGTTATTTATTTTATTGCATATAAACTGCCAGTTAAACAGTTATAATTTATTTTTGAATAGAAACTGATAGTTGATACCTGTTATTATCACCTGTTATATATTGATGTATTGTTTGAATTTGGACGATGATTGTGATAAATGGTTGATGGTTGATATTGGATGAATGGATGTTGTACTTATATTGTTATAAACTGCAAGTTATTATGCATTTTCATTTCATTCGGGATTGCGGTTTGAAATGATATATAACCGTAATTTTTATTTTAAATTACGGATTGAAATGATAAATATCCGTAGCACTTGACCATAGGATAGGAAATTTTATACAGACACCCGGTATATATATATATATATATATATATATATATATATACATATATTTGAAATGATTTTCTATGGTTGGAAAGAATATGGTTTAATGAAGATTGATTTTTGATATTTTTAAATATTATTTTTATATATAGTTAAACGCTTGAATTTAAGCTATGTATAAATTTTGTTTATTGAATAAAAGAAGTTTAAGAATAAAAGTTAAATTTTATTTAGATATAATACGGTTAAGTATTTATTTAAATTTATTGATGGAGTTTATAGTGTCTTAAATAAAATAAATGTTGGAAGATAAATATGAATTTGCTTTGAATTAAGGTATCTAAGAATTATCCTCAAATAAAATTTATTTGAAATTTAAATTAATTTGGGGTTTTAAAAGGTAGATCTTTATAACTTGATTTTGGTTTAGAGGACTTAAATGAATATCAAGTCGATTTAAATGAATATTATCAAGTTAACTAAATTGAGAGAACATCCTGTTATTTGAAGTTTAAAGGTTTTACTTAAATGATATTTGATTTATTAAACATTTCAAACCTAAATAATAGTAATTGAATTTGATATATATGAAATTATCAAAAAAAAAAAAAGTTTTGAAATGGTGGAATAATTAAAGCTTTGAAATATGTGGAAATTGAAATGGTTTATTTGGGAATTTAAACCTATATTTGGAATTTATTTGTGAAATTTAAAAAGCTATTTTGTTATGCAAAGTGGTTTAATACTTAAACCATTTAAGTATTAGAAATTTTGTTTCAAATCTATTGGGTTTAAGATATATATATATTTGAAAATATTATGATTTTGGGGAAAAGGGATATTTATAAAATAAAAATGATATCATATTGATTTGGGGTTTTAAAAATATAAATGATACCGTATTTATATGGTTTTGGAAGGGATATTATATTCTGGTTTTAAAGTATAAATTATTTTGAAAAGACCGCGGTGTTATAATAACGTTTGGTTATTGAAGAGACCGGGATTGGAAGTTGTCATACTCTCTGCCAACCCTGAAAACCACTTCAACAACCGTGTACGCGGTGGAGATTCCAGAATGAAGTATGATGGCGGCGGCGTTTCCTTTAAGGTAAATACATGGACCCAACTCCCGTGAGTTGGCATAAGGTGGTTAAAACAGGAGCGATCGACGGGTTAATTGAGGTAGCACCTTTGATCGGACACATCCCTTCGATATTCTACTCTGACTTTGGTTTTATTCGGTGGTCACTTTTGATTTCTTTGATTTGGGGGTGTGGCTCGAGGTGGGCGGTAGCTGCGGCTACGCGTTACCACCGACCCGGAAGCGTAATTGGTATATCTACCCTGGCATTGCCTAGTTGTGCCATGTCACCTACCCTATCATGCCTTGTACGAGTTTGATTTTCTCCCGTAGCCCGTGTGGTATCCTTTGGTGGCTTCCCGATCAGGAGGGACTATGATATTGGATGGACTACTGAGACTATTATGTGTTAAGGGCTATATGGGTAACCCCTTAACGCTATTTAAAAGTAAGTTTATTTTACAATTAGACACTATTATAATAGCGAAATATACTATATAGTAAATAGTTTAACGGATCCTTAAGAGATGTAAATCCCAAGCATCTCTTGAGTTACTACACTCATATTTATTTCCGTTGATTTAACTTACATAAGATCTTTTAGTTCTGACTCGAGTGTTTTGTCTTTTCAATTCGCTCGGGTCAGTCCGAGCATTTCAGGATCGAAGACTTTATTTCTGAAGGACGAAGACGAAGATTTAATTATTATTATATTATATTCCACTACACTGTATTCCGCTGCATTGGTAATTATTGGTATGTGAACTCTGATATTTATTGTATAAAGAAGAATCAAATGTTTTGTAAACAATTTTATGAACTGTATATTGATTATCATATTTTATCCTTCCGCTGTGAGATTCTATTTTGTTTTATTTCTTTCTTGTTTCTCTTATTTACCCTATAACAATCCGTCCTTCCATATGGTTTGAATTGGCATATGTGTCGATTTAAAGCGTGCGACAAGGCGGGACGTTATAAATAATAGTTATTTCATCCCTAAATAATTAATAACCCAATAAATCATTTTATTTACTAGAAAATTAATATAAAGTCCATATTGGCTCAAAAAATTATGAAAATTGAAACCCATCTCTAAAATATCATTTTGACCTATATTTGAATTTACAAGGCATTTGGATGTCATCTAATGGGTTTTCATGTCAAACATATCATAAAAACTAAACATGAACATATGTAATTCATCAGCAAGCATATATATATTTATATATATATATATATATATATATATCAAAACATGGCATATACCTGCAAAAACATTTTGGATCCAATCAAAAAACCAAAAATATTAAGAAAATGAGATGTAGTAATTATTCATCTTAGCTTTGAGATTATGAGATGTGAGACTTGATGTTGATTATGTTGACTATCATCCTTCACTTGAGTCCTAGCTTTTCTTATATTGAGAACAATAACGGTGACCAGCCTTGGTATAATTTTAGTTAGAGTAAAAAATGAAATGAACATGAGTTTCATTCCTATGGGTTTAGGGTATAAGCCCTTCCTATTTCAAATAGCCCTTACTCATTTCCTAACACATTATCTTATGTTATTTCATTTTAATTTGTACACTAACATGGCACGACTACCCTTAGCTAATCAATTCTCAACTTGTTAATCTCTACATTATTTTATTTTTTTAATTGAACATTTTAAATAATATTATAAAAATATGGGGTATTATAATCTAAAAATAGTGTCTGGAATTAGTACATAAACTTTTAAACCAGGTGCTGATTTCATTATTTCTTTAGAAAATATTTACAAAGCAACATAACATAAAGCAAACTACACTTACAAGTTTTCAGTCTATAAGCTTAGTACATATAAACCTGACCCAGTAATTCAAATAATATACTAACATACATTCGAATCTTCCATCGATTTAAAACTTTAGTTTAACTCCACTTCACTTATTCCCAACTATCAACTGTTAAACTTTCCCCTAATGGTGTCTCTTGAGCCTACCGTTGCCACCTTTCTCAAATTTGTAAATCTTAAGTCCCTAAATATAACTTGTCACCTCTTCTTCTGGATCTGAGATTCAAGATGTATTCGAACCTTGACTTTTTCTTTTTGGACTCTCATACTTCTAATGCTCTCTGAAACAGACCTCAGTCGTCTGAGATAGATCTAACACAGATCTAGTACATAGACATAAAAGTACAAGAAACATAAAAAATGCTTTATTGGAACTTAGATTGCAAATGGTGCTATTGTAGCAATCAAATCACTGAGATATTACCATGAAACATTTGTTTCTAAACACATCTAACTATGTTCAATCTTTACTTGTCAAAAAATAACTTTGGGCACCCATTTTGTGTGGATAATGTTTCATTTGAATGAAAACATTATGAATATTTATTTTGGAATAAAATTATTTTGGTACACTTGAATAATGACATTTGAGTTCTAAATAGTGAGTGTTAGTTGTTGATAGTATGAAAACATCTAGATAAACAATAATTACATTTGGCACAATAGGCTTGAACATATTATTAATAAATGATTCTAAAAACTAAGAAACAAAAGTTATCTTCCTTCATATAATTTTGATTCATATAATGTTTTTGAATTTGTTCTCAAAAGGAACGTTGACAAGCACCCATTCATTGGGAGCAATAAAAGAGTTGTTGAACTCTTAGGACTACTACCTATAGACGTTTATGGATTAATGTGTACAAATACCTAAAGAAAATCAGATTATTTCATCATATTTTTTCATGGTTCTATAGACAGGGATATGTGTTTGTTATGTAACACAAACTAGAATCTATAGGAAAATAAGAAAATATAAGATGGATGTAGAAAGCATAATATGCAAATGAGAAAAATAATCTAGTTAGATCAAAGAGGTGAATATCGTAGATATGTATCCTAGAGTACCTAAAAGAGACTATAATTCTCTTTTAAATCACTCATCCTAACTTCACAATACCTCCCTGTTTCGAAAGGGAAAAAATGGACCTTGTCTGACATGGTTTGATTTACAATGATTAAGATTGGATACCTTTTCCTTAAGGTATATGCGGTTATTGTATTATCTAATATATACTTGTTATTTCATAGTAGATATGGACTTGAAACATACCATATCCTAAATCATTAAAGATATTGAGTTGTGTAGCCTACGTTAAAGAATATAAGCTCGAGGGAAATCAAAGCTAAATTAGTTTCGCATAAGTTTATATGCTATACTAGGATACCTATTTTATCATACGAAGGAACAAAAGTTGTTTTTCCAAAACGTATCACCTTCTAAAAGATGAAATTTCTTTATAGAGAGTTAGTGGTTATATAACAAACATGGATGAGATCCAAGATTGTAACATGGAAACTAATCAAGTAGATGGTAACCATTATACTATACTTCAAAAGACAAACCCGATTATAAAGGTTTGATAAAAAATGCTTCAGTGTGAAAATAATTTTTTATTATTAGTTGAAAGAAAGGGGTTGTATCATTCATAATGATAGTCCCTTCAGTTTCTAATAAGGCATAGAGAGTGTAGACTATACCTTATGCTTGATGTTGTGAAATCCAAAATTAGTTACAAAGTTTTGACTTTTTAATGTAACTAAAGAGATGATACCATTCAACTATAGTAGAATCTTCATTCAAGAAAATAGATGCGGATGGAAATGTTAAGCCTATAGAGTAAGATTCTGGGAAAAACGATTTCATCAAATTTAACCTATTGATTGTTATCAAACTTTTTCTCCAACCTCCATGCATAATTCCATTAGGATTTTACTTGCCATTTTCGCACACTATGACTATGAGGCATGACATATAGATGTTAATACGGTATATCTAAATTACAATTTTGGAAGATACTATTTTAATGTCATTGCCAAAAGTTTCAAATTCTATGGAGCAGTAATAAAGCTTATAGACTCGTATGACCTTTTCATGATCTTAAACAAGCATCTAGATGTTGGAAAGAGTGCTTTTGACAATATAGTCATATAATTTGATTAGATTCAAAACATAAAGGAAATTCGTACATATAAGAAAGAACAAAATAAGGTAACATGACATTTTAAAAAAAAAGTATGCAAATGACTTGATACCGATTGGTAATGATGTTCATATATTATATTGATCAAAGAAAAGTTGTATACAAAAATTATCTATGTAGAATTTAGGTAGGGGTATCCTATATAATATGTATAAAGATCCATAAATATGGGAACAAGTAACATGTTAGGAATATTCCAATCCATGTACAAATAACCGTATTAAAATGCTTAATATTAAATTACGACAAAGAAAACGATCCTATATAGCTTAGAATTATTCTTCATAGAAAGTATTTAACACTTCTAACATAAAGAGTGGGAGCATATAAGAAGGATTATGCATTAGAAATAGGATCTATCATGTATGCCAATCGTACTTAAACCAATGTTGCTTATGCACTTGGTTCATAGTTGAATTCAAATGAAAGTCATGGGATAACTAGTAGGAATATTCAAACTCATGTTACTGCAATGACATAAGTAAATTAAAGTTAACCTCAAAGTTTGAATTCAACCTCACTAAAGGGACCATAGTTTGAAAAGGTTTCAAATAAGAAATTGTAGCATATTTATTTTAATGGATGAGTACATCACCTTAAATGATGCCATAAAGCAAGTTATATTTTTTTACGCAAATTTATAAAAAATCTAAGGGGTTCTCAACCATTAAAGATCTAATACTTCTATATTGTGATTTCGATGATGTAGTTATATTGAAAAAAGGAACTAATAGACTCACATAAGTCAAGAATCATTCACCATAAGTACCACATGATAGAAGTGTTTATTAATTAAGGAGAATTTGTCATTGAAAAAATATATAGTAAGGATAATATTGGATGTCACTCACTAAGGCACTTTCTTAGTCTACTCTAGGAATACTAGTCAAAAGATATGGTTTGAATACCATAATTGGCTCCAAGTGTAATTGGAAAAATTATTAGAGTTAAGGGTGAACCCTACGGGTAATTTTGTAATTTCAATATATTATTGTACACCTAGCTCTTATGCACGAATCTTGTTCAGAATAAAAGTATATTTTTTATGATTTCTTTTTCTATTATATGTGCATCTATTTCTATAATTAAATGTGGATGATTACATTCTACACTACACATATAATAAGAAGTCCCTAAGTGTAATTATTTAACATATTGTAGTTATGGATGTGTTCGCAATCATGAGTAATGAATTGGTATATACAAAAATATTCATCCATAAATGTTTCTAGTTAAGGAGATTCATGAAAGGAATACTGCTCACTCACGAGATAGTGTATCTAATGTTCCTCATATTTAATGAACGATGATTTACTCATGACCGTTTGCTAAACTAAGGGGTTATATACTTCTAATTATGTTTGATCCAGTATAGAAATACTCACTAAAAGTCTTTCATGGATTATATAAATTTAAGTCAAAATAGAAGATCCCAAATGACTATGTCCAGTGGTCTTTTGACTTGAGCATATTATTAGACCTTTTTATTGAGGCCATACACTGATAATGGTTAATCACATGATATAAGTTCGCGTCATGACCATAGTTGGGTGTGGGATTAGATGCTCCAAGTTAAACATGACTTAAGAGAGAACTTATGCCTTTGATATAGAAGGTTAATGTCATTGTAATTGGATTTTGACTCAAAGTTAGAAATCTTTGGTGGAGTTACTTCTTTAATAAAAAAATTTACCGATAGCACTAAGAACTTTAGAGCTTAACTTTGCAATTAAATAAGGATATATTAGAGTTTTGATTGATGACTAACCCTAAATGTCTAAGTGATATAATATTGGTAAAGAGGCAAATATGCACAAATGTTGTTGTATAAGAGTGCAACGTTAAAATGGTTATTGATAAAAACTTAACCTAGGTGATTAATGAACATTAGTCTTATGACCATTGTTGTGCTTTAGCAAGGTCCGCATAGATATTGATATTTATATAGTTTAAATATTAATTAGAATCGAAGTTCTATATAGTTAGACAGTAGAGAATTGTAATGCTGGATCTAAATGTTGTAATATAATAGTTTGTAATTGTTATACAAATATTATATATATAATTATTATGTGTGTATTTTTTTTTTGTGTGTGTGTGTGTGTGTGTGTGTGTGTATATATATGAATAATTAAGTTAGAAATTACAAAATTAATTGATTTATGTATGTATAATTTGTATATATGTCCAATTTTAGTTAAATGGGTAATCGATTGATTAAAATGGCTAAAATATTATATATATATATATATATATATATATATATATATAATGTGTATATCTTTAAGCTGTAATTAACCAATCAATAGAGATCTCTATATGGAGAAAAGGTGGGATGAAATGTGTTTGGTCAAAGTGAGGAATAAATGAAGATAGATGGTATATATTAATAGTTAATTAAACAAAGATAAATTTTGAATCTATTAGCACATTTTTGGCTAACCAAATATAGAGAAAAGGAAAGGAATATGGTGTATTAAATGGAGATTTATGACATTTATTTCCCACCGCAAAAGGACCAAAAGGATCTCATTTTCTTTTGTTAGTAAATACTAATTAGATCTAAAAGGAGAAAAAATTTCTTCCTCTTCTCATCTATCGGAGAAAAGTCTCTTCCTTATCTCCTCTTCCATTAGAGCATTTCAAGCTAAGCCTTCCAAATCACAACTAGAATCAAAAAGAAGTTTTCGAAGGTCAGTCTATAGATTTTGACATGTACAAGTAGATACACTTTATTAAGGCAAATTTTAATTCTTTATTTTTTATGTCACCATGAATCACATGATTATATTCAGCCACTAACCATTAAAAATAATACTACTTTTATACTATATACATTATAATTAATATATATATATATGTGTGTGTGCGTGTATTATGATTGAAACATAAGGTATAAAAAATAAATATATGTACATATATTTAATTTGCAAGTATTATTTATAACGTATTTAATTTTTATAGCCATAAAAGAAAATTTTATGGGTAAATATTTTGTTGTTTATACACACACACACATACACACACATCTACATATATATATATATTGATATATTCATACATACATACATACATACTTGTTTTTAGTTTTTGCTTTACAAAAATATTTATAGTAGAACATTGTATATTAATATATAAAACATATTTTAGGTAATTTTCTGTAACAACCCGCATATTTATCGATTTTATATTTAAATATTTTATTTAAATATTTTGTCGTTGATCAGATATTGGTCCGAAAAGCTACTTTTTTCAAATGGTCAAATTAGGACTCGAGACCACTTCCATTGAGTTCGAAATGCCGTTTACAATTTTTTTAAGTATAAACATTGATAGGTTTGGAGTTAGTGGAATTTCACTTACTTTTCCCGCTTTGGACTTTGGGTTAGATTAGCCACTATAACCCAAACCCACTTCCCTCCTTCTCCTCACTCTTCATAAATTTCCTAACAACCAAGCTTTAGAATTAATGGTGAGTGGAAGGGGAAATTAATATTCCAAGCTCAAATTCTCTTGCAAATCCAACATTCAATTCCAAATTCAAGAAGAAGATATTGGATTCAAGCTTGTGATTACTTCTCCATTGCTTTCAAGCTTTTCTTCATAAATTTGGTGCAAAGGTGATATTTTTATCTCACAATTCTAGCCTATAACTATATTGGACTGTTGGGAATGATTCCCTATCACTTATGCATGTACATTTGCACTTGGTTTGGATTGGATTGGCGAAAAACTCCAATTTTTAGCGATTTGGTGAATTTTCTGCATTTAGGTCGCAATGCCTGGAAACGTCGCCTCGGAATTAGGTCGTAGGTCATTTGGCCTATAGGTCGCTAGGTCGCTAACACTTAGGTCGTTTCTGGCCTTAAATCCCCTCTGCAGGGTTAGGTCGCTCAGCCTTTCCCTGTTAGGTCGTTACCATTTAGGTCGCGACAAATGTTAGCACGTTAGGGCCTTAGATCGTAGGCCTTAGCTTGTTAGGACTTTAGGTCATAGGCCTTCATTCCCCTTTTGGTCGTTCCCTTTTTAGGTCGCGATATTTGTTATGTCTCTCAGCCTAGTTAAGGCATTAGGTCGCGTGGCCTTTAAACCCTTAGGTCGTTCACATAGATAGGCCGTATGACCTTAGGCCGTTAGGTCGTATGACATTAGGTCGTTTCCCCGTTAGGTCGTATGACCTTAGGTCGCTCGCCTCTTATAACCCGCGAGTTCCTTAAGTCGTTCGTCTTTCTTAGGTCGCTCACCTAGTTGAGTCGCACCTTACCTTAGCTCGGCAATGTTAGGTCGCGAGTTTCCCTTAGGTCGCGTACCCCCTTGAGTCGCTCGACCTCTAGGTCTCGAACACCTCTAGGTCGCTCGACCCCTTAAACTCGTAGGTCGCTCGGCCCCTTACTTCCTTGGGTCGTTCGAATGTTAGGTCGCTCGGTCTTTGTACCATTAACTCGTGAACCCACTTAGTTCGCTAGGTCGCGACACATTAGGTCGTTTGACCCTATGCCTCTATAGGTCGCTCGACCTTGTTTAAGACCTTAGGTCGTTGCCCCTTTAGATCGCTCGATCCTATCCTCCCTTAGGTCTTCACTAGGTCGTACCGTTTTGGACAGGGCGCTGCCCCGCACCCCGCCAAGGGCGCTGCCCCCTGGACCACCGCGACCTGACCGGCCAGGTCGAACCCCGTAGTGGGGGCGTTGCCCCCGCACCCCCACCTTGGGGGGTTGCCACCCCCCCGGACCCCCCCTCCGTAGGGGATCTTATCCGAAAAACATTCAACAGAACCTGCTTTGTTGAGATGCTGAGTTGACCATTCTTCGAGACAAACTATCTTTGGCTTCTCGGGCGATTTTATGGTATCACGGCCTTGTTAAAAAGGTGGGATAACAACTTTAGAAATATGAAGGTTTCAATACTAGTAGTAAATATCAAAACTCTTTCAACAAAATGATTTCAACTCTATTTTCAATAACAAAGCTCTTTTCTTAAACCATTTTCCAATCTACTAGTATATACAAACCTTTACCTTACTCGGATGAAAAATCTAATTAAACGGCTTAGTAAAACAAGTGGTATGAAACACTTGCATTCACTTCATTGGTTAATTCTTAGACTTGTTCGATTGAACCTCTTATGACAATTTTCTAGTGAAGATTTACAGTTTGCTCGTAAATATTTAAGTTAAGCAAGTGGTTATAGGACACGAAGATAAACTTTTATATTTACTAGCTTAGTGTAATTGACACTTCTTGTTGATCATGACGATCATTTTATGATTTAGACTAGCAATTGTGCGATGTCTCTTTGTTTGCAAGGTTAGACTAGACCTCATTGGTGTGATTCTGACTCATACATATCTCTTTGTCTGCAAGGTTAGTCTAGACACCATTTGTGTGCTTCCACTCACACATACCTTTTTGTTGCGAGGTTAGGCTAGACACCAATTGTGTGATTCCACTCACACATACCTTTTTACTTTTTGGTTAGCCTAGACCTCATCTGGGTGATTTCGACTCACCCATATGGGGTAGCTCCCCATGGTCTTCGGACCGTCATGTGATAGGCCTCTTTCCCTTTTTCTGTGATTTCTGGATTTATTGTGTTGATTTCTGGAATTTATGTCATTGACTTGTTATGAGTACAAGTTTAGGGTATGATGCCCTCTTTGGATCTTTGAGAAGATTCTTGTGATATTGATTTATCTCTTATTGATTGATCTTCTATTGATCATCATTTGCATACTTATAGTAGTATGTCAGTATGGATATTTTATGTTTATGCCATATCTTTTATTTTATATCTTGTCATCTGATATTTATAGCTAGAATGATCCGTTTATTATTTTCTTAAATAATACTCGGGTCAGACCGAGATGTTACAGGTGCTTCTGCTTGACTTCTTCCCAGGATTTGCTACTCTGACTTTTGGCTAACTATTTAGATTAGCGGTTTTTGTTGTATACACTTGAGATATAGACTCATAGTTGTATTCTTTTGTATAGCACGTGTTGCTATTCTTTTGTATTATTGTGGATCTTTTTGACCACTACTCTGATGTACACTTTCATGTGTTAGTTATATATTCATATCTTCTTCCGCCTTTGTGATATGGATGTCTGTGACTGATTTGTGTTATGCTTATTTATATGTTTGTTTCCGAAGATTACTTATAGCCACCGTGTGATAAGCAATTACATGGATGGTCGCTCCTCAACAGCCTTATTCTCTGTGCTAGTTGACAGCACTACACCGTAGTGTTCTTGGCTAGCGTGGGTATAGAGGTGGGGCGTCACATTTATGCTATCAAAATTTACTTTAAATCAAAATTGATGTTTAGATTCTAAATATTAGGAACTAGATCTTAACCAAGAGAATAATTATTTATCATATTAAACTAAACATACATAAAGGTCATATTTAATAGGAATGAAATATTTAAAAACCATTATCCAAAATATATAGTATATAAATAAGTAAATCGATAAACATCTTACATTAGTCAAATATAATTAACATATGTTTATGAGTAAGTGTGTGTGTAGTTTATACATATGTATGTATATAATTGCCAATTTAATATATATTATATACAATATATATATGCATATAATGCCAGTTGCTAACACATACATGGTTATTGTAACGACTCATAATTTGACTTCATTAAAATATGGATATTTAATATATACTTAAATAATTAATTAATGGATTTATGACCAAAATAAAACGCTTTCAAACAACAAATAATGATGGTGAAATAGTTTTTAAAAATAGTTTACAAAAACGTTTGAAGAAAAATAAAAAATATGATTGGAAACCGTTTTTTGAATTATCGGCTTTTTAGTGTCAAAAGGTTGTCGAAAAACGTTGTGCACATTGGTGCACACGCATATGAATATAGTTATGGCTTGTGTATATACATGTATGCATGTAGTTAACTACATAAATAAATAAATATATTGTAACACTTCGTGAAAAAACAAAATGGAATATTCATAAAGATGCCTTGTGAAACATAATAGAACATGCTTATACACTAAAGTATGAATGTATTTATGGTATGTTGGCTCAAGTTTCAATGAAGATGACAAGGAAATTTTGAAATTTATGGTGGGGAGACAAGGGTGAGGTGGCATGGTAAGGTGGCGCAATGTTGTGGAAGGTATAGTACATTGGGGTTGTTTAGTAATTTGTTTAGTTTATTTCATATAAAAGAAATGCTTCCTAATTCTTTTTATATCATTTTCTCATTTATAACTTAATTATCAAAACTTCATGAAAGCTTTCCCTAAGTGTCATGGCTTTCATAAATTTCTAAAATTTAAAGACCTTAGTTTCATCCATTTTTAAAACCCTTAAGTCTTGTTCAAAAGCCTTCCATCCACTTCTACACAACTCCTTCACAAAACAAGTCCATATACCCCTCATCCACTCTTGGCTGAGCCACACATACCCTAGGGCCAAACCTATTCAAGTGTTTTTGGCTTAAAGACTTAACTTTTTCAAAGTTTTTGCAAAGATCTAAAGGTTTTTGAAGTTCTAAAGTCAGTATGCTATTATGAATAAAAATCTCATCTTTCAAAATCCTAACTTTTTAAACTTAAATATTGTTCATATATTTGTTATTAATGACTTGTTGTGTTTGTATTACCAAGTGATGTATGTTGGATTGGGTTATACCTTGAAAATTTGTCACCTTGTTAGTTTAGTTACCAAGTTAGTAAGCAAGTTTTGTATATTAGTAGTAAAAGTTAGTTATATTATTAATGATTGTTCTCTATTTATTGATAAATTGTTTAACACTTTGTATTATTGTTTTTCTTTTGTTATATGATGTGCGCATGAAAGTAAAGTGACATGAAATTAGTTGTCGAAGTGTCCGTATAGCGACTCTCGCTATATCGACACTTTCGACAAACATATCCTTATTGAATTTTTTTGATTTATTTCTTGAGCTTGGATTTGGTTTTACAAGTTAATAAAGTTGTTAAATAAGGATGATTTCAAATCTAATTAATTATTTTAATGAATATTTTTAAATATAATTAATTAATTACTTAATAAGGTTAATTAATAGCTTGTGTAACAACCCTCCATTTTGGAAAGTTTAAGTCGACAATAAACCATAGGTGTCTAACTAAACCTATTCAAAAGACAAATTATTAATGGGATTATTCAAATAAAATAAGATTCAAAAGAACAAAATACAGAATCTCATAGTGGAAGGATAAAGTATAATACACAAATAAATACATAAACAGTCCATGAAGCTATTTTTCAACAAAATCAGAATTTACTTTTTTTCAGGCAGAATAGACAATTGTTATTATAGTAGTAGATACGGTCCTCGACTCTGTATTCGTCTTCATAAATGAGTGCCTTCGCTAAACTGGAATACTCGGTCTAAACCAAGTGTAAATTAAAACAAAAATACTCGAGTCAAGACTAACATTCTTACGTAAGTAAGTCAACGCAAGTGAAATGTACAGATAACTCAATAACTGAAATGCTTAGGTTTAAATAAACATCACCTTTTGCACTATAAATCGTTTCAGTCAAAATACAGACTTTCATGTTCATTTCCTATCGATTCATTATTAAATTCAACTTTAGATTTCAAAATTTCACTTAAAGCTATTTTAGATTCCATGATCTATACCGAACCATATATCAACATTTCCAATCCTCACTTAAATAAATTCAGGTTTCAATTTTCACATCAACTTAAGGTTTAACCATTTAAATTTCTCATTTTAAACTATTTACCTCAATTAAATCCAAATTATCCAGTTTCATCATTCAAACCAAATTCTTTAAATTTCAGCATTTACTTTAAAATTAGTTGCTTAGAAATTCCAAATTCATATCTTTCATAGGTCAATTTTTCGACAAATCAACTAAACCTTTTAAAGTTAACTTGAAATTTTTTACCATTATGTTAATTAAAATTTTAAATTGAATCCGTCCTATCTCTACATAAATTTTAAATTAATTTATCAAATCAAATCAAATTTAGGATTAACTCAAACCTTTCCATTAAAATATATTAAGTAAAAATCAAATAACAGGTTTAAATCTAAAAATCCAATTAAAACATCCATTAAGTCAGTTAAATATCAATTTCATAATTTTAAGTTCAAACATAAATTTAAACTTATAATATTGCAATTTTATTTCTAAATCTATTTATTTAAACCCAAAGTGGTTTATGTCTATTTCAACCCAAAGTGATTTTCCTAACTATCAAGAAAGTTGGAGTGCGAGTACAATAATAACATAAATTACATAACATGTTAATGACCAACATACGTGAATAATTAACAATTTAATTTATACACATGCATAACTAACATATCACATGTGTCTCATATCATAAAAAACATAAGTGCATATTCCAAATTCTAACATGTCATACACTAACATAACATATGAATATATATCATTACATATATACAATGAACTTGCAAGGTGATTTACAATAAAATAATATGGCATATCATTTTTTTCCAAACATAACACAATGCAACATATGATTTTATTAACATAACACCTTTTCTTTTAACATAGCATATCTGACATATTTCAACATGGCATATATAATTTTTTTTCTAACATAACACATTTTCTAACATATCATATGTGATATATTTAACATACATATGTGACAATTAATCAAATCAATATAACATACTATTTGTGACATATAAAACAACACGTGCATGTGAATATTTTAACACAAATTCAAGGGAACATAACAACATATATCACATATTCCTATCTAAAGCTAATATTTCTCTTAACATCTCAATCGATGTTTATTTACATAACAATAAAAATGTTAATCGTGAGTGATTGTTCACCTTTTGAGGATAGAGAGTTTTTGACAACACAAATAAATAGACCCAAGTTAAAATCCAAACACGACAGGCAAATCAATCTTATCCAAAGCAATAATCCAAAAGCAAAGCAAAGCACGACAACACAAATTTAAATCGTGCATTTTATTTTCCTTAAACAAATATGCATTTTGTCTTCGCTTACAATTTTCCTTATTATTCAATTCATGCCATTAACTACGCATCCAATTCTCATCCAATTGCATTCAAACCTATGTTACCATTTTTATTATTTAATCAGCAATACCCTATGAATTATATTAACATAAGTTTATATTTTATTACTTTCATTATTTTACCGTTAACATCTTTACCATATTAACTGCAATGATTAATCACATAAATTTTTGTTGATTTCCAAATTAATTCCAAACATATTAAATAATGAGATGATAAATGAAAAATTGTTACTTTTAAGAAATTAAATCACATTTATAAACTTATTGTTTACAAACAAAGATTGTAACTACTTACCACAACACTGATTTCATATTCTATATTTACCAGTTTCAATTAATTACATACAATCTCACCATTACATATATCATTTAATTTATTTCATTATTTACAATTATAATCAAACTAACCTAAAATTTATTTCAATTGATTGAAATTACATTAAAACACTTATCAATAGCATTCAAACAATATTATTAAATCATATTCTAATTATTTCCTCAATAATAAATCATAAATTTTAATTTCTCATAATATTAACTTTTAAAATCTTATTTAATTCAATAGTTTTAATTATCAAAATTTACGGGTCATTACAACTTGTTAATGATGAGTTTAAAATTAATTAATTAACTTATTAATGATGTGTTTAAATTTAATTAGTTACTTTGTCAATGATACTTAAAATTTATTAAATATTTTATCTAATGATGATTAAGGTTAATTAATTATCTAATAATGATGGAATAAATCAATAAATCATTTTAATTCATTATGATTAAAATATATTAACTCATTTCAATTAATGATTTTTAATTTTGAGTAATTAATTTAAATTTAATTGATCTTTTTTTTAATTATGTTTTAGATTAATTAATTTAATGAATGATATTTATTTATTATCAATTAATTTAATTAATGATGTCTAAATTAAATTAATTAATGTAATTAATAAGATTAAATTTAGTACATTAATTTAATTGATTCTGTTAATTTAAAGGTGACTAACCTTTTTAAATAAAGGGTATTTTGAAGTCACTTATCCAAATTGATTTATGAAGTTTAAAGATAATAAATTATTCTCGTTTATGATAGTTAAAAGCGAAGTATCTAATTAAATAAGGATGTTGAAAGTTATTAAATTCTTTTATAATGATGTTTTAAAGTTAGTAAACTCTTTTAACAAAGCGTTTTGAAGCTAATACTTGTAATGTGAAGCCCAAGCACAAATTCGAGTTTTTTTTAAAAAGTTTGAATTGTTTATGGAAATGAATTAATTTCCGTAAGGCGATTCACTTGTATGGAAATGATTTATCTGTAAAGTTAAGAATAATCATGAGACGTGACTTCGAGGTAACATTACCTTGACTTGTCCAGTATTATTGTTAACGAAGAAATAATTCAAGTTTGAAATCAATTAGTGGTAATAAGTATACAAGACTGAATTTCCATATACGATCGTTTTATATCCTCAATATGTAACCACCCGATATTTTCAACCATTCGCATCCATACATGTCGGACTTGAACTGTTCAAAATACCAAATTGTAAATATAAATTTGGCAAATCTCAAAATATACAGTAAATAAATAAATCACAGAATCACAGACACAGAGTAATATAATGCAGCGGAAGCAAAGAGGTAGTAGTTCATGAAGCTACTATATAAATATACATCAGAGTCAAACAAGGTACAACAAAAGTCTCAATATGATAATCAAGTACAAAGCTCAATATATCACTGGAATCAACTAGATGACTGAAAGTGGAATAGATAGATGGATCTTCAAGCAAAGCTCCAACTCCGTAGGTGAGTCTCTAATGTTGTATCACTCAGCCTGACCTGAGCGTAAAGCAAAACACAAAGCACTCGAGTCGGGACATACATACTTATACAATGTAAACCAACTCAAGTGAACTGTAATAAAATGTACAAGTAACTTAAAGGATGCTTGAGACCGCCCATCCTCTAAGGATCCATTGAACTATTTACTATGTAGTAATATTTCGCTATTAATATAATGTCTACAGTAAAATAAACTTACTTTTAAATAGCACCAAGGGGTTACCCATATAGCCCTTAACACGTAATAGTGCCAATAGTCTATACAGTACCTGCATATCTCCTGATCGAGAGATTACGAGAAGATACTCCATAGGTACGACACAAATCAAACTCGTAGTAAGGCTCGCTAGGGTAGATGACACGGTACAACTAGGCAATACTAGGGTAGATATACCAATTACGCATCTGAGCTGGCGGTGACGCATAACATGAACCTACAACCCACCTCGAGCCACACCCCAAAAAAATCAAAGGGCCCAAATCAATCACAAATTAATAGAATGGTATCGAAGGAGTGTGTAGATAAGAGGAGCAACCTCATTGGCCCGGAATCGCTCCTATTTTAGCCACCTTATGCCAACTCATGGGAGTTGGGTCCACGTATATACCTCAAAGGAACGCCGCGGCCATCCTACTTCATTTTGGAATCCCCACCGCATACACGGTTGTTGAAGTGGTTTTCGGAGTTGGCAGAGAGTATGACAACTTCCGATCCCAGTGTCTTTAATAACCAAACGATATTATTACCCGTGGATATTTATTTCAAAATCATTCCTATTCCAAAACCATTTAAAATCAAATACCATTACTTTCCAAATAATATCCATTTCAAAACCAAGTAATAGTATACCATCTAAATTCCAAAACCAAATCAATATATCATTTAAATGAAACCCAATTTCCAAATCATTGAATATTCCTTCAATTTATTAAACTCGAAATATTGCTTTAAATCATCTTAAACCAAACCACTTTATAAAGTCATGTTCTTAAATTTTCAATTTCAATAAGTTCTATTTTATAAATTTAAAGACAATTCTTAATTAAATACAATTTTCAATAATTTCATTTCCAAAGCCATATTACTTTCAAGTTATAATAACTCTGAAAACCAAACATTTTGAAACATATTTATTTAGACCATCTATATTCAGTCTTAATATCTTCCAAACAAGATTCATTTAACCATTTGAATTCAATGTCAAATAATATTCATTTCAAAGTTTTAGAATTTATAAGTTTATTCATTCAATTATATACTTTCCAAAACATTGTATATTTCAAAACAGCAGCATTTATAAAGTGCCGCGGTAGGTATATTCACTATATATCAAAACATAGTTCAAATTCAGAAACTACAACATTTGAGAAATGCTATAATTTTTGTTATACCCTTTAAAACAATATATCTTTAATTTTCTCATTTTTAACTTATCAAACTTATTCCACTTTTCCAAAAAAATTATTTGGATATTGCTGAACTTATAAATTTAGTAAAATAACATTTATTAATAAATATCCAATTTAAATTAAACATCCATTTGTTAAGTTAATACTTGATAAATTGCTTAACCTTTATTCCAATAAATAACTTAATTTATTTAACATACCCATCTCATAAATAAATTAAATTTCCATTTATTTGCTTAACTTAATATTTCCATTTAAAACCAAATTTCAAATTTCCAAGTTAAGTCATTATTTAAATTACATTTTCCCATTTTAAAACCATAACTATTTATCTTACCCAACATAACATTTCATAAAAGAACATTTTATCATAATTAATATAACAATCAAATTTCCTTAATAGATCTATTCATTTGGACATCAATTCAACTATGGTTCCAAGTTAAATAAACTTATTACAAATGTCCCATAAAATGTATTTCATTTTACTTACTCAAAATTGTATTATTTATTGTACAAAATATGTCCATTTCAAGAAATAACCTTTATTAAAATTACAAGGTTAGATTTAAGATTCCAAATTAAATCGAACTTAATTATTAAGTTATTTATGATAAGTAAGACTATTTAAACTCCATCCAAAGCCAATTAACTTATAAAAAATTTACCTTATGGACAAACAATATTTCTTTACACTTCAAATCATTAAATCAAATTAATTTAAAATTTTCATATATTTATAATTTCAAAATACTTAATAATTTTCAGAAAATATTCAAAATCCTTAATAAATTTTTGGGAAAATATCATTTAAAATATAACCATGGTCCTGTATAATATTTTCTAACTAGGTCAAGTGATACAGATATGTATCATTTCAATCCGTAATTTAAAAGAAAAATCCGGGTTCTATCATTTCAAACCCGCAATCCCAAGTAAAATAAATGCAATAAAAATCATTCGAGCCCATCATTTCATCCCATAGTGATTTTTCCTTATTCTAAAGTCCGTTTGGGTATGTAACATTTCAACCCATAGTGTTAGGGAACTTGAAGTAATGATACAGTAAATAAAATGAACAGTATATCATATAATAACATATTAGATGATGTAACTAATAGATAAACATCATTTAACATCATATAACATATCACGGGCATGTATAAATAACATATCAATTTATACAGATCCACTGTCATTATTCCACAATAATACAAGTACATATGTCTAGAGTGATAAAACTCGCCTTTTTAAAGCTAGAATTGAAATTCAGAATAAAAATCCAAACTCCGTAAAGCACGAAAAAGCACAATGCAAACTTGAGTGGATGAAGAGTCAGATCCAAATCTTGTATGCAAACAAATATTACATACATAAGAATATTATTCAATATAAAAGAATAGAGGTTAAAACAATTGAAAAATAAACGAACCAAAGTGGCATAACTTGCCTAATCAATCAATGGTTTGGCTACACCAATATGGCTTCAACCATCATCTTCTGTTGCTTGGTCATGATGGTTAAAGGTGTGCTAGGAGGAGATGGAGGCCGAGCAAACAAGAGAAAAACAAAGGAGAAACAAAAGATAATGGAAAAGGAGGAGGAAGAGAAGCCATGGATCTAGAGCTTGCAAATTTTTTTCTCACGCAAATGACTTTGAAATGAGAAGCTTTTCACGTGAATTGTAAAACTAGATGGCAGCTAGGGTTTACAATACATGGCTATGGTAGGCAATTAAATAGATAGGAAAATAAAAAAGTAAGAAATAAAGAGGCTAGTGAATGAATGGGATTTATTTCCTATTTAATAAAAGAAACTTATGTAATATCTTTCAATCAGAAGAGGCAAATGAAGAAGTGAGATATTTGGAAAGAGTTTGTACATGATTTGATAGAGTAATGCACGACTATAATAGGTAAGTAACAGTTAAGAATTAATAAAGAGGGTAGAAAATTAAAAGGCTAGAAAATTAAAAGCACAATTTTAGAAGAAAGAATCTTGTCTATTTTTTTCTTTGTTTGCACCCAAAGAAAATGCAATAAATAAACAAAACAGGTAACTTAAATCTCTTGAAATTCCTAAGCTATTATTAAAAGTAAAATCAATCAAAAATAAAATAAATATATTCAAAGTTTATACAAATAAAATAGAAAATAAAAATTAGAGAAACAAACATAGGGAAATAGAAAATAAAATATCAAAAGTCATTGCGTGTAAACACTGTATTTTTATCTAATTTAAAAAGGATAAGTCTGAATTCCCAATAAATCCATATTTTTGATTTCTAAATCTTGTTATTGAATCAATTATCATTTTATGGGTAAAATTATCATTGGTTTGTTTGTATTACATTAATAATTCCCATTTCATCATAGTTTTCAATTAATATAGTAATTAAATTCATTTACTTATCATTGAATTCATTTATTATATATTACATTCTAGCTAATTAAAATTGATTCCCATAATTTTATTTGATTTAGTTTCCATCTTTATACTATGCCCACTATTTCTCTATAAACCGGGTTACGTTTGTTTTATATTCCATTACATTAATACACCCCTATTTACATCTTAAATTTGTATAAATGTTACTTTTTTTAAATCTGTACCTTTGTCAATTGTACACATTAATTAAGGTTTGAAACCAATTAAATAAATTCACCTTAGTTCCATTCTTTTTACCAATTTGTTACTTTATAAGTAAATTTACGTTTCTATTTAATTTATACATTCACACCTCCCGTTACTGCATTAATTCTCAATAATGACATTAAAGATTTCCTATTTAATTTGTAGACTAAAAAGAAAACTTATAATAACTATTGCCATTACCCTTTAATTTACCCTTACATTTATTATATATTCAACTAATTATTATAATTACTTAACTAATGTTGAATTCATTCAATTGCTATAGATTATACACTAATTCATTCGTTCGCACCACACTTACCCATATTTTCTTGTATTCAAATTTTATACCTAAATCTAACATTTACAACTAAATTAATAGACCAATTAAATAGTAATTTACAACCGTTACTATTACTTTAAATCACATTAATGAATTCATTATTATTTACAAATCAATTGTTACAATTACTTAATTAACACTAATTTACTTCAATTTATATTGATAATATATTATCTCATTAATGATTCAAAATTCACACTTGTTTTCTTATATTCAAATCTATAACTAAGTGCAAAAATTTACATTATTTCAATTAGTTGAAATTTCATAATTAGTTATAATTACATTGTTACATTTCATTTATCATTTGTTTCACTATTAAATTACAAAGTCTTTATTCCTTCAATTTTAGTTACCAAAATCGTATTAAATCAACAAACTACATTATTGTGAATTCATGGGTCATTACACAATAGTTGGTTTCTCACCTATTGGTTACTTCAACTTCTTTATTATCGTCATTCTACGATGATGTGTTGCTCCATTGAGCTTTGATATTCTTTGTCGGAAATGACTAAATCCAAAGCGCGAGAGGAAGCTAAGCCATATGGGGTTGCTCCCATTAGGGCACTTTCACATCTCATCGGGATTGGATTCGGTAGCGCTATTAGATGTGAAATATTAGGATACTCGGTGAGGTTTGGCGGGGTCCGGCTTGGTATTATCCGAGAAGTGTCACAAGTAATTGAGCTTCTCAGTATATTACAAGAGGTATACTTCAAGGGTGGTGTGCCTCCCTAGTCATTTGTTAGAGATTTTTCTTTTCTTATTTGGTTCGAACCTTCGAATTTGTTTCCTTAATTTGATCAAGAAGAGTGAACCGCTCTTCGTAATGTTTAATTATTTATCCATTTTTCATGTTTGGTGTTGATTCATGTGAGAGTAAACCCGTTCCTTGTTCAGTAGCATGGTCTCCCATTTTTGTGTTTAATCACACACTTATTGATTAATTTTTTTAACTCATACCAGACATATCGTCTGACCCGAGTTGTTTGTTTTCCCTAAACTCTCGTGTACTCAATTTTATTTGAGTAGTTCGAGAGTAACAGGTCTATGTGGGCATTTTAAAGACGACATTCGAGTAGGAGGCTTTCATCTTCTTAGTTATCTATTCCACTTTATTATCTTATTTGTGTAAGTGTATTTTGTTTCAGCATATGCAAAGGCAGGTTGTTATAATTGCCTAAGATGATTTGTAGTACTTTGTGTAACTCTTATAACTCCTTGTTAAGGAGTAACCTAATGTACTATACACTGTTATGGTTTACTTTATAGTTTTGTTGTGAGGCTTTTGTTCTGTTCTTTATTTCAGCCCATGACGATTCATCCTTTCGATGCTTGGGCAATGGTACACGAACATTGAGGGTGTGTTAAGTGTCATTCCTAGTGGTCAGAAAAGTGGGCCGTTACAGTTGGTATCAGAGCTTCAGTTGAGCGAATACCGTAGCCTGATTGCGGTACAACTCATTAAAGAAAGGGTGAGTAGAGGCCTAGAATGAGTTAATCTTGAGAAAGCGTTTCCTTTTCCTCCATGAAAGTTTGGTTTTAGATCCTTTATTGTGGTTTCCCTTTTCCATCATTGACCCTGTCATTGTATTCTAATGATACCTGTCACTTATCCAGATTATTGAAAATGAGTACAAGAGGAAGAAGATGGATGAGATCTGGGACCAGCATGGCTACAAATGGTAGAGCTTCTAGAAATGAGCCAATTGTAGAGCCAGTAGTAGAAGTAGTGATTTAAGTTTAGCCGCCTTAGAACTTTGCGACCTTGTGCAAGAATTACCCTGCTTTAGGTGGTAAGCCTTTCTATAGAACTGAAGATATTTTGGGAGTTCAGACATAGCTCTGCTCTTGTGAGAGGATATTCGAAGATCTTCAATTAGGAGATGGTAGATAGAGATTGTTTTCATCATGTCACCTTAGAAAGCAGCAATGGATTGGTGGAAATTCAGTCACCATGAATACACTAGAAGAAGATTTCTCTTGGACGCAGTTGAAAGAGGTTTTTGAAGCTCAGTTTCTCTTAGAGGCAGGAAGGACTCAGTTATTCTTAAGTTTTATGGATTTGAAACTGGATAAGATGACAATGGCGCAGTATGAGTATAGGTTTAATGCATTGTCCTGCTTTGGGCCAAGATTGATTGATATTCCACTTAAAAAGAATGAACTGTGCGTGAAAGGAATGCAATCAGAATTTCATCAAGAAATGACCAATCATCTTGATTGTACCTTTACAAATCTGATCAATATGGCTTTGATATTTGAAGCTCTTGATATTGAGCAAGTAATTCAGAAAGGAGTAGGTCCTGTAGTAAATGCCCAACCTTTATTGGGGATATGAGTTGTTAGTATGCCATTTTTCAAGCGTAACGGGAAGAATAAGTGTTCAAGAAAGAAGACTTTCATAAAAAGTAGTTAGGCTTGACCAACATCCTTGTTATAAGTGTAACCAAATAGGCCACTTTGCAAATCAGTTCCCGAAACCGGCTAGTGAACCATTCTACTACAATTGCAACAAAATGGTTATATGAAGAACTAGTGCCCTTTTCCAAAGAAGGTATCACAGGGTCAAGCTTTTTCTATTAAGGAAATACCATCTACTTCTACGGACCCTAAAGGAAAGCAAGTGTTTCAAGGTACACTATCCATTTCTGATGTTCCTGTTAGAGTATTATTTGATACATGTGCATCCATAGTTTTATCTCATATGACCTGATGAATCTGTTGAATCTTAAATATGTTATTCTCTATAATTCTCTTTGTGTGTCGAACCCACTTAAGGGAGCAACCAATCTTGACACCTTATGTTTGAATGTGCATATTTCTTATCGAGATCAGCCTTTCTTTTCTGACTTGTTTTGTCCTCGGGTTCACGGGTTTTGGAGTGTTATTGGGAATGGACTGATTATCTAAGTTTAAAGCTATCTTGGACTGTGTTGGAAGGGTGATCGTAGTAAAAGATGTAATAGGTAGAAGCATTGATATATGTTGCGAAGAGCTTAGGAGGTTGATGAGAAGTTTTATCTATTCTCACAAAGTACCCAAAGAGGAGATAAGTAATATAGCAATCGTTTGGGACTTCAAGGATTTTTTTAAAGAAGTGCAAGATTTACCTCCTTGTCGGTAAGTATAATTCTGCATTGATTTGACTCCGTAAACTAGATCTATCGTACAACCTTCTTAAAGGTTAGCTCCATAAGAAAGAAGAGAATTGGAGAAGCAGAAGTTTGATTTATTGTAGAAAGGTTTGATCAAACGTAGCACATCAAGTTGGGGATCACCAGCAGTGTTCGTTACCAAAGCCGATGGTTCTCTTAGATTATGTGTCGATTACTGAGAATTAAATAAGAGGATTATCAAGAATAAGTATCCTTTACCTAGGATCAATGACATGTTTGACTAGCTCCACCGAGCTTGGATATTTTCTCGGTTGGATCTCGCCACTAGTTTTCACCAATTAAGGGTGGCGGAAGAGAGTGTACCCTAATCGCTTTTTGTACCCCAATAGTTTTTATGAATGGTTAGTCATGCCATTTGGAATGACTAACGTCCCTACTTACTTCGTGGACTTGATGAATAGAGTGTTTTGGGATTTCCTTAACAAGTTTGTTCTCATTTTCATTGATGACATCATTGTTATCTAAAATGGAGGAAGAGCATAAGTACCACCATCAAATTGTTCTAAATTCTTTAAGAAGTCATGTTTTAAAAGCAAAGTTTTCTAAATGCCATTTTTGAAAATCCAAAGTTAGATTTCTTGAGAATGTAGTTTCAAGTGAAGGCATATCAATGGACCTAGATAAGGTTAGAGGAAACTCGAAAGAGCGATTGAGGTTAGAAGTTTCTTGGATTGACAAATTTCTATAGAAGATTTATTAAAGATTTCTTGAAGATTGCTTCTCATCTAACAAAGTCGACGAAGAAGGATGCTAAGTTTATTTGGACACCCCAGTGCGATCAAGCATTCAATGAGTTAAAGGAGAAACTGACAAATGCTCCTGTCTTGACTGTTCTAGATAGGAATAAAGGATTAACAGTTTGCATGGATGATTGTAGGACCGAATTGGGAGCAGTTTTGATGTAGGATGGTAAAGTAATAGCTCATGCGAGTCAACGGATGAAACCTCATGAGAAAAATTATGCAATGCATGATTTAAAGCTTTTGGCAGTAGTCGTCGCATTAAAGGTGTGGAGGCACAATCTTTTGGGCGCAAAGTTTGAGTTATATATGGATTATAGTCATTAAATTATCTCTTTACCCAAAAGGTTTTGAACTTAAGGCAACAAAGATGGCTGGAGTTTCTTACATCTTTTGACCTAGAGATTCTTTTCACCTTAGGGAAAGAAAACACAGTTGCAAATGTTCTGAGTAGGAATGCGGTGTGATGATTGCAAATTCGGAAGTTAAGCTAACATTAATGCAGAGAATTGCATATTTCCAAGAAGAAGACCCTATTCTAGCTCGGTTTAAGAAGGATGTTGAAGATGGAACTTTTTCTAGTTTTCAAATAGACTCTCGAGACATTTTGGGGATGAATTGACAGATTTGTGTGCTAGATGTTAATGGAATTAGACAGGATGTGCTGAGAGAGTGCCATTGATCAAGGTTATCTATCCACCAAAGAGTAACAAAAATGTTTTAGAATATGAAGAAGACCTTTTGGTGGAAAGGGATGAAGAGAGACGTTTCGAACTTAGCGAGCCAGTGCGAAAATTGTCAACGGGTCAAGAGTGACCAGTAGAAGACTACAGGGTTGCTCCAACCATTAGGGATACCGAACTGGAAGTGGGAGCAAGTATTTATGGACTTTATCGATGGGTTGCCCAGAACAAGAAGTGGTAATAAAGGCATTTGGGTAATTGTTGATTGATTAACAAAGAGCGCTCACTTTGTTTCGGTAAAGTCAACTAGAACTGTAGCTTCTTTGGTAGGCATTTATTTGAGGTAGATCGTTCGACTACATGGAACTCTAGTATGTACAGTCAGTGATCGAGATTCTATCTTCACCGGTCATTTTTAGGGAGCATTGCATGCCGCTTTAGGGATAGAGCTGAATTTGAGCACAGCCTATCACACACAGACAGACGGAAAAATCGAAAGGGTAAATCGGATTTTGGAGGCTCTTAAGAGCATGAATTTTGGATTTTGGAGGATCATGGGTAAATCGCCTTCACCTAGTAGAGTTCTCTAACAATAGTTATCAAGCTAGCATTGGCATAGCGCCCTATGAAGCTTTGTATGGGCGGTTGTGTAAATCACCTTCATGTTCGGTTGATACTGGAGACCGTTTAGTTCTTGGACCTGAGATGATTCGAGAAGCATCAGAGAAAGTGGCTATGATCAAGGGAAGGATGAAAGAAGCTCAGGATCGACAGAAAAGTTATGTCAATCAGTGGAGAAGGAACTTAGAGTTTGGGGTTGGGGATTTGGTATGAAAGTTTCCCCGATGAAAGGAGTTGTAAGATTCAAAAGGGCAGGAAAGCTAGCACTTGGTTCGTTGGACCGTTTAGAATCCTTGAGAGAATTGGATCATTGGCCTATAGAGTAGGATTGCCTAAAAGATTTTCAGAAGTTCATAATGTCCTTCATGTATCTCATCTGAGAAAGCATGTTCATTATCCATTTTTGATTGTTGAGAAGTCTATTCAGGAAGATTTAGAAATAGGACCGAATTTGACTGTTGTCCGACATCCAATTCACATTGTAGACCGAGATGAAAGGAGATTAAGGAACAAGGTGGTTAAGCTTGTGAAGGTTCAGTGGAGTGATGACCCTTGCGATTGTACTTTGGAGACTAAGGATCATATTAAAAAATTTACCCTGATGTAATGTCAGGTTAGTTATTTGTTGTTTGAATGCATTATATATTTTCTTTTATTGCATAGTTGCTTTGCATTGTTAGATGATTTCCTAGTATAATATACCTTTTAGATTGTCATTTTGTGTATTAATTTCGGGGATGAAAATTCTTTGAAGGGGGGAGTGTAACGACACGTAATTTAACCTCTTTAAAATATAAATACTTAATATATTTTAATATAATTAATTAATGGATTTATGACTAAATAAGTCTGTTTGAAATAATAAATAATGATGGCGAAATAGTTTTTAAATAGTTTACAAAAATATTTAGTTTGAAGAAAAATAGAAAATGTGACTGGGAACCGTTTTATGAATTATCGACTTGTCGAAAAACGTTATGCACATTGGTGTATCACATACACAATCATATGAATAAAGTTAGGGCATATGTATGTACATGTATGCATGTAGTTAAGTGTGTGTATATATATATGTTGTAACGTTTCATGAAAAAACAAAATGTCCTAAAAAGATGCCTTGTGAAACATAATAAAACATGTTTATACACTAAAGTACAAATGCATTTATGGTATGTTGGCTCAAGTTTTCATGAAGGGTAAAAGGAAATTTCAAAATTTATGGTGGGGAGACAAGGGTGAGGTGGCATGGTGAGGTGGCCAAAGAATCAAAATTCAATTTATGAAAACTTCCTACGGTTACAAAATTTAAATTTAAAAACTTTCAAATAAGATAACGATAGTTTATTTCTCAAAAATCATTCTTTTGGTTCAAAAGTAAATCTAAACATACTAATTTTTTTCACATGTCAATATAAGAAATCCAAGGGTTTTGAATCCTTATTCAGTGTTCAAATAATCAATGTGAAAATTTACATGATTACAATAAACTATAGGGTGATAACAGGGATATATCGAAATAAACAAACAAATACACATTCAATCATAGTGGCATCCATCACAACATAGAATCAACTTTCAAATCAACCAAATCAAGAACATGTCACAATAATTACTAGTTACCACTTTTTGGAGTTTAGGTATTCAAATTAAATTTCAATTGAAATTCCCAACCAATAGTCAATAATTTTATCACTATATGACTTGGTTTAACTTAGAATAAAATTTCAGTATTTCGTGAGTGAGTTTAAATATTCACCTTTTGGCTTTCCCTTTTCTAGTCAGATTTGGATACGCTACTACTTTCTCCTTTTGTTTTGTTTCCTTGCTATTTTAATCTTTTTTTAGAGTGTTTTGGAAGAGACAAAGTAGTTCGTATAGATCTGGATTTGAAGGAAAATAATTAGGAAGAAGAAGAAGGTTTGAAAAAGAAGAAGAAAATTTAAAGAACAAGAAGAATTGAAAAATAAAATGAAGCTTTCAAAAAGAAAAAGAAGATTTGAAGAATAAGAATAAAAAAAGGAAGCTTTGAAAAAAAAAGAATGAGATTTGAGGAAGAAAAATGAAAGAGGAAGGAGGAAAGTGAAAAGAGAGAAAAATGAGATGGAAGTTTTGTTTGGAAAAATGAAGCTATATAAAATGAGATTTGGAAAATGAAATGAGGCTACAGAAATGAAGATGGAACAAATTAAAAACTAATAAAGTATATATAAATAAACTAGGAATTGGAATAAAGTAAAAATATGAACAACCTAAAAAAAGGTAGTATTGAAAGAGGTGAAGTAAAGGACTAAAAATATGAATGAAGATAAAAATAAATTTTCTGTTTTTAAATATGAAGCTTCTGGAGAATGGATTTCCAATGGAAGGAAGCTACAAGAACTAATAATGCATAAACAAAGCGAACTTCATAAATAGAGAATATTAAATGCTTATGAGGTGGAATGAATATTAATTTGGATGTTTACATTAAAAATGGAAAAAAAGAAGGAAATAAACTTCAGGTAAAGCACTTAGAAAGGAGCAAACGAACAAATGAGAAACAAATGAAAAGAATGCGGCAATTATCAATTAGAAATAAATTAAATAAGGATACTATTAAGTAATAAGAAATGAATGAGTAGTCTGACAATGAAATGGATGCTATATGGAACCTACATAGAGAAATTGAAAACACAATAAAGGGATTATGGATGTGATAATAAATATAAAGCAAATAAAGTGACGATTTATATAATATAAACAAACTTTTGAGGTCCAAACTCCAGAACTTACTCTAATTAATTCATTTCAATAAACCCAAATATACACATATTTATAACATTTGGTTCTTTATTAAAACGTTCGTTTTATGTTAATATATATGCACACTCCATTAATGCAATCAATCAATTAACAAACAATCACCGACCAATCTATCTATATAATTATTTATGCTACTTAAACCAATTTTATCAATTTATGAATATATATCTATCTATGCACTATAAAAATAATTTACTTTACCCATTTAATTACTGTAACGGTCACATCAATGCAACCAATTTACAAGTTTTAACCATAAATAAAATAGAAAAATAAATATATGTGAACATGTGTAATTAATATACAATTGTTAATAAAAGGTAATTTCTAATTGATTCAACAACATTTATACAACCATGAACCTTCTGATATATTTCAAATTTTGAATACTAATAAGTGTGTTTAAATATATTATTACTAAATTAAATTTTTCTTTTTTTAAAATCATACTTATTCAAAATGAAAATTTTATTTATATGTCTCAAACATGCATCTATTTTAATTAAAATGTTCATTCCATTTTGATACAAAAATGCAAGTTCCTATATTAACTCATTCATTACAATTTCATTCCTGTTTCCTTTTAATTGAAACATTTCAATTAATGTAATTCCAATTTGTTTCATTCCTAAGTTCAAACGAATTCTAATTATAAAACACTGTTTTCTTTTCATTTATACCAATCCAAACATCTTTTATAAAATTTCATATACAATAAAGTGTATACTATTTACAAAGTAAATGTTTTATCTTATTGAAAATCAACTTCTCAAAGATACATTTCAAATATCAACATATGTTATTCTTTCCTTAAAACATTCATTCAATTCTTTATTTATATTCAACATTTGAGGCTCCGATTAGAGATAAACATTCAATTTATTCTTTTCAAGTCAAAACTTAAACTTCGTTAAAATGTTCATTTTAATTTAATTTAAAATGTAAGTTCTTATGTTAAACTTATTAATTACAATGCACTTGTCTTTTCTTTTCAATTAAAGGATTCCAACAGCTCTTACTGCAGTTTATATTCAATATTAGATTTCAAATGGATTAAATAATAAAATGAGAAATAAACAATTGTTACATTTAAGCAATTTGAACATGTTTATAAATTTATTATTCACAACAAGGGTTAATAAATTTACGTACTAAATAATTGGTTTCTTATTGTATGCTAACACTTATTTCAACCTAATAACATATGATTTCACCATCTAATACATCATTGATTTTATTCCTTATTAAACTTACAATTGATTGAAATTACATTAAAACGGTTGTCAATTACGTTCAATCGGTATTATTAAATTATATTCTGATATGCATTACCATCTTTTATCTCATTTAAATTTGTTGTTTTAGAATTTATCTAAGATCATGTCTTACATTCTAACAAATTTTTACATTAATAAATCATAAAATCTTTATTTCCAACCTTTTTTAATCAACAATTTTATTAAATTTAATATTTCTAAATGGTTGAAAATACGGGCCGTAACAATAATGGGATGGGCTAGGTGATTGAGGGGTCATACGAATGAGATAGGAGCATTGGAAAGCTTAAGGGCTGGCCTGTGTATTGCTTTACAATCAAAACTAGCAATATTTTGCCCCCAAGTTTGCTTCTGCAAGCAGAGGAGTACATTGTAATGAACATTTAATGTCATTAATGTGTTGTCTTCTTTCTGGATATTACAATTTGATTCTCAAGATGATTTAAAGACGTGATAGTTGATTTGACAATGTAATCTTTCTTAACTTAGATGGTCCAGATCATTTCCCACCCATTCAATCTAGCGGTTTGGATTGAACATTGGAGCTATATAAACCAAATCCACCCCTTCTCTAATTTCTTATTGAGAATTTGGCAATTTCCTTTAGAAAGCATTCAAATTCTTTGAGTTTTCTCAGGAGTTCTTCACAGATATCATCGACTCTATTTGATATAATCAGTAAGCGATTCTTTCTTTGCTCTACCAAGTTTAATGGCCACTTCATTTATTTTTTCTATTGACTGTGGGGTTTGGTTCTTGTTTTAAAGGAATTATTTTATTCTTATCCCTTTTCCCATTGTTTATTTGTTTGAGATAGGACACCATAAATCGAAATATGCCTTTAAGAGTAGTGTTGTTCGGTCAACATTGATCAACCAACATTGGAAAGCTCTCTTGTCACCTAAAAGACATACGTGTCAAAATTACAAACTACTCCTTCCCTTTCGGTTTGGAAGAAGAGTCCTTTTGAGTTATTTTATGGGCCTTAACACATGCATCATATTGAGTTAAAAGTGTAGAATTCACTAGCTATGCAACATATTTAGGATAGTAATGAGTTTTAAAGGGAGTGTATCACATCGATCAATCTTGTGCTCATAGGTCACCTCTGTGCAATGTGTTGGAGTTTAGGTCTGCCATGATCGCATTATAGGGAAGCTTTCCTCCAAGTCTAGTTAATATTTATGCGTTAACCGAGGTGATTCGGTAACTAGGTTGCTCTTAACGTTTGTAGATGGTCAAAGGAAAGAAAATAGATAGGACTACTCTATTGGTCGCACCTTCTAGATGGACCCATCAAGGTTAGATAGGATAAGGACAATCTGTCCATGACACTAGCTTAACATAAGGTGCAGGGTATCGAGCCTCTATACTTGTTGGTTGCAAATAGCTAAACCAACCTTTCGTCGTCTACTTTACCTGGCCCTTGCCTTACATTTGGCGTGGGACATCGCTTCCATTTCACCCCTACTTCATCCACTTCCCAAAAGATCACCAAATTGCTCCCAAGAAGCTCTCTCCCAACATCTACAACCTTTTTACAGGGATTAACATCGTCTTTCATGACTTGGGATTCTTGAGCCTTGCCCACTATTCATCGGGTACATGTTCAAGTTATCAAGGTTGGCCCTTGCTTCTAAAGGATTTGCTATCACTTGTAGGCTCACAACCTCCTAGCTCTCTTTTATTGCCATCCGAGCAAGGTCTTTAAGTGTCAAGACTGGTACTTCTTTATGCCGACATCAATCAACCCTACACTTTAGGTGTTGGTATTCAAGGCCCTAGGTATTTTGCATACTGCTGGCTTAAATTGAATTCTTATCTTTTTGTGATTTTAGTTATATCTTTGATGGAGTGCCTCCAGCTGAAACCTAGAACAGTTGGGTAAGTTTACATACTATCACAAGTAGATAGCAGGGACAGTTGAGAGTTAAGAAGCTAGCCCTTATTTTTATCGAATAGAACTTATGGTGGGTTGGGATAGTAGGCTATGGTGATGAAAACACCTAAAACCATGCCCCTTAATGAATAAACCGTTAAAGGAGCATAAATTAGAAATAGTGACACGAGGTGTCCTTATCCGCCTCTAATTAAGCAGAGGGGCTAGGGACAATTTGTGGGTAGATCAATTTGCTTTGCCTTGTAATTTGCTTCCTTGCAGTTTCCTTGCTTTATGATTGACTCACATTTTTCTTTTTTTACTTGTAGTGGTGCAATTCAAGTTTGCCAAGCTATTCGACTCGGCCAGCACTATGAACGCCCCCTAAACTCTTTTGAAACTCCCTCAAGGAAGCATTAGTTTTAAAAGACAAACACCACTTCCTACCTAGTAAACTCAAAAAGAGGGCTCTACATTATGTTCCAACATCATATCTCCCTTAGTACTTCATCCACAGCACTAACTTAAAACATACAACACATACTTTCTCGAGGCCACCGTTGGGCTAGACTCGGTTCTATTTAAGAAGCGATGAATCAACAAGGAGCCAGGGAGCTCTAGCAGGAGGCTAGCTTTACGATTCTCCTAAGAGGCAGAGTTGCTAGGGGCTAGCAAGAAGTGATTGGGGTCACTATCTCTTTGATGGTGGACAAAATGGATAAGATAGATCTACTTGATTACTTCACGCCTTAGTAGGGATGACTATGAAGGTCTATGCATAAGCAGGCAGGCCCAAGTATTAGTGGCATGAGTCAATGTTGATCGCAACACAAGGGCTAGCTTAGGTGTGACATAGAGGAGGCTGCCACACTTTTTTGGTGCATGAGTTATAGGTGGGAGCCGAGAGGCAGGCCAATAAGGCAGAGGCAGTGAAGGTTACCATATACACGGCTAGGTATACCAGCATAAGAAAATGGACTGAGGATATTTCCCATAAGGAAAGGATCAATGCTGCTAGGTTAGCCGAGGACCCAAATGGAGCGTAAGGAGAAGGAGGTGGAGGGTCTGAAGGCATTGCCTCCTCAACGTCGGTGCCTCATAATCTCCAAACGCTGCAAGGAGGACAAAAAAATGGAGAGGGAGTGGAGTGAGTGGATAAACAAGACGCTCAAGATCATATTTGATGCCAGATATCATTTATCCCTAGTTGTCTTCTTTCTCAGTCTCGATCAATAAGCGATAGTTAGGAGATGGCAAAAGGAGATTAAAGCACGGATCGATCCCTATCTTGATTTTGTTGCAAGACCAAATTGTCTGCATTGCAGGTTCTTCCACCAACTAACCAATAGATCGAGAAGCCTATAATCCATGAGGATGATTGCCACATCATTGAGCGATAACTGCAAGTCATTTTTTGTATATACTTCTTTTGTTAGGGAAGGCTTGACCCTTATTTTATATTGAGCATATCATTTCTTACCAAATTTGAATTGACTGTTTATGTTTCGATGTTGTGCATTTTCCATTTACTCTTCAATTAATGTCTCACATGCATACATATCTATCATGTTTGACTTTTAGTCAATTTCCTTATGATTAGGCTCATTTTTATTTTGTTTTGGGTAAGTCAATTGGCCCTCGACATCATTAAACAAACACATAAAGTTAGGCATATATGTCATATCATCGAAAGTAAATGAAAATATAGAACAAAGAACAAGAAAATGAAGATTTGACTTATTATTTTGCTTAGATTATTTTTTCCAAATTAGAATGTTTGTGCGGATAAGATTTTGTGGTAGGGCATCCTTTGTTGAATGCCGAACATTCAAGTTATTGATCCACTTAATGAGTAATTGTTGATGGTCCACTAATGGTTGGGCTTTGCTATGATGAGCCCTCCTTGGATGCTTGAAGTAGACAACACTGCAAATTCCATAATTGGGATTACTTCATGAGTAATCATTCCCATCATGGCATTAGTGCTCCATCCCACTATAGGGATGGGCAGCATCACTGAAGAATGAATTAGGATCATGACATGGATGATCGTGCCATATGTTCATCGATGCCTCCAGCATAGAATAGAGCGTTATTTGGTTCACTTACTGTCATGGAGAAGTACACCAAAAATGCATCAACCGAGACCACTTTGTAGGTGGAATCCCCATTGGTATCCAGTGTCCTTTCCTTGTAGGGATGGGAAACGCCATAGGAAAACGAATTGGGAACACAACAAGGGTGGCCATCTATTTGACGATGCCTACAGCATGAATGGAAGCGTTGTTTGAATCGCATATCCTTATGGAGCATATTGGTCATCATATTTTTCCCCTAGTATAGGTAGAGGCACAATATGCTCGTATCCTCTCAGGATGGCTTAGTTGATACTCATAGCTTGTATGATTGATAAATATGTCACAATGAATTACCCTATTCATATCATACAAAAATTGTATATTGTGTGGAACTGATTACCTTATAGGATGGCATATATATGTTGCCTTTCCTTATATATACTGCTAAATATACAATCCTAGAGGTGTCATTGGTTCCACGTGCAAGGGATATTGCTTCCATATGGATGATTGAGGAAGTATGCTCCAATGATTGTCACGATGCTGACAACATAAAGACCTTCTTAGTTTGACCCTAAAACTTCTTGCGATAAGTTCTTTGTGTCCATGAAAAACTAGAAGAACACTAGTTCTTTTGTGATAAATGATGTGTGTTTTGGATATGGACCAAGCATGGTTATTTAGTTGTACGTGGAGCAAAAATCTATAAAGATGTACCGGCCTAGAGTTTTTGACACTTGTTATTTGGATAATTTATTAATTTAATTATAGGTCATATAAATTTTTATCAATCGGATAAAAAATTCAAATTTTTATAGATATCTATGTGTGTGTATTCGAGGAGTTATGATTTAAAAAACTAAAATTTTAATCTCTCAAAAAAAAACATTTAATAAAAATTCCACCTTTCTATTTTAGGGCATGATTTTACATATATATGTGTGTGTGTGTGTGTGTGTGTGTGTGTGTGTGAGTGGGTATATACATAACTTTGATAAAAAAAATTAAGATAATATGTATATATATATATGTATATATATAAAGATAAATACATTTAAGTGGAAATTTTTTATTTATGCATTAGTTATAGAGTATATGTACAAAATTTATAAAAGTAAAATAAGACAAAAGCTACGTTCATATATATGTAGTATATATGTATATTTCAATGATGTATATATATGTAAACATCTAAGGGGACATAATAATAAATGCATATCAACTCAAGCTTATAATAAATCAAATCCTCCTCTCAATAATCAAGTCACCAAGTTTTCATATTAGGTCAGTTTTCAAAATCAAAGTAAATAAAATGAAGAAAAAAGAACCACTCTACATGGTAAAAAAACCTGTACATGATAAAGCTTCAACATATCCTCCTCTGTTTATAAATATCCACTACCTTGTTGTTCACATCCTTGCATTCGAAAAGAAGAAAATATAATACATGCTACCATTAAATTTTATAGAAAATCGAGGATGGCAGTAGAGAAAAAACTAAGGCAAGAAGCATCTTCTTTTTCAAATCAGTGAGTACAACCCAACTCTTTTGTATATATATATGCCTGAAATTGTGAATGAAAGTTTTGATCTTGTCAAGTATGCATGTATAGGAATATATATACTTATACATGAATGTAAATCGATTGGTATAAAATGAAGAAGATAAAACTGTCATGCTCAACTTCTAAAACCCTACCTCTCACCCTGGTCAATATTAGGTTATGGGTTAAAATGAAAAACCGTCCGTTTCTTATTATACATTGTTTTAAAATTTGTTTCATTGAATATTATTAAGGATAGAGGATAAAAAATTTTATTTACAGTAAGTAAACCCAAAATGGAAGAAATTCAAGCATTACAAATCATTCATCTGATTATATGATCATGATCGTCTTTTAAAATGATAAATTTGGAAAGAGGTCTGGGAATTTTTAGTTAAGTGGTTAGCGAGAGAGAGGGGGTGAATGGATTTTGGGAAAATGGTGAAATTCCAGCGAACCACTTAATGGTGTGGGTCAAGACTGGCATGGAGGTGGTTGGGCGGTCGTGGAATTGGAGAAAAATGATATGGCATTTTATTAATGGGTGTGGTGGTCGGTCAAAGGCGATATAGGGTTAGAGGGTAGGTTTCAGTCATGGTCGGTTTTCAATGGATGGTGGCGACGTGGAGGGTTTTCAGGCATGCGGTATGGGTGGAATGGAAGAGGAGAAGGTGGCAATGCTGCTGGTGGATTTTTGTAAGGGCCGGTGGCGAAGATGATCAGACGAGGTGGAGGAAGTGGACTGTTTCGTTCCTGGATTTGGTTTGAGTTTGATTTTTTTAAATTATGGCTTTGTTGTGGAACTTAGGGTGGCTAGTGGGTTGCGAGGGTTGGAGGTGACTTAGGGGGATGGTCGGCGGCGAAAGGTGTCGGTCGGAGGCCGTGTGCATATGCACGTGTGGTTCTTCTTTTCTGTGTGCATGCTAGGAAATGAAGAAGGTAAGGAAATGGTGGAATTAAAAGAGAAGAAGGAAGGGGAGAGTTTTTCCTTGTGTTGGGCCAAACAGGCCTGTCTTTGTTTTTTTTTAAATATAATAAATAAAATTAAATAAAACTAATTCTAAGTGGTTTCATTTAAAACCTATTAACCTTTTAAACAATTATTTTCGTTCATCTAAATTTAAAACAATATAGGAACTTGGGTTTTTATCCTATCACCAAAACATCATGCCTAATTTACTTTGTTAAGTTTTGGTAATATGGTATTAAATATTTTTAGTAATTAAAGTTAATAAAAAATTTGAACTTTAAATTGATAAAATCCTAAGTTAATTTATATAAGATAATTATTAATAAATTTCTTAATTTAGTTAAATTAAGAATAAATAGTTTTGTAATTAATTTCAATTATAAGTAAGTAGGGTTAGAAAAAATAATTAATTTTGTTTTTAAATTAAATAGATGATGGTGTGCGATCGGCTAATATTGGCTATAAATTGTTAAAATAGTTCATGATATGTTATTTGACTTGATTTCTTTTGAGTACTCATTTCAAGTTATTATGTGCCTGTGATATATAGTACCTTAATGAATTGAACGTTTTAAAATGAACGTTGAGACGTTTTATTAGAAATAGACATATGTGATCAAGTTTCCATTTTTAATTGTGGCATTCAAAATTGAAATTGTCTATTAAAATCAACTTGGCCTTTGAAAGTCTGTCGTTTGGATTCGATGAGACCAGGATCGGATATCAGTATTATTCAAAAACCACATCAATTCAAATAAATGATTTGGTTGGGAAGATTTCAAGGGGAAATTCGAAATGAAGATTAAAAGTATAAGGGCCATTTGTCGATAACTCTTAAGGTGATTCCAATATGAGTGTAGTGGAAATAGTTCCTTCGATTCCGTTTGTGCCCAGAATGGACTTATATGAACGAATGCTATCAGAATATCATCATTAGAGGACAATGACCATTCCAAGGAAATTTGTTCTCGAAAGGTAATCGTAGCCTCAAGCCTCATCAACCAGGAACGACTAAAACATGGGAGATGCAGCAAGACTAAGTGGGTCGCACCCAAGTACGGTAATGTTATCCCTGTCTAGAGCCCTTTTTTACTCTGTATGTTTGGTGCAGTTGCTGATCCCAACCGTGGGGTAATCTTACTTAGATTATCCAGGTTAGGGGTAGTCCGGTCTTATGTAGCAGGGGATCCCGACGTGGTCTTTGGTGTTATTTTTCTAGAGATGCACCATGACAGGCGGCGCCCCACTGGCCCAGTCATTGTATGGAACCCAATCTCGAATAAGTGTCGTACGTTTTGATTGTGCCCAAATATGTTGGAATATGAGATGCAAGCGTTCCAGCTATCTTCTATTTATTTGGAAAACCCTAGACATTATTATAATATCACTAAGTGTTTTGGTTATTGTAAGGTAAAAACCCGCCCGTGTTTATGTGTGGCGAGTCTTACGAGATACCCTTGATTTCAAATGGTTTTCAATTTAAATAATTTAACCGTTTTACTCACACCAAACCCATGTTTGACCCAGAGTTTATTTTTCTATTTTTCCTAAATTCTTAGGTAATCAATTTTTATGAGTAGCCAAGTGATTCCAGATTTTCTCTCGATGTATTTTGGAGGAGGAGTTGGAGTAGGTGGCTTCAACGTATCTAGCTATATCCATATTCCGCTGTATTGGTATCTATGTCTATATTTTTGCTTGTAATGAATGGACAGGTCATTACGACTGTTTGAATGTAATACATATATATATATATATATATATATATATATATATATATAGACCATAATGAATGGAGTAGGTGATTTGTTTAGTTCTTTTCTTCTATTTGTTCTCTTTCCTACCTACATCTATCTTTATTACGACTCGTCTTTCGAAGTAAGAAGAGCGGGATGTCACATTTCGTATCAGAGTGCTAGCTTGAGTGAACACCTAGGCTTTAGGGTTAATAACAATCTTGAGAGAGCGTATTTGTAAATTTATTCATATATATACACACCTCCCAGATAGTTAGATCAGCTTTGATAAAATATTATTAGTGTCATCTTTGGAATGTATTTCGTCCCAGTGCTAAGTATACTCTTACTGTGTCCAGGTAGTCAACAATGAGTACAAGTGGAAGGCGAAGCAGAGGAGCCCGTAGCACAACAACCACTAATGGAATAACCCCTACTGTTGGAGGTGGCAGAGTAGCTGTCGAGGCCGTAGCTCCAGTATAGCCTCGAGTAGACTTCGCAACTCTATGCAAGGACTTTGAAAATCTTAAAGGAAGACCCTTTAAGGGTATTGAATCTATTATCTAGGGGCAAGCATGGTTACGCTCTTGTGAGAGGATTTTCAAGGGTTTGGGTCTTTCTGATGAGCAGAAACAAGTCCTGGAATCATGGCAGTTACAGGAAGGGGGTCGCGTGGTTGGACTATGTCTTGCCAGATATTCCCAAGGATGAATTTTCATGGAATAAATTCAAGGAACAGTTCATGCTGACCGCGGGTAGGACCCGGTTGTATAGGAGTTTCCTAGACTTCAAGCAAGAAGACATGTCTGTAGTAGAGCATGAAACGAAGTTCAATGAATTATCCCATTATGGCCTGGACTCATAGACGCCCCTCTTAAGAATAATGAAATGTTTGTATTAATTATGAGCGTAGAATTCGATGAGAAGATGACCACTCATCTTAAGGGATCGTTTGTGGAGCTTGTGGATATGGCTTTGAGATATGAAGAACTTTTGGAAAAGAAACCCTCAGCGGTAGTTCCAACACAAAATGGCAGTGCTACAAATCTGAATAAGAGAAAGCTTAACTCGAATTGGAAGAAACAAGGGAAAGGAAAATAAGGAGGAAAATTTGTGAAGTGGGAATGTTATAATTGCAAACAGAAAAGTCATATTGCCCGATTCTGTCCGAGAAATGAAGCCTCGAAGCAACCAAGCAGACCTATTTCTCAAATGGTTCGGAAGACCATATGCTTCAATTGTCATCGGCCCGGGCACATGGTGGAAGGCTTCCCACTTCTACAGAAGGCGCAGTCAACCAGGGTGTTTTCCATCCAGAATGGACCATCATCTTCAATGGATGTGAAGGGTAAAAGCGTCCTCAAAGGTACTTTGCTTTTAAATGAGGTTTATGTTTGGGTATTATTTGATTATGGTGCTTCTCTTAGCTTTATCTATTTGGAAATGGTAGTGAAATTTCACCTTATCCCTAGTATCGTAGGCAACTCTATTTGCATATCAAATCCCATAGGGGGAGTGACCCAGCTGAATACGATTTGTAAAGGCTTGAAAATTTCTTATCATTCTCATAGCTTTTCGTGTGATCCCTGTGTATTAGATTTTAAAGGATTTGACCTTATTCTTGGTATGGATTGGTTAACATAAAATAAAATTACCCTTAAATATGAGGAGAGAACCATATTTTTGGAAACCGAGTTGGGAAGGACTGCAAGGGTGAAGTGTGATAGCCCCAAAATTCATATGTTTAATCTTTTGCATGTGCTTCAAGCATCTCAAGAAGGATTAGGATCCACTAAAATTGTTAGAAACTACTCTTATGTAAGTTAAGGAATTTCTCCCGCATCGAGAGATCAATTTCCATATTGATTTAGTTCCAAGGGCAAGACCTGTAGTCCAACCAAAAAGAAGAATGGCTCCGAGAGAGAGGGAAGAGTTGGTGAGTCAAAAACATGATTTGTTGAGGAGAGGATTGATTAGACCTAATCGTTCGAGCTGGGGGTCTGTTGTAGTGTTTGCAGCCAAGTCGGATGGATCGCTAAGATTATGTGTAGGCTATAAGGAGCGGAAAAAGCTGACCATTAGGAATAAATACCCCTTACCTCACATCGACGACCTTTTTGACCAGCTTTATGGGGCTACCGTATTCTCCCAAATGGATTTAGTTCTAGGAGTTCACCAATTACGGGTTATTGAAGATAGTATAGCCTTACAACATTTAGAAGGCTTGACTGTTTCTATGAATGGCTGGTTATGCCTTTTGGGCTAACCAATGCATCGGCTTATTTTGTTGATCTTATGAACCGTGTCTTCCGAGATATTCTGAACAAGTTCGGGCTAGTGTTCATGTATGACATTCTTATCTACTCTAAATCAAAGGAAGAGCGTAAACATCATCTGGAGGTGGTATTGTAAACTTTGAGGAGGCATGTCCTAAAAGTGAAGTTCTCAAAGTGCCATTTCTGGCGATCGGAAGTAAAGTTTTTAGGGTACATCATATCGGGAGATGGTATTTCACTGGATCCAGAAGAAGTGGTGGTTGTTCAAGAGTGGAAGCAACCACGGACTCCTATGGAGGTTCGTAGTTTCCTTGGTTTGGAAGGATGCTACAGGAGATTTATTCAGGATTATTCTAAGATTTCCACCCATTTGACCAAGCTGACTAAGAAGGGAGAAAAATTTGAATGGACTCCAAGTATGAAGAAGCGTTTCAAGAATTGAAGGTGAGATTAACCAGTGCACCCGTTTTGGCTGTTCCAGATGGGAACGGTGAATTCATACTATACATTGATGCTTGCGGAGTAGGGCCAGGAGCCGTTTTGGTGCAGCTCTATAGAGTGATTGCGTATGCGAGCAGGCAGTTGAAGCCTAATGAGAAAAACTATGCCATGCATGATCTGGGGTTGCTGGCTGCTATCTTTGCACTAAAAATGTGGAGGCGATACCTGTTGGGTAAGGATCCTTCTATTTCTTGTTAGTTTCTTGTTATCCCTTAGAGATTTAGGAGTGAACTTCTATCTTATACTAGGTGAAAAGTTCGAGCTCTTCATGGATCATAAACCACTGAAGTATCTTTGCACCCAAAAGGATCTGAACCTGAGACAACAAAGGTGGTTGGAATTTCTCGCATCCAATGATTTGGATATTCTCTATACACCGCGAAAGGTGAATGTGGAGGCAGACGCTTTGAGTAGGAATGCAGTCTTTGCTCTTCTGGAGGTTACCCTGACTCTTCAAGAAAGGATTGGAGCGATCAAAGGAAGGATGAAACTATTGAAGAATTAATTCATGGAGTTAAGGAGGGTCGATATTCGGATTTCGAGATAGATAGTCTAGGTGCTTTAATGATAAATAGGAGGTTGTGCGTTCCAAATGTGAATGGACTGGGGAAAGAAATTTATTAGAAGGCCACAAATCTAGGTTAAGTATCCATCCAGGAGTGAATAAGATGTACAAGGATATGAAAAGAGTTTTCTGGTGGTCGGGAATGAAGAAAGACATCTCTACCTTTGTTAATAAGTGCGGGAGGTGTCAACAGATAAAAGGTGATCAACAGAAGATAGGGGGACTATTACAACCTATGGAGATTCCGAAATGGAAGTGGGATATGATATCAATGGATTTCATCGATGGATTGCTCACAACTAGAAAAGGGAATGAGGGAGTGTTGGTTATTGTAAACAGGCTAATTAAGAGTGCTTACTTTATCCTCGTTAAATCAACTAGAATTGCAGCTTCCTTGGCAGAGATTTTCATGAGGGAATTCGTGAGGTTGCACTGAGTTCCCATTAGCATAGTAAGTGATTGTGACCCGATTTTTACTAGTAAATTCTAGGAAGCTTTGCAAACAGCCCTTGGCACGAAGTTAAGTTTATGCACTACTTATCATCCTCAAACGGCCAGGCAAACGGAGAGGCTAAACCGTATTCTAGAAGACATGTTAAGGGCTTCCATTCTGGACTTCGGTGGATCTTTTGAAGATCATCTACATCTGGTAGAATTTTCTTACAATAACAGTTACTAGGTAAGTGTAGAGATGGCACCCTATGAAGCCCTCCATGGAAGGCCATGTAGATCACCGGCTTGTTGGGTGGAGTCAAGAGATTGTTTAATCCTTGGTCCGAATATGATTCAGCAAGCATCTGAGAAAGTCGAGCTGATCCAAAAAATAATGAAGGTAGCCCAGGATCATCAAAAGAGCTACGCCGATAAAAGACAAAGGGATCTAAAATTTGCAGTTGGAGACCTGGTATTCGTTAAGGTTTCTCCGATAAGAGGAGCAATTAGATTTGGCAAGACTGGAAAATTGGCCCATAGATATATTGGACCTTTTCGTATTCTCAAAAGGATTGGTACTCTGGCATATAGGGTTGAATTACCAGAAAGAATGGCAGGGATTCATAATGTATTCTACGTATCTCCTCTAACGAAATACGTGCATGATCCATCATTGGTTGTAGAACCATCAGTCCTGGAAGATGTAGAGGTTGAACTGAACTTGACTGTGGTCAGACATCCAATTCAAATTGTTGATCAAGATGAAAAGAGGCTCCGAAATAAGGTAGTGAAGTTGGTTAAAATCCAACGGAGCAAGGATCCTAAAGATTGTACCTGGAAAACTCTGGATAGTGTGAAGGAAGCTTATCCGTAAATATTATTAGGATAGTTAGGGTGTTTTGTTCTATGAATAACTGTTTGTTATGGTTGTTAGGATATGACTGACGTATATGCCTTGTTATGTGAATATGAAACTTTTGTTACAAGTTGAATTATTTCTTGCGTTCAAATTACAGGGACGAAATTCTTTTAAGGGGGCGGAATATAACGACTCGGGGTTTTTGGCACTTGTGATTTGAATAATTTACTGATTTAATTATTGATAATATAATATTTTTTATCAGTTATAATAAAATTTGATTTTTATAGATACCTATGTGTGTGTGTATTCGGGAAGCTATGATTTAAAAATCAAGAAGTTAATCTCTTAAAAACATTTAAAAATTACACCTTTCTATTTTAGGATATAATTATATACATATATATATATATATCTGTGTGTGAGTGGGTATACACATAACTTTGATATAAAAATTTAAGATAATATGTATATTTAAATATATATATATATAAGGATAAATAAATTTAAGTGGCAAAATTTTATTTATACATTAGTTATAGGGTATATGTACAAAATTTATAAAAGTAAAATAAAACAGAAGATATGTTCATATATATATGTAGTGTATTTGTTTATTTCAATGATTTTTGTGTGTGTGTGTATGTATATGTAAACATCTAACGGGACATAGTAATAAATGCATATCAACTCAAGTATGTAACAAATCAAATCCTCCTCTCAATAATAAAGTCACCAAGTTTTCATATCAGGTCAGTTTTCAAAATCAAAGTAAATAAAATGAAGAAAAATGAATTACTGTACATGAAAAAAAAGCCTGTACATGATAAAGCATCAGCCCATCCTCCTTTGTTTACAAATAGCCACTACCTTGTTGTTCACATCCTTGCATTCGAAAAGGAAAAAAAAATACTAGCTACTATTAAACTCTGTAGAAAAATAAATGTGACATTAGAACAAAAAAAAGCAAGCAGCATCTTCTTTTTCAAAAAAGTGAGTAAAACCCAACTCTTTTGTATATATATGCCTGAAATTGTGAACGAAAGTTTGATCTTGTCAAGTATGCATGTATAGGAGTATATATACTTATATATGAATGTAAATCAAGTGGTATAAACTAAAAAAAACTCTAAAATCTGTAAGTTGAACTAACTTCTTTTCTTCACCTACTAGAGCCTATTTAAACTATATAATTATAGATGTAAATGAAAAAAAGCTTTTGATTTTTAAAGTCGTTCATATATATAAGAAGTGTTGTGATTATATGGGTGATATATACCAGGTAGTATAAATGTTAAACCAAAAAGCCTGTACCTACTTCTTTGTTTCTTCTCTGCTTTTAAAAAAACAATCATGCTTAACTTCTAAAACCCCTACCTCTCATCCTGGTTAATATTAGGTTATGGATTAAAAAGAAAAACTATTCGTTTTTTGTTATACTTTGTTTTAGAATTTGTGTCATTGAATAATTATTAAGTATAGAGGATAAAAGGTTTTATTTACAGTAAGTAAAGCCAAAATGGAAGAAATTCAAGCATTACAAATCGTTCATCTGATTGTATGATCGTGATGTCTTTTAAAATTTGGGAGGAGGTCTAAGAATTTTTGGTTAAGTAGTTAGTGAGATAGAAGGTATGAATGGATTTTGGGAAAATGGTGAAATTCTGGCTAAGTGGCATAGGTCGAGACTTAGCATGGAGGTGGTTAGGTGGTCTTGAAGTTGGAGAAAAATGGTGTGGCATTTTATTAACGGGTGTGGTGGTCGGCCGAGGGCGATGTAGGGTTAGAAGGTAGGTTTCGGTCGTGGTCGGTTTTCGATGGATGGTGGTGACGTGGAGGGTTTTTAGGCATGCAATATATGGGGAATGGAAGAGGAGAAGGTGGCAATGCTGCAGGTGGATTTTGGTGAGGGACGATGGTCGAAGATGATTAGATGAGGTGATGAAGTGGACGGTTTCATTCCTGGATTCGGTTTGAGTTCGATTTTTTCGAACTATGGCTTTGTCGTGGAAGTTAGAGTAGCCAGTGGGTTGCGAGGGTGGGAGGTGACTTGGGGGGATAATCGACGGCGAGAAGTGTCAACCGAAGGTCGTATGCATAGGCCCGTACTGTTCTTCCATTCTGTGTGCATGCTAGGAAATAAAGAAGGTAAGGAAACAGTGGAATTATAAGCGAAGAAGGAAGGGAAGAGCTTTTTTCTTGCGTTGGGCCAAACAAGCCGATCTTTGTTTTTTTAAATAAAATAAAATAAAAGTAATTCCGAATGATTTCATTTAAAACCTATTAACCTTTTAAACAACTATTTTCTTTCATCTAAATTTAAAACAATATAGGAACTTGTATTTTATCCTATCACCAAACATTCATGCCTAATTTATTGTGTTAAGTTCTGACAATATGGAATTAAATAAATTTTAATAATTGAAGTTAATAAACAATTTGAACTTTAAATAGATAAAATTCTATGTTAATTTATATAAGATAGTTGGTAATGAATTTATAAATTTAATTAAATTAAGAATAGTTTTGTAATTAATTTCAATTACAAGTAAGTAAGTTAATTTCTTCATTCCGAATTGAAATTGTCTGTTAAGAATAACTTGGCCTTTGAAAAATATGTCGTTTGGATTCGATGAGACTGGGATTGGATATCATTATTATTTGAAAATCACATCGATCTAAAAAAATGATTAGGTTGTGAAGATTTAAAGGGGAAATCCAGAATGTAGATTCAAAATACAAGGGCTATTTGTTGCTAACTCTAAGGGTGATTCCAATATGGTGTAGTGGAAATAGTGCCTTCGGTTCCGTTCGGACCCGTAACAGACTTGTATGGGTGAATGCTATCAGAACATCATCATTGGAGGACGATGAGCATTCCAAGGAAATTTGTTCTTGAAAGGTAATCGTAGCCTCAAGCCACATCAATCGAGAATGACTAAAATAGGGAAGATGCAGCAAGGCTAAGTGGGTCACACCTACGTAGGGTAAGGTTATCCTTGTCTAGAGCCCCTTTTTATTCGATACGTTTGGTGCGGTTTCTGATCCCAACCATAGGGTAATCTTACTCATACTACGTAGGTTAGGGTTAGTCTAGTCTTGTATAGCAGGGGATCCTGGCATGGTCCTCGGTATTATTTTTCTAGAGATGCACCATGACAGGTGGTACCCAAGTGGCCCAGTCATTATATGGAACATAGTCTCCAATAAGTGTTGTACGCTTTTAATTGTACCCAAATATGTTGGAACGTGAGATGCAAGCATTTCAGCTATCCTCTTTTTATTTGAAAAACCCTAGACATTATTATATCACTGGAGTTCCTACGAAAGTGTTTTGGTTATCGTAATGGAAAAACCGCCCATGTTTATATGCAACGAGTCTTACGAGATACCCTTGATTTCAAATGGTTTTCAGTTTAATCAATTTAACATTTTACTCACACCAGACCCACGTCTGACCCAAAGTTTATTTTTCTGTTTTTCCTAAACTCTTGGTTACTCGATTTTTATGAGTAGCCAAGTGATTCCATGTTTGCTCTCGACGTATTTTGGAGGAGTTGGAGCAGGTGGCTTCATTGTATTTATCTATATCTATATTCCACTGTATTGGTATCTATGTCTGTATTTTGGCTTATAATGAATGGACAGTTCATTACGACTGTCTGAATATAATGTATATATAATTATGACTCTGCTGAATTTCATTACCGACTATGTTAAATATGTTGTAATATATATTATCCATTCCGCTGTGAGATGTTGTGATTTGTTTAGTTCTTTTCTTCTATCTATTCTATTTTCTACCTATTTCTTTATTACAACTCGTCTTTCAAAGTAAGAAGGGAGGTCCGTCATCAAAGATAAGAAGCTCATGTCAGTTGGTCGTGTCCTTAAGTTAATCAATAGACGATAGTAGGAAGTTGTCCTTTGAGAAAGTTTTGCCAAGGTCAGAAAAGTCAATGCATTCAAACCCCATTTGGCTTTCAAACTAACACTTGATTGGCTACCCATACTGGAAACTCAGACTCCTCGATGAAGCCATTTGTTATCCCTCTTTTTGGCAAAGCCGTGATACCAAAAGATCGATCGAAACCAAAGGACAGTTCGTCTCAGAGACTAGTCACACTTCGTTTCACTATGGATATCGCTGAATTTTGTCCGAGTCCAGATTGAGCCACAATTGATAGGACATGACAGGAAGGATCATAGAAGTCAACATCTCAAATTTCAAGTCAATCCGAGTTCATACGCTCGAGTTATGATCAATTCAATTTGAAGGGAAAACCCCAGATTTCGTATCCATCACGATGGGTGTTTTCGTATCCATCACCGAATACTGGTTCGAATCGATCACCTTCGTATTGATCAACTTCGAATCCATCGAAGTGTCTCGGGTTCGACTCAATCAACTTCGAATCCATCGAGTTCGTATCGATGGACCTCGTACCTATCAGCAGATGAAGCGCTTCGTATCCATCAGCCAGTGCTTGCTTCGTATCCATCAGATCATCGTCCTTCGAATCCATCGAAAGGTGCAAGTTTGCATCGATTGACTTCGTATCCATGGAGAAGCTATAGGGCTCGTATTCATCAAAGAAAGGCTTGTTCGTATCCATTAGCTATCAGTTGTTCAACTCCATCGGCAACTACTGTTCGAACCCATCGGTGAAGTTTCATTCGAATCCATCAAGCCAGCATGCCCAGGTGACTGTCATCCATCGATACGCACGCGCCGAGATATATGGAGTCGATGCGGTCAACTCGGAGTGAAGACCGGATCGATTCGAGGTTTGCGCTCCACGTCACCGCAAAGGCGCGTGCCACCATCGGTTCGAAGGGATGGTTTCGAACCAAACAGCCGCACGAAGAACATCATCTCGTATCCATGATAACTCGAGACCTACCGATCCAAATGCCATGAAATTTTCCCAGAAGCTTGCGTACATGTTGAAGAATGTCCACACAAAATTTCACCTCGATTAGATGATTTTTTGATCGATTCGAATGGAGTTCGAATCGATGCCAAAGTGGGCGCAAATTTCCTGAGGCCGGGCGCATGGGCCACCTCACATGCCATAAGTGGTCTCCCGAATTTTCAGCGAAATATCAGCATCCTACGCCTATAAATAGAGCCCCAGAGCCAACAAAAAAAGGATCTTTGGATTCTCAAGCGCCTAAACTCTGCCGGATCAAGATCTCCCTCATCCTAAATCATATTCTTGCTGTTGAATTCAAATTTCCAGTTGTAACTTGCTGTTGATTGCTATAACAACCTGTAATCATTGAAAGAGAATCAATAAAACCGCAAAAACTTCACAGTGGACGTAGGCAACACGCCGAACCACTATAAAATCGCTTGTCCACGCATTTACTTTCCTATTGATTGGAGTTTTTGTTAAATAATACTCGTTTTTGAATTTATATTCTTAGTTATTTTCTCTTCAACGACTCCCGAAGAGTGCTGTGACCAATTTTGGTGTAAACACTTTGGTGCTTTCACCGAGAAAACCCAGATTTTCTCCTGCTCTTGGATCTGTCATCGATACCGGATTGAATAAATCTAAGAGAGAGATCCAGATCATCAAGTCCAATTTCCTTCCATTCTATTCAGATTTGCAAAAGTCTAAGGAAAGGAATTCAACTTTCAAGATGGTTAGCACAAGAACTACCTCTAACGCTGTCAATCAAGAAGAACAGGATAGACAGAATCCTGCTCCACTACTCCATCTAATCAAGATGCTACTAGACATTCGGAACCGTCAGGTCCGGTCACCCGACAAGAGTTACAGTTGCTACTCCAAGAGCTGACCCAGAGTCGGCAACAACTAGCAGAACAGCACGTGCTAACGCCGAGCTGATCAACAAGCTGGATCGCCAGAAGCGAAAAAGATCCAAGAGAGACCATGCTTCTCGCTCCTCCAGCGAAAGTTCTTCATCTTCTGATTATCATAATCAATCTCCACGACCCCGGCTAGATGGGAGCCACATGCCAACCGCTAGAGATCAACCAACACTGACCGTTGGACAACTGAGAGTTGGTCCATCAGCCAGTTTCCAAACCGGACCCTCCTCTCGAGGAGGTGCCGTCCCTCACCACACCACAGAATACCGCACCACTAACGTTGCGGTTGAACCAGGGGTCGACGCCCAAGATCATTCGAACCTGGACCGTCGTCATAGCAGATATACTCCTGAACCGTACATCCTAGAGGACTATGAGCCAAGAAGGAAAGACTTGGACCGTTGAAAACGTCCGGTCCAACCCCAAAGTATGGAACGTGATCATACCCCGACGCAAGCCGCACAGAACGCACAAATGCCGGATCTTTCAACTATGATACGTTAGATGATCCGTGAGAGCCAGGGACTCAAGAATGACGATTGGGGAGTTTCCCGAAGCCACACTCCTTTTACGGACGATATTCTTACTGCTGAACCCCCACGGCGATTCAGGATGCCAACTCAACCTATACACGAGGGAAACTCCGACCCTAACCAACATATTCTGAAATATGAATTATCGATTACCGCTGCCAGAGCCGACGATGCAGTGAAGTGTCGTAGTTTCCCCATATCCTTAGGGGGCATCGCTACCATGTGGTTCACTCGACTGCTACCTCGATCCATATCTTCATTCGACCAGTTGGCCACAAAATTTGTTGAAGAATTCCGCACGCACGTCGCAAGGCCAAAAGATGTCAACACTCTGTCCAGCGTCACCCAAGCTCCTGGAGAAACGCTCAGACACTACTTAGAGAGATTCCATACTGCATGTACGGAGATTAGAAATCCGAACGATAACTCCATCCTTATGGCGTTAACTAAGGGGATCGACCCCGAATCTGAGTTTGGCAACTGGTTAGCTGGAAAACCACCTGCATCACTGGCTCGTTTCCACGCCAAGGCGGCTCAATTCCTGAGAAGAGAAGTCGCGAAACAGTCTAGGAAGCAAACTGATGCAGGACAAAGTACGGAAGGGGTCCAAAGCAATGTTGCAATCAAACAGTCCGGTGAGAGCTCCGAAAAAGTTCAGTTGAACGTTAAAAACAAACAAGCTCGGCGAAAAGAGAGCGTGAATCAAACTAGAAAACGAGATCAAAATCGTGGCCCGCAGCGCAAGAATCCTATGTTTGACAGTTACACTCCTCTGAATACATCACTAGAGGACTTGAACTTACAAACCTGTGACACAATTCAGTACCAAAAATCTGCACCAAAACCGTCGTCAGAGAGGCAAATCCAGACGGAAAAATTTTGCAGGTTCCATGAAAGCTACGGGCATAATACGGACGAGTGTCGTCACTTACAAGATCTCGTTGAAAAACTGATCAGAGAAAGGAAGCTGGAACAGTTTGTGCGGGCACTGCGGCCTAGAGAAGCGGGCCCATCAAATCAAAACAATGACCCCGATCGACCAAGACTGGAGGACTCCACTTGTCCCCATGGAAGATTGGTGGTAAACGCCATCAGTGGCGGACCAACTTTCTCAGGAGCCTGTAACGATGAGGATCTTTGTCACTGTCACCCATGACAGGCTCATTCAATCTATGAATACTTTGCAATTTCCTTTACAATCTGAAATTTGAACTTGTAATAAGGCACTGACTTTGCCATTTTTCTTATTTCGGCAATAAATTACTATCTCTTCAAGCTAGAGCTGTGATTCACCAAATGCGACGTTCAACAATCACGACACACGAAGAGCTAAGTTCCATCAAACAATGGAATTTATTCAAATAGTGAGTGACTATGATACGACCGGCCACTCACTAAGTGAAACCCCAGCTCGGGGGCAAGCCATCACATCAAAAGCTGTACTGGACCAATGCACGACAATCCCACAACTAACTCCAACTTCATAAAGTGTGAATTGGAGTATAAACATCCAATAACTCGTTCGCAGAGCGCGAACGGACTCCAACTTCCCAGAGTGCGAATTGGAGTATAAACATCAAATAATTCGTTCCCAGAGTGCAAACGGACTCCAAATTCCCAGAGTGTGAATTGGAGTATAAACATCCAATAACTCGTTCCCAAAGCGCGAACGGACTCCAACTTCCCAGAGTGCGAATTGGAGTATAAACATCCAATAACTCGTTCCAAGAGCGCGAACGGACTCCTAATTCCCAGAGTGTGAATTGGAGTATAAACATCCAATAACTCGTTCCAAGAGCGCGAACGGACTCCAACTTCCCAGAGTGCGAATTGGAGTATAAACATCAAATAACTCGTTCCTAGAGTGTGAACGGACTTCAACTTCCCAGAGTGTGAATTGGAGTATAAACATCAAATAACTCGTTCCTAGAGTGTGAACGGACTTCAACTTCCCAGAGTGTGAATTGGAGTATAAACACCCAATAACTCGTTCCCAGAGCGCGAACGGACTCCAACTTCCCAGAGTGCGAATTGGAGTATAAACATCAAATAACTCGTTCCCAGAGTGCGAATGGACTCCAACTTCCTAGAGTGTGAATTGGAGTATAAACATCCAATAACTCGTTCCCAGAGCGCGAACGGACTCCAACTTTTCAGAGTGCGAATTGGAGTATAAACATCAAATAACTCGTTCCTAGAGTGCGAACAGACTCCAACTTCCCAGAGTGTGAATTGGAGTATAAACATCCAATAACTCGTTCCCAGAGTGCGAACGGACTCCAAATTCCCAGAGTGTGAATTGGAGTATAAACATCCAATAAATCGTTCCCAGAGTGTGAACGGACTCCAAATTCTCAAAGTGCGAATTGGAGTATAAACATCAAATCCATCGTTCCCAGAGTGTGAACGAAATCCTAAAAAGCCCAAACAGGTGTGACTGACCATCTATCGGCCAACTCCAACTTCTCAGAGCATGAATTGGAGTATAAATATGGATTACAGGTTCCCAGAGCGCGAACCGAAGCATCCATGCTAACTCCAACTTCCCAGAGCGTGAGTGGAGTATAAACATAAATTACAGGTTTCCGGAGCGCGAACCCAAACATACATGCTATCTCTAAGTTCCCAAAGTGCGAATTGGAGCACAAATACCAAGTCAAAGTTCCCGGAGTGCGAACCGTAATATCAATACTAACTCCAAGTTCCCAAAGCGTGAAGTGGAGTATAAACATCAATTCCAGGTTCCCGGAGCGTGAACCGTGTTATAAACATCGATAACTCTCAAATTCCTGGAGTGCGAACCAGATTATCGATCTCAAATTATCTTAAGTCCCCAAAATGTGGACATGTGCTTAAGATTTGCAATAATTGCGATCAACAACCAAAATACAAATGTTGTTCCCCGAAACCGAGGGGCAAAAAAGCTAAGTGTTAATCACTGACCAAGTTGATACAATGTCCGAAGTTCAACTTATTCATCGATCACAACTTGTGACCAAGATTTTCAGACTTGGCAAATAAAACAAGCTCTACTTGACGGTAAAAACACCACAAGTACACCGGATTGAAAACCAAACACTACAAACACTTAAGCATAAAAGAAATGAGAATTGAAACAAAGAAATTGAATTTTATTTCAACTAACTAGAGACAAGGACTTACATGCAAAAAAGTTCTTTCAAAAAAGAATTCCTACTAGCAGCGGCCGAACCTGCGTCTATACACGGCCTACTAGCGGAAAACAAACACAAGTTCCTATCTATCAAAAAATCCGCGTAAATGGCCCGTCTATTTCTTCTTTTTCAGTCTCCTTATCAGCGGTTCGTCCTCGGACTCGCTACAAACAGATATCCTTTGTTCGGAGTGCTTCCTCTCTGGTGGCTGCTCTTCGGATGGGGGCATAATGTCAACGTCCTCCTCAGACCTTGAATCTACATGAAGGCTTCCCACTAGAGGAGTAGGAGGGATTGGATCCGCAACGAAAGATGGGATAGTGCCACCCGATGATATTATCCTTAAAGGTGTTGGGCTATGCACTGCCGTACTACCACCTTGCCCCGCAGCCTCTAATTCTGCATTAATCTCGGCCAGAGTTTCTTCATCACGAATCGCTTGGGCCAGGATGGGGGCATCTGCGGTCTGAATTGAAGAGCTAGAGGTTGGCGGGAGGTCACTAACGATGAACGGCAAGTCTGTAGAGAAGCCACCCTACTGGCCAAGCAGCTCGCTCACCGTTTCCTCGTCAAGAGATAGTACGCCCCCCTGCGTCACCTCAGTTGACACTGCTATCACGACGGTCGTCTCAGTGGTGATGGCCTTCTCCTCTTTACTTGATTCTTGAGTCACGACAATCGGCACAACTCCAGTCACTGAGCAAAGATAAGAAGAAGTTATTAATAACTGCTTCAAAAAAAAATTCCCTATTTGAAATACACTTGAGATAAGTTCGGAATACCTTCCTCGACGTGGCCTGCTGACGACTGAGCAGCTTCAGACACGTGCTCTCGGATAGGAGATAGCTGCAGTTGCTCTGGATTATAGGCAGGGACTGACTGTGAGTCAACCGTGAATGTGGGCTCTGACGGAAGTGGAGCGGTGATCTCAAGAACTGAAGCCCGATGCTCAACACCAGAACCTTCCCCGACTTCCAAATGACGGGCGCCAACCATCTCCTTCTCATGAGAAATTATGGCGTCATGAAGGATTTTCTTTTCGTCTTCGGTCAGCAACCGGTTTTCAAGCTCAAATTGGTCAATTGATTCATCCGAATGCGCCGCTTTCTTCTCCTCAATCAACCGATTCCAGGCGCTGTGAAGATGTACCGGATAATCCTCGTGCCAAGCCAAATTCCTATGCCTTGGCACGTTGGCGTTATAAGTAATAAGGAGGTCTTCAATGTCGGACTCCAGCTTGGACTCGGCGATTTTGATTTTTCTATCAACATCGGCCTCAATCTCTATTACTTTAGCCATCGCAGCATCACGCTCGGTCTGGAATTCTACCGCCTGATCGCATGCCTCCTGTGCAGAAATATTGGCAGTATCCCTTTCCTTCATAATTTCAGAAACTTTAGCCTTAAGCTCATTAAGCTCTTTCAAAGCCGCATCTCGCTCGGTGGTGACGATGGTGTTCTGGTGGCCCATGTCTTCCACCGTGACATGGTGCTCTTTTTTCATCCTATCCATAATCGCTTGAGCTTCATCGGCCTTCGTAAGAGCCTCCACCTCTGATTTTTGAGATGATTCAGCTTCTGTGTTCAGCACTTGTATGATGCGATCTTTTTGAGCCAGCTCGGCTTGTAGCTTTTCAGTGATAGCTGCTCGTTCGAAGGCTAATGACGATGCTCGCTCGGCCGCCTTATACCACGCCTTGTATTGGGCATAAAAAACGTGCACATAATCGTGCGCCACCTACTCGGCCTTCGACAGGATTCTTTTCAAGTGGAGAGGAAAAATGTAGTTATCAAAGCAAATATTCGGGAAGTCCTTCTTTAATTGCGCAAGCCTGATTGCTCCTTCCCCCGAAATTTCAGTAGGAGGCTGTTCCGCAACTATTGGAGACATTGCCTCAGATCTGGGATGGTGGGGCTCGGATCTAAAAGATTGAGAAGCTGACTTGTATCGAGAGGGTTCGGAAGGGCGAGAAACATAGGAAGGAGGTTGTATAGGAGCTCTGGGAGGAGGAGTTTGAGATCGAGACCGACGTCTGTAGTCCTTATCTCTATCGTACCGTTCTTGTCTAGAATACCCGGAGTACCTACGATCGTAATCCCTATCTCCTTCTCTTCGTTGTGACTCGTAACATGAGGAAGATTTACGAGCATGTCGAAGACTTCCTAGCATCGAACCGCATCCAGTCATAATATCTGCAAAGCGAAATGAGAATAAAATTAGTGGTTTTTCGAAACCGATGACCTACGACTAAGGGTTATGTAGTGTCGTGAAATGTGTATGAATATGCATTCCCCTCGACCAACCAGAAGTGTCGACCACGCTAGTAATAAAAGGCTCGCTCAATTCTAGAGTACGATGGAATTCCTCCAACCCGACATCATGTTTAAAAGACACATCATCTGGGATTGGAAGGTCGACAAGCCCTTCAAAGAGACTTTCTGTTCCTAGGGGAGACCTCTCCGAAATTCTAATTCCGGGGGTGGGCTGGGACATGAAGACCGACTTCCGTCTTCCCTTTTCAAACGATTTAAAAACGGCCGCCTTGCCTTTTCTCTGCTCCATGACATCCTGAACTACATCTGTAGGCTCGGCCAACGGCTCATCATCAGTATGGGTTCTTTCAGAATCAGCTTCCTCGGCTATAATAACTTTGGGCTTCTTTTGCTTGACTCGTTTTTTCAAGACGGTCCTTAGTGCCCTGTCAAACTTTATACTCTGCCCTCGTTCGATCAACCCAAAAGTCCCGAGATTCCCATCCGTCAAAAGCAACTCGATATCCCTATCTTCGCTCGGGACTTCTCGGAGTACTCGCACTATCTCCTTAAAGCGTTCACCTTCGGGTTGCTGAATCGTTGCTGTAAAAAAAATATAAGTTTCACTTCGACTGCAATTGCCTCGGTAATTATTTGGGAACTCAGCTATACTCACGTCTGAATAACCATCACCGGGCAAACCCTGGAGGAATCTGACGTAAAACCATTCCGTCCTGTAATAGCTTAGCCTGGTCCAGGAGCCAGTGACCACTTGACAATTCCTCACTGCTTCCAAAAATGTGAAGGAGGGGTAATCACTTTGGGTTTTGAAATTGAACAGATATCTAATCTCGGTCGGGATCAGTGGTCGATGAAGGTACTCCATGAAGACAATGAACAGGCTGTTCACGGAAGCATATCCGTTCGGGTGTAGTTGAGGTGGGGCGATCCCCAAAAAAGACAGTACTTCTCTTATACTCATTGAATGAAGGAAGCGTCCCGGCCGCGCACGCGTGGCGATTGAATGCGGTGTATCCCTCCGGCGAATTGTGTGGTCTGTCATTCGGTCTCGGTAATAACACGTCGTCGATTGACAGGCCATGCCTTAAGCATATCCTCCCCAACATATCTTCAGAAATATTGGATTGAACGGAGTCCGACGGATTGGCAATAAAAGACGCATTGGGAAATTCGTCCGGGGCTGGACCGATGATCTTAGGTTCAATATCCGGAACTTCTAGTCTCGAAGTAACTGTGCTTTGAATCTCTCGCTGCTGCGAACTTGAAGGTTCCATGACTAGGTAACCCATGAGAAACCATCGTTAGACGACAAAGGACCCGTGCATTCCCCAATGTAAAGTGTATGAATGTGTGTTGTGAAGTGCTGTGCATTACTTGAATAAATGTCACAGAGTTAAAGGAAATATGCAAACGGCGAAGCTACGGAGTCCAGTTATAATGACCGTTACCGCTGACCGTCATCACTAAACTATTTATATAATGGAAATTGATTCGGATAGAAGTTGTTATGGTTCCATCGACGAGCTTCGAAAGGTGGTCGAGTATGCAGTTTAATTATCAAGTTCAAATATGCAGGAATGAAGCTCGTCGGAATTATGCTAAGAAAATGTCAAACTTTCATATCCATCATAGAGGGTTTCGAATCGATCGCAGGAAGCTCGTTCGAATCCATCATGATACCACTTCGAATCGATACAAAGGGGCGCGCTTCGAATCGATGATCAAGGGCCGAGTTCATATCGGTCAATGTAGGAAGACTTCGAATCGATCCTTGGTTGACTGGTTCGCACTGATCAGGAAAACCTCAACTTAACATCGGTCACATTCGAATCGATACCTTTCGTATCGGTCATAAAGATGTAATTCGTATCGATGTAAAGTTAAGGACTTCGAATCGACCAATAGCTATTTCTCATATCGATCATTTCGTATCGATGCGACCCATCACGATAGTCAATCGATGCGAACCGCGTCACCTCCATGAGGGCATCCCAGGGATCGATGCAAAATCCAAAGGAAAATGATGCCGCCCTCATCGATTCGAACACGAGTCCCCAAATCGATTCATTTCTCCTCCAAACCAAATCTGGCTTTACCAATCACCAGAGTGGTTAATCGATAAAGAAGAGGTAGATCTGAAATAGCTTTGCCGCTTGGATTCGTGGTTAATTACCTAATTTGAGTTAGTAATTTGAGGAAATAAAGATTTGGATCTTGATTGATTCGGAGATGTGACACAGTGCTTTTCTCTCTGAATCTTCGAGTCGATGCGAAAACACAGTAAACATAAGGCAACAATGAAAAGTGAAAAGGTGAAAAATGGCAAAGCCCCTGCTATATATATGGAACCTAGAAAATAACCGAGACGATTCACCTCCCAGTAAACTTGATCGGTCGCAACCAGTCAAAACACGGATCGGTTCGAAAGCTCCGTTCGAATCCATTTGCCTGAGGCCTTATCGATGCGAAGTTACCCTCACACTTCATCGATACAAAGTATACAACCAAGGCTGTACAGAAGACATTGAGCTCCATCGATGAGAAACGAACAGTGAGCACATCGACTCGAAGCCTTCGTTCGCATCAACAAATTCACAACTCCAGCCACAACCTACCGATACGAACCGCAATTTCGTATCCATCAAAGCCGATCGATATGAACTGCAATTTCATATCCATCCTTTCTCATCGGTACGAATGGATGATTCCTACTCATCCAAGCCATCGATACGAATGTCGTTTTCGTACCCAACATAGCATAAGCATACTTCATCAATACGAATGTCGATCTCATATCCATCAATGCTCATACCCATCGATTCGAAATATTACATTTGCGAAACGCAAAGTCGATTCCTTCAACCTTCTATATCGGTTCAGGAGAGGATCGATATGAAGGGACTTTTCAAAACAACCATCAAGTGTTGTCTCAACTCAAATTTCCAAATCGGTTCAGCAGAGAATCGATACGAAACTCAATAGCAAACAAAACTGACAACGACTCGTGAACGCACGACGTTAACGAGGGTCGAATTAACATATGTGCATATATGTCGGACTAGTATTCGATTTTACACATTTACAGGGATCGAATACTCATCTTGTTACGAATACAACAAACCAACAGTTACGCACTATTATCCAGCAATCAATCATATCAACGCAAGGTTACAGCAATAAAGAGTACGAATCTCAACAAAAGAGAGCAATGATTGTTCAGAGAGAAATTACAGCTATTCAAAGCACGTCATGTTTCCATAAGACATACTTTGGGGGACAAATGTTATCCCGCTTTTTGGCAAAGCCGTGATACCAAAAGATCGATCGAAACCAAAGGACAGTTCGTCTCAGTAACTGATCACACTTCGTTTCACTATGGATATCGCTGAATTTTGTCCGAGTCTAGATTGAGCTACAATTAATAGGACATGACAGGAAGGATCATAGAAGTCAACATCTCAAATTTCAAGTCAATCTGAGTTCATACGCTCGAGTTATGATCGATTCAATTTGAAGGGAAAATCCCAGATTGCGTATCCATCACGATGGGTGTTTTCGTATCCATTACCGAACACTGCTTCGAACCGATCACCTTCGTATTGATCAACTTCGAATCCATCGAAGTGTCTCGGGTTCGACTCCATCAACTTCGAATCCATCGAGTTTGTATCGATGGACCTCGTACCCATCAGCAGATGAAGCGCTTCGTATCCATCAGCCAGCGTCTGCTTCGTATCCATCAGATCATCGTCCTTTGAATCCATCGAAGGGTGCAAGTTCGCATCGATTGGCTTCGTATCCATGGAGAAGCTATAGGGATCGTATCCATCAAAGAAAGGCTTGTTCGTATCCATCAGCAATCAGTTATTCAACTCCATTAGCAACTACTGTTCGAACCCATCGGTGAAGTTTCATTCGAATCCATCAAGCCAGCATGACCAGGTGACATGTCATCCATCGATACGCACCGCCGAGATATATGGAGCCGACGCGGTCAACTCAGAGTGCAGACCTGATCGATTCGAGGTTTGCGGTCCACGTCACCGCAAAGGCACGTGCCACCATCGGTTCGAAGGATGGTTTGAACCAAACAGCCGCATGAAGAACATCATCTCGTATCCATGATAACTCGAGACCTACTGATCCAAATGCCATGAAATTTTTACAGAAGCTTGCATACATGTTGAAGAATGTCCACACCAAATTTCACCTCGATTGGATGATTTTCTGATCGATTCGAATGGAGTTCGAATCGATGCCAAAGTGGGCCCAAATTTCCTGAGGCCGGGTGCATGGGCCTCCTCACGTGCCAGAAGTGGTCTCCCGAATTTTCAGCGAAATATCAGCATCCTCCGCCTATAAATAGAGCCCCAGAGCCAACAGAAAAAGGATCTTTGGATTCTCAAGCGCCTAGACTCTGCCGGATCAAGATCTCCCTCATCCTAAATCATATTCTTGCTGTTGAATTCGAATTTCCAGTTGCAACTTGCTGTTGATTGCTGTAACAACTTGTAATCATTGAAAGAGAATCAATAAAACTGCAAAAACTTCACAGTGGACGTAGGCAACACGCCGAACCACTATAAAATCGCCTGTACGCATTTACTTTCCTGTTGATTGGTGTTTTTGTTAGATAATACTCGTTTTGAATTTATATTCTTAGTTATTATCTCTTTAACGACTCCCGAAGAGTGTTGTGACCAATTTTGGTGCAAACACCATTATTGAGGTGCTTTTCTACCTTCTCTTTTAAAGCTATATACCTTTCTAGGTCGAGGGGTCTTCTCTTTTAAAGAATTGGGTAAGCCTTCGAGTTGATATTGAGAGTGTGGAAATTGATGGAGGGGTCTATCTCGATTATGTCAATGTGCTCTAGTAAAATATGTCCTTGCGTTTCTTTAAGAAATGTATCGACTAATTTTTAACTTTTAGGTCCAATTTTGTTCTGATTTGGATGAACCTGCTGAGGTCGTCGCTGTCTTTCATCATGGTTTTAAGAGGTGTAGCGGATTTTCCATATGGGTTTGCATCTCCCATGCAAGGGTCTAATGGATGGTCATCATTATCTGTTGTGGTTGTATCTAGTCATATCGATATAATGCATGAACCACATGTTTAAGAAGTCCTCGACTAGGGTGGCTGTCTATGCGTGAACCTAGGAGCTTTGGCTACCCCATGCTCTAACAAATGAGACAACCATCATTGAGAGGGATGGAGTTGTTATGTCGATTTCCTTACTCGCAAATGGGGTAGAACTTGTCATTCCATGTTGCTATGAACTATGAGTGTTTCATGGTTCTTTCATTCTCATAGAGGAGAGATATGATATGGTTTTGTTCTCAATTGCTTCCTCCTTATGGGCTGCCCTAGAGAATGGGAGCATTGCATGGCTCTCACATGCTCTTGAGTTGACCATTTGCAAGCATCACTAATTCTTGTTGTAGCATACGAACTCCTTTTTTAGCTTGTTGCATGTAGATGTTGTAGTAGTCTCTAATGTCCTTCTAATTGTTATGGATTCATCTCATATCTCCTTTGATAGGGAATTTCGTCATGAGCAACTTATGTAGCATAAATACACTAGGTATGCCAATGGCAGTTTATCTGTTAAGGTGTTATAAGTAGATATGCAATATACTACTCAAAGTTTACCTGAAACTTTACGGAGTAGGGTTCCTCACCGAAGGTGACAATATGTGAATTCATGCCTAAGGGGACAATCTTGATACCTCCAATCCATAGAAAGGCAAGGAACAAGGCATGAGGTTGAAGGATGGAAGCTTCATTTGGTCAAAAACATTTTTAAATATTATGTTAATGGAACTACCCCAATTGACGAAGACTCAAACCACTGTAGTGCCTGCAATATTGACAAATATAACCATAGGGTCATAGTATGGCTATCCTTCTCCTCTCTTGTCTTTGACTTTGAAAGTTCTGTTTGCTCCCTCTTCTTCTGCTCATAGTGCCTTTAGTATCAAAGCTCTATTGACTAGATCTAATTAGCTAGGGTAAGCTTTCATCTATATCAAGCTTGGTACCCTCTGCTACTTTCAACCATGTGGCCATCGCAAATTGACACAGTCTCTGTGTTGATCATAGCTACATTATTGTGTTCAACCATTAAAGCGGACAGAAGGATTTAGTCAGGCATTCCTTTGTTCAACATGCTACCTTACATAATTTACCAATACGCCATCATGGATTAGACACTCTATCTCATTTTCGAGGTGGTGACCCTTTTTTGTATAGTGGCCAATCAATCAATGGGACTTATAGTATTTTCCGTTAATTCTAGGCTCCTGCTTTTGCCCGGATTAGGTAGAAGGAGGCCTTTGGTAGAGTGAATGGTTTTGATTAGTAAGGTAAATGGTTTCCATATCATGAGTTAATAAGGCATAACACTCTTCTTGGGTTTGCACCAATAAACATCCCGAGTTCATTTATTGTTACTCTCGTGTTGATTATTTTTGCTATGAACGTTTACATCTTGCAAGTTGGTCTCATTGCCTCTCTTGACTTCCTTGATACTGTTTGACAAGTCAGCCTCATCCACTTGCATGATGCCATTCTCTCTTTGGAAAAAGTGTGTGTAACGACCCGTAAATCTGTACCCCTTGAGTCAACACAATTCTACATCAATCAACTCAAGATGAACAGAAATACGAACTATTAGGGTTAAATAAGAAGAGGTAGGAGAAGAAAATAGAAAAAAACAACAAAAGAATCTAAACATCGCAGCGGAATAAAATATAATAGATAATAACAGATCTTTACACAAAAGAAAACTATATCTGTTTTATATAAATAAATCATCAGAATACATCATCAGAAGTTAACAACCTCAGTAAGATACAACTGGACAGTCATATAAACTTGCCTTCAAAACTGAATACATAGCGGAATAATAATCAAGTACGGAAATACGTTTCGCCATCCAGCTCGTCTCCTAAGCTCCACAGCATCATATCCTGTATTCTATAATACTCGGTCTGACCCGAGCATTATAGTTAAATAACACCCGAGTCGATCTGGAATATCAGCGTGAGATAACCACACTCAAATGATTTTTAAAGTTTCAAAATCCTTTGAAAATCAAAAGCATCTCATAAGACCACGCCACAAATAAACATGTCGGGTTTCTACCTTACGATAGCTAAAACATTTTTTATTAAAATCCTCTTATATTATAATATCGTCTATTTACATATACTTATTAAAATAGCCGAAATTGTTACATCTATTAAATTCCAGCTACTAGCCACAAAGTGGGTAATACAAACAAAAATCGTACAAGGCGTGTAGCGAGAATGGATTTCCAACTAATGACTAGGCACTGGGGTACCACCTGTCACAGTACGTGGCTTAGATCACCGTACCGAGGATTACTCCCAATCCCCTGCAAACAAGACCGAGACTATCCCTTACTAGATAATCCTGAGTAAGATCACCCTACGGTTAGGATCAGCAACCGCACCACTAGGACGAACAAAAGGGACATCTAGACAGGGATGACCTCACCCTAATGGGCGCTACCCACCTAGTCTCGTTGCATAACCCTTGATTTTCAGTCATTCCTAGTTGATGAGGCATGAGCTAAGCGTTACCTTTTTAGAACGTTTCACTTAGAATGCTCATCGCCTACCTGATGATGTTCTGAAAGCATTCATCCGTACAAGTCCGTTCCAGGTTCGAACGTAACCGAAGGCACTACTCCTATTACATCCATTTTGGAATCAACCTCAGGATTAATAGCGACTAGCCCTTTCTTTTCATTGCTCCATCTTCAAATCCAAACACGTCTTCCTCACGAAAATGTACAAACCGAATCGAAGTGGTTTTCGAGAAATTAATCCCGATCCCGGTCTCATCGAAACGATCGACGCATTGTCCAATATTGATAGTCGGTTATTTAACTATCAATTAACATTCACAAACAACCATCAACCACAAATAATTTCACCAAATTATTTATTAATCTCAAAATATCTTCACAGGATATATTTCCATTTTCATCCCTTTTGAAAACAGTTTTCGAACCATACTCTTCTCATGAAATAAGTTCCCAAATATTTATTTCCACTGAAAATACCAAGCGCAAAACTTTAGATTTTTAAAATAATTTAAAAACACTTTATTATAAAATATACCTTAAAACATTTAAATTGAAAACTACTTCAATACTTTATTAAAAATATATACTATAGGAATATTTGAAAATGAGGTTACTTTATTAAATATAAAACTAGATTTTCTCCTTTAAAAACAAAATACCAAGTCACCTTTAAATAATTACTACTATAATAGATTTGAAAAATACTTACTTTGGAATTTAAACAATTAGAAATAATAAGTTTTATATAACATACTTTAAAACAACTTAAAATTTTAACTTTACCTTCAAATTTGTTTTGCAAACATACATGGCTATCTAGGGAAATACTCTTTTCTTTCACATCTTTTAAATATAAATCACTATTTATTTTTAAACAAATTTACCCATTCTTTTAATAAATTCACCTTGTGAATTTATTCTTTCAAATATCCATTGATATATCACTTTGCTTTTATAAACCCAGTTTATAAATTCCAATGTCACATTCTCCTTTAAATTTCCAATTTCAAACACTTAAATCAATTTCCAAATTGATTTCCAATTTACTCCATTTTGAAACAAATCTCTTTGCTTACTCATTTTTTTCCAAAATCCATTAACTTCAGATTTTATTTCTCCATTTTGATTCAAAATCTTTTAACTGAAACATACCAATTTCAGAATTCCTTCTTTATCCTTTTAAATAAATTTAAACCTTGAATTTTAAAATAAATTCTTTATTCCTTTAAATAATATCACTGAAGTTTTACAATTCATTATTTTCTGTTTATTCAAAATCCCCTTTTTCCATACTCGAAATTATTTATTAGAATTTTAAAATTACTTTTATTCTTATCCAATTCATTCTTAAATTTATTCAAATTCTCTATGATTATTTTTCTTAAAAATTCACTCTTTTATTTTCTTTCAAAAATCAAATTCTATACATATTGATAACTCAGTGTACTGAAATATATTCAAGCAAACTATAACATTCAATATTCCAATATAATTCATCACAAAATATCAAATAATCATAACAGAGAATATTAAATAATCAAAATAAATGTTGAGGAATCCTGTTGGATCCCTCCAACCTGTTTCCCTGCATCCACAGGCGTTAGCACAATACAATAATACCAATTCCACTTCAAGGTGGAATATCGCGGTGTATGAGATTAATATAATATCATCCACTATTATGCGGCGCATAGGGTCTCATCCGCTATAAAATGTGGGAAATCAATTACTCCAACATATACTATATACTACTATATATAATATAGCACATCAAACCAATTCAATCATTCAACCAATTATTTGAATTTAACCATTTAAATTTAAATTAACCCAGATGAGTGAGATTAACTCACCTTTGATTTTAGTTTGCAGTCTATTCCACTCCAGTTCCATTCCGACTTGTTTCTCCATTTTAGACCTCATATAAACATTTATACAATTCATTAATATTCGAAATAATCGAATAACCAATTACCGTTTAATAGTTTTGATTAGCTGATAGTTCTATTTAAACCAATTTCTCCTTTAATAATTTTTTTTTAAACTAATTATTAAATTTCCTTTATAATAAATTTAATTAACAAAAATTTATATTTTAAACTAATAATCTTTGTTTAAACTAATTTCTTTCTAAATTCCCAATTCTTTAAAGAATTGCTTTACTTAAAATATTTGCTTTATAACATATTTATTACCTTTAAAACATATATATATAAATATAAAATTAAAAACCAAAAATGTCTACACCTCACTTCATTTTTCTTGCTGTTTATTTTTTTTCTGCTTATACATACATATATTCATTTATATGTATAAATTAACGAAGATAACAATAAAATCAAAACGACACCTTACTGCTAGAATAATCACACAGTGCATTCCTTTTCTCCTTCAACCTACACACAGTAATTCTTTATCACATAACCACCTTCATCACTGTTGCAATCACGAATAGCTTCCACAACCCAGTCCGCTACTACAAATCACAACCTCTTCGAGCATATGAAAACCATCACCGTCGTCAGCATCCTCCTCAACCTTTAATCGGAACCCCAAACAGCCACGCGGCTTTCATCGAAGTCCATCACGACTTCCCCATGACCTTACGTATTCATCCTTACCGAGTCGTGACAGCACGCATGCATCAGGTGGCATCGACCTTCACACCAACCTCCATGTCACGCGACACTTGCTTTGACGATGAATCCAACCCGAGCCCTAGATCGACTTCACCTACTTGCCATTGAAATCGCCTGCCTTCGAGATCCAACTCACTGCCCTAGGTCGCGTTTCGATCGCGATAAGTATTTCGAACTAAATCGATTCGTTCGATCATCATTTTTTTTATTTGAGATCTGGAAATCGCGATTTAGGGCTAGGGAATGGAAATGTTAATTGTTCAGAAGCGAGAATTCATTTTGATTAGTATTTTCGCCTATGGAAATTTAGGGGTTTTCTTAGGAAACGACCTATCCAGGGTTTCATTTTTATCGGCTTGTTCAATAAGGAAAAGGGAGATGTGATATTTGAAAAGTGGTTAGCGTGTTCAATGCTGGCTATAGTGACTTTGAAGAGAAAGGCAAAAAGTCCTGATGTGATTCGTTTTTAACTTGTCAAAATATAAAATTATATTATATTAAATTCTCGATATAAATTCAGCGCATTTACTTATCGTATGGCCAGACGATCACTCCAAACACAATGAAAATTGAAATTCAATAATAATACAATATTCCAGATCCAATGGAACTGGTTTCGTCGAATTCCGAGACTGTGCGTCAAAGGGCTATTTTTAAATATCGATTTAAATGATATAAATTCAAAACTGAACAAAACACTTTCAAATTCAATTTTAACACTTTTACTATTTTCAGTATTATCAATATAAATTTTACAAGCCTTCAAATTATTTTTAACAGGCTTAAAACAAAAGATTCAATAATTTACCCAATTTCAGTTTATTAAATCCAATAACTTAATTGCTAAATAATAGTAATATTTGAATTCAAGTTGAAAATTAACTTTTAAATATTTAAAATCAATTAAATATTCCGGTTTGAATTGTCCAAAATTTCGGGTCGTCACATTCCTCCCCCCTTAAAAGAATTTCGTCCTCGAAATTGCTAGTTAAGAAGAATGATCCATTACCCATTACTATTTTCCAAAACCAATCAGTTTTATCAACTTGCCATAATATATCTTTTATTAAAGACACACTAACCCTTTTTCTGGCTTTCCAAACTTATCCATAAGTTCTAAACAATATTGCTTACTTAACAATTCAAATTTGAATTTAAAACCAAATTTTGAGTTATCAAAATTTTCTCAAAAATTTTCTAACTCTCTAAATTTCCGAAATTTTTTTCCAGCGTCTCCTTTGCGCGGCTAGCTCGGTACAACTACAAAATGCCTCTACGGGCTCCCAAATTTCAAAAGAAAATAAAAAGCCAAGTGGCTAGATCAAAAACCCAATCAAATTTCATACAGAAATTTAAACACATACCTTTTTATCCAGCAATTCAAATTTATCTTCTGAAATCAAAACCCATTTTCCTTTCCCTTTATAATACCTGCATATCCTACTTAGCAATAATATCCAATCATAGCTTTTAAAATCATTTTATACATTTCCTTACAGAAGTTTTCATATCTACTTCTATTCAAATTAGTTTTCCCATTTCCATATGAATTCAAATTATCTACAACTCTGAATATTAAATTTTATCTTCCATTTATAACTGATTCATATCATTATTTTAAATTAGTATCATCCACTAATTTATCTCAATTTCCAATTAGAAATCGTTTTATCGCTAACAAAATTTTTTCAAAAATTTCAAAAAAATTCTAACTCCCAAAATCTTTGGGAGAGTCTCCTTTGCACGGAGGAGCTTTTGCAATTTGACAAAAGATATAAATATATATACATCGACCCACCTGGTCGGAAAAACAAAAACAATTTATCTATTTCATATAAATTTTAAATTTCCAGATTCAATCCATTCTCAATTCATTTAATTGATTACAAGGTCATTTTCAATTTATTTCTACTACTTGGATTATATTTGCAATACAAACCATTACCACTTTAATCCAATTCCATTTTATTTGGCAACATTTTCAATTATATTTACCTCACTAATGATTCAAGTCGAATTTGATTTATAACTTGAGTTTTATTTCCAAATTTCTTTGTTAACTCCCCCTATTTATAATTCAACACTTGATTTTTAATCTCAAAAATCACTTCATTTAATTTCTTAAGTTCAATTTATTTTATAATTCAAGTTTGGATTTTTGTTTCATTTTCCAAAACATCAAACAATATTTATTTTGGGTTTTCTATTCCCCTTTTTAATTTTATAAGTCACAACTTATTATTTTACACATTACCATTCATTTTGGGTTTGAATATATTCATCTTTTATTTTTAACTCGAGATTTACGCTTATTTATAACCCAAGCACATTTTTATTCCATGGATTTTTAATTCTTTTATAAGTTATTCTAATTCGTTTATTCCAATCCAATTCTTATCCAACTTATTTCTTATCCAACTTACTTCCATTTATTTAAGTAAGGATCTAATTCCATTCAATATCACCTATAACTCAACTGAATTTTATTCCAATTCAATTCTATTTCAACTCGGATTTATTTAATTCAATTAGATTCAATTTCCTTCCTCAATCCAAGTTAATTTCATTTTTAACTTTTCACTTTAAATTTAAATTCCAACAATCAAAGCTCATATTTTCTTCCCGATTTGAAAATCATCTCAATGTATAAGCTTAAAACCTATCTCATCAGGATTTTTAAACACCCGGCTTTTGATTTCAAATCATTTGAACCACCATTATCTCAAAATCACACTTCTCAAATTTTTAAACCAATCCTGGTTTTTATTCCCAACAAATTACTCTGAAATTTTCAAAAACAAAACTTGTTCTTCTGAACAAATCAAATTTGGCAGCAATCCGTCACTTAGAAACTCGAAAATGAACGTCGATGATGCTGTAGTCATCACCAAAATTATTTTCCAACGTCTGAGTCGTTCAATGCTATATCCCTTCCCAAAATTTATTTGAAGCAATTTCCTTTCAGAAATACTTTTAAAACAATAATGCTATTATTTATCTTCAAAACACTTTGAAAAACACTTCCAAAATCTCCAGGGTTTTAAATTTTCAAATTTTGACTTAAATCAAATTTTAACTTAAATCAAATTTTAATTATAATTTATTTGTATAATTTATGCTCACACAAATTTCTTTTTTTGATTACTCAAGTCATTCCAATTCTTATAATCTTATTTGTTTAAAATAATATCATCCAAACATCCAAGTTATATAACAATTTAAGAAAATATTTCTTTTATATCAAAATATATTTTTGGGCAAAATTATTTCATTCACCCACATTTAAAACAATACCGTGTTGATTTATCGGGTTAGGTGTTTATATACTCTTCTCGAATAGCGGCCAACTTACTCGTTCAGAATTCATATTCCACCCAACCAATAAGTTAACACAATATTTAAAACAATTTATATTCACTAACAAATACGTGCTCATATCTGTTAATACGCTCAAACTCATTCTAGAGTATCACGGACTCTATTTTCAATGAGTAATTCACACCAGAGCCAAGGTTATCACCAACCTAAGCTCTGATACCAAATGTAACGACCCGCGAATCCGTACCTCTTGAGTCAACACTATTCTACATCAATCAACTCAACATGAACAGAAATACGAACCATTAGGGTTAAAGAAGAAGAGGTAGGAGAAGAAAAAAACAACAACAACAGAATCTAACCATCACAGCGGAATAAAATATAATAGATAACAACAGATCTTTACATAAAAGAAAACTATATCTTTTTTATATATATACATCATCAGAATGCATCATTAGAGTTCAACAACCTCAATAACATACAACTGGACAGTCACACAAACTTTCCCTTAATGAATAAACAGTGGAATACTAATCAAGTACCGAAATACGTTTTGCCATCCAGCTCGTCTCCTAAGCTCCACATCATCATATTCTGTATTCTATAATACTCGGTCAGACCCGAGCATTATAGTTAAATAACACCCGAGTCAGTCTGCAATACCAGTGTGAGAAAACCACATTCAAATTGATTTTTAAAGTTTCAAATCCTTTGAAAATCAAAAGCATCTCGTAAGACCACGCCACAAATAAACATGTCGGGTTTTTACCTTACGATAGCTAAAACATTTTTTATTAAAATCCTTAGATATTATAATAGGGTCTATTTACAAATACTTATTAAAATAGCCGAAATTATTACATATATTAAATTCCAGCTACTAGCCACAAAGTGGGTAATACAAACAAAAATCGTACAAGACGCGTAGGGAGAATGGATTTCCAACTAATGATTAGGCACTGGGGTACCACCTGTCACAGTACGTGGCCTAGATCACCATACCGAGGATTACTCCCAATCCCCTGCAAATAAGACTGGAACTACCCCTTACTAAATAATCCCGAGTAAGATCACCCCACGGTTGGGATCAACAACCGCACCACTAAGCCAAATAAAAGGGACATCTAGACAGGGATGACCTCACCCTAATGGGCGCTACCCACCTAGCCTTGCCGCATAACCCTTGATTTTCAGTCATTCCTAATTGATGAGGCTTGAGGTTAAGCTTTACCTTTTTAGAACGTTTCACTTAGATTGCTCATCGCCCACCTGACGATGTTCTGAAAGCATTCATCCATACAAGTCCGTTACGGGTTCGAACGGAACCAAAGGCACTACTCCTACTACATCCATTTTGGAATCATCCTCAGGATTATCAGCGACTAGCCCTTTCTCTTCATTGCTCCATCTTCGAATCCAAACTCGTCTTCCTCACGAAAACGCCAAACCAGATCGAAGTTCGAGAAATCAATCCCGATCCCGGTCTCTTCGAAACGATCAACGCATTGTCCAATATTGATAGCCGGTTATTTAACTATCAATTAACATTCACAAACAACCATTAACCATAAATAATTTCACCGAATTATTTATTAATCTCAAAATATCTTCACAGGATATATTTCTATTTTCAACCCTTTTGAAAGCAGTTTTCGAACCATATTCTTCTCATGAAATAAATTCCCAAATATTTATTTCCACTGAAACTACCAAGTGCAAAACTTTAGATTTTTAAAATAATTTAAAAACACTTTATTATAAAATATACTTTAAAATATTTAAATTGAAAACTACTTCAATACTTTTTAAAAAATATATACTATAGGAATATTTGAAAATGAGGTTACTTTATAAAATATAAAACTGGATTTTCTCTTTTAAAAACAAAATACCAATTCACCTTTAAATAATTACTACTATAATAGATTTGAAAAATACTTACTTTGGAATTTAAACAATTAGAAATAATAAGTTTTATATAACATACTTTAAAACAACTTAAAACTTTTAATTTACCTTCAAATTTGTTTTGAAAATGTACTTGGCTATCCAGGGAAATGCGCTTTTCTTTCACATCTTTTAAAAATAAATCACTATTTATTTTTAAACAAATTTACCCATTCTTTTAATAAATTCCCATCGTGAATTTATTCTTCCAAATATCCATTGATATATCACTTCGCTTTTATAAACCCAGTTTATAAATTTCAAAGTCACATTCTCCTTGAAAATTTCAATTTCAAACACTTAAATCAATTTCCAAATCAATTTCCAATTTACTCCATTTTGAAATAAATCTCTTTGCTTACTCATTTTTTTCCAAAATCCATTAACTTTAGATTTTATTTCTCCATTTTGATTTAAAATCTTTTAACTGAAACATACCAATTTCAGATTTCCAAAATTCCTTCTTTATCCCTTTCAATAAATTTAAACCTTGAATTTTAAAATAAATTCTTTATTCCTTTAAATAATATCACTAAAGTTTTACAATTCATTGTTTTCTATTTATTCAAAAACCCATTTTCCCATACTCGAAATTATTTATTAGAATTTTAAAATTACTTTTATTCTTATCCAGTTCATTCTTAAATTTATTCAAATTCTCTATGATTATTTTTCTTAAAAATTCACTCTTTTATTTTCTTTCAAAAATCAAATTCTATATATATTGATAACTCAGTGTACTGAAATATATTCAAGCAAACTATAGCATTCAATATTCCAATATAATTCATCACAGAATATCAAATAATCATAATAGAGAATATTAAATAATCTAAATAAATGTTGAGGAATCCGGTTGGATCCCTCCAACCTGTTTCCCTGCATCCACAGGCGTTAGCACAATACAATAATACCAATTCCACTTAAAGGTGGAATATCGCAGTGTATGGGATTAATAAATATCATCCGCTATTATGCGGCGCATAGAGTCTCATCCGCTATAAAATGCGGGAAATCAATTACTCCAACATATACTATATACTACTATATATAATATAGCACATCAAACCAATTCAATCATTCAACCAATTATTTGAATTTAACCATTTAAATTTAAATTAACCCAGATGAGTGAGATTAACTCACCTTTGATTTTAGTTTGCAGTCTATTCCACTCCAGTTCCATTCCGACTTGTTTCTCCATTTTATACCTTGTATAAACATTTATACAATTCATTAATATTCGAAATAATCGAATAACCAATTACTGTTTAATAGTTTTGATTAGCTGATAGTTCTATTTAAACCAATTTCTCCTTTAATAATTTTTTTTAAACTAATTATTAGATTTCCTTTTTAATAAATTTAATTAACCAAAATTTATATTTTAAACTAATAATCTTTGTTTAAACTAATTTCTTTCTAAATTGCCAATTCTTTAAAGAATTACTTTACTTAAAATATTTGCTTTATAACATATTTATTACCTTTAAAACATATATATAAATATAAAATTAAAAACCAAAAATGTCTACACCTCACTGCATTTTTCTTGTTGTTTATTTTTTTCTGCTTATACATACATATATCCATATATATGTATAAATTAACGAAGATAACAATAAAATCAAAATGATACCTTACTGCTAGAACAATCACACAGTGCATTTCCTTACCTCCTTCAATCAACACACTGCAATTATTTATCACATAACCACCTTCATCGCTGTTGCAATCATGAATCGCTTCCACAACCCAGTCCTCTACTACAAATCGCAACCTCTTCGAGCATCTGAAAACCATCACCGTAGTCAGCATCCTCCTCGACCTTCAATCGGAACCCCAAACAGCCACGTGGCTTCCATTAAAGTCCATCACGACTTCCCCACGACCTCACATATTCATCCTTACCGAGTCGCGACAGCACGCATGCATCAGGTGCATCGACCTTCACACCAACCTCCATGTCGCGGCGATCCTTGCTTTGACGATTAATCCAACCCGAGCCCTAGATCGACTTCACCTACTTGCCGTTGAAATCGCCTGCCTTTGAGATCCAACTCACCGCCCTAGGTCGCGGTTCGATCGCTATAAGTATTTCGAATGAAATCGATTCGTTCGATCATCATTTTTTTATTTGAGATCTGGAAATCACGATTTAGGGCTAGGGAATATAAACGTGAATTGTTCAGAAGCAAGAGTTCATTTTGATTAGTATTTTCGCCTATAGAAATTTAGGGGTTTTCTTAGGAAACGGTCTATCCAGGGTTTCATTTTTATCGGCTTATTCAATAAGGAAATGGGAGATGTGATATTTGAAAAGAGGTTAGCGTGTTCAATGCTGGCTATAGTGACTTTGAAGAGGAAGGCAAAAAGTTCTGATGTGATTCGTTTTTGGCTTGTCAAAATATAAAATTATATTATATTAAATTCTCGATATAAATTCAGTGCGTTTACTTATCGTATGGCCAGACGATCATTCCAAACACAATGAAAATTAAAATTCGATAATAATACAATATTCCAGATCCAATGGAACTGGTATTGTCGAATTCCGAGACTGTGCCTCGGACGGCTATTTTTAAATATCGATTAAACGATATAAATTCAAAACTGAATAAAACACTTCCAAATTCAATTTTAACACTTTTTTATTTTCAGTATTATCAATATAAATTTTACAAGCTTTCAAATTATTTTTAACCGGCTTAAAACAAAAGATTCAACAATTTACCCAATTTTAGTTTATTAAATACAATAACTTAATTGCTAAATAATAGTAACATTTGAATTCAAGTTGAAAATTAACTTTTAAATATTTAAAATCAATTAAATATTTCGATTTGAATTATCTAAAATTTTGGGTCATCACAGTGGGTCAAGGATAAGGAAGGTTGCTTTTGCAATTCCTTCCACATTTGGATTGGTACCTCACCCCGAAACAAAAGGAATCACCAAGCTATATTTGTTTGCTCACCTCTTATGGGTTTCGATTCTCTGTTGGAGCAGCTAACATATACCCAAGAATCTCATTATGTCCTTATCTTATGTTGCATAGCTCACATGCTATCATAATCTTGATCTACTGTAACAAGAAGCGAGATTCAAAATTTGTACAATACTAGGCCTAGAAGTAAATGTTTTTAGCCTGAAGATGAAAATTTTGCAAAAAGTTGGTTTGAACAAGATGGTCAGCTCGAGAGATGGAGGTTAAAGCCATTATGCAGTCAGATGGGTCTATACTTTCGTTATATTAATCGGTGAGAGGAAATGCATACATCCGATGAATGTATACTTAAAATTCCTTTAAATAAGGGTTATCCATTCTTATTATTGGATAGAACATCTTCGTCCACTTTCCTGGTCTAGCTTCTTAACACCAGTTTTTCCAAAGATTCCATTTCTTCTTAGGGGCCCACTATTCATGATGCGGGTGGCATTGACCTCTAATTGGGGACGAACTCCTGTGATATCTCGTGGGTAAAGGAGTTCGATGGCATTGATACAATGAATAGGATTAATAATGAAAAATAGGTGCATGTAATCTCTTATTAGTATTGGGAAATAACAACTAGAAATGTTGGACCTGCCTTTCACGAGATCTAGGTCTGGGGAGCTCCCTCTAGGTGTGCAAATGTATAGAGAACTCTCTATCCTTGCGGTTCCTTACCCATCCATCGCCACTTAGGCAATCGAAGTGTAAATCATGCCCCATATTCGTTATCCAAAGGTGGTTGAATGTAGACTATCTCATTACGAAGGCGGATTGATGTGCTACTTGAGCTTCTTAATGTAATGCTGGTTTAGGGGCTAGAACATTAGGAGCAAGTCTTGCTTACGAGCGGAATGTGGGTCTCTATTATGATCAGGAGTGACTCCAACAAGGTTTTCTAGCATGATCCTCTCTCGGGCAATCAACATTAGTTTATTCTACGAGAGACTGTAGGCTGAAAGGTGGTCTGATCTGTCGCTGCTAGGATAGTCAAGAAATAATTAATAGTGCCTTAAGCGATTAACCTAGCCCTAAGTTCTTTCATCTTATAAGCAATGTGCTCGATGCTAGTCAGGCCATTGACCAAGCTAAGCCATATGTAATTGCTCTAGCCCGAGATAAGGCAGATAGCACTAGCCTTAGTGGTGCCATTAATGTTGTGTCCATTTAGGCAATTATCCTCTTTTTCATTATTATTATGCTTGATATGATTTATTAAGCTGAAAGTAGTTTGTAATCGGGTGCTTTTAGGGAAAGCTCTCCTTCTAGCATCAAAATATAGACTAAAAATTTAACCAACCTCAAAATTGTGATCATGATTTGATAAGAAGAGGTTGCATACCAATACCATAGTTAATAAATATGAAATGTGGAAAAAAGAAAGACAGTAGATGCTAAAACTAGAAAAGAAACAAAAGGCTCAAATTGGTTCGATCAAGAGTGATATACACCCACTATTATAATAATTTCTACTGCATTAAGTTTTTGGTTATAATTGTTGGTATATAAGAGACAAAGATAAGAGAAGTAAATGAAAATTCGATCCTTGAACAAGTGCATTCAACGTTGCATTTATAGCAGCTAAAATATGGTTTGGATGGCTCAGATTGAAATGTCAATCCCTAAGTTTCCTCTCAGTCGTTGGTCGCATTGAATGGTTCAAATGTGCTAACTAGGTTGCTAATTGGCTTGAATGGTTCTGATGATGTCCATCTTATAGACTGTACAAAATCATGTTGTTGTCAAGTAAGGTGATATAGGGACAAGGAGTTAATGAATAGTAACAATATTGCCATGTGGATAGTGAAAACATGGAGTGATTTTTGCATATTGCTACTTTTTTCAAGTGAATGGTGTCTTATATGCTAATCTTTTCAGCGAAGTTATATAGAGTTATTGCTTCTTTTTGTCGAGGTGACCATGGACATTTGATAGAGGCTTACTAAGTTAGGACAAAACAAGAGTATTGGATGAGTAGGTGCTCAGCAGGTTGCAAGATGATGAGTGCTTAGGGCCTAGAGAGGGAGCGAGAGAGCGGCCTTCAGTATGCAGGCATGCATTTTTGGATGTCCTACTCCACTATTGAGAATATTCTCTTCTCGGTTGATGTTCGAAACTGTTAGTCCCCGGGCTTTGTGGTCTCTCGTGGGTAGCATAGTAAAATAATTAGATGGGTGAGTTGATTCTGAGGTTATATGAAGTGAGGGAGGCATAAAAACCGTTCCTCCTGACACTACGATCCAAAGCCTAACGTGACTTTCTAACATGTCATGTCAAGAAATACTAGTTGTTGGGATTTTAAAATGTTAGAGAGCATAATTAATGGGTATGTTATAAGACATTCTATACTTTCAGATCTTGCAGTGGAAGAAATTAAAATATAAATACAGAAAAAAGACATTTTAGAAAAACAATCTCCAAAATACTTGATTTACATATACACTGTTTTCCAAAGTACAACAGAAGTTTGATTTTTTTTAATATAATAGGTAACTGCAAGATGAACAATAAATGATATGAAGATTTCAACACGAAGTTCCTTTCTCCATATATGAACTGCGAACCTGTCATCCTTTGGTGGTGGAAAATGAAAAAAAAGAGGGTGGGTCAGAAAAAAGTCTGGTGAATGAGTACGAGTTTAATATGTGATGATCATGTGTAGTTACTTCAATACTATTTCAGATGACATAAGGTGTGCTATACATGTTCGTAATTCCTAAGGTCCATTAATTAAGATTTCTTGTTCAATACATATATACATAGCAACTTGTATAGTTTACTATAAGGATCAACTTACATATCGAACCTTACAACTAGCGATCATTCATTGCTCCTAGAGCTACCTAATAAAGAAACACTTCCCCTTAGGTTACTGAGGAAATATTTTCCCTTGACTACTATGTGTAACCTCAACTACGCGTCGAGAGGGAACACCTAATACCGAGTCGCCGAAGTGTCCCACCATCTGCATTTGTATCCACCTCTCGATCAAAGTGTTGGCCTATTATTAGATGCGCCAGGTCCTCCATCAAAACTGTAACATGTCATGTTAGAAATCGCGCATGCTAGGACTCTCGTTATGCCAGACCACATCTCGATCGTAATGTTAGCCTCTTATTGCATGCGCTGGGAACCTCCATCAAAACTTTACCACGTCGCATCAAAAATCGTGCATATTAGGATTCCCGTTATTTCAGACTACACTCCATCGGGGATCCTAGTCAATGTTGCATGTCCACCATGGAACCTCATATGAGTGTCATTTGCGATATGAGTCGCCTCAAGTTGGGTAAACCAACGATCAAACACCCTTTAATTGGGAACTAGCTTCCCTACTACTTCTAACATATACATTTAGCCCCAAATTAGTCTCAAACAACCAATTTACACTTATATAATTTTAATGTTAAATAAATTATACAATTATTATTGCTAACCTAGGATTTAGGCCGAGATTCAAGATCTGCAATTTACGTTTCGAACAGTCATAGGTCGACCGCTAGGGTTCTAAGATCAGTCGATCACGTATTATATTTAGGGTTTTGCGATTTTGTGATGTCAATTGTTAATTTTTGTATAACCGATGTTGTTGCCTATTTCTAATGAACCCTAATCACTAGTTTGGCCAGTCTATGTTTAAATTTCAATGCAAATTTATTAGATATAGGGTTTGTAAGTTTAGGGTTTACTGGCTTTAAGTTTTGTAATTTAATTAACAAAAGAGGTGTACTAGCATAAATTTTAGGTTTATCAAATTACTGTAAATCCAATTTCTACCTATTTTATGGATTTTAAATTAAGGTTTACAGTATTAATTTTAATTCACTAACAAACCAAATCAATTAGAATGGATTAAACCTAATTGTAATAATCATCTAGCCAAAATTATACTCACTCACCTCAAGCCTAAGCTCTACCTATTTGCTTTGCTTGAGAATTGCCTCTTTGTATGTTATCTCTGCTTGCTTCATGATTTTGTTCTTCCAAATTGATTTTATTTGATTTTTTGAAGAATTTTAGGTTTAGAAGAGAGAATAGAATTTGACAGAATTTCATTACAGTATATTGTTCATATAGATTTAGGGTTAGGTTAGACTAGAATTTATAGGGGTTGGAGACAAGCCTGGGATGTTAGATTTTGTTTGGAGAATATTTAGGGTGATCATGTATGCACATCAGAACTACACAATGAAGTTACCAATCTCCACTATTCGAACATGTCACAAAATTCTTGATTTCACATAGCCTACGGATGATCACTACCTACTTGGGTTGACTACTACCGGTTGACTTTCGATTCCCCCCGGTTCAACCTATCCTCTTGTTATTTTGTGAATTTTTTTTAAAGTTTTTATTCTACTTTTGATTTTTCCAATGTCTGTAACTTCTATGCACTTACTCCGATTACGAAGTGATATCTATGAAAATCGTCCAAAAAATCGTTATGAACACAATGGTTCAAGCTTCATAGCCAAATTTGGACATTTTTGTAAATTTTCTTCTAAATCCTTGGTTTAATTACTTTTACTTTTCTTACTAAATTTCCATTTAAATTTCCATCAAATTTCTATGATGTTACATTCTTACCCCTTAAATGGATTTCGTCCCAAAAATCTTAAAGGATGGAAAACGTAACTTATACACACAACAACCATTAGCTACAACAATCTACACACCCATTATACATGAGCAATCATTGTCCTATTGACACATTGCAACCATTCCTACCATCCTTTGGTCGCTTCCTAAACTAAACCTAAATACAAAGGTAATCTATGCTTTCCTAATTAAAATGGCTTGATCATGGTAGCTGTACCACATAGAGATTTCTAAGTACCTAATGACAGTTTTCCAATAATTTGGTTATATTCTATCTTGCCTTGATGATTTTCTACTTGTCTACTTTCTATTATGGAATCAGTTTCACGGACTGCTCCATATGGCTCCTAACTGTACTTGCTTTTTGCCTATCATGTGTAGTTTTTGCCCTTCCATGAATCGAATCTTGACCATCTTACCAACCTTCACCACTGGCATAAAGTTTCAATTAAATTTTATATACATCGGTAACCTTTCACAATCCTTTCTACTAACTCAAATGATGTTGTCTTGCACCATGCTAAATAACTAGAGTATAAGTATACTCCCACTAATTGTAGCTCCGTAAAACCCACAATGGACAATCTACTGCCCTGACTCTTCCAGTGGTATTCCTAATCACCTCAACTCCAGATACTAGGTGAGACAACTCAAATGTGCACAGTACCGAATCTCGACCACTCTTACCAACTTTTACCACTGGCATAAAGTTTCAATTCAATTTTATTTGCATCGGTAGCCTTTCACAATCCTTTCTACTAGCTCAAATGATGTTGTCTTGCACCATGCTAAATAACTTGAGCATAAGAATACTCCCACTAATTGTAGCTCCATATAACCCTCAATGAAACACCCATTGCCCTGACTTTTCCAATGGCATGCCTAATCATCTCAACTCCAGATACTAAGTGAGACAACTCAAATATGGATGGTATCTCTTCTTATGGTACCTACTAATTAGCTCTTTGCTAAATCTCCATTTTCCTGATGGTTATCCAAATTAATGATCTCCTAGATGTAAAAGGAATAGCATAACTATTTTCCCAATTCAGCTTAACATAAATCATCTCTTTTCACTTATGAATTGTTTCTAAATTTTCAAAAATCATGGGATCTAGGTATCATTTTAATGTTCTATATGGATCTATGCCAAGTTCTACAAGTGAAAGTTTAATATATCCTTTCATTCAACCTTAACAATAAAAGTACTAAAATTAGTTGGCGTTATAACATAAGGTCTAGCTGCAAGGATAATTATTTAAGGGGTTCCTCATTTGCCTACGATTGCTATGCACATGACTATGCATTCTAAGTTAGTCTTCCATGAATGTCCCTGTAAAAATAGTCTTCTTCCAGTCTGATGGATATTTGAGAAGAATCCTTTTATCCTTCCTCCATATCCTACCAAAAATTATCCGATCCTCTTTCCTATGAAAATTGCCTCTACATTCTCAATGCATGCAAATAGCCATATCTTTCTCTTGATGGAAAACCACATTCTTGAATTATCCATCCATTGCAAAATATTGACTATCACTTTATCTTGGATACCTTTAGAATTTAAAATTTCTCCATTTATTCCTTAATGTCATTCCATGAATGTGATATATTTATCAAATGTAACTCTTATCACTTCATTCCAAAATTTTGCTTATCCTATGGTTGAAACCACGTAATATGGAATAGCGCCTTGCCATTTTAATCCAATAGACGTGATGACCATTACTTTGGTTTATACTTTGGAATTTCTGCATTTTAATGCATTGGAACTACACTTTTGCATAAGGGATGTGAATGCTATAACTTTCCATAAATCATCTATTATAGCTGAATAACTTATAGAAAATTACATTGTCACACGCTTCATTCCAATGAATTAAAATACTAATTAAATCCCATTCCAAATTATAACAACTTCAATTTATGTTTACTAATTCATATCAATTATCCAACAATTTACTACGATTACTAATTTCACGTTTTTACTTGCTTTAGTGATTTGAGTCTACCAATCTAGAGCTATTACATAACCTACATGTTTCAGAACTACTACTACACATTATTTTCCATACTCAAATATATGCAACATTCAGTCCTTCAATTCCACGATTCACATTTAGGCATCCACAAAACACAACTATATAGTATAAATCCAATAACATGTATAAAATAGTTACTTTTCAGTTCTTGTCCATTTGGTCTATCCGTAGTCTTCAAGGGACAACATGATACCTAGATTGTCCGTAGTCTACAAGTATGATATTCTCGTTTATATAGTACTAGCTAATATCTTGTTGCTATATCGCCAAGCCTATACTTACCATTTCATTTAGGATTGCCTTATGAAATCATGGAAATACCTATTTGTTACCTAATACTCTTAATACGAATTGAAGTAGACCCTACTTGTCTCTTTAACACTTCAAACCAAAATACTTCTTGCATCTACAATACTCTTTGATACAACTAAAACAACTTGACTTACTCTTTCATTATTCTAAAATAGGTTTACTCAAATCGTACTTTTAAATCTTCCTCACATAAAAGATTCTATAGTTCAAACCATACTTGGGTAGAGAAACACAAAGTAACGCTCCCCTTCCACTACTACAAGAAGTTCGATCTAGTACTTTATCCTTCCAATTCAACCATTTCTTGAAAAGGTTACTATGTTCCCATGTTACATTTTATCTCGATCCCAACCATTCCAATGCTTCCAAATCCCATAGTTAATTCTGTCCTAATGGGCTATTTAATCCTATTTATCCAACTCTATGTTATATTAAGCGCTACGAGAGGCGTGGCGATTGAAGCTTCGCTTCACTTAATGTTGTTTAAGCGTTGTTCAAGTATCGCCTAAGCACTGCTTAACTTTTGAGCATAAGTTATTTGTATCAATATAAATTTATGCAAAGAGATTAAATTAAGTGCACCAATGTTTGTGAGTGCACGAATTAATAATAAATAGTAAAATTTCACTTTGAAGTTAACTTATAAATTCAAGGGTTGTAAAAGTTGGATTTAACTTTTGTTATTCATTAAAAGTAAGCATACTCGAGTTGAGTATAAATCATGCACATTTGTCTAATAAATTGTAACGACCCAGGATTTTTATGAATTTAAATTGATAATTTAAATGAATTTTTGAATTAAAAATTGTAAAATTGATTTAAATGGAAGAGAGTTTCCCCGATTCGACTAGAAAATATATAAAGTCATATGGATTTGACAATTTGTATATATGTGAATATATATTTAAATTGGATTTGAAATAAAATCTTAAATAAATGGTTTTAAAAATAAATATAAAGATGTATATGTATATACATTAGATATGAATTGTAAATGAATGGTTTAATGATAATTGATAATAATAAGTATTACAATTGATGGTTAATAATAATTTGAATTTATAAATTTAATATAAAACAATAAATATTAAAGTAAAGTAAACAATTTAAGTGAAAATAAAAGAGGAATAAAAATAAGACAATGGAACAAAAGAAATGACAAAACAAAGTTTAAATATAAAGTGATAAACAAAGCAAAAAGAAATATAAATTCAAAATATAAATACAAGTTAATAAACAAAATAAAGTTGCAGCCACCAAATAAAAACAAGTAAGCAAGACAAAGTAAAATAAATATGCAAGAATAAACAAAGCAAATAAAAAAAATGCAAGTATCTTTAGCCACTAAAGCTAGATCATAGCAGCACCCAAAGTGTTCTCATCAGCCACAAAAAGTTTGCATGGTCAACAAAGCAAAGGACAACTCGAATTGTTAAAAGAATAGATTTCAGCCAACAATATCTCTGATAAGCATATACCCAGACATTACTTTCCCCTGTCATCTTCAGCCATACCTATTGTGTACAAAACAATATAATACCCTGTACAAAGTTAGTACATCACACAGTCAACTTCTCTTCATATACACCACCCTCTTCACCTCAGTTTCATTTCTAAAAGCTGAGCAAAAAAAATCTAAAGTAATTAACATCTCAAACAAAGTTTTGGAAGATATCAAACCTGGGAACAAGATCCAAGGAAAATAAGAAAATCTGAAAAAAAAAATAAAGATTATCAACAACTTCAACAAAACAAAGAAGCGGTGTTTCTCAGCAATCAAACTTCAAGTTTCAAAACTTGAAGCAAAGTTTTCAAAGATTCAGACCTGAAGCAATTCAGATCAACTCTAGTTTGCAAAAGCATTTCCACTCTCAAGTTCAAATCTTAATCTCTGTTATCATCCACACTCCAGTTTCAAGCCTGAGTCTCCTCTGTTTTATCAATACACAGGTGAGCAAACTGACCTGTTCTAATGTTGAATCTATTTATATATGTGATACTTCTAGCTGTTGTGAAAGTTGATTTGAATTATGCTATCCTATGAGAATGCATGTCTGTGTGTATTGTTGTCTGATCATCCTCTGGATTATAGTCCTCAGGTGTATATCTAAAATTTTAAATTAAAAATCTTTAATTCGATCTTTGCTTAGTTTCAGACTTTCATGAAACTTGATTGTTTCATTTCAAACTTTAGTTTAGAGTTTCAAACTAAGTAAAACAATATTTATTTTGCTCTGGGAATCAAAGAACAACAAAGAAAATTTGTACAAGTCAAAATTCAAGTATGTTATTTTATAAATCCAAGATTATAATTGGAATACATAAACTAAAACATGATTTTTGACACTAAAATCAAAATTTTTAGTTTGGGATTCAAGGTGCAGTTTAAGTTTGATCCAATTAAGTGTTTTGAGTCGCCTCTGGCGATCAAGTTGACCGGAAGGGCCGTGGTTGTTCCTGGAGGTGGAGGAGCCTAAGGTGGTTACAGGAAAAATGGTGGGCAGGGGTGTAGATGGTCGTGGTGGCGGCGACGACCGGTTAAAAATTTTTAACCTAATTTTTTTTGTGGTCTCGAAATTTACTTTGTTCGTCATCTATAATCGATCGAGTGTGGCGTGGTTTCGGGGAATGGAAGGCCGGAGTTCGAAGTTGCCTAGTGGTCGAAACGCCGAAAACTTGGCGTTGACAGGTTTCGAAGGGGTGGATGCGTTTTTGTTCCAGGTCTGGGTTTTTGATTCGAATTCGAATAGGTTTTGAGGAAATGGGAGGTTGAGTTGGGTTTCGGAGGTTCTGATCGTCATGGGTAGATCACTAGCGATGATCGGAATCACCCCAGTCTCCGTGCAAGTGCACGGTGCATCTTCTTGTACCTGGTGAAGTTTGGAAGATGAGTTATTCAATTTTCTCGAGTAATTTTATGAGTGGTCTCGAAGTTGTGAGGGATTTTACTCGCGAGTGACTCGGGAAAGTATTAATTTTGGCTCAGGATTGTTTTGAGGGTGTTCTGTTTCCAAGTTTAAAACCTGACAACAAATATGGGATTTTAAAACAAGTTATCAGATGTTTAAAACTTGAATTTACAAGTTAAATAATTTATCTATTTTAAAAATCTGAATTTACATAGTTAAATAAGTTAATTTAAAAGCAATTGAATGTATGAGAAAAATTTGAATTTAAAATAGACTAAAATTTCAAAGTTAAATTTGTAGTTATTTTAAATTCAAATAGTTTGAAATGGAATTTAAAAGTGAATTTGAAACAAAATGTTTTCAAAAGTGTTTGAGAAATGATAATTGAATCAATTACAAAAATTATGATTTTATCTCAAAGATAGTTCATTAAAATGTTAAGTTAAATTAATTAATGATTTGGATTTAATTAATTTAGAAAGTAAGGGTTTAATTTAATAAATTAAAGGTTTAAGTGAATAAATCAAGAATTAATTTATTTTAATCAAGAAATCATTAATTAGATAGGATTAGATTATTAGATAATGGTTAAGAGTTAATTAATAAAACAATTCAAGATTCATTAAGTTACAATTAACATTTAACAAATTAATAAATTAGGATTAATTAATGGATTATTTATAGTTAGTAAATTTTTATAAAATATGGTTAATTATATCTTAATGTAAAAGCTACTCGCCATCCATCAAACCATATGATAAAAAATGAGGAAATATTGTTAGGGAATGTCGCATTTATGTTATAACCCTAATTCTTCTTATTTTGATAGTAATTTTTTTACTCACTAGTATTTAAGCATCGCTTGAATATAAGCAAAGAACAGATAAGCGCCAATTAAGCATCTTAAGTGCCTATCGTTAAATTCTATTATCTTTTCAAAAAATTAAGCGTTGTACATGCATGTAGCGCATAAGCGATGCTTAAGTGACGCTTTTCATAACATAAATCTAACTTTAACCTATTTCTTTCCTTTTAAATTTTAAGTGATGATTATAATATTTTCATTTTATTTTTTAAATTATCTTATTTTTTCATTTTCACAAAACTAGTAAGTTTTCTAAAATTAATTAAACTATCAAAAATGACTAAGATCAACTTAGCAAAAATGTTCATAAAATACACCATTCTCAAAATTTCTTTTATAAATAAGAAATTTTCAAAAGATCTTATTTTATATTATATATTTTTTTCAAAGAAAATTTAGTATTTTTAGCTTATGATTATTATTATTTCTATTGTTATTATTGGGATATAACAAACACATTTATACAACATTTTCGAATACATAATCATTTCTTATTTACAAATAGTAATTCAAAAGTTAGGCCTTACTCTTCAATTTTTTTCGTTTTAAAAGTTCTATTGTTAAAAGAAAAGTGCACATTAAAATAAGGATAACAATGTGTCCAAAACCAAAACAAAAAATTTAAAATAGTTATTAAAATTAAATTTTCACCTAGTTCTTTAATTTTTCTTTTTAAACAAATCTCACAAAGTTTATTTGACTATTTTATATAAAATCATAAACCAAAATTTTCTTTTTAAAATATCAGATATCCACCATTTCTAACTTTTTAGAAAATATTTCCATTGGTTTCTCGCTGATGTTGGAGTAGACAGTAGCAATATAATTACCTAAGCCCACTTATACTTGGCAATGCATTAAGTGTATAAAATTCCGTCTTCCTTCCAAAGATGATTACTTAAGTTTATTTCCAATACAGCATCCAACTTTAATATGGAAATAATCTAGCCATATCTTTAAGTAAATATGAGTTATTGCAACCATTACTAATAAGAAGATAGGGTTTCTACTTTAAATAGGGAAATTTATCTTAAGTTTGTAAAGCCTTTTTCAACATTTCTCCTTTGTTGACATCTTGTTTTTATTATATAGGTCTCTTATTACTAATCTTTTTCGTTCAACTTTAAATCAATAATTTCCATAGCTAATTGGTATGGAAATCCTTTATTAACCCTTCTTTGTAAGGTTAATCATAATAAAAATGAAAGGTTTATTTTACTTTAACTGTATAGCTTTAACTTCACCTGAACCCATAGTTGTTTGCTTACATAAGGGATATTCTAATAACTACCTTATATGCTCTCATGTATATCGGTATTCTGTACTGATACACATTTCATAAAATCATAATTCGCTATTCAAATCAGATTTAGCTCATCTTATCACTTAAAACCTAAAATCATTCTCATTATCAATGTTTAGGATTATTTCCAACTTTCTCATGGGTAGTATAGGAATGAATATAAGAAATTTGATATATAAATAAAATCTTTGAAAATCTCTTTGAAATTTATGTAGACATATTTTTTATTTAAAATCCATTTTGAGAAATTTTTAAAAAACATTTTGGAAAACCTTTTTAAAGCCAACGTTTTTTCAAAAACTTTTCAAGTACGTTCTCCTAAAACACGTCTTAATCTGAGGAAATTATAAACCTGACTCTGATACTAAATGTAACAACTTTCACCTCCCGACACACCGATCCAAAGCCTAATATGACTTTCGAACATGTCATATTGAGAAATACGAGTTGTTGGTGGTTTTAAAGCCTTAGAGAGTATAATTATAAGGGAAAGTTCTAACACATTCTACACTTTCAGATCTCATAGTAGAAGGTATTAAAAAAAAAATAAAGAAAACAGACATTATAGAAAAGCAATCTCTATAGTACTTGTTTTACTTATGTACTGTTTTCAAAAGTACAACAGAAATTTGACAAACTTTAAATATAATAGTTAACTACAAGATAAAGAATAAATGATATGGAGACTCCAACGGGAAGCTCCTTTCTCCATGTATATGCCCAATCAACTACTATCTTATCATCCTATGGTGGTGGAAAATAAAAGAATGGGTTGGGTTGGACAGAAAGTCTGATGAATTAGTACAAGTTTAATATGTGATGATCATGTGCAGTTAACTTCAATACTACTCTAGTTGACATAGGGTGTGCTACACTTATCTAAAAATTCCTAAGTTCCATTACTTAAGAGTTCTTGTTCAATACATACTACACTACAACTTATGTAGGTTACTACAAGGATCAAGCTATGTATCGAACCTCACAACTAAGAAACGACCACTGCTCCTAGAGTTATCTAATAAAACAAAACTGCCCCATAGGCTACTGGGAAAAAAAAAATTCCTGACTACTAAGCATAATTCAACTACGCATCGACGGTAACATCTAATGTCGACTCGTCGAAGTGTCTAATCATCTGCATTTGTATCCACCTCTCAATCATAATGTTGGCCTCTTATTGCACACATCGGGATCCTCCATCAAAACTGTATTACATTGCATTAGAAATCGAGAATAATAGTAACCACATTGTGCCAGACTACCTCTTGATCGTAATGTTGGCCTCTTATTGGTTATGCCAAGATCTTCCACCAAAATAGTATGATGTCGCGTTAGAAATTGTGCATATTAGGATTCCCATCATGCCAGACCAAACTCCATCGGGCAGCCTCGTCGATGTTGTATGTCCACCATCGAACCTACTATGAGTGTCATTTGCAAAAAGGATTGCCCCAAGTTAGGTAAACAGCATTTACCCAACACTGCAATAACCTAGTGCCCTATGATTGGGAATAACTTCCCTGCTATCTCTAACATACACATTCAGCCCCAAATTAAGCTCAAACAACCAATTTACACTTGTATAATTTTAATATTAATTTATATATATAGCTAACCTACGCCTTAGGCCGAGGTTCGAAATCTGTAATTTATGTTATGAACGGTCGACTATTGGACCTATTTGGTTGACCGCAATCGGTCGACCACGGAATTCTAGGGTCAACCGGTCACATACTAAAATTAGGGTTTCATGATTTTATGATATTGATTGTTAATTTTTGTATAATCGATGTCATCACCTATTTCCAGTGAACCGTAATTACTAGTATGATCGGTCTATATTTAAATCTCAATCGCAATTTGTCAAATCTAGGATTTGTAAATTTAGGTTTACAGATTTTCTAGTTTTACAGTTTAATTGGCAATAAGAGGTGTGCTAGCATAAATTTTAGGTTTATCAAATTACTATAATTCCAATTTCGACACTAGTTTATGGATTTAAATTAAGGTTTATAGTATCAATTTTAATTTACTAATATCCTAAATCAATCAGGACACACTAAACCTAACGATAATAATCATCTAATCAAAATTATGTCCACTCACCTCAAGCCTAAGTTCTTCTTATTTTCCCTGGTTAAGAATTGCCTATCTGTATGTTATCTCTACTTGCTTCAATTGCTTGTATTCTTCCAGATTGATTTTGTTTCATTCAAATTGATTAAGTTCTTCTTGCATGGCTAAATCCTAAAATCATCATTTGATGCTTCCTTGTTTTTAGGTTCAAAATTAGATATAAATGCTAAATTACTCATTTGATTTAATTGTCTTCTAGTGAAACTTTATTATCAAGATTTCCAATGATGTTATCAATAGGATGATCTTTTAAAACGGGGGTGGTGATTTCGTATCACTATTATTTTGATTATTATTATTATTTTCAACATTATTTCAATATCTTTATTTTGGTTAGTGTCAAAAAAAATTTGCCATCTTTATTTATATTTTTAAAGTTTTCATCAACCGAGACATGAAGACTTTCCTCTATAACATTTGTTCATTTGTTAAAAATTATGTATGCTTTACTTTGATCAGAATATCCAAAATAATTCCTACATCGGCTTTTGAACCGAATTTACCAAGATTATGTTTTGTATTTAGAATAAAGCATTTTGATCCAAATATTCAAAAATATGATACTTTTGGTTTCTTTTTGTATAACACCTTATAACATTTATTTTTAATCAAAGGTCTAAGAGTTACACGATTTAGTACATAACATGCAGTAGCAACCACTTCAGTCCAAAAAAAAATTGTTAAGCCACTGCCATCTAGGAGAGCTCAAGAACATTCTCGCAAAATGTGATTTTTTTCTTTCAGCTACTCCGTTTTGTTGTGGTGTTCATGGAAATGAAAAATTATGGCCAATCCCTTTTTATTACAAAAGTTTGTAAATAAACCATTTTCAGATTCTCTACCATGATCACTTCTTATACTCTTAATTTTTAAATCCATTAGTCTTAATTCCTTTAGCAAAAATTTTAAACGCTTCGGATGTATCACTTCTATGCTTTAAAATTTTCATCCAAGTATACATTGAAAAATTGTCTATAATTATAAATACATATTTATTGTAATTTATTGGATGTACTTAAGTAGGACCAAATAAGTCCAAATGCAGTAATTCAAGAGGTTGTTTAGTAGAGATTTCCTTTTTAGACTCTTTAATTTTCCAAGTTAACATACATCACATAGATTTTTAACTTTGAAATTTATTTTGGGTAATCCTCTTACTAAATTGTTTTTAGCCAATTTTTTTTATGTGTTTGAAATTTATATGACAAAATCTTTTATGGCATATCCATGGGTCGTCATGATTTGCGCTTAAGCATAAATCATTATTATCATTAATATTCATGTTTAGAATATAAATATTTCGATTTTATATTCCTTTAAAAATTAAACTTTTATTTTGATCAAAGATATTGCATTTATCTTTTTCAAACTCAATTCTAAATCTCTTATCGCATAATTGGCTTATACTAAGTAAATTATGTTTTTAAGTTTTTAACTAATAAAACATTTGAAATAATAAGAGAAGTAGATATACCGACATTGATGACATTTCCAATTTCGATAACATATCCTTCGAAATTATCCCCAAAAGTGACCGTGCCATCGTCCACGTAAGTGATGTTTGATAGCATGTGTGAATTTCCCATCATATGTTTGGAGCTTCCACTATCAGTATCCATTTCTCCTTATTATTAATTTTGTTTTTGGGTACCTGCAAAATAATAAAAAGTTTTAATTCGTACTCCCTTCCTTTGTTAGTGTACTATGGGTTAGTAGTAGAAGGTAGCCATAACCATGAGGGTTTGAACCTTTAGAGATGTAATTTTCATTATGAACTACTATATGTTTTAGATATACATCTATCCGTTTTTTTCTAATCAATTTGTCATTTGTTCTAGGAATCCACATTTTAATCATTTTTTTACCTTATTTTCAGTTTTAGATTTTGTTTTTATAAAATTTGTATATATTGTATTGTACTACTTAAATCTTTGATTATTATTATAAATCGGATTATTTCTAGAATATTTGTGATTTTTTTTGATTAAGTCCTAACCCCTTCCTATTTCCTGATGGTTTTGAAATCTTTATCAAATTATCTATATTTTTCTTTCCTTTATTAAATTTTGAAACATTGTTAGTAATTTTATCTAATTTATTTCTAAGATCAGAAATTTCTATATTAGCTAACACTACTACAAAACAGGTCATTTGCATCGGCTGTTTACCCCCCTTTTGCATCAGTTCAACAACCGATGCATATGCAACCGATGCAACAGGCTTAACACTTTTGCATCAGTTCTGAAACCGATGCAAAAAGGTCCTTTTTGCATCGGTTGTTACTAACAACTGATGCAAAATATCATGGTTGGTTGCTTGGACGCAGCCCCATGTTGCATCGGTTGTAATGAAAACCAATGCAACTAATCCCTCTATTGCATTGGTTTTTTATAACAACTGATGCAAACTAATCCCTCTATTGCATCAGCTATTTATACCTGATGCAAAAAACCATTCTCAGATACCATTATTACAGTACTCAAATAGACTATATATATATATATATATTATTGATTATAACAAACAATTATTGCATGCAATATTACTATCATTCAAAATTAAATTTGATGGCAAATACATAATCATATTTAATAATTCTACAAAAGAATGAAAAACATAAATAAATTCCACCGTACGTTAATTCACTGATCTGAACCACTTCACCAACATCTTCTACACCACATCACATCTCTGCCTATCAAATGCACATCACATCTCCTTGCCCACTTCTCAACTTCATCTCCACTGCCTAAACAACACAGTGCTGCTACCATTTCCTTCCACTGCCTTTACATCCATATTGTTGTTACATACATCCAGTAAACAACCACCCACTGCCTGAACATTTACAACCACACTGCCCTGCCACCAAACCGGGACCACTTCCTCAACAAAAAGCTTCTGCCTACCTAATCACCCCATATCGCCTGAACCCATACATTCATTACCCACCTTCCACACTCCTGCTACAATAGTACCATACATTCATTTCCATTCATATCAAAATCTTCTCTGCACTGTTTTTGCACTGTCAACAACCTTCCAAACTCCTGCTGCAACAATACCACCACTACTAGAATTCCACCACCCTGCACATCCACATCACCTAACTGACATATACATAACCCTGCATACTTCAACTTACCAACCATATTCAAAACTTTACCGCCTTAAATCACTTCTGCATTATTCATACATTATTCCTAACAAAACTGTTACATCGCTCTGCCTTCCACTGTGACTGCAATTCAAAACTGGCATCCATAACCATACCCTCACTGTCAAGAGAACCACACCCACCACCTCAACTTTCTACCATCATATTCATCCCCTCCGTACTTTCAAACTGGACACTTTAGTGCAAATTCCTTCATCACCCCTTATGCAACACTTCAGTGCAAACAACACTCATTACCCCTCACTCCTTGCTGCCAATTCAATTACCCCTCACTGCCAATTCAATTCACTCATTACCCCCCACTCATAATCAATACAAACTTATACTTGACCGCCATCCAAGCTCAAACTTTCTTACTTCAGTTCAACAATCCTTCATCAATATCAACCTGTCAACAACATTAGTACTTCACCTACAACAACTTGCTCACTGCCTAATACAGCAACACACAAATTTACCACCTACCACCTCTGCAAACTCCCTCATATCACAAATACATCAACTGCTCCATATAACCAATACAGTCACTGTCCATTTCCCCTCATTCATCTGTGCACATATCACAGTGCACATCCTTGCATGTGCATCTACTTCATACTGCACAACAACAAAAAATTGCTGCATAATATTGTTAAAATTATTTATAACGTGAAACAAATTAAAATCTCAGAAGAAGTATTTGACTTTTACTTTTAGTTTATTTTTTTCAATCCATAATATTGTGTAGTAAGACAACATCAAAGAACAGACTTGAGAACTTAAAGAATGACAATATTTTGGTTTGATTTTAGACATGCTTGGTCCCTGAAAACTGATGCTGTATACACTTCATATCAGTGTCTACGTTCTAGAGCAACATCACTATGTATAACTTTGTTATGCTACACAAATTTGTATCAGCTATCATGTACTTATATAAAATAATATCAAAAAAAACTGAAATTGAAACACAATTTACGAAATTTTCAAAACAGAATCAAAATTTTAAAGTTTTTAATTTTTAAAATGGTCGAAATGGATCCAAAAACCAAAATTTTAAACCTTAGATCACTTAATAACTGACAACAAAACTGTGTTAGTTTCTATGATGTTTTATTACATGTGTGTTTCTCTGTAACTAAATACATGGACAAAGCCTTACCCTGTCTTGTAAGTGAGAGGATGGTGTTTTCCACCACAACAAACCTCCTAATGTTGCGACACTGAGGACCTGGAATATTCTTAGCTTATCGAATGCCTCATGCCTCCTCTCTTTCACTCCTCTTCTTAAAAGTACACTGAACTGCACCCACTAGCTATTGCTCCATTTCTCCTTCTTCATTGTTACTGCATTAACATTGAAGTTCAGCATATTAGTGCAAAACTAATGAATCATGTATTATAGTACAATGGTGAATAACGTTGTTGTAGCTGTAATTGTTATTGCTATGATCCATAGCGAGTCCACAAAGCTCTGATTTTAAACTTGTCGCTATGTTTTTGTCATATGCAGATACAAGCTCCTGTCTCACAGCCTTCTGCTCATCTGCCATGCTTTTCCCATCTTCTGTGTTTTGTTTAGAGTTTGGAGTGATGCCTGTGTAATCATGGTAACAAAGTTAATATTACTGTTTTAGAAAGAAAAGGAAAATACTTATAGTGATATTATTATCTCACTTTTGGTGCACTTTTACAATTTGAATGTAAAGAAAGTCATAAGTAGTTTAAAAGTTGCAGAATATATTTTTGAGACATAGGACCCTACCATATATGTATAACCGATGCACTTTTTTCTATACTGTATATACTTTACTCAAATGCCTATTTCTGTCTCCGTCAATGCTAGTTTGAAAAACACACAAAGAAAACCGTGTATAATTCATACAATCATCTTTATGCTGCCATCTTCAATGCCATCTTTATGCTGCCATCATTTATGTACCTATTTCATATAGACAAATATGAATTTGTAGAGGTTACTTATTTTCAATTAATCATCTTGTAAAAAATAAACGAACTGCAAAGTTTCTTGACAAACATCTTATTCTTTGTATACTCAATAGGTATATGGGGTTGTATGAAATGTGTGTGATGAAATTGTTCAAATAGTTCTTAGGCCAAGGGAACTTGATATAAAACGTATCCTAAGAAATCGATAAACTTGTTAAGACATGTGCAGTACCTTCAAAGTAAACTATGTAGTTTTTTCTCAATAAAGCCAACAATACTCAATTGCATATATGATTAATTACTACCCCAATCTTTCATTCCACCATTTTTTAGATAGTGGCTGCGACATTTTTTTTAACTGTCAATTGACATGAAAACACCCATTTTAGTATTTGTTCTCTTATATTACATACTTGTGTGTGCAAAACTATTTTTTAAAGGTTCCAAAAGTTGATTTCCAAGTCATTTGTGCATGTCTGAACAATGGGTGTAATAAAATGGAACGTATGCCTCAGCAAAATACAAAGATATACTCATTCGCAAGCGGTGCGGTCAAATATGCATGGGCTGGGTTCTAGCCCAATACCAAATATCAATATGCGCTTATAAATACAATGTGATAACGTACAGAATAGGTAATCAAAGTGAGAAATATCGTTTACACCTTTGTATCAAATTTCTGCAATTCAATAGATTCTTTCTTTACTTAAATTCTTTCAGGTGTTCTTTTGACATATCTTTTTAAGCTATATTGCAGAGGAGTGGTTATATGAACAGGAAGCGAACTTATGCTTAAAGCATATTCTATAAATCTCATAAAACTGTATACATATATTATTAATGTGATTTTGCTACAAGATTGAATAATCTAGCTACAGGGAGTTTATATATACTGTACCATGTTGGATGATCGATTTACATGATTGGTATCATTTTGAATTGTGTAGTTTTAAAGTATGACAAATGTGGTAATATGATGCAAATATTTTTCTTGTTAAACATACCATAATTAACCATCTTCTCACATAACCCTCTGCCATCAACCATTTCTAAACTGCCACCTCTGCCTGCAGTATACTGAGCTCCATACCACCGGTCATCACCCACAATTGTGCCACACCCCCATAGACCAACTTGTACCTAAAATACTCTCTGCCTTACATTTTCATATCACTGCTCTGCCTGCATTGCCACTGATACAACCATTCACTGACTTACAAATTTTACGGCATCACCAACTCACCCACATCCAAACCATTGATCACTAAATATAAGTAATGTGCAAAAAATGATTATTTTTTGTTTAGTTAACAAATATAAGTATAACATATTTTAAAGGATCAATGGGGACCACTTATGCTATTATATCTCACGTAAACAGGATCAAAGGCACATAAATCGTAAAAATTTCTTGAAGTTAATAAAGAATATTCAACTGAGCAAGAACATGAATACCTTTAATCCAGTTGCTACGAGGTTCAAAACGATAGGTAGTTCCATCTCTTCTTTGCTAAAAGAATACTCTTTTCTAGCTACCTATTCTCCATCTGAAATCTCTATCAAATCTGAAATATAAATTAGCAACATATTTTAGCATTTTTTGTTCAAGAAGAAAGAAGAAAATTGGCATCGTTAGAAGATTTCAATTTCTAGATTTCCATATTCGTACTTCAAAGGTTTTACTAAACGTTTATAATATCCTAAAAGAACACTTATTCTAGAAGTAATGGTCAACTTAATCTTTGATTTAAGTGCATTCAACTTATCACTTTGACATGAGACTATCGGAAAAGCATTGACCTCACCAATAGCAATCCTGATGACTTGTTTATTCAGATATAAATATATTAGTTATCACCAAACTTGATTGATGACTTCATTTATAATTGAATCTGTATCATGATTGGTTGTCCACAATTATGATAGATAAAAACCTATAAATGTCCATAAAAAACCCGCATATTTTTCTAGGCTGTGGTACATATTCAAAATATTAATAT